>OY728133.1:296229324-297429324 GCA_963277665.1 Viscum album
TTATATTATTAACATGAATATATTTCATTAAATTTATTATCACATATAACATTTACTTTCCAATTCTTGGGGATATGACTATGTTCTTTGAATCAATAGTGGACTATCTCCTCGCAAAGCGATTAGATTCATTTTCCACTAATTCATTTCTTTGAAGTTAATTCTGTTATAATTAATAAATCTATGTCATATATAAGATTAAAAATTATTCTTCAATTTCAGTCTTTTATATAAAATTATTTAATTTCATCTGTTGATAAAAACAAAACTATTTTTAGGCATATTTACGGCCAACCAACTCCAAGAACGGTATAATCCCTTTTCATTTAATAGTATTTATGGACTAATCTATATAAAAAATATATAAATATATATTATATTTATATATTTATTAGATTATAAAAAATCTATAACCAATATCAATTTATACATAAATAAAATACCAAAATAAAAGATATGTGAAAACAAAGAAGTTTTTAAACAAAAAATAATTTTTACAATGAACTGTTCATAAATGGTTAATAAAAGATTCAAATTTAAAAATAATTTTATGATATATATAATTTTTGTGATTTAAAATATTTATAATAAAAATATATTTATTTTAAAGTGTAATCCAATGTGTTTGAAGGATGTTCATAATTAGTTAACTTATTTCCACCTCACATTTCTTTTCTATGAGGCACATTCCATATGCACCATCAGTTTCTTTTCTATGGAATAAATTCCTCAAAATAATTTATTTTATGAAAATTATAATTAATATATTGGGATATAAATATCCATATCATGATATATTCCACATGGGTTTTATGATTCAAATTTTAATAATGTGGTATGTGGGTTTGGAGTCACTTTTCATTCATTGAGACACTTATCATGTTATGCACATAAATTATATTATTTAGATTATAAAATCCCTTTTAACATGCAATATAAAGAATTTATTTATTCTAATGATATCTTATGTTTCATTTAATTTTATTTATTATGATTATTTATATTAATTCAACCGATAATGAAATATTATGATCCATATCTAATAAAACATAAAAATTTATAATCATAAGATTATTTATTTATAATACATGTTTCCCATTCATTTTACTCTCTTTATTTAGTCGATATACAAAAATTTGTTTTTAATGAAACCCAACTTTATTTTTCTCTTCAGCCAAAACAAATTTTCGTCAACATCTATGTTGCATAGAAATGTCTTCCACAATGTTTAAATATGATTATATAATGAAATTTTTATACATTTTTTACTTTAAAAAAAATAAAAGGAATTTTTATGTTATGTTAAAATCAATGCTCTTTCATAGTTTACCAAAAATTTGAAATGAATCGCTATTTTAAATAAAGACATAGTCAGTATTTCCAAATTCCATGACTTCCCAATGGTCCAAAGAATCCCTTAAAAATTTTAATGGTTATTTAAACTGAAAATTATGTTTACAACTTTTAGGAAATTTTATTATTAAAAAAATTATATTATTTTTAAAAGTTATTTTCCACAAGAAATTTTTTAATTGTTCTTTAAATATTCTTTTATAATTTTATATATTCATTTTTAAATAAAATGATTTTTAAAATGTTCTATAAACTCTTTATAGAAGTGGAAAGGTTATTTCCCTCATGAATTTTTTAAATTATCTTTAATGATTCCTTTATATGATTCCCGAATTATTTTAAAATAATAGGATTTGGAGATGTTTTAATAAAAAACATACAATTTTGAGATGTTATTTTATGTAAGAAATGAAATAAATGATCATAAAATATTATTTTATAATTTCGTAATTTTATATTTAAATAAAAAAAATTAAAAAAACCTTCATAATGTTTTTTTAAAAGTGGAAAATATTTTTTCCCATGAAACATTTTTAATTATTTTTAACGATTATTTAAAAAACATTAATGTTATCATGTAATTAAATGATCCCAAAAAAGTTATTAAAGTGTTTAAAAATATGTAAGGGATATTTCCTTAAAGAAAAGCTTTAATTTATCTTTAATGAATCTTATATATTTTTCTATGATTATAGTTCAATTAAAATGATTTTGGATATGTTTTTGTCTTAAAATTAGTTTTCAAAGTGGAAATTCTATTTTCATCATGAAATGTTCTAGGGGACTTTTCAAAATAGTTTTCCATCAAGGATGAAAAAATTTAATGTCACATATTCTTTACTAGAATTATGATCCAAGGACACAACTCTTATTCTTAATATAAATGGATTATTAGTATGTTGAAAAAATATACAGAGACTCATTCCTTTTTCATGGGTAATGAAAAGATGAAATGATGTAATCTTTGGGAAACCCATCACTTTTGTAAAGGTTATGATATGATAAAGTGGTTATGAAACCCATTTCAATTCACGGGTTTTCATTTGATTAATGTTTTGTGATATATTGGGACATAAATATATGTATTATCTAAATAGTGAAGCCAATATATCCCTCCAATTAATTTACTAATGATCAGGGTTCTGTGAGCTCCAAGGTTGCACACATATTTATCCCATGCATGAAAAATATTGTACAATTTTAGTTATCCAAATCCTAAAAAATTGGGTAAACTGGTGGTTATCCAAATCCCAATAAATTTTAATGGGTGGTTAGACCAAGACTTACATGTAACACCCCAAGCATCCACAGTACGCTTTTCCTTCTATAATGCAATAGCTTGCATTGTACGCAAGTTCGAGATTCTAACACACCGCGACAAATCAAAGTACTCATTATGAATAGTAATACCAAATTTTTGAAATTATATAAATTTAATATTTCAAAATGGACTTCATTTTTTATTCCAAATATTGAAATTATCCTAAGTTGAATTTTTTTTCCGAGAACTTAAAATTTTCTATGAATAGGAAAAAAACCTAATTTTTTTTAATCTAAATTATTTATAGTGATAAATTATACTATTGAGTGGTTTTAAAGTATAATTAGAATATATTTTTTCCATTTTATCCAATGGTGGTCATTATAATTAATTTCACTTTGAAATAGGACATAAACAATTGTCAATCTTTTGATTTATATTGTTTCACAAAAACACGCTATTTGTTGTGACATCAGGAATTAATTATGAAATTAATTAATTCAAATTATATGTTTTGAATATTGTAAAATATACATCATTTTTTAATTAGGAATATGAAATATATCTTACGGTGAAAATTTGCTATTTTTCTGAAAAAAACATCAATTTTTAATGAATAGTGAAACCACTAAGTGGTAGTTAAAAAACTAATTTTTCATTTAAATGAAACTTTACCACCTCTGGAAATAGAATTTCAAAAATCCGACATACATGGTTTTCATTAGGATTTAAAATGTGGTTCAATGGGATTATAATGTTATTTGGTGAATAGTAACATTTATGTTTTATTAATCGCAATTAAAGGTAATTATTGTAATTTAAGGGTAATATAATTATATAATAATACGAAATTAACTTTACACTTGTCCTACACTTATTGTATGAGTCATGGCCGACCAAAAAAATCCATGGGTCTACATGGGGACCCCATGGAGCCACTTGGGTATGAAAATGACATTAATAACTTTTTATTTAAAGTAAAAATAAAATTGTCACAAACATGTGTTTTTTTACTAAAACACTTATTACATGGGGTTATATATGTTAAATTTTTTACTATAAATATTTATTGAAAATCTAAACAAACATCCTACATGATGGTAATTTTTATATAATTTTTAGTCATTAAATAAATTAAATGTTTTATGACACCATGATGATGCAGCGATTACCTCATTAATTAACGATTTAAATAAAATGAAAATATAATGTAAAATATAAGACATAAACTTGTCAAAAACATATTATATGAGTATATTTCGAACCCTTGTCACCTTATCCTAGAAATATAAAATTGTGGGACCATTGAAATCCAAAAGTCACTTCATAATAATGTATCATTTCATGAGTTTCCATGAGTGCCCCTCCTCTCCCCTTAAAAAAGCCCCCACCTCTACAACCTTATTCACACCGTCAAGACATTTGTATTGGCAAACCTATGCCCTAATACTCTCTAAACTTCCCTCTCTTACTTCTATAATCCTCACTTTGGTTAGATGTCATTCGAAGGAAGCCTTTGACTCAAATCAAAAAGAGTTACCTGAATTTAAGGTAAGGTATTCTCATATGTTCTTTTGTTTTATTTTTCTTCTCCAAACCCTTAAACTATTTTTATTCCTTTATTTTGTAACAAAACCATTATATTCAATATAATAGGAATTTTTATGAGAAGGATTTTATTTACACTTACACAAACCATCATCTAATGGTTAAAGAACATATTTTTTCTGTGGGTGGCGAATTACTGCCTCACGAAACGATGATTGTTCAAACTTCTTTTAACACCTCTCATGGTGGACATTAAGATGTCACTATATTTATATATGATATATATTATGTTTATATTTTCCTTATGCTTCTTTATTTTTCATTTATGGCAAACCATTATGATTTCCATTATGGGTAAACATGATAATTTCATTTTAGGAAGTGCAGACTACCGCCCCCTCAAAGTGATTTGAATCATTAATTCCAGATGTGGTATGTAAAAATGAAAGATTAAAAGATATTATATATGATATTATACTGGAATTATAATATAACTTTATATCATTGTCATTTCATTCCATTAAATATGAAATAGAATGGAATGTAGTGTTCACGCGTACGTACAGCTTACCGTCTCCATGACCAGTGCATTTCATTTCTTACCTATAAATGTTATTTAATATTTTAAATGAATGAATATACTGGATATGTGTGATATATATGATATCTACATCATGAATATAATTGTGGATATAATGGATATTTTACCACATGAACAACTTGTAATTATAAGAAGTTTATTTTACACTCAAGTACCAAACATTGAAAAAACAACCGTTATTAATATAAATAATTACATAATGTTCATAACATCATAATAAGTTATATAAAAGTAATAATGAACTTGATAAGGTTATTAATAAAGTTAAAATTAACTCTATTTTATTATTTAGGAGGTTAAAGAACGATCGAGTCAAGTCGGAAATGAGGTAAGGGAACTTCTTAACCCAATTTCCGTTCTTTGGGTTAATCCCCTACATTCAAATTATTTCATTATATTATTATGTACTATCATGTATTTGTACTTTATTTATGTGTACTTATAGTGAATAAACATAATAGATCTATTTTATTTTAAAAATTATCTTTGTAAGGGACTTTGTCTCAATATTCTTTCATTGAGGAATATTTTGTTTTAATACAAGATGTTCATTTATACGGTGTATAAACCCCTTTCACTTTTACGTTTATTCAAAAGGAATATTTTTATAAGATGCATTTTACTAAACGATAAAAGGGAATGGTTTTTATTCGTACATATGGGGGGACAACGACTTCTGCGCTGCCGTGACCATTATTTGAGGTTCAGCTTCCTCAACAAGCCATAACATTTTTTTAAATGAAAAATAAATACCATGTTCGAATTTTCTTTTTTTTTTTGGTATTGAAAATGGTTTTGGTAATGTTTTTATAATATCAATGTGCTGTATTGATATCTTGTGATTGAAATGTGGAAATTTTATGTTTCATTTATGCATGTTTTATGTGATACGATTATTTTATGGTTTATGATATGTTTAAACCTTCTCATATAAGGAATACATTGGAATTAATAAGTGACGGGTAGAGCCTGTTATAGCTCCTCGATCAATCGGCAGGTCTCATGAGACAATCTAGTGTCTTGGCACGAGGCCTTGACAAAATATTATTTTTAGTCTTGGCATGAGGCCTTGGCTATGTGGTTATGATAGTCTGGCATTATGCATTCCATCATTATGAAAGTGGTTATTGATATTGCATGTGATTATTCGACCAGTAGAATATCCATGTGAATAAGAAAATGGCAATATTCCATTCTACTTTTTTCATATTATGCTGAATTTCATGGTTAAAATCCTTTTGTTTAGTTATATATTGCCTTAAATGTTTATGTTTATTTATGAAAGCTTCTGCTATATTGTTATCCTTACTGAGCATCTGAGGTTAACCCTTTCTATGTTTTATTTTCCCAGGATGTGAAGAAATATTTTATAACTGACCTGTAGGGATAGTCTAAAGGGGATATGAGTGTGTAGTATGGAGACTATGTTATTGTAGTTTTTCACTTTATAATTTAATGTAAAATTTATGAATGTATCTATTGTTTCCAAGGATATTAAACTAATCAGTCTTTTAAGACTTGATCTTTTCTGATCCTGCCAATGTTACGTAATAATGCAATATCTCTAGGTAACTGGGGTCAGGGCATTATAGTTGGTATCAGAGGTAGTTTAGTACTAACATTTGAAGCTATATTTAGATAAACTATTATTAGTGCACATATACCTAAGATAAACATTGAGGATTCGTATAGAAGAACATCCTAGTATTTTGGTATGATAGAGATTTTGTGAGTTTTTCGAGAAATGCATCCCTATCTGGAGACGAGCAGGTAGAGGAGGCTATGGCATAGATGTACCTAGGGGTAAAACCTGAAAACACTGCTTTGAGATAGTCTCGAATGGGAACAGTTTCACGACAACGAGCCTTGTTGTACTCTTGGTTACGACACTCCCAAAGGATATGCTTAGGATAATTCACGATTAGTTTCTAAACCATTATGAAGGATTTATGAGTATATACTTTCTCAAAGAAAACATTTTTTTATGGATTATATCTATAAATAGTTCAATTTATGTTAAGTGTTTTACAAGTATAGAATTATGTATTTCGATTCATAATCTAATCTAGTTTATGACATTGTTTAGAAATGGTGCCTAGTGGAAGGAATGGAAACTGTATCAATGCACACACTCTATATAGGGATTTCCCTCCTACTCAAGATAATTATAATGGAGCAGGTAATATTACTAGTGCTGATCATCTTATCACCATACTAGGACAACTCACTCAGTTTATGAATAACAACCTTACTCGTATGGAGCACCATGATCCGCAGCGTGGAGGATCAATGTTAGATCGCTTCATGAGGCATCAACCACCAACATTTAATGGGGTTACAAATCCATTAGTAGCTGAGAAATGGACGAATTCCCTAGAGAAAATATTTCAGGCTGTGGGGAGTAGTGAAAGGGAAAAAGGTTATCATGGTAGTTTACCTCCTCATTGGAGATGCTGATCTATAGTGGTCATTGATTCAAAACACAAAGGAAGATGATGAAATATCAAGTATGGAATGGAGAGAGTTCAAAGAGATTTTATTAGAAAAATACTTTCATATGACCATCAAGCATATATGGAAAGGCAATTTCTGAGTGTGAGGCACAAGGAGGATGATAATGTCACAATGTATGAGGCCAACTTTACAATGATAGCGAGACATGTTGTAGATTATATACGTAACCCAAGAATTAAGATTGATCGTTTCTTTGATGGGATAAAACCATTTCTCTGTCGAGAATTAGTATCAAAATCGTTATCATCATATGATGATATTGTCTCTTATGCAATCAAGACAGAAAATGAATTCTCTTTGTCTTATGAAAACAAAGTAAAGAAAGAGAATAAGAGAACGGTGAAACAAGAGACAGATAAAGGGGAAAAGGGAAAGAAGGATTTTCCATTATGTGATAATTGTGGGAAGAATCACCCTGGTACTTGCCTAAAGGGAATGGGAGTTTGTTACAAATGTGGATAAAAAGGTCACCAGGCTCGTGATTGTAAGGGGAAGAAAGAGGATATCAATGATGAATGCTACAATTGTAGAGAAATGGGGAATTATGCAAATGAATTCCCCAAGAACCAATGAAACTTACCTTAAAAAAGGCCATGGGATCAAGGACAATCTTATGTTGTTGCTAAAGATGAACTTGAATAATTATTGTATTGGTGTTTTTGAACTCAAGAACTATATTATGGTTATAAAAATAATGTGATATATATAAGGATTGTACTGTAGTACTTGTTGTTTTCATTAAGGTTTTAATATGATGAAGGTAATCATATTTTTAGTATGTGACAATAAGAGAAACTTTTCTTTATTTGGGGAATGTGATGTTACAATTAATTTTGGAATTTAAATACCTTTTAGAGAATGGCTGGACAGAGGAATTTTGGATAACTATAAAGGTTGGAATGGATTATGTTGAACTTTGGAAAGTATTTTTTAAGGTTAAAACATTTCTGAATATTATTTTTGGCATATTATAATACGATAGTTTTAGGAAAAGGACAACCTGCAGTTCGGAGTATAACATGCCGCGTCAGACAAAGCTGTAGGAATCGAACCCACAATCATAGTGCGATAAGCCTTTATTACCTACCACTAGCCTACAAGAAGTGCCTGGTTATTACAAAATATTTTTCTGTATCTAAATGGTATGTGTTAATATTTGGAACCTTGTACGATTAGGATAAATATAATATTTTTGAGTTCTATTATCTTTTTGAGTGGAAGATGGGTTGGTGGTAAAAATTTATTAAAGTATGAAAGTCTACATGACAAGTATGTATATTTCCTACATTCTTAGTAAATCTCCTAAATTAATTCCTCAACTGTATGAAAGGTAATGTAAAACAAAAACATTATCAGTTAACTTTTCCTACTGGGGAATAAATGATCATTTAACCAATTACAAGTTTGTGATTTTCTTATAGTTAACATTCTCCTAATCATATTTTATACAACTCTCCATCATACCTTAATGGATTGTTTTTTCTCCATATACATGTTTTCATATAATCCTAGTATTGGCTATCTCGAGTGACCTTTGTACTTCACATTCATTATTTTAATGTTATATTTTTATTAACCCTATTTCCAATATGGGATTTCCACAAAGGTATTTTATATTTTCAACATTTTATTTTCGAAGAACATTTTCAAATTGAGAGGATGAAATTTATTGAAAGATGTAAGAATGTAACACCCCAAGATTCCATGGTTCTCTTCTCCTTCAATAATGCAATAGCGTCCATTGTACGCAAGTTCGAGATTCTAACACACCGCGACCAATCAAAGTAGTCGTTATAAATATTAATACCCACTATTTGAAATTATATAAATTTTATATTTAAAAATGGATTCCATTTTTTTTTCAGAATATCGAAATTATCCTAATATGATTTTTTTGTAATTTTATGAGAACTTCCAATTTTCTATGAATATGAAAAAATACACAAATTTTTTTTAATAAAAATAATTTATAGTGATAAATTATACTATTGAGTGGTTTTAAAGTATAATTAGAATATATTATTACCAATTTATCCAATGGTGGTCATTTGAATCAATTTCACTTTGAAATTGGACATAATGAATTGTCAATCGTTTGATATATATTGTTTCTTAAAAAAACGCTATTTTTGTTGTGACATTGGAAATTAATAATTAAATTAATTAATTCAACTTATATGTTTTTTATTTTGTAAAATATAAATCATTTTTGAATTAGGAATATCAAATATAGATTATGGTGATTTATTGGTATTTTTCTGAAAAATATCAATTTTTGAAGAATAGTGAAACCATTGAGTGGTAGTTAAAAAACTAATTTTTCGTTTAAATGAAACATTACCACTTATATGAATTTAATTTCAAAAATCTAACATACATGGTTGTCATTAGGAAGTAAAATTTTGTTCAATGCGATTAAAATAATTTTTTGGTGAATATTAACATTTAAGTTTTATTAATCGCTATTTAAGGTAATTAGTGTAATATAAGGTAAATATAATTATATAATAATATGAAATTACCTTTACACTTGTCATAAACTTATTGGATGAGTCATGGCCGACAAATAGAATCCATGGGTCGACTTGGGGACCCCATGGAGCCACTTGGGTAAGAAAATGACATTAATAACTTTTTATTTAAAGTAAAAATAAAATTGTCACAAACATGTGTTGTTTTAGTAAAACTATAATTACATGGGGATATATAAGTTACATTTTCGACTATAAATATTAATTGGATAGATAAAAATATTTCCTAAATCATGGTATTTTTTTATAATTTTTAAACCTTATATAAATTAATGTTTTCTTTGACACCATGATGATGCAGCGATTACCTCATTAATTAACGATTTAAATAAAATGAAAAGATAATGTAAAATATAAGACATAAACTTGTCAAAAACCTATTGGATGAGTATATTTCAAACCCTTATCACCTTATCCACGAATCATAAAATTTTTGGACCTTTGAAATCCGAATATAACTTCATAATAATGTAACATTTCATGAGGTTCCAAGAGTGCCCATCCTCTCCTCTTATAAAAGGCCCCCACCTCTGCCACCTTATTCACACCTTCAAGCCATTTTTCTAGACCAAACTATTCCAAAATACACTCTAAACGTCCATCTATTACTCCATGAAGCCTCACTATGGGAATAAGTCTTCCCAAGGAAGCCTTTCGCTCAAATAAAAAAGTGTTACAAAATTTTAAGGTAATGTGTTCTCTTATGTTCTTTTGTTTTATTTTGCTTCTCCAACCCCTTAAATTGTTTTTATTCGTTTCTTTTGTAACAACACCAGTATATTAAATATAATAGGATTTTTTAATGAGATGTATTTGATTTACACTTGCACACACCATCGTCTAATGGATAAAGAACATACTGTTTTTGTGGGTGATGAATTACTGCCTCACGAAACGATGATTGTTCAAACTTATTTTAACACCTCTCATGGTGGCCATTAATATGTAACAATATTTATATATGATATATATTATTTATTTGTTTTTCATATGCTTCTGTATTTTTCATTTATGGAAAACCATTATGATTTCTAGTATGGGTAAACTTGATAATTACATTTTTGGAAGTGCGGACTACCGCCCCCTCAAAGTGATTTGAATCATTAATGCCATATGTTGGACGTATAATGGATAGAGTAAATGATATTATATATGATATTATACTGGAATTTTAATATACCGTTATATCTATATTATTTCATTCCATTAAATACGAAATAGAAATTAATGTAGATTTCATATGTACGTATGACTTACCGTTTCCATGCACGGTGCATTTCATTTCCTACCTCTAAATGTTATGTAATATTATAAATGAATCGATATAATGGATATGTATGATATATATGATATCTAAATCATGAATATAATTCAGTATATAATGTATATTTTACCACATTAGGTACTTGTAATTATAAGAAGTTTATTTTTGACTCAAGTAACAAAGATCGACAAAACGACAGTTATTAACTTAAATTATTTTATAATGTTCATAACATGGTAATAAGTGATATAAAAGGAATAATAAACTTGAAAAAGGTTCTTAATCAAGTATAAATTATCTCTAGTTTTTTATTCAGGAGGTTAAAGAATGATCGAGTCAAGTCGGACACCAGGTAAGGGAGCTTCTTAACCCAATTTCCGTTATTTGGGTTAATCCCCTCCATTAAAATTATGTCATGATATTATTATGTCCAATATTATATTTGTACATTATTTATGTGTAATTATAATGAATACACATAATAGATCTATTTTATTTAAAAATTCATCTTTGTAAGGGACTTCGTCTCAATCTTATTCCATTGAGGCATATTTTGTTTTAATACAAGACTTTCATTTATAAGGTGTATAAACCCCTTTGACATTTATTTTTATTCAAAAGGAAACTTTTTAAACGAAGCGTTTTACTAAATGAAAAAAGGGAATGTTTTTTTGGTCATACGTATGCGGCGACAATGACTTCTCTTCCGTCGTGACCATTATTTTAGCTTCGGCGTCCTCTACAAGAAAATAACATTTTTAAAATGAAAAATAAATACTATGTTTGAATTTTCTTTTATTTTTTTATTGAAAATGGTTTTTATAATGTTTTTATTATATCAATGTGTTGTATTGATATCTTGTTATTGAAATTTGGAAATTTTATGTTTCCTTTATGTATGTTTTATGTGATACGATTATGTTATGGTTTATGATATGTTTAAACCTTTTCATATAAGGAATGTATTGGACTTAATAAGTGATGGGTGGAGACCACTATAGATCCTTGATGCATCGACAGGTCTCATGAGACAAACTAGTGTATTTCCATTAGGCCTTAACAAAATCTTATTTTTAGTCTTGGAACGAGGCCTTGGCTATGTGGGTATGATAGTATGGAGTTATGCATTCCATCATTATGAAAGTGGTTATTGATATTGCATGTGATTATTCGACCAGTAGAATATCCATGTGAATAATAAAATGACAATATTTCATTCTACTTTTTCTATATTATGATGAAGTTCAAGTTTAAAAGGATTTTTTTAGTTATACATTGCCTTAAATGATTATTTTTATTTATGAATTATTTTGCTATATTGTGGACTATGGAGACTATGTTATTTTAAATTTTCACATTATTATGTAATGTAAAATTTATGAATGTATCTAGTTTTTCCAAGGATACTAAACTAATCGGTCTTTCGAGACATGATCTTTTCTGATCATGCCAATGTTACGTAATAATGCACCGACTATGGGTAACTGGGGTCGGTGCTTTACATTACATGTTATGAATGTATTGGTCGGAAGGAATGAAATAATTTTTTTATTATTATGCACCTTATTTATATCTATGCCTCATTCTGGTGTTATATTTTCATTGTTCATGTTCTTCAATTCCTTGTTGATTCATTTCTTATGAACTAAGAATATTTATACAATGAATCATTTTTATGTTATATGATAGATTTTGTATAATTTTTTTTTGTTATGTTCATGACCTCCTTTGATTTTTCATATCTTATTCTTTTATATGATTATATATTGAAGTCTCCTATGTTTACATTCACTGATCAACTTCTTACACCATTTATTAAGTTTCATTCCACCAGTTTATGGAGAAAGGATTTATGTTGGGTTTATTTAATGAGAGAAATAAATGATAATATATTTATTAGAGTCATTTTAGATCATATGGTAAATAATATGATTGTGTACCTAGTATACATAGACACTATATTATATGATATTCAAGAATGTTTTCTATAATGAAAATTATTTTCCTCTAAAAAGATGTAATATCTATGTATGAAAATCAAAGGTCACAATATAATGAGTCAGGGATGTACCAGCCAAATGGAACCATTATAGAAGAATCATGACTTCTCTAGTAAAACCAACATTCAGTTGGTAGTGGTAGTGCAAGGTCCACTATTGTAAATTACCATATATTTTAGGTTTCATGGATTAAACCTGAGAGACTAAGATTTTACTATAGATAATTCATTTAGACTACTGGAATTCCTTCTAATTAACATTCTAGAAGGAACCATGGAGTTAGTATTTGTATAATGAGGATAGATAGAGGAATTGTTGATAAATAACTATGGAGTTCATGTACTAGATGTGAATATTAGTGATGGATGTTGGAGGCATGGTCATTCCCTGAAGGAATGAATTTATGGAACCATATGAGTCTTCTAACCATAGCCAAATATTTTATTATTATTCTGGTGTTTTTTTAGAATTCAATTTTAAAACAAGAAATTAATGATGATCAGTAGAATAACTCCTTATAGATTTAAAGAAGTATATTTTATCGATGATCATGTGTAATAATATAAATGTGTGATGTAAATAGTAAACCAGAAGATGGATTTGGAGGGAGATATTGTTACCTGTAATTGGAAGTCTCTAGATCCAATATATGGATTCATTTACACGTTTTATGATGTCTCTGATTGGATGACTGGTTCGGATTATTGTATATATAATCCATTAGTCCACATATACATAGTATAAAACATATTAGTGATATCATGTCCTAAATGGTCTATGGGGACTCCCCCTTCGGGGAATCCATCCATAGTGCACATAAGATCTCGATGAATTAGATCCCAATAAAGGGTCATGGTTATGAAAGGAAGACTGTAATATAGAGGTTATTATAAGAATTAGTTTGTACCCACATTTATAAGATATCTTTTTGTAATGTGAGTAGGATCACTAGAAGGTGTCAGCTTCCATATAACATAATATTATATATGAATAAACATAATGAGTTTCATTTCCCTCATGGATATAGGATATAATTATGTACCATGTTAATTATTATTTTACATTGTTCGTATATTTTTAATTATATTATGGAATTGTTTTTGTTTTATTTTCAGTATTTTGGAAGGTAAATTAGAGGTGGAATAGTCCCAAATTGTTATATGATTCAAATTTCATCATTGGATTTCCAAAATTCTTATTTCTATAGGCAGAAGTTATTGGGGATATTTTTTTAGGAATGTTCCATTGTTTTTCATTTTATGGTCTCATGGATTCTTATGATTGTTGATTTGAAATAATACCATTATGTGGGATTCCTAAAAATCATAATAATCATGGATGAAGGTGGTTTATTAGGTCATCAATTATCATATCAAATACAATTTTTTTGTTGGTACCCTTATTCTCTTTTGGTTCGATAATGGAAATGGAGGTTTTAGTAGGAATATTCATTATCAAACGAGTGATTCCCAGAATGTCATGTTCTAGAAGATCCCAAAACCTATAGGTAATGAAGGAGACTAAAATTATTCAAACTGTTTAATTATTCATCTATAAAGAGATGGTGCGGCATAGAATGATTACATTGTTCAAAAAAATATGACCAGGAGTTTGAGGATGAATTTTGAAGAGAATTGGATTCATGATAAGGGGGATTTATGGTAATGGTGTCGCATTGATGGGTTTCAATATTATGAAAGTGATTAATAGAAAGAGTTTATTCATGTTTGAGATTATATGAACAAGTTAAGGGATATGAAACATAGTTCAAATGAGTATAGTAATGTGAGAAAAATAAATAATTAAATTCAAATTCATGTGATGTATTGATGAAACATTGTGGTTGATAGTTAAACTTGCAGTCTCCATATCCAAAGTTATATATTTTGAGTGTTTAAAAATTGACTTGTAATTGAAATGAACTATATCTTCTACTTTAATAACTATGATGTGTGTGAATATATTTTGGGTAAGAATATGATATTTTAGATTGTGTGGATGTTTGGAAGATGGGGGTATATTATTTCTGTCATTTTCAATGATTTATAAACCATTCAACCACAATCAGGATAAAACATGATGAAGGACAACCATAATTCTTGACACCATTTTTTTATTTTAGATGTCATGTTTTAGAAATTGGAATTCATCCACAATTGTCAAAAATATCCTCAAAATATCATCAATGTAATATAAGGATGTCTAGAATAGAGGACTAATCTTAAAAGTTTCAGGTATATGATGTGTAAGTTTGTCTAATGGACTACAGAGGGCCTTTGTTTCACTAAAATAAGATTCAATATAATATTTTTTCATTTTTTAGAAATTATAAATCAAATATAAGGAGTTCAATATGGAGGTTGTTCTGATGATTTTAGCAAAAGAAAATGAACTTGGATAATTTTTTTGTTATAGAAGCTCGGGTTGGCATAGATTTTGAAGTAGGTGTCTAAGATATTTCATTTATGGGAATCATGCACAAATGAATCTTGTTGATGGAAATTTCAAAAACATCATAGGATTTTATATATTTTTTATTTTACTGATATTAATACAATTGTGTAATTCATTTGTTTTTATCTAATTTCGTGGAATAATAGATCAAGGTTCGATATGTTGAAAGAGTATATCATTTGGTAGAGATCACAGATGATCAGAAGAGAGAATTAATTAAAGATCTAAAAAATCAGTGATGTCAAAGAATGATGAATAGAATTTGAGCTATATGGGGTCATTGGAGTGAGTATGATAATGACCTTAGAGTTGGAGATTACCTGACTCAACCTATCAAAATAAATTTTATCTGGGATTTTGGTCTTTAGTGTATGAAATGTCATTTAGGTAATGTGTTTGGAATTTTGAAAGGAAAATTCCCAAATATAAGAAATAAGATCCCTGATCGATATGTTAAACTTTTAACATATAATGTATAGAATGTGTCTTGTATGAGGACCTTAATTGGAAGGTGTTTAATGGATTGGACTTAGAGAATATTTTTGGGGTGAACATGAGTTTTTTAGAAGTGGTCATTATGACTTAATAATGTTCCTTCCATTAGAATATCATATAAGTATCATGATCTTGAGATCTATGGAATGGGTCCTGGAGAAGTTATATTGGTAGAAGAATAACAGAGTCTCAATAATAGACTAGGTAGCTTATGGTAGGATCTCAAAGGTAGCTCTTTATGCACCAGAGGAATTCTTTTAGTAAAATTGGATGGGAATCATATAATTGTTGAATTAAAGATCTATAAGATTATAATGATCATTATGAAGAAGTAACATAGATTATAATACAATAGATATAGAGAAAAATAATAACTCTTTATAGATTTATGGGGGGATATATTATGGAAGATAATTAGTGAGAATATCGAAGTGTTTTGTGTATGGTGAACCAGAAATTTTTAGCTGATACAGTGATTGTTATAGGAAATATTATTTCACCAGATCCAACCCATGGGGAATACTTATAAAACCAAACATCTATCCAATTTAAAAGATTATTTCATCTATATGAATGAAAATTTTCAAATTCTGTAAATTAATATACATAATCTCTATGATGATGACTAAAAATATGAGGTGGCTCTCCATTCCATGGATTCCAACTTGGGAACACACAATATCCTGAGGCATAAAATCAAAAGGTGATAGGAAAGAATACAAAATGATTAAGAACATAAATTTGAAATATAATGAATAAATAGGTCTAAATGTAGGTGATATTTCACTCAATAGTGTGGGTATGGTAACCAAGAAGTTTCATTTCCCATGTAACATTAAAATTTACATAAATTAAAATAATTGTATGTAATTTCTCTAGTTTATGTATGATGACAGTAAGAACTAAATTAATCACTATTGTTAATTGTTCTTATTATTCTACATGCATGCTGGCATGGTAGTCATGTGATTTCATATTTTAAGGGAGGAGAATCATAGGGGGATAGAAAAATGACTGTGTGACAAATCATTTTGGTGGTAGGGGTGCATAGACTTCCCAATTCCAGGATTTTGAGTCATGGAGGATCTTCTAGAGGCATGTATCAAAATTTTTATTTTGGGGGTTTTATGGATAATATTTATTGATGTTTTAGATTAATTTCATTACAGGGGATTCCCAATATATTTTTTCATAGCCACTTTCATATGGGGAGACACAGATGAGATCAAGTGACACTCCCTCCCAAAATAGATGACGTAGACAATGGAGATACATCTTCATCATCATTGGATATAAGAAAACAATATTTCAAAATATATTGATGAGTTAAAATAGTCATTAATTTTTGTTTTGTATAATGAGACAATCCCATATCATCAACTCTTTATGGAACCATCAAAATCTCTACCTCTGAAAAACATTCAATTTATTGCTTGTGAGCTTATACAAGTTTAAAATACTAAACATTTAATCCAAAACTAATGCATTCATTCTTTGGGAAAACACTACATCCGGGCACAAAAATCATCATGGAGTATGATTATAAAAATAAATATATAATGTTTATTTTGGATAACCAATAAATAATCATTTTTATGAATTAAGGCTGAGTTTATCTGAAGATGAATGTTGTATATATTTTTCAAAACCATAAATATACAAATATAAATATAGGGAAGATTCACACACCATATATAATATGATGGTGATATGAATATTTTAGGGGCAATGCAGTTATGTAGGAATGAAACCATGTTCAAGGAATATCCATGCAATGCAATAGTAAGGTCACACAAACTCATTATTGATCAAACAATGTTTAAAAATGTATCCTTCCTCTACATGGATACACCATTCCATTTTTTGTCCCCTGTGGAGTGAGTTTAAAAGTTACTCCAAAATATATCAGATGATTTGTGAACTCCATGGTCAAGGATTATCCACCCTAGTCATTTTTTGGATCTTAAAAAATGTACACATTTGACATTTTACTTCCCTCTAAAACCAATTGAAATATTTAATAGCTTCATATTTTTGTATCATGTGAAAAATATATCCATATTAAATAAATTTATTGGTAAAAGTGACGATGTTCCAAAGATATTCACTACATTGTGTAATCATTAGCCCTCATAAAAAATTTGTTATGACATCTAATTTTTCATTATACCTTTCACTTGTTCCACTAAAAATTCCATTTGTCATATTTACTAATAAAAAATGATTCATAATTCTCAAATTGATCATAATCAAATTGGTGTAATAATCCATCTAAATTGATTATTTTTATATGTTCCTCATTTATATGATCGATGTGAAAATTTCTAAGATAGGTGGGATTAGAATCCACAATTATCTTATTTTAAATATTCCTGACAAAAATACAAATATCTAGAATAGATAAATTATTTATCATATTCCAAATTCCATTAAAATTCCAATAATAAATATAGAAATTCATTTTTTAATTGTGATTAAAATCCTTTTATTATCCAAATAGAATGCTGATATATTAATTATTATTTTTGGATTTAATATAATAATAGTTCTCCATATGTTGGATTAATTTACGTTGTGATGTATTCCCATAATTATAGAACTCTAATGAGAAAATCATGCTCCATTAATAATATAAAGATCCACATCAGTTTATTTGAATTAAATTCTATCATTGATTATATGTTCATTAGAAAAAATTCATCTTGAACAACCGTAGATAATTACCCATCATTCAGAGTTAGTGAAATTTACAACTATAACATTCAATTTTTGATACATAAAATGATTATTTTTTTAGAAAACATCTCAAAAATATACACAAATTTAAAACTATATTATAGGAAACACCTATAAGGTATATCAAAATTATTATTAGGAAATAATCCATAATATAATACAAAGACATATATATGGGTGTGTATTATGTTTTATTTCTTTTTATCTAGGTCATCTTATGAATTTAAACACACTAAAACTGTTGAATTCAATCAAAATTCTGATCGAAAATATATATTTTATCATTACATACATTGAGTATTATGTGAATAAGTTATGACTATATAAGGTAAAAAACTATCAATAATATCATATATGATTCTTGGATATATTTAAGTGGATAACCCTTCATCCAAATCTATTACAGATTCATTCAACATGATTCTTCTGGTATTCTAATGGTTTTTGATTTCGATCAATGTGTATCCAAAACAAAACACCAACAACAATTCATGTTTTTAGTTATGTTACCATTGTAAATTTATATACATACACAACATGATACTTGTGAAACAAATGATTAGTCTTATACGTACTAAATTATCACGGTCTTAATATGTTCTTCTATTCAAATAATATCACACTTAGTATTTAATGGTCTTAATTTAATGTCCTCCTCAGTTTAACATATATCACTTGTTTATTAATGTCATTACATTCCATGAAATCTTTATCTTCTCATGTTTTAGGGATTAATTTTAAAAATATCATCATTTTGACATTCATCACATTATATAAATGGGTAACACTTTAAAAACCAAAACCATTCTATTACTATCACAAAAGTAGAAGGTAAAATAATTTATACATATTCAAATGGTTCTAACACATAAGGTACATGAACTCCTCGGGTAAAGGAATAATTTTATATGACATTGTAAATAACATTATGTGTAATTTCCAAGATGTTTATAGACATACCCTTACATCTATATAAAAAGCAATAAGCCTCAATGTCCTGGGATATTCTTGCTACATTTTCCTCTACCTAATGAGAAATTACTCGAGATATATTTAAATTCATTATATATGTATAATGTAATCTTTAAAAACTATATTCAGCAATTATATTCATGATCACGATAGTATATACAATATGTGGTAAAGGCTGATAAAATCTTCATCTTATTATATTATTATAAGCATGTGATTTTTTTCTCAATCTCCTAAAATCAATTTAGTTGATAAATAATTGAAAAAAAATATTCAAAAATCATAATTTTTTTTAAATTATGAAAATTATAAATGAACATAATAAATAAATAAATATGTTATATAATTACCAATTCATGATATACTAATATAAACACATCATATTTTATTTAGTATTAATAAATATTTTTGTGCATAGTAAACTTTTTTAATATATATATATATATATATTATAAAAATTATGTTAATTAATTGAAAATAAATTTTTATGATTTTTAATCATGTCATATTTTATGATTGATAATAACAATAATAAGATATGAGTCAGATTATCAAGTGGAACCCTAATATTTTAATTATTTTCTCTGGTAAAATTTCAATCATAAAATTCAATAGGAATAATCGAATATGATAGGAGATATCATATTTCTCAAATAGTATTTCATGATTGAGTAGATATCATATCAAATCTATAATAACACATTTTCAAAAAACAATATCTTGAGTTTTATTCTATAATTTCTTATATCATTTGATATGGAATAAATTTAATCCTCAGTTTTCTTATATATCATACCAGATCAAATATTCTTTTAATATTCTACTACTGATGGAAATATAATATTTCTTCATAACTATTATATGATATAAAAAATAATTCTTTTTGATATTTATTTCATTGAAAAATGGATTGAATTTACATAATAAAACAATAATGAACAATGATATGATCCCATGTATATATTTTAAGTGACCATCCTAAGATATTAGGAAAGGTCAAAAAAATGATATATGGAAATATTAATCCTCACTAATAATCATATAAATAATAGGATACTGTATCATACAAGTACTCTGTATATAGAATCATCCATCACATTGGAGTAATATAAATTATCATTGAAAGATAAACACTCTAAGCCTTCGTTCCTTTAAAGATAAAGCACTAGACATGGATCCCATATATAATCATGTGTATTCCAATACATATAAGGGGTTCAAGTTCCATCATGGGGTGATGAAAGATGTTCTTTTTATTAGTAAGTTTCAGTAGTGTCAACTTGAAATAGGGAACATTCATGAGTGGGAACCATTCCTATTTAAAGTCATCCAGAATTATCTTTATTTTATGAATAGATTCTTCCATTTTGAAAATATTACATTCCATCTCATGGAATTGGTACATTAATGTCACGAACCGTACCCCGAGGCATGTGTCATGACAACCCCAAGAACACCTTTCATAGGACAGGGGATGGTGACAAGCACTAAAAGGCATATTCCCTAAAAATGGAAAAACATTTCCTTTATAACCTATAAACACACAAAACCATGAACATAGAAATGTAGTATCAAAATTAAATTGTACATTAAAAAGAGTGTGTATAGTAAGAAAAAAGGGGCCGGAATACAAGCCCAACTGGAAAGTATAAGAAAACTTAAAAGTACAAGTAAACTGAACAGGTCTGGTGAACATATGCCAAGGAACATATCTGATGGGAAGGTACAAATCTAGAACGGTCATCTCTGTTGTGCACCTTGTATAATGTCCACCTACGAGCTACCTCCAGTCCTGGTACTTCTGTCCTCTATCAAGGTTGTTTGTTATCTACACCAAACACAATAATGTGCGGGTGTAACTCGGGAAGAGGTGAGTATAACTATACTCCGTAGGGACCTCGAGACCCTTGAAGGTCTCACAAAATCCCCAAAGAATTACCCCAAAGCATGAAAACAATTGACAATCCTACTTTGGAATACACCCATACATATACCTATATTATCAAGTATACCAATCACATCCATGAAGAAACTCAAGGCCCAAATCCTTAGTCAGAGTACAACTATTCCATGAAGAAAATAATACCATGAAGGTAACACCACAATGGAATTTACCACAAAGGTAATTCCACAACTAAGAATACCAAAAAGGTATCACCACAAAGGTAAGTACTACAAAGGTACTCCATACTGAAGAATACCACAAAGTTATCACCACAATGGTTTATACCACAACGGTGCACCACACAGAAGAATAAAAAAAGGTATTACCACAATGGTAAGAAATAAACTCATAGAGGTTAAAATTTTGTATAGTAGTAAATATGATTATATATAACTTACAAAACATCTTACTCTGAAAATAGGTAGTCCAATGTAGGATCCTAAATCATCAGACCCACAAAAGATTATATTACAACAGACCCACGTAGGATCCTAGTATAGCAGTCCAACATAGGATCCTAGAGTAGTCTCATATCGATTCCTATAGTGGATCCAAGTGAGTCTATCAAACACAGACCCACAGAGGATCTCAAATCACAGACCCACAAAGGATCTAAAAGAATATACCCAAGTAATATATTTTTCTCATGTAACAGCCAGCTACTCGGTTCGCGCACTAAGCACTCTTATTTACAAGAGGATCTACATCTCATGTCACAAAACAATACTCCAACTACTAGTAAGCCCCATTAAGAAGTATCCCAAAGGACAATCACATTATAGGAGTATCAATGCAATAGACGGTGCGTAAATTGGATGCATGGTCTATAAGTTATTAACAATTTATTCCTGAGGGCCTAGTTAGATTCGTGTTTGATCCAACCCAGTCTTACCCCAACATTATTAAAAACTCATGTTGGGTATACCCAAAGTACTGTATCGTTCCATGGTTTCTAGTGTCGTAGACAGTTTTTCAAACAGACGATCATAGCTCACGATATGGTCGAAAGAATGAAAAGAGTCGATGTTGCCCCAGGTCTGGTCTGACCCGGCCCGCTGGGTCCAGCCTGGACCACTGGTGTGGCAGCACACGGTGCGGTGGCCCATGGTGCGACATCATATGGGTGGCCCCAGGTGGCTGGATGCCCAGCCACTCCTTCACGCGGCATGGTCTCGCACCACACCATCTCCAGTTGTCGGCTCATCCGGACATCCTCCTCCAGCGTCGCGGCCTCATGTTGTGGCTCCCACACAACCAGCAGCACAGACACCCACCACCACCTCCCCTTCATGTGGCTGGTTGCATTCCTCATGTCTCCTCTACACCACCACGTCCGATGGGGCATGGGCCTTCTTCGGCGACGCGGTTGTGTCATGGTCATCGTCGTGACCACCCGGAGAGACGAACACCATTCCTAAGTCCCACTGGTGCCAATCTTCTACATCGGTCGCCGTCCTCCGACATCGCAAAAAATACATACAAACAAAAATTCTTGCGGATAGGTCGATCCATGATCATTTGGCCTGCACCCCCCACATTTGGCCCATAGAAGGTGGATCATGGGGAGAGGTTTCAAAATAAAATAAAATTAACAAAGGTAAATAAAAATCACACCCCTACCTCGAAGGTTCCATTAGAGATCTTCCGCAGTTGAAGGTGGATTGGTTTTTGTCAATCCCAAAGAAAACCTCCACCAACAACCCCTCTTTTTTGATGTCCTCCGTAGTTATAGTTCCTACTTGGTGAGAACCGATCTTCCTCAAGCGGCTCCTCCTAGAACACCCATTCTCAATGACTCCCCAAAACCCAAGGGTTTAACACTTCTTCCTTTAATAAAAGAGGTTAATTAATTTTTAGTATTTATGTGCCTCATTAATCCAATGAAGGGTGGTTAAAAATTCTATTTAACCTGACATTTAATGTCTACCATTAAATTCCTAACCTCTATATGGTGCTTCCACCCACCAAAATTAAAAAAGGATGGTGGTAGATTTTCAAAAAATATATTTTATTTAAATATCCCATTAAAAATCACAAAAAACATCCACTCCCGAATCAACCGCGGTCGTGGTGAAGCCTCCCTAAATAGAATATCAACGCTGGGAGTTCAACGGTGTCCTCAGTTTTCAATTTCAAGCACCAATTTAACTATTATAAAAACACGCTTGCACGTTTACTAAACATACCAGAAAAAATGTTAGGAAATCTATTCCAGGAACACGAGGCCTCAAAATTAAGCGCCATCAATTTTCGTAGACTCGTAAAATTCCCATATAATTAAAATTAATTACATGGGAATTATAGGTCTTTACATTCTCCCCACCACATGTAGTTTAATCCCTGAAAGCCACATCACAAAAAATAGGAAAACAAGTGGAGGTAATGAGTATGAATCTGAGCCTTCTGCTCCCATGTGCTCTCCTGGTGGTTCCCTTGCTTCCAAAGGACACTCAACTGAGGTATAGATATCCACGAAGGACCACTACTATTGATCCTCAATCTCCACTAGAACCTCCAAAAATGTTTCCCCACCATCAATGTCTTGATCACCCCAGTCAATTTTGTGTGAATTTTCATGCATATATCTCTTTACCTGGGATACAGGGAAGATTTCATGCACCTGGTGTAACACCCCAAGCTTCTACGGTACGCTTCTCATTGAATAATGTGATAGCGTGTGTTGTACGCAACATCGAGTTCTAACACACCACAACCAATCAAACTAGCCATTATGAATAGTAATAACTACCTTTTGAAATTATATAATTTTTATCTCTCAAAATTGAATTCATTTTTGGATTCAGAATATTGAATTTAGCCTAGGGGGGAATTTTGGAACTTTTCGGAAAACATTTATATTTTGACGAATAGTGAAAATTACTAAATTTTAATTAAAAACAACTCTTTTAATCAAAATAATTAATAGTGATAAATTATGAATTTGAGTGGTTTTAAATTATATTTGAAATATATTTTTACCATTTAATCCAATTATGATCATTGGACATAACTTCACATTTAAACCGAACATAAACAAGTATCTATCTTTTGATAGTTATTATAAATTAAAAACATGCTTTTTGTTTTGGCAGCGGGAATTTTTTTTAAATTAATTTCTGCCACTTCTATGATTTGAATTTGAAAAAATGGATTCCATATTTGGAATCAGGATTCTCATACTGTGTAAATAGGTATCTTTTATTTTTAGACATTTTGAATAATTATTTCGGTAAATATTTTATTTACCATGGTTAAGGGTATATCTGGTAAATAAGGGTTAAACACATAATATAATAATAATACTAAATTACCCTAAAACATGTCATAATCTTATTGGTGGATACATGTCCAACCATTGGCATCTTTGGGTCGATTTTGGGACCCCATGGAGCCACTAGTAGGAGATAATGACACTTTATATTAATTAAGTAAAAATAAATACAAAAATGACATAAGCATATATCTTTATGAAAAACAAATTTTACATAGGGTTATATATGTTGGATTTTTGACTATAAATATTAATTAGATATCTAAAAAGATTTCCTATATAATTCTATTTTATTTATAAATTTTAGATATTATATAATTTAATTAATTTATGACACAATAATGATGCAGTAATTACCATAATAGTGAAAAATTAAAATAATTGATATTATAAATACCCAAATAAATATAATTTGAGACATTTATGAATTACACTAGTTTTATGGGATAATATGACATGTTAGTATTGATTTAATTTACTATTTTCTAAGTAATAATTATGTTATGATTTTTTTTAAAATCAATTATCGAATAGTGTCTAAATTGACATAAAAAAGTTTTTAAAACACATATTATATTATTAATTGATATTAAATTTATAAAAATCTAATGATAGGCCAAAAGCCTTATATAATGATAGGTGCATCATTAATGGACCAATTGGGGGTCTCTTGGATGTATATAGTAAGTTTATTAACTATATAATATTAAAATACAAAGTGATATGGTAAATGTCAAACTAATTAACTAAGAGTTAATACTTAAAGATAAGGTTAATATAGTAACCCAAAGCTGTCCAAATCCTGTTTGTTGAGTGGTTTTCGACCTATCCCCACCTGAAACCTTAAATAATCCACTTTGGATCCATTAGAAGCTGAATATGAATTTATTATAAAATCATATTTCTAGCATTTCCAAAGGTGCCCCTCACGTCTCTTATAAAAGGGCACTCCCCCATTTCATTAATTCACACATTAAAATCCTTTTGGATCGGACAAACCATGCCCAAATACTCTCTAAACTTTCCTCACTACAACCTAGCGGCCTTAGTTTGATCATAAAGCTTACCTATGGAGTCCTTTTGATCATATCAAAAGGAAGAACCCGAAGACGAGGTAATAATTTCACCACCCTTTTTCAAGTCCTTTCTTCATCCAGTTCTTTTTTATTTGTTTTTACTATAATAAAATAATAACTCCAGTATCATATACATACTGCTTTGTTATTATAAATATGGTACAACCATATTCAGTATTCTATCAACACTTTTAATAACATGTCACCATATGTGTGTACGTACGGCTTACCGTCTCCACGTCGTGGTGTAATTGTCATTCAATATATTATTATTTGGATGGGTATAATAATGATTTATAATTCCTTTAAATAATAAATATAACATGATAATTATTCTCTATATATGATATAACATCCAATTATATATTATTTTAATATTAAAATAGTGATATTGTCGCTCGTGCGTACGTACGGACTACCTTCTCCACGAACGCGATGAGATTCATTTCCCATCGTATGCATTCAAGTATAATTATCATTTGATGATTTAAAAATAATAAGGACAAGATATCATTCTGGATATGAATTAGATACAACATATCCATGAAAAACATTGCTTACGTAACAAAACATAGAAAAGAAAATGATTAAGTTAACATCCGAAACAACGATAATACTGAGATATTATTAACAAATCAATGATAAAAGATCATATATGATATCATATTAATGTATATGATTCTTGTATAATTTAATAACAATTATTTCACTATTATACAGGAGTTTAGCCTACCCCCAACCAAGTAAAAGTACAAGGTAAGGGTTTATTTCACAATCTCTCCATTATCCGAGGTTGTTTATACGTAATAATGTACTGGGACTTCTTTATCATCCACATCCATGTTTCTTAAAAATGTATTTCAAAACATTTTTACTATCGGATAAAGACATTTATACCCTTGATGGATTTTATAAGTGGTTTGTAAAGGAATATTCCCATCATTTTCCAAACAAGGTCCTTTTTAAATTTTTTGACAGAATTAAGGTAAGAATGTTTTTTAACTTATACGGTGTGTGCGACTACTTTCCACCGTTATGAAATCATAAAAGCTTCCCTTACAAGCTTATAAGAATATTTTAAATGAAAAAGTTTAATTTTATAAATATATGACTCTTAAATGATTTCAAAATAGAAAGAGATATTTCCCTAAAAAGAGTTTTGATTTCATCTATGTCAACATCCTTTGATGAATTTTACGCTTATTTGAAGTTGATTTATTATGATACAAAACTTCAATTTTGTATTGAAGGTTTTGTGATATGTTTGACTGTGGATGTGTTATTTTTATACCCTTCATGGTTTATGGTTGAAGTATTTACATTTCATTTTCTAGTTTTAATATGAATGTTTATGTTATGTTTAAACTTGTTCTTATGAGGAATGTATTGAATTTAATATGTGACGGGTGGAGCCCGCTATAGCTCCTCGATGCATCAGTAGGTCTCATGAGACAGACTAGTGTCTTGGCACAAGGCCTTGACAAAATATTATTTGTAGTCTTGGCATGAGTCCTTGACTTTGTGGTAATGATAGTCTGACATTATGCATTCCATCATTATGAAAGTGGTTATTGATATTGCTTGTGATTATTCAATTAGTAGAATATACATGTGAATAAGTAAATGGAATTATTTCATTATAATTTTTCTATGATATTTTTCAGTTCAAGTTTAAAAGGCTTTTGTTTTAGTTATACATTGCCATAAATGATTATTCTTTTTTAAGAAATTTTCTCATATATTTTTATCCTTACTGGGCATTTGAGCTCACCCCTTTTCTATGTTTTATTTTTCCCAGTATGTGAAGAAGTAATTTTATGAATGACCTGCAGGGATAGTATGAGGGGATAAGAGTGTGGACTTTGGAGACTATATTGTTGTAGAGTTTATTATATTATGTAATGTAAACTTTATGAATGTATCTAGTTATTCCAAGGCTACTAAACTAATCAGTATTTTGAGATTTGATCTTTCTTGTGATCATGCCAATGTTATGTAATAATGCACCGACTCTGGGTATCTAGGGTCGGGGCGTTAAAGTTGGTATTAGAGGAAGTTTAGTACAAACCTTGGAAGATAGATTTTGATAAACTCTAATTAGAACACATAGACCTAATATGGACTTCGATGATTAGTATAGAAGAACTTCCTAGAATTTTGGTTTTGTAGAGATTTTGTGAGTATTCCGAGAAATACATCCCTGTCATGATATGAGCAGGTAGAGGCAGCTCTAGCACAGATGTACCTAGGGGTAAAACCCGAAAACACCGATTTGAGCTAGACTCGAACGGGAACTGGTGCATGACAACGGGACTTGCTGCACTCTTGGTTACGACACTCCCAGGGGATATGCTTTGGATAACTATCATTTTATTTACAAATCATTATGAAGGGTGTATGAGTATATAATTCCACAAAGAAAACATTTTAATGACTATGGATTATATCCATCAATATTTCAATTTATGTTAAGTGTTTTATAAGTATGGAATTATGTATTTTTATTTATAAACTGATCTAGTTTATGCCATTTTTTAGAAATGGAGCCTAGTAGAAGAAATGGAAACCGTATCAATGCACACACTCCATGTAGGGATTTACCTCCTGCTCAAGATAATTATAGTGGAGCTGGTGATGCAACTAGTGCTGATAAGCTAATCACCATACTGGGACAACTCACTCAGGTTATGAATAATAACCTTACACGTATAGAGCACCCTGATCCGCAGCGTGGAGGATCAATGTTAGATCACTTCATGAGGAAACATCCTCCAACTTTCAATGGGAGTAAAAATCCCTTAGTAGTTGAGCAATGGATAAATTCTCTAGAGAAAATATTTTAGGCTTTAGGGAGTAGTGAATGGGAAAAAGTTATCATGGCAGTTTACCGCCTCACTAGAGATGCTGATCAATGGTGGTAATTGATTCCAAACACGAAGGAAGATGATGAAGTATCAAATATAGAATGGAGGGAGTTCAATGATCTATTTTTAGAAAAATACTTTCCTCACGACCATCGAGCAGATATGGAAAGGCAATTTCTAGGTCTGAGACAAAAGGAGGATGAGAATGTCACAAAAAATGAGGCTAACATTACAAGGTTAGCACGGTATGCTATAGATTATATACGTTACCCAAGAAGTAAGATTGATCGTTTCTTTGATGGGTTAAAACCATTTCTCCATTGAGCATTAGTCTCACAATCCTTCTCGTTGTAAGAAGACATTGTCTATTGTGCTATCAAGACAGAAAAGGAATTCTCTATGTCTTGTGAATTTAATGCAAAGAAAGAGAAGAAGAGATCTGCGGATCAATCTGGGAATGGAAATAAGGGGAAGAAGGTAAAGTTTGAATATCCATCCTGTGGTAAATGTGGGATGAAACACCTTGGTACTTACTTGAAGGGATTGGGTGTCTGTTACAAGTTTGCTGAAAAAGGCCACCAAGATCATGATTGCAAAGGGAATAAGGAAGATACCAATGTTCAATGATACAATTTCAGGGATATGGGACATTATTAAAATGAATGTTCTAAGAGTCAGGGGAACATACCTCAAAAAAGGCCAAGGGATCAAGGACAAACTTATGCTATCACTACTGTTGAGATAGAAGCTCCGAAAGACGTGGTGGTAGGTAATTTAATGGTATCCTCAAGTTTAGCAAATCCATTATTTCATTCTGGATCATCGCATTGTTTCATATCTTCCCAGTTAGCTATGAAAATTTGATATTTCCAATTTGATTTAACAAAGGAGTTGTCAGTTAAAACTCCTAAGGGAAGTATCATTGCAAAAATGTTTTGTGAATCAATCCCCATTAGAGTACATAAATTTTCTTTATCTGCTGATCTCATCATCATAACTATGATTGAGTTTGATATAATCCTCGGTATGGATTGGCTTTCGGACTGTGATCTGAAGATTTATTGTAATAAGAATGAGGTTACGATTCATGATGATGATGATAAGGAACACCTTATGTTTAGAGCAGAATCGTCACCACCTAATTCTTATTTAGATCCACCCCCAGTAGCTCAACTAAATAAAATTATTGGGGAGGAAGATAATGAAATGACTTTGGGTATGAAAGCAATGTTCAAATAGAGGATGAACCTATTGTGAAAGAATATGTAGATGTGTTTCCAGATGATTTACCTGGACATCCTTCAGAACGAGAAGTTGAGTTTTCCATTGATTTGATTCCTTAATCAAGGCATATATCGAAGACCCCTTATAGAATGGCCACTATAGAATTAGATGAACTAATTAAACAACTATAGGAATTGAGTAATAAGGGATTTATTCAACGTATTGTTTCTCCATGGGGAGCCCCTGTTATTTTTGTTAAAAAGAAAGATGGATCTATGAGGTTATGTATCAACTACAGGGAGATCAATGCTATAAAAATAATGAACAAGTATCCCCGACCTCGCATTAATGATTTATTTGACCAACTGCATGGAGCTCAATACTTTTCAATGATTGACCTTCGATCTGGATACCATCAGTTGTGTGTAAAGATGGAAGGCATTCCGTATGCTGCATTTTGAACCAGGTACGGGCATTATGAGTTTACAGTAATGCCTTTTGGATTGACTAACGCACCCTATGTATTCATAGATCTGATGAATTGATTTTTCAAGGAATATCTCGATGAATTTGTGGTGTTATTTATTGACGATATCTTGGTATACTCAAAAAGCTACAAAGATCATGAAAATCACTTGTGCATTGTCTTGAAGACTCTGAGAAGACATAAATTATATGCGACGTTTAGCAGGAGTGAATTCTGGATTTAGGAGATTTCTTTGCTTGGCCATATTGTCTCTAAAGATGGAATCTATGTTGATCCTTTTATGACCAAGGCAATCCATGAATGGCCAGATACTCTGAGTATAACTGAGGTTCGTAGTTTTATTTGTTTAGAAGGTTATTATCGATGTTTCGTCCAGAATTTTTCCCGATTGGATAACCCATTAACAAAGATCACACGTAAAGGGGATAAATTTGTTTGGACAAAAGAGTGTGAAGAATGTTTAGAAGAACTGAAGAGAAGATTAGTCAATGCTCCTATATTGACTCTACCATCATGGAATGATTATTTCGTTATTTATAACGACGCATCGAAGAAAGGACTTGGTTGTGTCCTTATGCAGAATAATAGGGTTATTTCATATGCATCACGGCAGTTAAATTTCATGATAAAAACTATCCAACTCATGATCTCAAGTTAGAAGCTGTGATCTTTGCATTGAAGATATGGAGGCACGACCTATATGGTGAAAAATGTGAGATTTATACTGATCACAAGAGTTTGAAGTATATTTTCTCACAAAAAGAACTCAACATGAGGCAAATGAGATGGCTTGAATTACTCAAGGATTATGATTGTATGACACACTGCCACCCGGGTAAAGTAAAAAAGGTGGCAGATGCTTTGAGAAGAAAAGATCATGGAGTGTTGAACAATATGAGAATTGAAAGGGATCCAATTTTCATGGATATAGTGAAGATGGACATTGGAATAACCATGGAAGGTGAAACATAAATTCTTTTTCAAATGGTTGCCAAACCATCTTTACTAGAAATAATTAAGTGTTCTCAGACCGATGATGAAGAATTTAAAAATAAGATTAAAGCTATGAATGATGGGAGATTGAGAGACTTTGTGTATGAAGATGGAATTTTGAAATTCGGGAAGATACCTTGTCTTCCCGGTATACCTGATCTAAAAAGGGAATTGCTGGATGATGCACAAAGTACCAATTTCTCTATACACCCTGGGAGCACCAAAATGTATAGAGACTTGAAGAAACATTTTTGGTGTGACAACATGAAGAGGGAGATTGCTGATTTTGTGTCAAGATGTATGGTTTGTCAACAAGTGAAAGCTAGAAGGCAACATCCTGGACGAGTCATGCAACCTCTTCCCATACCGGAGTGAAAATGGGACAATATTACGATGGAATTTGTCATGGGGCTACCAACGAATCCTAGAAGGAACGATGCAATATGGGTAATTTTTGATCGTTTTACCACATCAGCACATTTTCTTTCTATAAGAGAAGATCTACCACTGAATAGTCTAGAAAGAATATTTATTAATAAAGTTTTGAGACTTCATGGAGTACCCCTATCTATTGTTTCTAATCCTGATCCCCGTTTTACGTCAAGATTCTAGAAAAGTATTTAGAAATCCTTGGATACTGATCTTCATTTGAGCACTGCCGACCACCCTCAAACAGATGGAAAATCAGAACGAACTATTCAAATCATAGAAGACATGTTGAGATCTTGCTCACTTGACTTTCAGGGTATGTGGGATCAATATTTACCTATGGTAGAATTTTCCTATAACAATAGCTTCCATTTGAGTATTCAGATGAACCATATGAAGCGTTATACGAAAAGAGATGGCATATACCAACTTGTTGGGATGACATTGGTGAAAGAAAAATTGTAGGCCTAGAACTGGTGGAGGAAACGATGGAAAAGGTGAAGTTAATCCAAAATCACATCAAAGCAGCTCAAAGTAGGCAGAAGAGCTATGCTGATAATCGAATGAAGGATTTGAAATTTCAAGTCAGTGATCATGTTTTCCTGCAGGTATATCCATGGAAGGGAGTCATATGTTTTGGTAAAAAGGTAAATTGAGTCCCAGGTTCATCAGACCTTTTGAAATTCTAGAATGAATTGGGGTTGTAGCTTACCGATTGGCAATGCTGCCAAGTCTCTCCAATGTTCATGATGTGTTCCATTTATATCTATTGAGGAAATACATGCCTGACGTAACGCATATACTCACCTATGAAGAATTAGAACTGGAACTTGATCTGTCATATTGCAATGAGCCCTTCAGGATTCTTGATACGAAAGAACATGTACTGAGAAACTGGATGATGCGTCTGGAAAAATTTTGGTGGAGAAACCATAAGATGGAAGAGGCAACGTGGGAACCCGAGGAACTTATGATGAAGAACCACCAGAGTCTTTTCATGCGTTAGTATTCTAGAAATTTCAAGGACAAAATTATTTGAAGGAGAGGAGAATGTAACACCCCAAGTTTCTACGGTACGCTTCTCTTTGAATAATGTGATAGCATGTGTTGTACCCAACATCGTGTTCTAACACACCACAACCAATCAAACTAGCCGTTATGAATAGTAATACCTATATTTTGAAATTTTATAAATTTTATCTCTCAAAATGGACTTCATTTTTGGATTAGGAATATTGAATTTATCCTAGGGTGAAATTTTGGAACTTTTCGGATAATATTTATATATTGATGAATAGTGAATATTGCTAAATTTTAATTAAAAACAACTCTTTTAATCAAAATAATTAATAGTGATAAATTATGAATTTGAGTGGTTTTAAAATAAATTTAGAATATAATTTTACCATTTAATCCAATGTTGGTCATTGGACAAAATTTCACATTTAAACCGAACATAAACAAGTATCAATCTTTTGATAGTTATTATATCTTAAAACCACGCTTTTTGTTTTGACAAGGGGAATTAATTTTAAATTAATATCTGCCAATTCTATGTTTTGAATTTGGAAAAATGGATTCCATATTTGGAATCATGATGTTCATATTTTTTAAATAGGTACCTTTTATTTTTTGAAATTTTGAATAATTACTTCGGTAAATATTTTATTGACCGTGGTTAAGGGTAAATCTGGTAAATAAGGGTTAAATAAATAATATTATAATAATACTAAATTACCCTAAAACATGTCCTAACCTTATTGGTGGATACATGTACGTCCATGGGCATCTTTGGGTCTATTTGGGTACCCCATGGAGCCACTTGTAGGTGATAATGACACATTGTATTAATTAAGTTAAAATAAATACAAAAATGACATAAGTATATATCTTTTAGAATAACAATTTTTACATAGGGTTATATATGTTAGATTTTCTATTATAAATATTCATTATAAAGATAAAATTATTTTCTACATAATTATTGTTTATTTTTAATTTTTAGACATTAAATATTTTAATTTATTTAAGACACAATAATGATACAGTAATTACCATAATAGTGAAAAATTAAAATAATTGATATTATAAATACCCAAATAAATATAATTTGAGACTATTTATTAATTACACGACTTTTATAGGTAAATATGACATGTTATGATTTATTTAATTAACTTTTTTCGAAGTAATCATTATTTTATAATTTTTATAAAAATCAATTATTGAATAGTGTCACAATTGTCATAAAAGAGTTTTTACAACAAATATTATATTATTAATTGATATTAAATTCATAAAATCTAAGGAATGTCCAAGAGACTTATATAATTCTTGGTGTATCATTAATGGACCACTTGGGGGTCTCTTGAATGTATATATTAAGTTTATTAACTATATAATATAAAAATACAATGTGCCATGGTAAATGTCAAAATAATTAACTAAGAGTTAATAATTAATGATAAGGTTAATATAGTAACCCAAACCTGTCTAAATCCTATTGGTTGAGTGTTTTTAGAAATATCCCCACCTTAACCTTTAAATAATCAAGTTTCTAGCCATTAGAAACCAAATTTAAATTTATTATAAAATCATATTTCTAGCTTTTCAAAAGGTGCCCCTCACCCCTCTTATAAAAGGGAACTCCCCATTCTCATTAATTCACACATTATAAGCCTTTTGGATCGCCCAAACCCTGTCCAAATACTCTCTCATCTTCCCTCACTACAACCTAGAGTCCTTAGTTTGATCATAAAGCCAACCTATTGAGTCCTTTTGATCAAATCAAAATGAAGAACCCGAAGAAGAGGTAATAATTTCACCACCCTTTTTCAAGTTCCTTTTATTCCACTTCTTCTTTATTTGTTATTTCCATTATAAAATAATAACTCCAGTATCTTATATATACTTTGATGTTATTATAAATATGGTACAACCATATTAATTATTATATCCACCCTATGAATAACATGTCATCATACGTGCGTACATACGGCTTACCGTCTCCACGTTGTGGTGTAATTGTTATTCAATATATTATTATTTTGATGGGTATAATGATGATATATAATTCATGTAAATAATAAATATAACATGATAATGATTCTATATATACTATATACCATCCAATTATATATTATTTTTATATCAAAATAATGATATTGTCACTCGTGCATACGTACGAACTATCGTCTCCACGAACGCAATGAGATTCATTATCCATCATATCTATTCAAGTATAATTATCATTTGATGATTTAAAAATAATAAGGACTTGATATAATTCTGTATATAAATAATATTCAACCTATCCATGACAAACATGGCTTACGTAACAAAACATATAAAAGAAAATGATTAAGTTAACACCCGAAACAACAATAATACTAAGATATTATTAACAAATAAATGTTAAAAGATCATATATTATATCATATTAATGTATATGATTCTTGTATAATTTAATAACATTTATTTCACCATTATACAGGAGGTTAACACACCCCCAACCAAGGAAAAGTACAAAGTAAGGTTTTATTTCGCAGTCTCTTCATTATATGAGGTTGTTTATACGTAATAATCTACTGGGACTTCTTTATCATCCACATCCATGATTCTTAAAAATGTATTTGAAAACATTTTTTCTATGGTTTAAATTCATTTATACCCTTGTTGTATTTTATAAGTGGTTTATAAAGGAATATTTCCGTCTTTTTCCAAACAAGGACCTTTTTAATGTTTTTGACAGAATTAAGGTAAGAATGTTTTTTAACTTATACAGCGGGTACGTCTATTTTCCGCTGTTATAAAATTGTCGAAGCTTCCCTTACAAGATTATAAGAATATTTCCAATGAAAATGTTTTATTTTATAAATATATGACTCTTAAATGATTTCAAAATAGAAAGATATATTTCTCTAAAAAGAGTTTTGATTTCATCTATGTCAACATCCTTTGATTTATTTTACGCTTATTTGAAGTTGATTTATTATGATAAAAAACCTCTATTTTGTATTGAAGGTTTTGTGATATGTTTGACTGTGAATGTGTTATTTTAATACCATTCATGGTTTATGTATAAAGTATTTACATTTCATATGCTAGTTTTAATACGAATGTTTATGTTATGTTTAAATCTGTTCATACGAGGAATGCATTGGACTTAATATGTGACGGGTGGTGCCCGCTATAGCTCCTCGATGCATCGGTAGGTCTAATGAGACAAACTAGAGTCTTGGAACAATGCCTTGACAAAATAATATTTTTAGTATTGGCACGAGGCCTTGACTATGTGGTTATGATAGTCTGACATTATGCATTCCATCAATATGAAAGTGGTTATTGATATTGCATGTGATTATTCGATTAGTATAATATCCATGTGAATAAGTAAATGGTTTTATTTCATTTTATTTTTTCCATTCTAGGTTGAAGTTCATGTTTAAAAAGTTTTTGTTTTAGTTATAAATTGCCTTAAATGTTTATTCTTATTTATAAAAGTTTCCGCTATATTTCTATCCTTACTGGTAATTTGTGCTCACCCATTTTCTATGTTTTATTTGTCCCAGGATGTGAAGAAGTAATTTTAGGAATGACCTGCAGGGATAGTATGAGGGGATAAGTGTGTGGACTATGGAGACTATATTGTTGTAGTTTTAATTCTATGATGTAATGTAAACTTTATAAATGTATCTAGTTATTCCAAGGATACTAAACTAATCGGTCTATCGAAATTTGATCTTTCTTATGATCATGCCAATGCTATGTAATAATGCACCGACTCTGGGTATCTGGGGTCGGGACGTTACACATGGTGAAACTGCGGTGGAAGATATAAATGGTAAAACACCTCACCAACTCTAATAAGGACCTATAAACTTCCGATGAACTTCATATATAACATGTCACCCCAGCCAAATCTCTGCAAACCTCATCGAGTTGATATTCGTAGATAGACATGATCATCTTTTTCAAACTCTAGAGGTCACTGTTTCCTATTGGAATAAGAATTATTCATGGTCAATGCAGTCTTCATCTGCTCTAAGAGATATTCACCTTCTCTATGGTATCATATACCATATCGGGTCCCATGAGTGCTGACTCCCCAAGGACAGTCCTGCACAATGGCGATCTGCATGGTCACCCATACAACGCCTCGAAATCATTCATCCCATTATGGAGTGAAATATGTTGTTGTATGAAAACTCCCTCTTGGGTATGTGATTCTCCCAGCTACGACTGAAGTCAAGGATACAAGAACGAATCATTTCCTCAATGGTATGTATGGTCCACTCAGTCTGGCCATCCATCTGCAGATGGAAGGTGGTTCTCACACAATGATGCGTCCTAAAAGCCTCCTGCAACTTCTTCCATATCTGCGAAGTGAAATGTGAATCACGATTAGAGACAATATTCTAGGGTACTCCATGCAGCCACATAATCTCTTACACCCAGTTATATTCCAATCTCTCTACGGAACCATGCTCTCTGATCGGTAGGAAGTCAGACGAATTGGTGAGTCATTTGACATTCACCAAGATAGAATCATGACCCCAGGATATATATGCATGTACTTTCACAAAGTCCATGGATATCGTATCCCACTTCCAATTTAGGACCTCTAAATACTAAACAAAGCCTTTGGTACCTGATGCTCTGCCTTCATTTGCTGACAATTGAGGCATTGAGAGACAAACCCTACTACTTCTTTCATCGTTCCCGGCCACTAGTGCTATAGTCAGAGATCTTGGTATATCATTGACACTCTTGGTTTTAACTCTAGGGGGATGTGTGGAAATCCAACAACACATCCTCCTAAATAGAAACCTGTACTATAATATTTCCATCGAAAAGGATGACGTGATACCCACCTCCATAAAATCCAACAGGTGCATGTCATGTGGATATATGAGCACATCGAGCCTCGTAGTTAGGGTCTCCATGATGTGGCACCCTGGATCTCTATATTATTGGGTGAGTGACTATAAGAGACTGAATAATATTTTCTCCATATCATTCCACAAAGGATATCTATAATCCGGTTGGTTGTTCCGTCCCCTCACCAAGAAGCTGTATAACAGATATTGTGTTGAGTGTATCTGCTACAATGTTCCATATCCCAATAATATAGACTATCTAGATGTAATACTCCTAGAGGAACTCAAGTCAACACTGATATCTCATGTTCAGGACCTTCTGGGAGAAGATATACCAGTGTATCTTTTGATCCGAGCTAACTGTAAAATGTTCGCCCATAATGTAATGTCACCACATCTTCAATCCAAAGACCAAAAATGCTAAATACAATTCATGCGTAGAGTAGTTACACTCATTATTTAATAGATATTTAGAACTATACACAATAACTGTTGGATCTTTCATTAGGACAAATCCGAGCCCAGTCCCTGATTTTTCGCAGTAGAGGGCGTTCCCAACATCCTTTTATGGAAGCCTCAAGATGGGGGAAATAGTTAGTATATTCCTCAACCCCTGAAAACTCTGATGGAATCTATCCAACCACATGAATTGTACCCTCTTCATAATCAATGCTGATAAAAGGTGCTGCAACTCTAGATAAATCTGGCACAAATCTTCGGTAGTATACGGCTAAACCCAAAAAAATTTGTACCTCTGTCACACTGTTGGTTGACTCCCAAGCATGCACCGCCTTAATAATCGCTTGATCCACCACAATTCCAGCCTACGTGATGACATGTCCTAGGAAGTGAACATCTCAGATCTAGAATTGGAATTTTAAGAGAATAATATAATGCTAGTGCTATCTATGAGTGTCCAAAGTTATCTGAAAATGATAGGAATCCTCTTCCTTAGTAGACGAGTAGATATGAATGTTGTTGATGAAGACTACTACAAAGAGATCAATGTATGATTGAATGTTCCTTTTCATGAGTCTCATGAACACTTCTAGAGAATTGGTGATGCCGAATGGCATAACCAAGAACATGTAGTTTCTATACCGACATCTGAAAGATGTCATTTTCACATCCTCATCTCGTACTCTAAGCTGGTGATAACATGGTCTGAGGTCTATCTTCGAGAACCACCATGCTCTCTTCAGCTGATCAAAGAGGTCGTCAATCCTTGAAAGTGTGTACTTGTTCTTCCCGATCACATGGTTCTTGCGCCAATTGTCAAAATAATGTCTTGATCTCCCTTTCACCTTCATGGAAAACAAAATCGTGGTAGCCCTAGGAGAAACAATAGGCCATATTAATCACTTTCCCTACAAGCCCTCGAACTATACTCGTAGCTCATGAAGCTCCACAGGGACCATATGATATGCTGGTGTAGATATTAGTGTCATTCCATGGTACAATTCAATGTAAAAGTTCACCTCTGTATTAGGTGGTAGACCTGGAACATCATTAGAAAATACATCCATGTACATGTCCACAACTACAGGATAGCTTGGACTCCCCACATCAACTGCTCTGAGGGTAAGGCTAGCCCACTGAGGAGTGAACAGTTGCACTCTTCTCCGGGTTAGTCTATCATGTGCTTCAATGGCTCCCTTCTCACTGGTGAAGGTAAACCTAGTCCCATCAGTGTGGACAAAACATACATTACACCTAATACAATAAATATGAGCATGGAATATAGATATACATCCCATGCCCAAGATGACATTTTAAGGCCTCGATGCTGCTTCTAGGAGATCACAGCTGAAACTCTTTCCTCCTACAGTAATCTAGCACTTCTTGCACCAGTGTGTAATCATCGAATCCTCTCCTCTAAGAGTCTATACCCATAAGGATCAAGCCAACTGCTTCACTAGAATCTCTGAGCTCCGAATGTGGGTAGTGGCAATAAATGAATGACTAGACCCTATGACAATATGTTTTGCATCTCTGGTGGAGTAAACATAGATCATACCTCATATCATATCTAGAGCACCATGGTCGGAGGCCTCAGCTTCCTAGATCTGAACTTGCCCCTGTCCATCTGCTCCCTATGGTCGGGGTGGGCCACCTAGTGGTGGAGGTGGTAACACCTCAAATTGCTACCCACCACTAGGTATATGACTATCTCCTCTGCCACGTCTGCCTTCTCCCTATAGGCCTCCATGGTCGAACCTCCATCTCTAAATAGGTGTTCCTTTGACCATCTGATGATCATCCATGTGGTGGGTTGGACAGTCACAAGCCATGTGACCCTTCCCTCTTCAGGTGTAACACCGTGTACTCCTCACATGTCTCTCTCTATCTTCAGTGCCCCGCACAACTGACCCTGAATCGTACGGTCGTCCACCTTTAGGTATGGTCCTCTTGGAAATCTATGAAATATGACTGCTGCAAGGTATAGAAGACTCTGCTACGTGACGGCCGGTGGTAGGTCCTGCTGTTGGGGGATGCTCAGCATGAAAACTCTCCACTATGAGGGCTCTCTCTAACACCCCTGCCTACATCAGGATGCTGAGAGAAATCATCGAAGCCCTGATCTCCTTCCTGATTCCCAGCTCAAAGGAACAGGCCCTAAAGAATAGGTCCCTCACCGTATCAGTGGAGTAGCATGAGTGTTTGGAGATCCTCACTGAGCACTGATCCACAGTCATGTTTCCATAATATAGATAAAGAAGGTATTGTATATGCATGATGGGAAGGGTCACTGGGAAAAACTCTCCCGGAATAGGCTCTCAATGTCTTCCCAGAGAAGTGTCTCCTCATCATGAACATGGAGAATCAAGCTCCTCCATCTGTCTAATTCTTCTTGTAGAAGACTGGAGGTAAGGATCACCATGAGATCAGCTGGCGTCCCTACCTATTGGAAGACTCTCACCACGTCCACCAACCAACTCGCAACCGCCTGTCGGTCTGTCTCACCCCTAAACCTGGGTGGCCTTTAGGGCTGGAACTCTTGCAATTCCCTCAAGCGGCGGGAACCCTCTGCTAATGTGGTCGGTGGCATCAATGGCACAACATTTAATGGTACCCCTAGTGGAACCACCATTGCCTCCACTGAAAGAGGGCCCTGCACCATAGCCTCATTGCTCTGTGGTCCTTCATCATGTATTATACCTAGAAACCTAGCCGGATGACTTTGTGGAGGCGTCCGGAAAAGAAACAGGTGAGCCATGATAAATAATTTATACCTGGTGAGATGAATCAATGAATTCACAAATAAAACTTTTCAAAAAACACAGGCAATCAATGTTTTCATGCACTGAGTCAGAAATCATAAGTCATGGTCTTTGTGTATGGATACATCTGCTGCCGGACCAACAATAGATTTCCTAAACGGATAACCACACTCACTACACATAACACTATTGCTATTAAAATTTTAAAGTCCAATGTTATATGGTATAACTGACTCCTCTGATACCAATTTGTCACAACCCGTCTCCCAAGGCATGTGTAGTGACTACCCCAAGCTCGGCTTCCATAAGCAAGGGGCATGCGACTAACACCGAAAGGTGTATTCCATAAATCTATGATGGAATTTCCTTTGTAACCTATAAAAACACACAACCAAAAACATAGCGAGGTAGGATCACAATTATACTATATATTAAAAAAGATTTTGTACATTAAGAAAAAAGTGGCTAGAATACAAGCCCAACTAGAATTTACAAGAAAACTGAAAAGTACTAGTAAACTGAACAGCTCATGTGAACTCACACCATGGACCCAACCAAAAGGGTAGGTAAAGATCATGAATGGTGGTCTCTACGGTGTGCCTCATCTAATTTTCCTCTCCAAGCTACTTCCCGTCCTAGTACATTCATCCTCAGTCAACAATGTCTGTCGTCTGCAGCAATCACAACAAGGTGCTGGCATAACCGATGTAGGGGAGAGTATAACGATACTCAGTAGGGACCTCAAAACACTCAAAGGTCTCACAAAATCCACAAAGGATAACCACAAAGCATGAAAACCACTGTAAATCCTACATAGGTATATGCCTATACAAATACCTACATTATCAAGTTTACCCATCTCATCCATGAAGAATCTCAAGGGCCAAATAATTAGTCAGAGTTCAACTGTTCCATGAAGAAAAGAATACCAAAAAATTAATTCGACAAAGGTAAGTACCATAAAGGTAACACCACACAGAGGAATGCCACAATGGTATCACCAGAAAGGTAAGAACCACAATGGTACTCCTCTCTAATGAATACCACAAAGGTATCACAACAAATATAAGTACCACAAAGTTACTCCCCATAGTAGAATACCAAAAAGGTATTTCCACAAAGGTAAAGACTCAGCTCACACTAGGTATAACATAGATACATTAGTAAAGATGATTAGATAAAAAAATGGATTTATCTTACTATGATAAGAGGCAGAACCACGTAGGACCATAACTCATCAAAACCACAAAGGATTCTAGTATAGCAGACCCACATAGGATCCTAGTATACCAGACCCACGTAGGTTCCTCGAGTTGTCACATGTAGATTTCTAGAGTGGATCCGAGTGATACTATAGAACACATACCCATGTAGGATCCCATTATAGAGACCCACAATGGATCAAAATGAATAGACCCAAATAAGATCCTTTTTTCATGGTAAAACCATCTACATGGTTCCCACACTATGTTCTCTTGGTTCTGGGAGGGTCCACTCCTCAAGCCACAGGTCGATACCCCAATTGCCACAAAGTCCCACAAAGAAGTATACAAAAGGACCTCCATGTGGTAATGATCTCAACGCAATAGATGGTGCGCTAATCCGATGGTTGGTTTGTATGTTATTGATCTATTAGTGCCGAGGGGCCATTTGGATTCGTGTTCGATCCAACCCGGTCATACCCCATCATTATCCATAACTTAAGTGGAGTATACCAAAAAAACCATCTCGATCCTATGATTTTAGCGCCATAGAAGGTTCTTCAAATAGATGGTCGTAGCTCAAGTATAAGGCCCTAGCCTTAAACCTTACTTAATCTTGAGTTATTACAAGATTACACATTGAGGATCTTTTCAGGTTTAGAGTTTTAGAGAATTAGATCATAAAACTTTCATTACATTCCACATTTAAACAAAGTGGTTACATAAAAGATATTATTCATTTTTTCCATCAATGGAAACATATTTATAATTAAACATGGATTCTTTCTTGACACTTCCTTGACACTATCATCATATCATGTACCATTCCCTTGACCTGTGAAAAACATTTCAAAAAATTGGGATGAGCATAAAAAGCTCAGTAAGGGTTATAAAAATATGGAAAGGAAACATGAGTTCATATATACATAAGAATGAAATCATACATTACCCATAAAAAATAAGCACATTAACATACCTCATCAAATCATGAATAAATCATAGAAGTCATAAGACATAAAGGTAACTTGAGGCATTCATAACATTCTTACGAGGGAGTAACCCTCTTGGTTACGTTTGGAATACCCATCACGGTATATTCCCTAAATCACTTCGGAGAATCCTATACTTTTTAACTCCTTCGCGTTACCAAATTCATTGGAGAGCTATATCGTTCTCACCCGACATTAGTTTATCACGTAACCACCCGTCTTCATAACAACGCCCTAGAACCATAACTTAATCGTATCACATAAAACATGCTTAAAGGAAACATAACATTTGCACATTTCAATCACATGATATAAATACAACACATTGATATAATAAAAACATTATGAAAACCATTTTCAATACCAAAATAAAATAAAAGTAAAACATGGTAATTATTTTTCATTTAAAAAATGGTATGTCTTATAGAGGAAGACGAAACACAAATAATGGTCACAGCGGCGGAGAAGTCATTGTTTCTGAATACATACAATAAAAATATTTCCTGTTTTCAATTAGTAAAATTCTTTGTATAAAAAAGATACCTTTTGGATAAACGTAAAAGTCAAAGGGGATTATACACCGTATAAAATAAGGTTGTGTATAAAACAAAATATGCCTCAATGAAAGGAGATTGAGACGAAGTCCCATACAATAATCATTTTTAAATAAAATATATCTATTATTTGTATTCACTATATGTACACATAATGTAATTATAAATAAATAATAGGACATAGTAATATCATGTCATAATTTAAAAGTAGGAGATTAACCCAAAAGAATGGAAATTGGGTTAAGAAGTTCCCTTACCTCGTATCTGACTTGACTCGTTCGTTCATTATTCTCCTGAATAATAAAATTGAGTTAATTTATTCTTTCTTAAGAACATTTTTCAAGTTCATTATTCCTAATATATTACTTATTACCATGTCATGAACATTATGTAACTGTTTAAGTTACTAATGGTCGTTTTAACGATCAATGGTATTTGAGTACAAAATAAACTCTTTATAATTACAAGTTGTTAATGTGGTAAAATATCCATTATATACAGAATTATATTCATGATTTAGATATCATTTATTTCATATATATCCACTATATAAATTCATTTATAATATTACATTACATTTTGAGGTAAGAAAAGAAATGCACTGTTCATGGAGACGGTAACCCATACGTACGCATGAACACTACTTCCATTTCTATTTCTTATGTAATGGAATTAAAACATAATGATACATAATAGTATTATAGTTATAGTATTGTGTCATATATAATATCATTAAATCTATCCTTTATACTTACCACATATTCTATTAATGAATCAAATCACTTTGAGGGGCCGACAGTCCATACTTCCTAAAATGAAATTATCATGTTTACCCACAATAGATTCCATAAAGGTATGCCACAAATGAAAAATACAGAATCATAAGGAAAACATAAACATAATATATATCATATATAAATATAGTGTCATCTTAATGTCCACCTTTTAAGGTGTTAGAAGATTATTGAACAATCATCATTTCGTGAGGCAGAAAATCGCCATCCACGGAAACAGTATGCTCCTTAACCATTAGATGTAGGTGTGTGTAAGTGTAGCTCGAATCCTTATTATAACAAAATCCTAGAAATTTGAAGATACTGGAGTTGTTACAAAAGAAATGAATAAAAAGAGTTAAGGGGTTGGAGATGAAAAATAAAACAAAAGGACACAAGAGAAGACACTACCTTTAAAATGGATAACTCTCTTTGATTTGAGCTCAAAGGCTTCATTGAAAAGACTTATTTCCAAAGTGAGGATTCTAGGAGTAAGAGAGGTATGTGGAGAGAAAAAATGGTAAGGGGTTGGCTGAGCCAATGGCATGAGAGGTGTGGGTAAGGTGGTAGAGGTGGAGGCCTTTTATAAGAGGAGAGGAGGGGCACTCTTGGAAAGGTATAAAATGTTACTTTATTTTCAAATGAGTTTCGGATTTTAGAGGTCCCACATTGATGTAGATTGAGGAAAATGTGATAAGGGTTCGATATATACTCATCTAATAGGTTTTTGACACGTGTGGAACTTAGATTTTTCATTATCTTTTCATTTTATTAAAATCGTTAAATAATGAGGTAATCGATGCATCATCATTATGTCCAAAATAATTTAATTTCTTTAATGTCTAAAAATTATAAAAAAATTACTATAATGTAGTAAATATTTTTAGATTTCCAATGACTATTTCTAGTCAAATATATCATATATGTAGACAAAATATAAACTGTTTTACTCAGGTGATACATTCATTGTTATATTTAACATTCTTTAAAAATAAAAAGATAAAAAGTCACTTTCACACAAAAGGGATTCTATGGGGTCCCCATGTTTGGTACAAGGCATCCCATGGTCGGCCATGAGACAACTAGTAGCATTAGGACACATCTTGTAGTCATTTTTTATTATTATGATATTATTTTTTTATCCTTAACTACCGGATTACTCATTAATCATGATAATTAAAGATAATTACCGTCGTTACTATTCATAATGTCCAAAAACAAAAGAGTCTTAATTAAATTATTTGTACCTTATTATTCCAAATATGGAATCCGTTTTACCAAATTAAAAACATATAAATTGAAATAATTAATTTAAAAATAATTCCCATTGTCAAAACAAATAGCGGGTTTTTTTGAAACAATATATATGAAAAGATTGGAACTTGTTTATGCCCAATTCCAAAGTGAAATTAATCTAAATTTCCACCATTGGATTACATGGTAAAAATATATTCTTTTTAAAATTAAAAACCAATTAAAAAAATAATCTAACTATATCATCAAATTAGATGAAATAGCAGTTTTGATGTAAAATGCAGTATTTTTCACTATTCATTAAAAAATGATCATTGTCAGAAAAATACCAAAAAATTATCCAATGCAAATTTCAATGTCCCAATCATAAATAATAAGTTTATTTTGACAAATAGATCTTATAAAATTGTCAAAATTTTGATTTAAAAAAATGGTTTTCCATCAAAAGGCAGTAAAACAATCTTTTAAAAATATTAGTGTATTCTATGCTTAAGATTGGATTTATTATCATTTTAAGCCTCTAAAACACTATCTAATTCATAAATAGACATAAATTATGATATTTATTATTAATTTCATACTTGAGATGTTACATCCTTCCCCCCTTTAGAAAATTGCGTCCCCGCAATTTATTTACTTATCGAAAAAGTGGGGGTATTTAACCCTCATTGCATTTTAAGATTCCCATGATGCCTCATCAATCATGTGGGTTTTCCACAAAAACATTACTCAATGAATCACCTTATTCCACTACACGTGCTACCTATGATCAAGAATCTGAACCGACTGTTCCTCATAATACATATTTTCATCCAACTAAACTACCTCTGGACTCAAAACATGAGATGGATCTGGCATATACTTTCTTAACATCAAAACACGAAAAACATTTTGTAACTAAGATAAACTCGGAGGTAAATCCACTCAGTATTCAACTGATCCAACTCTCTCCAAAATTTCATATGGTCCAATGAACATTGGACTCATCTTTCCTTTCTTACCAAATCACATCACACTTTTCCACGGAGAAAGATTGAGAAAAACATGATCACCTACCTTAAAAGAGAGATCCTTTCTCATGTTGTCCACATAACTCCTCTGCCAGCACTGAGCTGTTCTCATTTGTTTTTGTATCAGCTGAACATTTTCATCCAACTCTTCTACCAATTCTAGTCCCATCAACTTCCTTTCACCCACTTCATCACAGAAAGCTAGAGTTCGAAAACGCTTCCCATATAACGCCTCAAATGGTGCCATCTGTATATTGGAATGAAAACTGTTATTATATGAAAATTCATCCAAAGAAAGATGTTGGTCCCAACTTACCTGATAATCCATTGAACAAGAACGTAGCATATCTTCCAAAGTCTGAATTGTTCATTCTAACTGCCCATCTGATTGAGAATGAATAGATGTACTGATATTTAATTCAGTACCCAATGACTTCTGAAGGCCTTTCCAAAAATTAGAAGTAAAACTGGGATCATGATCAGATACAATGGAGAGGGGAACTCCATGTAACCTGACTATCTTTTTATGATACAAACGAGAATGTTGATCTAGGAAAAAAGTATCTCGTATATAAAGGAAATGAGAAGATTTAGTCAAGCGATCAATAATAACCGAGATTGCATTTTTACCTCGAGGTGTCTTCAGAAATCCCATAATGAAGTCCATGGATATATTCTCCAATTTACACTCTGGTACTGGTAAAGGATGAAGCATCCCATTCGGCAACTACCACTCTGCTTTAACCTGTTGACAAGTCAAACACTTCAAAATAAAATCAGCAATATCCCTTTTCATTTTGTCTCACTAGTAATACTCCCAAAGATCTCTATACATCTTAGTACATCCTAGATGAACTAAAAACGGAGGACTATGAGCTTCACATAACAACTCTCTCTTCATCTGTGAATCACAAGGCACATACAGCCTCTTCCCAAATATCAAAAAACAATCATTATCAATGTTGAATTCAGGCAACTTACCCTTCTTAACTAGCTCTACCTTTTTCTGCAACTCACTGTCTTGCTTCTGTGATTTCTTGATTCTATATGATAGAGAAGATTTCACTGATACCTGATACAAAACAGAAGGACATCCTGCACCAACATCTTTTATGACAATGTTAATCAAATCCTTAACCAATGGATCACATTCCAAATGCAACATTGTTAATGAAGCATTACTTTTTCGACTCAAAGCATCAGCCACTTTATTTTCTTTTCCCAGATGGTAATGAATTGTACAATCATAATCTTTGATTAATTATAGCCATCTCATCTGTCTCATGTTCAATTCTTTATGAGTGAATATATACTTTAGACTTTTCTGATCAGTATATATTTCACACTTTACTCCATAAAGATGATGCCTCCAAATTTTTAAAGCGAAAACAACAACAGCTAAATCCGAATCATGTGTAGGGTAAGTTACCTCATGAGTTTTCATCTGACATGATGCATACGAAATTACTTGATCATTCTGCATTAGGACACAACAATTTCCTTTCAATGAAGCATCATTGTAGATAACAAACTCACAATTCCGGGAAGGTAGTGACAAAACTGGAGCATTCTCCAATCTACTTTTCAATTCCAAAAAACAATCATCACATTATTTTGTCCAGATAAACTTAACACCCTTCTGAGTTAGCTTAGTCATTGGACTATATTACCGTGAAAAATTTCTTAAAAACCTTCGGTAATAGACCACCAAACCAAGGAAACTATGAATCTCAGTTACATTTGTGGGTCTTTGCCATTCTTCAACAACCATTGTTTTTGCAGAATCAAAAGTTATCCCGTCTTTAGAAACAATTTGACAAAGGAAAGAAATTTGTTGCAACCAAAACTCACACTTGCTGAATTTCCCATAAAATTTCTTTTCTTTCAAGGATTGAAAAATAACCCTTAAATGTCTTTCATTATCCTCTTTACTTTTAGAAAACACCAAAATATCATCAATGAAAACCACCACAAAATTATCCAAGAACTCGTGGACAATTCTATTCGTTATGTCCATGAATACAACAGGTTCATTGGTTATCCCAAAAGGAATTACTACAAATTCATAATGGCCATATCTTGTTTGAAACACGGTCTTCTGAACATCTTCTTCCTTTACCTTCAGCAGATGGTACCCCGATCTCAGTTCAATATTTGAAAAATACTAATCTCCCTGGAGCTGATCTGACAAATCTTCGAAATGAGGAAAATGATAATTGTTTTTAACAGTGATGTTATTCAAGGCTCTATAATCAATGGAAAGTCTCATAGAACCATATTATATTTTTTTAAAAAAAACAGGAGCACCCCATGGTGATGCGCTAGGTCAAGTGAAACCTTTCTCTAATAAATCTTGCAATTGCTCCATCAACTCTAAAAGTTCAGTTTGAGCCATTCGATAAGGGATTTTTGAAATTGGCTTAGCATCAGGAAATAATTCAATAATTAATTCAACTTCCCGATCTGGTATTAATCTAGGCAACTCATCAGGAAAAAATCAGGATACTCATTTTCCACTAGAACATCATTAATCTGAAAAGTTACCTTGTTTTCAATGATATGTGCAAGGTAACATTCATTTCCATCTTTTACAAGTTTCTCGGCCTCTTGATATGTTATCAATGGTAAGGGTTCATTCTTGTACACAAACTAAAAGTCTTTCTGAAAAGAAAATTATTTAGCTCTAAAATCAATCTTATCATGGTAAATAGAGAGCCAATGCATACCCAGGATAACATCAAACTCTACTAGAGGTAAAACAATATGTTTTTCAAGTAGGTTTTTCCACGGATAAGGATAGGAAGATTCTTATAAATTCTTTTTGCCACAAAATTTCTCCCAGGTGTTTTTACCACAAGTTCAGGAGTCATTTCTTGAGATGGTATTCCCATTTTTACTAGAAATGTTTTCAGAGATGAAAGAATGTGTAGACCCCGAATCAAACAACACACTGGCATAATCCGAAAAAACAAACCACTTACCTGATACAACTTCATTTGATGGCCCGAAATCTGCTGAAGTAGTTGGAAAGGATTTCACCACCCCTTTCTTCTTGTCGTGTAACTACGTCCTATCACTTCAGCTCTTTGTCGGACACTCGTTTTCATAGTGTCCTATCTCATTGAACTTAAACCATTTCACTAACTGTAAAACAAATTTGGTCTTGCCATCACCTTGATCTTTTTCAGTGCAATCACGAGCCTTATGTCCCATCTTACCACATCAGTATCACTTTCCAGAATTCAAAAGACATTCCCCAGCATGCCTTTTACCACATTTATCACAAACTGGAAATATAGTTTTTTCTTACCATCAGACCATTTTGAAGAATTCTTTCCTTTCTCCTATCACCATGGTCTCTTCTTCTGTTGGTTGTTATAGAACACTTGATCATCGGAAAAATCCATTTCCACCTTCTCAGCACATCGAAAAAACATTTCATAACTTTTAAAATCACGAGAATCCAATACCCTTCGATATTTTGGCTTTAATTTTGAGTAAAAACGTTTGATTTTACTATCAAGGTCTCGAATAAAATTTGGAGCATACATTGACAATCGAGTGAACCATTCATCATAGGCAGCCACTCAGTCCTCCTCTTGCCTCAATTCCAGGAATTTTTTTTCCATCCTCTGTCGAACAGCCTTAGGAAAATACTTCTCAAGAAACATACCATTAAATTTATCCCAGTCGAGAGCATCATTCTCATCAGCGTCCCTGATATTTTTAACCATCGACCACCACTGATCTGCTTCACCCTCCAAAAGGTAAATAGAACGACTAACCTTTTGATTGTCTGAACACCCCATGACATCCAAAATATTCTATAGTTCTTTACTCCACCCTTCATCTAGCACATGGTCAGATGATCCTCGGAATGATGGGGGATGTTGCATCATGAAATGTTCCACCACTGACATGTTCCTATGCGATTGATCTGGCTGATCACATACATGTATACCACCACCATTAATCGATTGAGTCAACTGTTCCATTACTGCAACAAACTGTTCAGTTCTAATTCTAAACATCTCAGGATGCTGATTCGGAAGGTCATTTCCTTCTGTATGCCTTCCTAGAACTGCTTCCATGTTTCCTCTGCGGAAAACCATTCTGAACAAACATGTCTTAGATGAAGCAACATGGTAATCATCAAATTCTATATCATTTCAATTTGACAATAAAAAAATATTGTTTGATAATCATTTAATATAATTATAACTCCTAAAGTTATCTAAACCGACCTCTGATACCAAATATAAGGCCCCATCCTTAAACCTTACTTAATCATGAGTTATTACAAGATTACACATTGATGATCTTTTCAGGTTTAGAGTTTTTGAGAATTAGATCATAAAACTTGAATTACATTCCACATTTAAACAAAGTGGTTACATAAAATATAGTATTCATTTTTCCCATCAATGGAAACGTATTTAAAATAAAACAAGGATTCTTTCTTGACACTTCCTTGACACTATCATCATATCATGCACCATTCTATTCACCTGTGAAAAACATTTCAAAAACATGGGATGAGCATAAAAAGATCAGTAAGGGTTATAAAAATATGGAAAGGAAACATGAGTTCATATATACATAAGAATGAAATCATACATTACCCATAAAACATAAGCACTTTAACATACCTCATCAAATCATGAATAAATCATAGAAATCATAAGACATAAAGGTAACTTGAGGAATTCATAACATTTTTACGTAGGGAGTAACCCTCTTGGTTACATTTTGATTACCCATCATGGTATATTCCCTAAATCTCTTCGGAGAAACCTTAACGTTTAACTCCTTCGCGTTACCCAATGAATTGGAGAGCTATATCGGGCTCACCCGCCCTTAGTTTATCACGGAACCACCAGTCTTCATAACCATGCCCATGAACCATAACATAATCGTATCACATAAAACATGCATAAAGGGAACATAAAATTTTCACATTTCAATCACAAGATATCAATACAAAATATTAATATAATAAAAAAATTATGAAAACCATTTTCAATACCAAAATAAAGGTAAAGTAAAACATGGTATTTATTTTTCATTTAAAAAATGTTATGGCTTGTAGAGGATTCCGAAACACAAATAATGGTCACGGCTGTGGAGAAGTCATTATCGCTGCATATGTACGACCAAAAAATTCCCTTTTGTCGTTTAGTAAAATGCATCATATAAAAAAGATTCATTTTGGATAAACATAAATGTCAAATGGGTTTATACACCGTATAAAAGAAGGTTGTGTATAAAACAAAATATGCCTCAATTAAAGGAGATTGAGACGAATTCCCATACAAAGATAATTTTTAAATAAAATATATCTATTATGTGTATTCGCTATATGTAATAATAAAATAAGTATAAATAAAAAATAGTACATAATAATATCATGTCATAATTTTAAAGTAGGAGATTAATCCAAAAGAATGAAAATTTGGTTAAAAAGTTCCTTACCTCGTATCCGACTTGACTTGATCACTCTCTAATCTCCTTAATAATAAACTTGAGTTAATCTATACTTTCTTAAGAACCTTTTTCATGTTCATTATTTCTTTTAGATCATTTATTACCATGTCATGAAAATTATATAACTATTTATGTTAATAACGGTCGTTTTAACGATCATTGGTACTTGAGTAAAAAATAAACTCTTTATAATTACAAGTAGTTCAAGTGGAAAAATATCCATTATATCCAGAATTATATTCAAGATTTAGATATCATATATGTCATATATATCCACTATATACAAGAATTTATAATATTACATTACATTTAGAGGTAAGAAATGAAATGCACCATTCATGGAGACGATAAGCTGTACGTACGCATGAACACTAATTCCATTTCTATTTCTTATTTAATGTAATTAAAACATAATTATACATAATAGTATTATAATTCCAGTATGGTATCATATATTATATAATTAAATATATCCTTTATATGTACCACATATGGTATTCACGAATCAAATCACTTTGAGGGGGCGGTAGTCCGCATTTCCTAAAATGAAATTATCATGTCTACCCACAATGGAAACCATAAAGGTATGCCAGAAATGAAAAATACATAATCATAAGGAAAACATAAACATAATATATATCATATAAAAATATAGTGTCATCTTAATTTCCACCTTTGAAGGTGTTATAAGAATATTGAGCAATCATCGTTTCGTGAGACAGAAAATCGCCATCAACAGAAACAGTATGCTTTTTAACCATTAGATGTAGGTGTGTGTAAGTGTATCTCGAATACTTCTTATAACAACATCCTAGTATATTTAAGATACTGGTGTTGTTACAAAAGAAATTAATAAAAAGAGTTTAGGGGGTTGGAGAAGCAAAATAAAACAAAAGGACACAAGAGAAGACACTACCTTTAAAATGGGTAACTCTTTTTGATTTGATCTCAAAGGCTTCCTTGGAAAAACGTCTGCCCAAAGTGAGGCTTCTAGGAGTAATAGATGGATTTGGAGATACAAAATGGGTAGGGTTCGGCCGAGCCAAAGGCTTGAGAGGTGTGGGTAAGGTGGTAGAGGTGGGGGCCTTTTATAAGATGAGAGGAGGGGCACACTTGGAAAGGTATAATATGTTACTTTATTTTCAAATGAGTTTCGGATTTTAGAGGTCCCAAATTGATGTATTTTGAGGTTAATGTGATAAGGGTTCTAAATATACTCATCCAATATGTTTTTTACATTTGTAGGTCTTATATTTTACATTATCTTTTCATTTTATTTAAATCGTTAAATAATGAGGTAATCGCTGCATCATCATGATGTCATAAATAATTTAATTTATTTAATGTCTAAAAATAATATAAAAAATACTATGATGTAGGAAATATTTTTATATTTCCAATTACTATTTATAGTCTATTATATCATTTATGTAGACAAAATTAAAAATGTTTTACTCAGGTGATACATTCTTTATTATATTTAACTTTCTCTAAAAATAAAAAGATAAAAAGTCACTTTCAAATAAAAGTGGTTCTATGGGGTCCCAAGATTGGAAAAAGGAATCTCATGGTCGGCCATTAGACAACCAGTAGAATTATGACACATGTTGTGGCCATTTTTTATTGATATTATTTTATTATCCTTAACTACCCGATTACTCATTAATCAAGATAATTAAAGATAATTACCGTCGTTACTATTCATAATGTCCAAAAAAAAAAGAGTCTTCATTAAATAATTTGGAGCTTATTATTCCAAATATGGAATCCATTTTACAAAATTCCAAACATATAAATTGAAATAATTAATTTAAAAATAATTCACGTTGTCAAAACAAATAGTAGGATTTTGAAAACAATATCTATGAAAAGTTTTGCACTTGTTTATGCCCAATTCCAAAGTGAAATTAATCCCAATGACCACCATTGGATTAAATGGTAAAAATATATTCTTTTTACACTTTGAAACCAATTAAAAATATAATCTAACCGTACAATCAAATTAGATGAAAAAGTAGTTTTGATGTAAAATGCAGTATTTTTCACTATTCATTAAAAAATGAATGTTGTCAGAAAAATACCAAAAAATTATCCAATGTAAATTTCAATGTCCCAATCATAAATAATATGTTTATTTTGACAAATACATCTTATAAAATTGTCAATAGATTGATTTAATAAAATGGTTTTCCATCAAAATGCAGTAAAACAATCTTTTAAAAATATTAGTGTATTCCATGCTTAAGACAAGATTTATTCTAATTTTAACCATCTAAAACACTATCTAATTAATAAATAGACATAGATAAAAATATATATTATTCATTTCATACTTGGGATGTTACATCAATATATGGACGAAATAATGAAAAGGGTTGAAGTTGGTCTGGGTCCGGTCTGACTCAGTCGGACCGACCTGGCCGGGGCTGACCCAACGTGGTTCAGGTCAACCCATCCCAATGGGTCAAGCCCACAGTTCGGCGTCCTCCTGGTGGCCCCATCTGGCCGGATAGCCAAACTATCTCCCACAGGGTGAGGTCATGCGCCACACCATCTCCGGTGGCCAGCTCAATCGGCAACCCTCCTTTGCCATCGTGGACTTGTGTCGTGGCTCCCGCACACCCAACGGTGCAGACACTTGCCTCTGCCTCCCCATCACGTGGCCGACGATGTGCCGGCTGCCGCCTCAACTCTTCCACGACTGATGGGCCACAACCCTTCTCTGGTAGCGCGGTTGTGCCATCGTCGCCATCGCGGCCGACCAGAGTGATGACTTCCATTCCCAAGTACCAGAAGTGCCAATCACCGGCACCGGTCTCCATCCTCCTGCATTGCAAAGATCTTATCAAAACCACAAAGCTTGTGGAGAGGTCGATCCATGTTCTTTTTTCTCACACTGTTTTCATTAGGGAGATAGCAAGTTTATCATGTGGATATGATTCAACATAAAAGTAAATTAATGATGGTAAATCAAAATCAAACCCCTCCCATGAAGGTTACTCTAGAGATCATCCACAGTTGAAGATAGATTGGTGTTTTTCTATCCTGATGTAGGACTCCTATCATGACACCACAAGATTTATGATCATCCATTTATCCTGTTCCTCCATGGTGGGAACCGATCTTCCTCTAGAGGGACCTCCAAGAACACTATTTTTAAACTATTCCAAAAAAACCCATGAGTTTAACTCTTGTTCATTTAATTAAATTGGTTCATTGATTTTTTGTATTAATGAGCGTCATTAATCCTATGAAGGGTTGTTACACATTATTTGTAACCAAAAATTTAATGTATATCATTAAATGCATGACCGGCCTTGTGTGGTCCCTGCCACCATAATTCAAAATGGATGGTTGTAGATTTTCAAATAAAAATAATTTATTTTATATAAATCTCCCACCAAAAACATCAAAACCAACTTCCACTCCTGACTCAACTACGGTAATAGTGAATCCTCCCTTAAGTGAATATCGACATTGTGAGTTCAACAGTATGTTTGTATTTCTATTCCGAGAACTGGTTTAAAAGTTACAAAAACACACTCACAAATTTAATGAATGTACCTGAAAAACAATGTTCAGAAATTTATTACGGGCACTCCGAGTCTCAGAAATACGGGTCATCAATTTTCGAGGACCGTTAAAATGCTCATATAATTAATAAAAATTACATGGAATTTCCAGGTCATTGCAATAAAATACAATTAGAATAATATTCATTACTGATAACAATAAATAATGTTCACTCCATAAATGATCCACCTCATACGTTATAAACCACAAAATCCAAATAGGATGTGGCATCCATATGCTTGAGCTCTAATGCAAAGACTATCATACAGCTAATTATTCGTTATGATATAATCAATATGTACTATCTTATGCTACAATATAATATCTACATATCATATAAAATGTTATCATTCTAACGGGTAACACTACATCCAGTTAAGGTATATTTTTAAATATTATATACACTATTTTGAGTTCACATACATCATTATATACCCTTTAAATAAACATTAAATGTAGTCCATGACTATAAAAAACTATTTTCTTATTTTTAAATACCCACATATATTTATCATTTTATGGAAGGGGTAACTATATTATATGTTTTTAATAATTTTAAAAATGTTATATTCTTATATATTTCTCTCAAAACACCATCTACAATGATATGGTCTACCGCAGGTGAAAAAAAACATGAAGGGAAATCCACTGCCATTTTGGTTGACTATGATAAATTGGGTAGCCCATAAAATTTGTAAACAAGATTTTCATAAATGATTGTTTCATGGAAGACCTCATTTTAAAGAAAACTATGTTGTGAATATTTTGACCATGGTTGTGATAATAATCATTTGAATCTATTTTTCAATAACTTCATTGAATTGTTCAAAATTTCTTTATTTCATAACATTGTTGATGTACTATGTAATCAAGAACCAAAATTACATCTTTCCAAAAAAACATGTCATAATCTTGAATTTATGGGAACATATATAAGTGTATTTCCATTGGATTGATCATGGAACATGGAAAACTAGTTTTCACGTCTCTTCATCCAATTTAATTACAAACCAAAATTTTATAAAACTTCTCAAATACCACTGATGTTCTTTGGAGTGCTGTCTAAAATCCTAAACATATTAGAGGAAACACTCTAAATCATTACTGATCATAGAATATAATTATAAATTTAGAGGAAATATAAATGTAAAATATAAATCTCCTAACTTTTCACATGGAAATATGACCCATTAAAACATTTAACAAGCATTTGAGTGAGATAGATAAAATGCAGTTGGAATAAAACTTCTTCTGGAGGTATCCATGGATCGTGGGAATCACTCGATTATAGATTATTATCTCTCTCAAAACAATGGTCTACTAATAAATTGAACCTAGTGGTGGTAGGTATATGAGAGATAAGGAATGATCATGGTATTGAGGATTTCCATAACTAATTTTGAAATAATGGATGATTACACCCTTACATGAGACTCAATAGATTTATGAATTTTCATTGAAGTTGAATTAGTTTAATAAAAAAATTGAAATTCCCTATTAATTTTTATTTTCAAATATGGAAGAATAATTTATAATTTTCCATTTATATGGATTATAATGAAAATGAAATGATTAATTTTTTATTTACTGTATCTAAATAAAAATGTTGATAATGTTGGGAAATTTTTATATTATAAAACATAAATTTGAACAATGAGAATAAAAAAATCATATTATCTGTTAATATTCCAATATATAGTGTCACATACCTCATTAAAATATATCATAAAATATTCAATCTCAATGTGTCTTCCATGTTTATCTTGTTTTCAATTATTTAGACATTTATAATCAACTGTATAATTTTCATGGGTGAATATTAATCGAAGATGTTTGTTGTATTTTATATTTACTTTTAAATAGATAATAATCAAAATTTTCGTAATAATATTTAGTAATATTTAAATTAATATCCCATTTCATATTTTTAAAATCTCTCATAATACAATAATGATTTATTCATTATTGTTTTATGTTTCTTATAATATTTTTTATCTAATGCTTGGTATTTATAAAATGTAATTTCCCAAAAAAATATGCATTCCAACATAGGCAAACAAAAATTCAATTATATAAAATAATGTTAGTCAATAATAAATGATCTATCACAAAAGTTTCTAAATTTAATCTAATGTTGTCAATAATGAACATATATAGAAGAAAAATATTTTCATTAATGATTTTTTAACTTCACAGTAACCAAGATCGTCAATATAAATATGATACCCTACTAGACCATCCTAGTGAAAGACATAGTTTTTCATTCTCTATACTATGTAAATAGTAACTAAGCATCCTGAAAATGTCAGAACATTTTCAATCCCAAAACTATACTTTCTAATAAAAATTATGGAATGTTAAAAATACATGCAAAAATAATTATTTAAATAGTAAATATTCAAAAATAATGGTAAATATGACACAAAATAAATATTAATAGACTTGAAATACCATGTTTATTAAATGGAAATCAAAGGATTTAATGGTTGACTATGATAATATGAAGTCAAATTCAAAGGAGGAAGTTCAATTCCAAATGTGAAGAGCCAATGATAATAAAATGACATATTTTGAAGATATATTAACCCACTGAGATAAAAAAATTCATCTAAATAAATATGTTGTGGGAACTACTGGTGAATCAGGCCAGGAAGTGGGGAACAAAACCCAACTTATACCTCAATAAGAAGAATATTGTGCATAATTTATAATAATAAACAAGTAAAATGTGTTGCATGGGAAAAACTCTCATACCTCTAGTATTGAGAGTGTCTATATTTATGGGAAGTTTGAGGAAAAGGTGTGGAATAGTTCTTATTTAAAAGGAGTTCTTGATTGGATTTAATAAGTGATTTATATTATGAAAAAATATACATGATCAGTGAAGGTTTTTTTATCACATTCGAATAATCAATGATTAATATGAGTTTTATTAATTATAAAATAATAACATTTGATAAAACATATCATTATAAATACTATGTTTACCAATAATAAATATATACCTTTATAAATGAAAAATATTCACCGATAAAACCTATCTTTATTAGTGATATAATTTTAACACAAAGAAATTAATTTTTTTCCAGAACATTGTCTTTCATCACTAATAATATATATTTTTATCATTGATTTTTGGAATGTTCTAATAAAAACTATTTTTAAAAAATTAACGAATAATAATCATATTGTTCTAAAAACATATTATTATTATTATAACATATTAAATAATTGTTTTTAAATTTTATTAATAGTTGAATTCATAGTAAACATATTCAAAAATAAAAATAATATTAAAAACTCATTTAGATAAATTAATATTATAAATCATAAACACTTTTAAAAAAATTAAAACATAATAAGTGAAATAAAAAACATATTAATCATATTAATTAATATATTTTTTTATAAAGAATATTAAAATTAATAATTAGTTATATAAAAATTGATAATAAAAAATGAAAAATTTAATAAAATACAAATAATTAATAAATACTAAAAATTAAATAATATTATTTAATGAAATAAAATTAACAGTGAAAAATTAATAAAAAAATTAAAAAGGTGAATTCATAAACTTAATATGATTAAGGTTTTATGATCATATATTATATTATAAAGAATAGTTTTAATAAAAATTTGATAATTTTTTAAAAGAGATACCCTCAGTTTGTGAAACCACTGGACTTGTGCTATCGCCAGATATTAATACATCTTACTAATGCCACATTCTGATATTTCACACTGCTAGAGTCTTCCCACCATTAGTCATGGAACAGTAAGACTATGTTCCCCCCCATAGACATGCTATTGTCTGTCATACTACTGCTCAATGTGTTCTAACCCTATATTTGTGATACCGCTAGACTAGATACTATCAGATTCTAACTACCATTAGAGTCTTTATACTGTCAGTACCATGTTATAATGAACTGTTCGACCACTAGATTCTACTACCATCAAAATCTATCACTGCTAGTGTTCTTCAACTACAATATTGGTTCTACCACTTGTTTTTTTACCATTTGATCATTCTACCACTAGATCGTCCCACCTTCATTCATGGTTCCATTCCTGTATTGATACATTCAAATTAAGTGATTCCAAAATCTATTTTATGGGAGTTAATGTAGTGGGTTTATTTTAGGGTTATTACTATGAATTATGTGGATGTATAGAAAATGTGTAAAGAGATCAGTATGAGATTCCATGATAACATTAAGATTATTATTCCATGGATATTCCAATCTATAGGTTTCATTATTTCTAAAGAAGTCTCTCATGCATGGGGGTTTCATGATTGATCCATCAAAGGATACATAGGCTGCATTCTTACTGATATATGACTGTTAATGTGCAAAGAATATCTATGACGAAGTATTTTTCTAATATTAAATTTATTTATTCCTATTGGAAAAATAATCATACAATAAAGGAAAACATCAGAAGACTCTATTTTCCAATAAATTTTATAGAATATATTTTATACCCTCGCTAATATATATATGAGGAGTCTCATGCAACAAAATCATTACAACCCGACTATCACTTCATTTATTCATCTCTATTTTTTTCTCTTTATTTTGTCACTCTGGATAAATGTGTTGTATTTCTCTATATATCTTCATGCACTAGCTTCTATAATTAAACTATATAATACTAAATATTCTCTTGACCCCATCATATTTTCATACTCACATGAAACATATAAACAAGTCCATGTAAGGAATTTGTGGTTTTTATTCCCATGTGTAATTAAGGATGTGGTTCTTAGCCAATATAGTTTTTAATTTTTTGTGTATACATAATAGTAGTTTTGGATAATATTACGGGTAATAATAATATAATTTTATTATGTTTATTTCAAATTGAATTTTATTTGGAATAGACTTGTGGCTGACCCCTTGTTTATTTTGTTGTTTATTTTTTTGTATTTCCATTGTTTTAAAATTTAAATTGTTATTTTTTAAAATTTTAAAAAACATCATATCATAGTTAATATTAACCAATTTATATTTAAATTATTTCAGTAAGTAAATAAATTTCAAAAGATAATGTAATTTTAAATGTTGTTTTAATAGATCACTAATCAAGATTTGATAAATCTTTTGAAAGATCGAAATTATATTAAAATACAATTGTTAGTAATTGAGAAATATTAATTTATTTATTTGATTTTAATTTAGTACATCTATAAATAAAATTTTATTTGGTACTTAATTCACCCACTAAATTTGTCACTCAATCAAACCGACATATTCATTTAGAGTTTTGTTAAAATATCATTCAATTGGGATTTTAGTTGTCTTTACAATATCATAAATTTATCTTATTTACAAATTTTGTTCACCATGGAAAATAGACTTGAGGGTTATCCTAAAAAAATAAATCATTATTATAATGGTCCTAAGAGTAAAATAAAAAAGAAAATTTCTTCTACGGGTATTTGTAATATATTCATATTGTAATTGAATATCAATGTGAATTGCCTAAAATTGATAGAATTGATTGGAGTGATTTTAATAATGATTATAAAAATTATAAATATAAATATGAACACATTTTATTGAGATTTAGTGATAATGATTTAACCCAATATATGTTTTTATACATGGGTTCCGAAATTTGGGACACTTTAGTAGTTTTTCACGTCCGAAAATCTAATATCAAAGAAATGTATTTAAATAAGTATACAATAAAATATGATACATTCAATGTAAAACATGATGATATTCAATCTAACATGTATCAAATTTTTAGTGACATCACAAACACATTGAACTCAATGGATAAAAGATGATTTTAAGGAAAAAATGATAAGACTGTTGATCATACTACCTAATAGATAGACTAGATCCGTAATATCAATTAAAGAATCATGTGATGTAAGGAAAATACATATCATGTAGTTTATTGGAATATTGTATATTTATTAGAAATAAAAAAAATTAATGAAGAAGATACAGATTAACCAAAAAACCTAACCTATAGATTTCAATTCCATTTACTCAAATCAAAATGAAAAAACTTACCATTTAATAGTTCTGGTGATATAGAATTACCTACTGATAGTGATTCAGAGATAACCCATCTAGCCAGAAAATTGAAAAAAATTATTGAAAATATATTTTCTTCATGAAACCATGCTATAAATTTTTAAATTATAATAGATGAAACTATAGATATTGTTGAATGAGATATGGTGACTTGAATTAAATAATATTGTATAAGATTAAAAGTAAACGACATGTCAATGTTGACTTTCATAAGGGGAATATATAAGAAAAAGAATTGTAGTATGGGTATGAGATACTAGAAATAAATGATATAAAAATGGATTTATTATGAAGAAATCGTAAGTGATTTAGAAAAAACCCAAGAGGATAAGAATGACATAGCTAACATGTGTTTTATAAAAAACATATCCCAGGTATCCATTGCATTTTAGGTTTTTTATATAAATAATTATACTCATTCCATAAATAAATACAATAATGATAACATATCTAATTAATATTTTATAAATTATTGTAACATTATGTTAGTTAAATTCAATGAACATAACAATAAATATAAAACACTAGAGAAATATCATGCATTGACTACACATTTTGAAAATGAAATTGTGATTGAAAAAGTGAAAAATTCTAAATTGATAAAGGGGAATATAGAATTAATATACTCAATGAGAAAGTAAATAAATATCTATAAGGAATTTACCATATAATAAAAACACTGACCCTAATTCTAGGGATGAACTCCTCTCCCATGTACACTACTATAATAGGGTTTCAACCTGGACAATGGATGATTATTAAGAATAGTTTTATTCCTGGTTCTAGTTCTGGAAAATCATCTACTAGTTTTTATTCATATGTACCCAAAAATGAAATCATTTTCAAAAGTATAAATTATTATTATAGGAAACCAATTCATAAAATATTGGTTCATAATTCATTAATTACTTATTTTTTTGGATCAAATAATATTTGGGTACAAAAATCATTTCTGTTGTAATTGTTTTATGGGGAACCTGTTTAGAGAGCTCTAGTGTGAGCCTATGGTACCTGGATAGAGGATTCTCTAGACAAATTATTGGTGAGTATTCTTATTTTATGAATTTTATAAAATTTTATGGTGTACATGTTACTTTTTAGTCAATTCATATGTGGAAAATATTGGTATTTCACTAATCCATAATTATAATACTATTACAATAATCAAAAAAATTTGAAGATTCTTTAATGATCAGTGCATAGAAAATATAATAAATATGTGTTGAAGGTTATTATGTAAAACTATAAAATAATTCAGTAAATTTAATTTATTCTCAAAATTCATTGGTTTTTACTTTCATGATAATTTGAAATGTTTATACTGTTAATTTAGATTTGTTATTTTCACAAAAAAAATCATTTCAATGTCTCTTTCACTAGGAGTTTAATATTTGGAATAGAAGACTACCCCCATTGTAATATTAATTCTCTATGAAAGATCCTTTAGAAAGGTTTAGTCACAAATCAACTAAAACAATAATTACAATATGAAAAATTATGTAACCTATGTAAATAAGGGAAACCGAACAAAACAAATTTTAGAATAATGAATGATGTTTGAACTTATAAAACCCAATAGTTTGTTCAAATGGATTTTTTTAGACCTTATAGAGTTTTATGTTTAAAATGGATGTACTAAGTCTATGACATATATATTAATTTTATAGGTATGAATGAGTATTCATTAGAGGTCACAAAATTGAAATTTGATATTATTTTACCAAAAATGAAAAATATATAAAAAATCGTACTAGAATTTTTATTAAGGCCTTAAAAGGTGATTATGGATGTGATTTAAAAAACTCCTAATTTTAATATTATTTTAAAAAATGGATATAATCAGCATTTTATGCTCTATAGACTAAAAAATATAATTTTTTATAGAATGAATATTTATTATCGTTCAAGAAATTGTCTGGATTATGCTAATTGAGTGTGACCATCTTGTTTATTTTTTGGAAGAATCTATGAATATGGATTGTTATAAAATTATGGGAGTTTTAATACTAAATATGATATTGACAAATTTCTTCCAAGACTGATGAATGATTTTGTCTTGGATATTCAACTACCAAATAATCATATAGGGTGTTTAATAAATGATCCAAGACTGTGGAAGAGTATATTCATGTAAAATTTGATCAAACAGATCAACTTGAGCCATTGAACCTTTTATAAAACCTAGATTATAATTTTTAAATTTTGAATATCAATGATTAACCTTATATAAATAATGTAATGGAAGATGATAATTTTTTCAATTCTGAGAAACATACATAACCTAAACGTTAAAATGTGTAAGACCATGATATTTATAGTCCTTTTGTTCTTATATTTGTTAGGTCTCATTAATAATATCCTTTTTTATCTTTAGTTTAAGACCGATATAGTGTTACAAAAACTATAGCATCTCTAAGAAATAAGGAAAAACATCATACATTCTAATCACAACTTTAACAAAAGGAAATCAGTGATTCAATTAATGAGGAATTATAGGTAATGAAAATGTAAGATTAATATAATCATATAGAAATAAATATAGTTCGATAAATAGTAGATGGACCTTAGGACAATCAAACTATTAGTACTATGTGGGTGTTTAGAAACAAGTTGATGATTCATGTACAATAGAATAAAATAAAGCATGGTATGTTGCATCAAGATATAGTTATAAAGATGGTATTTTCTATAAATAAACATTTTCACTAGTGTTTAGAATTAATACCTTATAATATCTTATTCATGTCGAGTACATATATATTTTAATCTATATCAAATTGATGTAATAGGTTCTTTCTAATATCGTAATATAGTTTAATTTGTTTTTTCCAACAAACACCTTGGTTTCAAAATATTCATTTTAAAAAATATAAAATTTGAAATTAAAAAAATTTATCTAAATGGTATAAATCGGGCTTCTAGATCATGGCATGATATGATCAACACTTTTCTAATTTCAAAATTTTTTTCAAAAATTTTAGCCGATCCTAAATATTTTCTAAAAATAATTTCCAAGGATGTTTTAATAATTCCAATATTTTTGATGATATTATTTTCTGAACTTATTAAAATTATTTCTATAATAATTTTTCAAAAAGGATGTAAAATTAATTTCAAATCAATTTAATGGGTTAACATAAATTATTTCTTAATAATAAAATGCTTCCAAATTAAGATTGAATCATTTAAAATCACTTCATGTTCATTAAATAACTTTTAAAATGGTTTTTTTGGGGTAAAACCAAATGTAGTGATACTCACAAAAGTAGTACCAATAAGTTGGATCTTTATAATGTTCAATACCATGTGGTTCAAACCTATTTTATTTGTATTAATGGATTTTCTATTCACTAAAATACAAGATGACCATATGTTATGTCTAGTTAGTGTTTGTGTGGTCGTTTTCACGAAAATACCAAGGAGTATCATTTACAATCCCATAAATAGGTATTTTCAAAACATAAAATATAGAGCCAATTTAAGACTTTTTTATCCATGAGTACAAGTATTTGACTAATAAAAGTATTTAGACACATATTTTTTTAGTTCTATGTTCGATATTTAAAGAGCCTCATGAACATGTCATATTTTCGGAAAGTGTAACATCCCAGGAAAATAAAGAATATGACATTTTAATATATATTAATATTTGAGAATAAAATGTTAATATTAATTTAATGGTAATGATATGTTCGATGGCATAACGAATATGCAACAACGAGTTTCATTGAAATCTTATGTTGCACACTAATAATATAATAATATTTTTTTAAATGGTATTTAACGCCTAGCTATTTTAATGGCAGGAATGTACATAACTAAGTATAAAATTATTATATATGTTTGGAAAAATTTTATTAACATTTATCCAATAAAATTTTGAGGCTTAAAATTTGAATGATTATAATTTTAAGCATAAATATTCTAATATTCTTTAAAATGTCAATTATAGACTTTTGATGAATAACCCTTTTTAAAACTAATTGTTGTCAATTTTATATGTGATATTTGAAAAAATAAAATACTTCTTTAGAATTGGGCCATCAAAATTTACTTTTTGTAAATTTTTGTTATATTTCTGATAACGTTAATTTTTTAATGAATAGTGGAAATGATGTATTTTAATTCCAAACCTCATTTTAATCTAATTTATTTATATGGTTGGATTATCATTTTATTGGGTTTCAAGTGTATATAAAATATATTTTTACCATTTAACCATATGGTTGTCATTGGAAATAATTTCTGTTTGAAATTGGACGTAAACAAGTGAAAATCTTTTGTTTGATATTGTTTCTTAAAAACACTCTATTTGATTTGATAGCAGAGATTAATTATAAAATTAATTGATGAAAAATATAAGTATTGAATTTCATAAAATGGACATAAATTTAGAATTTAGAATATCAAATTTACTTTGGATAATTTTTTGTTATTATTTCTGACAAATGTTATTTTTTAATGAATAGTGAAAAATACTCCATTTTACTTCAAAACTACTTTTTCATCTAATTTTATTATATAGTTAGATTTTCCTTTTAATTAGTTTTAAATTTTAATTGAATTATATTTTTATCACTTAATAAAATGTTGTTCATTAGATGCAATTTCACTTTTCAATTTTATGTAAAAACATGTCAATCTTTTTATAAATTTTAATTCTTAAAAACTCATCTTTGGTTTTGACAATGAGAATTATTTTTAAATTAATTACTGCAATTTCTGTGTTTGGAATTTGGTAAAATGGATTCCATATTTGGAATTTGAATGTCCAAATTATGTAATTAATACTCTTGTGTTTTTTTGGAAATTATTAATAGTAACAACGGTAATTATCTTAACTATCGTGATTCATTAGTAATCGGGTAGTTAAGCTTAATGAAACAATATAATAATAATATGAAATGACCCCCACATGTGTCCAAATCCTTTTTTTGAGTCATGTCCGACCATGGGATTATTTTTTACCAAACACGAGGGCCCATGGTGTCACGAACCGAATCTGATCCCCACCAAAAGAGACACCAAACCTGGCTCGTGACAAGGCCCAAAGGGCGTTCCTATCCTCACGGGTGGGCACATGTTCCTAGGTATCATAAAATAAGAATTGGGAACGATTTACCCATGTTTATAAACATAAATCAACAAATTAATCCAATAAAACGAATCACGATTTTTCAAAACAAACAATGTTTTACAAAAATTCAGAACTGAATTCCATAGTTTAAAATAACTCACCAGGACTATAACAACAAAACAAAACAAAAAATGAATAGCCCAATAACCTCACCATGGCAAGAGGCATCACCCTCAAGCCATCTCCACAACACTGCATTATGAATGACCATTGAAAACCCGAACTGTTGGCAAAAATGTTGTGCCCAAACCCGTCACAACAAAAATAACCAAGTCTACTTACACCCAAGGGTGTATGTAGAGTGTGAGCCAATGCCCAATAGGATACCACCACTAAGAGATTCCATGTGATAAAAATTCAATGATTAAAAGCTTGCATGTTTTAAAAAAATGTAATTTTTAGTTACAATTTCTAAAAACTGCAACAAAAAAATTCGTCTTTCAAGTGGGCTAATTTAAAGAATCAAAACTTTCAAAATATATACAAAAGCTACAGAATTTTTCCAGCCAAATATACCATATGCTGACTATAATTATAAAGGAAATAATGACCACAAGTAATAATAAATAACCCCTAGGCACTAGCTAGATGTGGGTCCCAGGTACCTCATATCTTGGTGAGAGTAACCACAAAAAATATATGTTCTCATTCACGAACCACTAGTAGGGATCATACCAATAACATAATGGTCCCCAATCACCATCCCCATTGTTTAGTTAGAGTTTTAAGCGCAAATCTTGCTAAGTGAAACAGAGGCCAAACCCCATGGATTCACTAGCATACTAGTACACATCCACCCACCTAGATACTCGGGTTTTTTCGTTATTCTCAAACATGTTCAAAAATCAAAGAAGTATAGTTTTCACATGAAAATATCACTTCCATATCACAAATTAACCAAACAGCCCCCATGTACATCACAGAAGTTATAAATTCCACTTTTCATTCAAATGCATTTTGAAATCAAACTCACCCCAAAATATCCCACAACACTTTTTGAATAACATTCACAATCCAACACATATTTTAAAATTTTATAAAGTCCCTCCCAATAAGCTAAACATCACATAAAAACTCACTCACATTATTCATATATCCATTTTTTATATAAAAAATCCATTTTTCACATCGCACTCACACAAATATCCCGCATCACGTTCACACCACTTTCAGATTTCAGTAAATCCATTAAACAGTTTTATAAAACATTTCCAATGGGATACACATCACATGAAAAAACTATTCTCATTTAAAATGATATCTTTGAATGTATAAACAATCCAAAACAATTTTCCAATATGGTTTCACATCTTACATAAATCATTAAACCATTCAAAACATTCTAAAAACAATTCTGAAGAATGTTATAAAACTTTTCACATAAAATCCATTTCCAAACTGTATTTCAAAAAAAAATCACCGCAAAAAAAATTTAAAACAGAATGGGAAGCCCCAAAAAAATTAAACTACCCTAAATTGTTATACAGACACCTAAAACAATACCACAAATTATCCACATGAAAAGCACAAGTTTTCAAAATCCCTTCCAAGAAGTACAATCAGGTTTTACACCTTAAACCCACAAAAACCTCTTTAAAACATAATGGCACACCAATACCCTACCAAATCAGAATAGTCACCCCAACCATGATTTATTAAACCAATTTCATATATTATAAAATACACCCAAACAATACCCAAAGGCTTACACATGAAAAACATGCAATATTAAGCTAAAATAAACTATAAAAATAAATGCTTAACCAAAACCAACATAAATAGTTTTCACACCACACACAACATCTTAGGAACATGCATAATATGTAATTTAAGAAAACTAACTCATCTAGAAATGATTACACATGGAATCACCTACCTTTTATGTTGAAACTCTCAAAACATGGTGTGAAACATCAACCACACCACCACCACAACTCAAGGAAGATAAATCTAGCCCTAGACCACCATATTTGACCAAATAGACCCCAAATCGAACCCTAGTTTTGAACCTAAACTTATGGACATGTGGAACATCAAGAAAGGGTGAATGAAACCCTAAGGAAGGGGAAGAAATCAAGGAAAGAAACACTTAATTGAAACATATTGAATCAAACGAACCCAAAACACCGAAATTTGAATCTCTAAGAAACCAAAACTGATATGTAGGCTCTAAGGGGGATTAAAAGGTCAGGTGGGGACTAAAATGGGGGCTAAAGAGTTAAAAATAAAAGATTTATGAATGAATCAACTTACCTTCTTAAATCTGAATGATTTGAGGAACCCAAAGCAGTTTTTCCTTACTTCGTAAGTGAAATGAGGTCCAAAATGGCAAAAGGAATAATGGGGGTGAGGGTCGGGATTTTGGATTCATGTGGGAGGTAAAATCATGAGAATACTGTAAAATTGATTGAGTTATTAAATAATTAAAAAAAAGTTAAAACTAGAAATGGATCAAAGGTTGGCCCGATTCCAAATTAATTAACTCAAACCCAAAATTCTAATGGGTTCAAAAAGGGTCAAAATTGACATGTTTATTTCGATCGGTCATAGGAGGAAAAGAGGGAAGTTTAATGGATGAAAAATTATAACAAATGAAGGAGTTATAAAAGAAATAAAATTTATTATTAAATCTGGAATTAGGCTCACGGTTTGGCCTATATTCTGAAAACCCTAAATTTCCACCAAAATGACTGGAAACCCCCAAAAACCAAGAAAGGATGGATATTAAATTAAAAATACATTTAAAATAATAATGGATGTGACAATTATACCCACTATGAGACTTCATGTCCCCATAAATCCACAGTAAGTCCTAATACAAAAAGCAAACCCAACTAATAAACCAAGAAGTAATTTTTTGTCAATATTCACCCCCAAAGGACAAAACATGTCAAATGATCATTTATGTAAGGATTACTCTAACTACCAAAAAATTCCCCACTTTCCTGAAATAATAAATCACATTTAGGCTTTATCCCAAATGAAAACTCCCCAAACCCAATATGAAAAATACTCAATAAATTTACCTAAACAAACAACAACATTGAACAAAGTTACACTTACCCTACTATAACTAAACCATTGGGAACTCTCCAATCTCATTGTTTATCCATGGAAGATGTAGGTAGTTAGATATATCTGAATGATAATTCCTACTTACAAGACAAGACCAAGGGAAACAAATCCAAGTTACACATATGAAGGGACTCAAATGGGCTCCCCACCATAAGACAGAACATAAATTTTTTCCTGAGACAGAATTAGGAAACAAACAAGAGGAGGCCCGAACAGAACCCCTAGTACAAGGGGTATACATCCATTAGAAATTTCCAAAATAATATGCATTATACCCTTGGTGGGTCTCCCCACCATAAGAACCATCCATCTTAACCGATCGGCATGAGCCGACAGGAAAATACCCCAAATATTTAATGATTTGGGAAGGCTTCACAGTTAGTCCATAGGGTTAGGGAAATCGTGCACTAACTGTGCAGATCATTCTTTCTCCATGGCTTCCTGGCACAAGGTCACTACTAATTTTTCACAAACCGCGTGCTCAGCCTGTCTATCCCAATTTCAATCCTTTCTCTAAAGACACAATGGAAACCAACAGGGGGGGAGATATTGGGTGACGGCATGGTTACAAGGCCCCCCACGTATTTCCACTGAACGAGGAAAACATAAGAAAGATTATGACACAATAGGTTTAAACTCTTATTATCTTTCATTATGAGGATAGGTCTTGGTACAAGGGTTTAAACAACATTGGGGTTTCCCCTGACTACACGCCAGATCCTCCCCGGGACCAATGGTGGAGCTCGAAATATTGAAGCATCATCGACCTCGCAGTTAGGCTTTGGAAACCCCTATGTTGAACTTCTTCTTTTGTTGCCAAAAACAACTACACCACATACCCCGATGGGTTCACCAAGACATAACACGCTCCATACCTCAGTTTACCGAGACCTGGAATTTTACTGAAACGAGGGATCAGAAGATGCACACACATCACACCTTGTTTCTTTTGGTGAGAAAAAACAGAAGGGAGGGACACGTATAAACACCTTCCTCAAAGATAGAGTATTTGATGTTTTTCCCAAGGGACGCATACTACAAACATAACATAGAACCACAAAGGATTTCACAACCTTCACATTAACAGTAAAATTAGCACACAACATCACAATGCATCAATGAACATTACCTTTGCGATTGATAGAAACATTACATAGAACGAGACCTTATGACAAGTCCCTAAACAACAAAAAAGTCCAAAATGTGGACACAATATCCTTTCATGACCAAAATCCCAAAATTGGTGGTTTAACTAGAACCCTTGCTTCAAGGAAACTATGAAGAACCCATAGGCCCTCTTAGACACCATCGAGACACTCATCCACACTAACAACCCTTGAACACTTCCAAATTCAATGAATTAGACAACTTATGAAACTATGGTCTCTTTCAATCTTCCACAAGAACTATCCCACTACAAGAGGATTAACAAATCAACTAAATGAAAGTTGTAGACTCAATATAAAAAGATCGATACAATATTCCGTATATTTATCAACTGGATGATTTTCCAATGGTGAAAAAATATGGGTTGCGCTACAGTTGTGCATTAACCCTCAATGGGGCATAACTTATCCAATGAGAGAACCCAAGGACCCAACCAATCTGGTCGATTGGTCAAAACCTACCAAAAAACAGATCCAAACACATGAACAGAACAATTGTAAAGGTTTCCTGAAACCTATCATAGAAGAGACTACTAACTGGTCCTTCTACCCAACTTGTCATCCAAACACAAACCCAAAACTCGGTTCGAAAAAGAGGTGTTGATGGACTCAAAACACCCCACAACATTAACATTTTCCAAAAACTCATAATATACATCATCCCAAACAATTCAAAAAGACATCATTTTTTCATTAAAAGAATCTCTTTGAAAACAAACGGTTGAGAAGTTAGCATATCCACCAATGGTACCCCATGAGCCTCACACATGCATGTTTCTATGCCACACCGAGCACCCTCCTCATATCTGTCCTGGCACTCATCCATTCATGCCATAAACCATCCATTAACCCATATAAACCCATGCATGTGGTCTCTCCTGAAAATACCAAAGTTTAAAATAAAAATTCATTTCACTTTTCAAAACCAAAAAGGTTAACCAAAACATCCTTTTTTTCTCAAAACTGCTAACCAAAAGATCAAAATACTAGTTCACATCTTAAAAAACATTCAAAAAGACACAAAAATTTATAAAAGAACTCACTTTCCTGTTATTTACATAAATTTAAAAAAAATCATCCCATTTAAACACTCTTTGATTGTTTATAAAACTCTATTGGAAACACTTTTCCAAAACCAACTTCAATATAGTTCGTGATTTCAAAAGAGGTATAAGCACAAAATTTTTTATTTCAAAATAATTCTGAAAATTTAGTTCCATGATTTCTTTAATCAATCCATTCCCTATTTATTTGAAAATCATTTCACATGAAATTTTCGCTTCTTAAAACCAAGTCACTTTAAAAGCAAAGTTCCAAGATTTCAAAACTAAATAACACAAGACAATGAAAGAGGGAACTAGTTTCAGTGTGTGACTGGGACATATGGTTGGTGTCCATATTCCAATCACTTCACTATCACATATAATGTTCTAGGGAATATCTCCCACTCCACATGGCTTTCCAGGCCCTGTGAGCTCATAGAGACCATTAACCCAACTCTCTTTTAATTTACCCTAATCATCATTAACCCAAGAAACCCAATAGAATCTGAAAGGTCCTGACATCTCCGGGAGACTTGAATCCCATCATGAGGTGTGGTGATCAGCCACACTACTCATAACAGAAATTCCACATCTTGGTAATCCTAACTCACGACTATCCTGACTGTTCCCCAAATAACATGACCCAAATAGAGGGAACCTCTTCTGATACCTAAATGATCTCTTAGAATGGAAATTTATCATGGTAAGATAGTAAAAATAGTGAGATATTAAGTAATTAAAAAAACAATTTAAAACTGGAAATGGATAAAAGGTTGGCCCAATTCCAAATTAATGTACTCAAACCCAAAATTCTAATGGGTTCAAAAAGTGTAAAAATGGACATGTTGATTTGGCTAAGACATAGGAGGAAAAGTGGGAAGTGGAATGAATGAAAAATTTAGGCAAATAAAGTAGTTATAAAAGAAATAAATTTTATTTTTAAATATGGAATTGGGCTCACAGATTTGCCTAAATTTTGAAAACCCTCCATTTCCACCAAAATGAATGGAAAACCCCCCAAACAAAGAAAGGATCGAAATTAAATGACAAATAAATTTAAAATAATTCATGGATGTGACACATGTAGTCACATGGGTGTGATAGTGACATTTATGAATTTTTTTTTTAAAGAGTAATACAACAAAGGTTTGTGTATCCTAAGTAAAAAAAATTTAATTTTGTTTACATAAATGATCACTTAGATAATAAATATTCAGTATAAATCTAAAAATATTTCCTACATCCTGGTATATTGTTTTTATTTTTAGACATTAGATAAATAAATTTATTTATGAAGCCATGATGATGCAGTGATTACCTTGTTAAGGAATGATTTAAATAAAATTAAAATATAAGGTAAAATCTAAGACATACACTTGTCAAAACCCTACTGGATTGGTGGATTTAGAACCCTTAACACCTTATCCTTTAAATATATCATTTTGGGACCATTAAAATCCGAAAACCATTTTATAATAAAGTAACATTTCTAGACATTCCATAAGTGACCCTCCTCCATCTTATAAATGGCCCTAACCTCTACCCCCTTACCCACACCTCTAAAGCCCTTGGCTCATCTAAACTCTTATCATATTATCTCTCAAAATCCCTCTTGGACTCCTAGATTCCTCACTTTTTGCATATTTCTTTCCAAGGAAGCCTTTGGATCAAATCAAAAAGAGTTACCCGATTTAGAGGTAATGTCTTCTCTTTTGTTTTTTTTGTTTTATTTTGTTTCTACAACCCCTTAAAATCATTTTATTTCTTCATTTTGTTACAAAACTAGTATATTCAATATACTAAGACGTTTTTATGAGAATTATTAGAGATACACTTACACATACATCCGTCTAATGGTTAAAGAACATACTATTTCTGTGGGTGGTGAATAACTGTCTCACGAAATGATGATTGTTCAATCTTCTCTTAACACCATTCATGGTGGCAATTATGATGGAACTATATTTATATCTTATATATATGATATTTATTTCCTCTCAATGATTATGTAATTTATATTTAGTACATACCATTATGCTTTCAATGTTGTGAAAATGCGATAATTTCATATGAGGAAGTGTGGACAACCTCCCCCACAAGTGATGTGACTCGTTCATGCCAAACATGGAATTTATAAATAATGTAATTAATGAACTTATGTTACCTATATAACATATATATTATACTGGAATTATAATATATCTACGTCTAATTTAGTTTAAATGTCCATTAATATGACAAATAAAATGAAAGTAGTGTTCATGCGTACGTAAGGCTTACCGTCTCCATGTACAGTACATTTCATTAATTAACACAAAAAATTATGGAATATAATTAAATAAATATATACAAGATATATATTATTTTTAAATCATTAACACAATTATAGAGATGATGTACATAAAATTTCATGGACAATTCTCTTCAAACAAGTTCATTGTTGACACATGTACCGAACATCGACAAAACGTATGATATGAACTCACATTATTAACTAATAATTATAAAATGATAATATGTGATGTGAATTTAATAATAAAATTTAAAGGAATTCCTTAAGAAATTATAAATCTACCAAGGATTATTATTCAGGAATATAATGAAACGAACAAGACAAGTCGTACACGAGGTTAGGGGATTTCTTATCACAGTTTTAATTCTTTGAGATTGACATTATTCTCCAATTATTTATTTCATGTGGTGTAATGTGTATTTAAATTTTATATGTATTATAATGATTCTATTTATATTCATGGTATTATGTGATACATTTGGTTCTTATTATCTTTTGTCATATGACTCGATTTATTACAATGAGGTAGGGGTTTTTATCTAAGTTTTTATTCCCGTGCGATTCATTCTATATTTTCCACTATATCCTATGAGTGTTGTATATACTGCCAATTATTCTACTCTTTTAGTAATATACATTAGTTTATGATTATTTACATCAACATTTTATAGTTCTTCTTTAATGGGGTGTACGTTTTGAATGTTACCCAAATCGGTAACGAATCCTTTCACCCTCCTATTTTTAAAAGACTTCTTTTTGTTAGGTATTTTAATTTAAATCTTAATAATGATGGAATATGTTCTTATATATCCTTATTTATTTAAATTTTATGTCCATGTGATGATATACCCTTTTTATCTCTTATTAACTCATTTTCTGAATTTTAATGTGAGGCCTTTAGGCTGTCAAATTTCTGTAAGGGAACATCTTAACCGAATTTCAATTCATTGGGTTAAACATCTACTTATTGATTATGACATACTTTGAATATGTGTGGATGTCCTATGATAGTTTTACACTTGAAATCCACTTATATTGGATGTATTTATATTTTTCAAGCATAATTGTGTAATTTATTTATCCTTAATCTAATGATACCGTCTTTATACGGGACTTCGTCTCAATCTCATTCCATTAAGGAATATTTTGATTTTTACAAGACATTATTTTATACAGTGTATAAAACCCTTTTTACTTTTAATTTCATTCAAAAGGATTGTTTTAAAATGGAGTGTTTTACTAAAAGATAAAAGGAATGATTTTGTCCTACGTATGCGGTGACAATGACTTCTCTGCCGCCATGACCATTATTTGAGTTTCAGCTTCCTCTATAAGCCATAAATTTTATTAAATGAAATATAAATATAATATTTTACTTTTCTATTATTTTGTTATTGAAAAAGGTTCTGATAATGTTTTTATTATATCAATGTGTTGTATTGATATCTTTTGTTTGAAATTTGGAAATGTTATGTTCAGTTTATGTATGTTTTATATAATACGATGGTATTATGGTTCATGGGAATTGTTTATGAAGGTGTGTGGTTCAATGATAAACTAATGGTAGGTGATCCGGAAATATCTCTCTAAATAATTGTGTAATGTGAAGGAGTTAAATCATACGTTTTCACCGAAGAGATTTATAGAATATTTTGTGATGGGTATTCCAAACGTAATCATGAGGGTTACTCCCTACGTATGAATGTTATGAATGCCTAAAGTTACCATTTTGTATTATGATTTCTTTGAGTTATTCATAAATTATATGATTTCATGAGGTATGTTAAAATTCTTATATTATGTATATATTGATGATCTAATGTATTCTTTAATTTTGTATTCCCTAATGAGATTTTTATACTCATCCCATGTTTTTTAAATTTTTTCCACATGACATAAAGATGAATACGGTCAAGGGTTGGATCATGGAAAGAAATTATATCTAAAGCATGGAACTAGACATGAATCTTTTGATCAAGAGTTTTTATTTTGTAAAAAAATCGAAACTAAATAGATGTTTCTACATTGTAATCAATGAAATGTAATAGTTATGTCCTAATTCTCTAAAACTCTAAATAATAAAAGATCCTGAATGTGAATTATTCATTTAATTCATGATTATGTAATTTTTTAAGGCTCAGTCCTTATAGTTGATATCAAATGTCGGTTTATATAACTTTAGTGGTTAGGGTATTCTTTATCCTTAAGTGACTTTACCATAACCGTAAGGATTTCAGATGGAGTCATAGTTTTATTTAGATAAAGTTACTGAGTTTAAGATAACCTAAATAATTATATCATTGTATAATATGATTATTTTACTAATATACTCACACTAAACTTTTTGGTTTTATTAAATGGTTGGATATCATAAGCACCAATGTAACCATGGATGTGAAGAAAAATGTGACAGTTTTCTAAACGAGCAATAGAATGACATGGGAGATGTAATGAGAACACTAGTGGTTATTCTCCACCAACTATCTGGAGTCATGATTGTCCTCCTAAACCATAATGATTTTTATAAGGAATCATATATTCTAGAAACCAATCCCTATGGAATTCCAGGTAATAATCATAAATTTAAGAATGTTCAAAAACCTATGTGTCAAAGATGTTGAAAGAAACACTTAGGAAAATGATTCAAATATACAGAAAGATGCTATTGATGTGTAAATTAAGGTCATAATGCAAGAACCTACCATGAAAAAATGAATCTTCTAGTTGACTCTAGGAAAGGGAAAGAATTTATTTCTGAAGGATAAATTGAATGGTTTAAATGTGGTGTGAATTGTCATTATGCAAACACATGTCCTACGAAGACGTTTCATGGTTGGGATCACCAGGATCATAAAAATATTCATTTACAAATACCTAATTCCATTCCGATTGGGGATGAAGAAACTGACAATGACCAATGAATGGTATGGATTATTTCATAACATATGTTTTCCAATTATTGAAATATTAGGATATGATTCATGATTTTGTTTGTAGGAAAGAAGTATTTCAGAATAAGTTGGAAAGGAATGGTTAATGTATCATGAAGAATGTCTAATGAGTAAGATGTCAACATATAAGGGATTCAAGAGTTATGGTAGATTTTTGGATGGTGAAATGCTTAAAAGTATTAAGGCTCTTTTGATGATGGGATTACTTTTGGATACTTTTTATAGTATGTGTAACCCTGATGTTTGATATATGAAAATTTTATTCAAGGAATAGTTATCTTTACTTTTATGGATAAAGTTATAAAGAACCATTTGGTTTTATATGATCCTTCAATTTTAGGTAATTATCTATTAATACATTATGTGAAGAAAAATTAAAGTTATTAGATAACCATTGTGGTTAAAATATTTTATGGTTATTTTTTATGAATTTATCACTTTTTTTGGAATGTTATAAAATTAAGTAGTTTTTGAAAGGGGACAACACACAGATCGTCTAACAACCCGTCATGTCAGACGAAGCTGCAAGAATCGAACCCACAACCAAAGTGCGACTGGTATTTATCGCATACCACTGGACTACGTGAAGTCCCTAGTTAGTATGAATAATTATTTTTAGTTAGATGATCCTATGAATAAGTAATAAGTTGATTTTGGATTATCTATGGAAATTATTAACCTTTCATGGAGGATATGTGATTAGGTAAATTACTTTTCAGTATGAGACGTTAAGAGTAACTGATGTTATTTGTAGATAAATGTTAAAGATTACCTTGGAAGACTATCTGATTAAATCTTTCAAATATTTGGGTTTCATTCTTAGTTTGGATTACAATGAATAATTTTATGGATAGTTGTTTATTTAATGGTCTTTCTTGAACCATGGGTTATATTTGTTTAATTTTGGAGATTAAGAGTAGTATTTCTTTTTATAAAGGATTTTCCTTTTGGGGATTATCTGATCTTGTACTAAAAAATTTTCTTTTGGTTAAGGTATAAAGACATGGAAATTATATATTACATATTTTGTGGATTAGTTGATTCTCAGGAAGTTGATTATAGTTCCCTTAATGTGAACATGTCATCCCAAATAACCATCTTTTGGAGAAAATATAAGTTGTTTGTAAATAAATCTAGTAAGAGATGAAAGTATACATGACAAGTAAGTATCTTCCATTATAATTTAGTTATGCTCATAAATAAATTACTCAATGAAATTTAACATTAAAAAAGTTGTCTATTAATATTTCTTATTGGGGAATCAAATACCATTTAACCCATCACATGTTTTTGATTTTCTAGTGGTTAACATTCTCCTAAACATGTTTTCTATCACTCTCCATCAGAACATGACCCTTTGTTTTCTATTGCATATACATTTTTTCATGGAATTATAGTATATGTTGTCTCGGGTGACCATTTTACTTTTCTTTCATTCTTTTAAAGGAATAGTTTAATTTACTCCTTTTCCTAGGTAGGGCTTTCAATAAAGACTCCGAGCATAATTTTAAAACTGTGTGAATGCAATTCTCAAATGGGGGGAAGGATGTAACATCCTAGGTAAATAAAGAATATGAAATTTTCATATTTATTAATATTTCTGAATAAAATATTAATATTAATTTAAAATTAATTCTATGTTTGATGGCGTACCCAATACGCAAAAATGATTTTCTTAGAAATCTTATGTTGCACACTAATAATATAATAATACTATTTTAAATGGTAGTTAACGCGTAGCTATTTTAATAGAGGGAATGAAATAACTAAATAAATAATGATTATATATCTTTTTTAAATATTTTTATCATTTTTACAATGTATTTTAGAGGCTTAAAATACGAATGAATCTAATTTTAAGCATAAATATTCTAATATTCTTTAAAAGGTTGATTAACCGCCTTTTGACGAGGAAGCCTTTTTAAAACTAATTTTGTAATTTTTATGTTATATTTGAAAAAGTAAAATACATCTTTAGAATTGTGACATCATAATTTACTCTTTGTAAATTTTTTCTATTTTTCCAATAAAGTTCAATTTTTAAATGAATAGTGAAAATGATCTATTTTAATTTAAAACCTAATTTTAATCTCATTTATTTATATGGTTATATTATCTTTTTAATTGGGCTTAAAGTTTAGTTAAAATATATTTTTACCATTTAATCCAATGTTGGTCATTGGAATTCATTTCACTTTAAAATTGGACATAAACAAGTGTCAATCTTTTGATAGATATTGTTTCTTAAAAACACGATATTTGTTTTGATAGCAGAGTGTAATTATAAAATTATGCAATTCATATTCTATGTCATGAATTTGGTTAAATGTGAATAATTTTTTAATTTGAAATATTAAATTTACTTCGGATAAATTTTTTTTATTTTTCTGACAAATTATCATTTTTAATGAATAGTTAAAAATATTGCATTTTACTTCAAAACTAATTTTTCATATAATATAATTATATATTTAGATTCACATTTTAATTCGTTTTAAAGTGTAATTGAATTGTATTTTTATCACCTAATACAATGTTTTTCATTGTAAGTAATTTCACATTTCACTTGGATGTAAAAATAAGTCAATCTTTTGATAAATATCACTTCTTAAAAACACGTCTTTGGTTGTGACGACAAAATTTACTTTTAAATTAATTAATGCAATTTATGTGTTTGGAATTTGGTAAAATGGATTCCATATTTGGAATCATAAGGTCTAAATTATGTAATTATCACTCGTGTGTTTTTTGTACATTATGAATATTGTTGACGGTAATTATCTTTAATTATCGTGAATAATTTTTAATCTGGTAGTTATGGGTAATAAAATAATATCATAATAAAATAAAATGACCCTAAAATATGTCCAAATATTATTTTTTTAGTCATTTCCGACCCTGGGATGCTTTGTTACCATACTTGAGGGCCCATGCAGTCACATAGGTGTGATAGTGACATTTATGACTTTATTTTTAAAAAAGAAGAGAAATATAACAAAGGTTTGTGTATCCTATGTAAAACAATTTTAACATTATTAAATAAATGTTCACTTAGACTATAAATATTAATTGGAAATTTAAAATGACTTCCTGCATCATTGTATTTTTTTATAATTTTTAGACATTAAATAACTAAATTTATTTATGAAACCATGATGATGCAGTGATTACCTCATTAATGAACGATTTAAAAATTAATGAAAAGATAAGCTAAACACTAAGACTTACAACTGTATAAAACTTATTGTATGTGTTGATTTAGAACCCTTATCACCTTATTCTCTAAATATTTCATTGTGGGTCATTTAAAATCTGAAAACCATTTTATAATAAAGTATTATTTCAAGACATTCCGAAAGTGACCCTCCTCCCTCTTATAAAAGGCCCCCACCTCTACCCTGTTATTCACACCTCTCAAGCCCTTGAATCGCCTAACATATGCTCATATTTTCTCTCCACATCCCACTCTAACTCTTGGAATCCACACATTGGGAAGAAGTCTTTTAAAGGAAGGCTTTGGCTCAAATCAAAAACAGTTACCCAATTTAGAGGTAATGTCTTCTCTTATGATATTTTGTTTTATTTTGTTCCTTAAACCCCTTAAACTGTTTTTATTCCTTTTTTGTGACAAAATTAGTATCTTAAATATACTATGATGTTGTTATGAGAAGTATTAGAGGTACACTTACACACACCTCCTTCTAATTGTTAAAAAACTTACTGTTTCAGTGGGTGGGAAATTACTGTCTCACGAAATGATGATTGATCAATCTTCATTTAAAACCATTAATGGTGGCCATTATTATGTCAAAATATTTATGTATTATATATATTATATTTATGTACTCTAAATTCTTCTGTATTTATATTTAAAATACTCCTTTATGATTTTCATGTTGTGCAAATGCGATAATTTCATATGAGGAATTGTGGACTACCACCCCCTCATGTGACGAGACTCATTCATGCCAAACATAGAATTTATAAATAATGTAATTAATTAACTTATGTTACCTATATAATATATATATATATATTAAAGAATTATAATATATCACTTTCTAATTTATTTTGAAAATCAATTAATATGACATAAAAATGAATGTAGCGTTAATGCGTACGTATGACTTACCATTTCTATGAACGATACATTTCATTTCAAATCTCCAAACATTATGGAATATTATTAAATAAATATATAATGTATATATATGATATTTAAATCATGAACACAATTCCTGAGATGATGTACTTATAACTACAAGTACAATTCTCTTCAAACAAGTTCATTGTTGACTCATGTAGTGAACATCGACAAAATGTATGATATGAACTCACATAATTAAATAATTATTATAAATTGATAATATGTGATATGAATTGAATAATAAAAATTAAATGATGTCTTTATGAAATTATCAATTGACCAATGTTTTTTATTCAATAATATAAAGAAACGAACAAGACAAGTCAGACATGAGGTAAGGGGATTTCTTATCTCATGTTTAATTTTGTGAGATTTCCATTGTTAGCCAATTATTTATTTCATGTTGTGTACTGTGTATTTAAATTTGATATATATTATCATAATTATATTTATATTAATGGTATTATGTTATTCATTTTTTTATTATTATATTTTGTCATATGACTCGATTTATTACAACGAGGTAAGGGGTTTTTATCTCACTTTTTATTCCCGTGAGATTCATGCTATATTAGCCACTGTCTCCTTTTAGTGGTGAATATACTTCCCATTATTCTAATATTTTAGTAATATACATTCTTTTATGGGTATTTACATCAACATTGTATCGTCCTTCTTTCATGGGGTGTACATTTTGAATGTTACCCTAATCGGTAAGAGAACCTTTCACCCTCCTCTTTTTAAAAGACTTATTTTTAGGTCATTTAATTTACATATTATGTATGTTGGGATATGTTATTATAGATCCTTATAGATATAAATTTTATGTCCATGTGATGAGATACCCTTTTTATCTCTCATAAACTCATTTTCGGAATTTTAATGTGACACCGTAAGGCTGTCAAATTATTGTAAGGGAACTTCTTAACCAAATTTCAATTATTTAGGTTAAACCTATAATTATTGATTCTATCGTACTATGAATATGTGTGGATGTCCTATTATTGTTTTTCACATAATGTAGACATATAATGGGTTTATTTATATTTGTTACACATAATTAGGTAATTGATTTATCCGAAATCTAGGATACTTTCTTTGTACGGGACTTCGTCTCAATCTCCTTTCATCGAGGAATCATTTGATTTCTACACGACATTATTTTATATAGTTTATAAAACCCTTTTGACTTTTAATTTCATTCAAAATGAATCTTTTTTACATGAAGTGTTTTACTAAATGAAAAAATAAATGCTTTTGTATTATGTATATGGCAACAACGACTTCTCCACCACCGTAACCATTATTTGAGTTTCAACTTCCTCTACAAGGCCTAAATTTTATTAAATGAAAAATAAATACCATGTTTTACTTTCCATTTATTTTGGTATTGAAATTGGTTCTGATAATGATTTGATTATATCAATGTGTTGTATTGATATATTGTGATTGAAATGTGGAAATGTTATGTTTCCTTTAGGCATGTTTTATGTGATACGATTATTTTATGGTTCTTGGGAAATGTTTATGAAGACGGGTGGTTCCGTGATAAACTAAGGGCAGATGAGCCTGAGATAGCTCTCCAATTCATTGGGTAATGCGAAGGAGTTACACTCAAAGGTTTCTCCGAAGATATTTAGGCAATATACTGTGATGGGTATTCCAAACATAACCATGAGTGTTACTCCCTACGTAATAATGTTATGAAGGCCTCATGTTTACTTTATGTCTTATAATTTGAATGATTTATTCATAAATCTTATGATTTCATGAGGCATGTTAAAAAGATTATGTTATGTATCTATTTATGATCTAATGTTTTCTTTCTTTGTGTATCACCTACTGAGATTTTTATGCTCATCCCATGTTTTTGAAATGTATTCCACAGGACATAAAGATGAATAGGTTCACGGATGGGATCATTGAAAGACAATCTATCTAAAACATGGAACTAGACATGACTCTTTTGTTCAAGAGTATTTATTTTGTGGAAAAATGTAAACTGAGTAGATGTGTCTACTTTGTAATCATTGAGATGTAATAGTTATGTCCCCATTTTATAAAACTCTAAACCTAAAAAGATAATCAATGTGAATTATTCATTTAATTCATGATTATGTAATTTTTTAAGGATGAAGTCCTATAAAAAGCCTCCAGTATCTTAGAGTAGTAAGAAACAAAATTATGTTTCAGTGTATACTAATGAATTTGACTATATATATAAGAAGTTGTTGTGAAAAAAATTAGATGAAAAAAACTATACTAGATTATGGATATCAATTTAGATATGTTTCTATAAATTGCAACAACAGAGTGAAAAAAATATTTCTAAAAATTATGTGTCTCGTTATATGAAAATCACATTGATGTAAGACAAATGATTTTGAGATATCATTTACAATAGGGTGATATAACTCTGGAATTCATAGGAACTGAACATCAACTTACAGATATTTTTACAAAACTATTTATTTCTATGTGATTAAACTATATAAAACATGAATTCGGTAAGATAAATATTAGTTATTCTATAATCTTAGATTATCAACCATTGGAAAATACACCAATATACAAGCCACTATTAGATATGCCACCATGATAAAATCCACCAATGGAAAATCCTCCATTGGAAAAACCACTATTTCTGATCGTGTATTGGAATGATCGAGAGTTGGAATTATACACTATAGGAATGATCCACCTTTAGGATGATCCACTGTTTGGATGACCAACTATTAAAATAATCCACGATTATGATGATCTACCCATTGGCCATCTATTTTTCTAAATCAAAATTTTTTAGAGTTTATTCAAATTTATTTTTTATATTTTATTAAATTATTTTATGTTAAATCCATTAATGATAATTCAGGATGAAAAACAAAAAGTAATTTAGTGTTTCACTCGAGCTAAATCTCCTTCAAACTATTTTCCAGCCCTTTCTCTCTCGACCTTCATCCATATAATGCCCTTTATTTTACCATCCTTTCATTGAAAAAGTTATATTAAATCAGTCATCATTGATTTATTCTATGGTAACTTGATCAATGCATAAGCCATTAGGGGAATAGATCTTTGATGTTTTCTAGTTGAGTAACCCATGTCTTGAAAATTTTATGTGTGTTACTTAAGAGGAAGTTGAGGATGAATTGTATTCATCAACAATGTATTTAGTTATTATGGTTATAGTATACTATAGATGGATATCATGGATGTCCATAAATTAATAATCTTTTAATCCTATGTTGGTTCAGTGGTTATGTCAATATTTACCATTTTCTTTTCAAGGAAGAAAATATTACATTCAAAGAATGATTTATGGAAAAGTGGAAACTTTTTATTCGAATGAATAGAAAATATGTATCAATGTTCACAACTAATATGTTTTTTATGAATACCAAAAATATTTTACAATTGATAGTTAGTTTTTTCTTATGATGATGTACTGCTAAAGAAGACTGGTGATTGTACTCCATGAAGGACACATACAACAGAGTTAGATGGAGAATGCATACTTTTAATTTTTTTTATCCATAATATTATTTATCCCAAACTAGGGGACATCAATATCACGAGACATCAAGATTTGTAACATATATTCCTTATGAAATTAATGTATGTAATTAATTATTGTAGATACATAACTACACACATGATTGATGTAAATAATTTATATTCTTTGTATAATTATCTCATTAAACCTATTACAATTTAATCAATGTTATAATATATCTTCTTCATAGATAAGTTGAGGGAAGCTTGAGTGAAATGTGGTTTTTACATCTTTAGTAATTTCAAATGAAATATAAATAATGTGAATTATAATACAATAATGAAAAAGTGGGTAAAGGATAATGATAAATCCTATAAGGATTTTAATCCTATATAACATCATTCTAGACCCATGAGCTAACTAGAAATAGGCATGGAGTCAGATAATGTTTTTGTTTATTCATTTGAGTAAGAAGAGTTTTATTTGGTTAAAATTGACGAGAATGTTATAAATTATGTTGAGGATGGTAGTGACCCAGATATTCCAAAGATATTAGTTGGTTCTTTATAACCTACAAGTCCACTTTCTTATCTACCTTCGAAAGAGAGTCTCTTAATTTAAATAGATGATGATGATGATGATGATGAGACTGGTGTATCTAGAGAAAAATAGATCATGAGTTCTCCAATGTCTTATGTGAATGTTTTTTTAGTCTAAGATGGTTCTCAGAATGATGATGATAGTGATAATGGTGATGGTGAAAATTGTGATAAAAACTGGCAAGGGACGTGCTACCCCTTTATTAGTGCTTCTTTTTGTAGCACTGATAAATGTGGGATTTATCAGCGCTTTTCCAGAGCGCTGATAAATTTTGAGTTTCAAAAACAAATATTTTTTCATGAAAAATAATATTTTGTTATATAAATATTTTTATATTGATATAAATACAATATATATATTTTAAATATGTTATAGATACATATAAATAGACTATTACATTTAATATATCGAAAATTTAGTAAAAATGTATTTAAAATATTTTAAAAAAAGATTTTTAATCATTAATATTTTAATTATTATCTTTTAAAAATCATTTAATAACAATTTGAGGACACAAAAAATCATAACAATTAATAAAAGATCTAAAATACGTTGAAAATGTCACTCAAACTTCAAACGGCCATAACTTTTGATCCGGGTGTCCGTTTGAGCACTACAACATATCAAATTGAAGCCTGTGACGAGCTCTACATGCTAGTGATTGAGGAAAAACATATGTCACATTTTTTGAGACCAAAAAAGGCCCAGGAGGCCTCTAAAACTGATTTTTTAGTTGGGATACCCCAATTTTTTAACATTCAAACATGTATAACTTTTGATCCAGATGTCTGTTAGGCATGTACCACATATCGTATTGAAGATTGCTTTATTTTCATCAATTTGACTGGTTGTGGCATTGAAACGAAATTCTAGATTATATGTTATGGTCATTTTAACATTTTATGGCTTTTCAAATACATATATATGTTTTTATTCGTAAATATATATGTGTCTGTGTGTGTGTGGGTGTCTCTGTGGGTGTCTTTGTGTGATATATATGTATATTTGTATATATTTATTTACTTACTTATAAACACACATCAAAGACATGTTTTTTTCATAAATGCATTTAAAACTAATCATATATATACATTCTATGGCTTTTCAAATATAAATATATATGTATTTATTCGTAAATATAAATGTTTTTGTGTGTGTGTGTTTGTCTCTATGTGTGTCTGTGTGTTGTATATATATATGTATGTGTTTTTTATATATCTATGTATTTTTTCATGTATTTATATATTTATAAACACAAATAAAAAACATATTTTTCGTAAATGTATTTAAAACTAATCTTATATGTATATATTAATATACAAATAAATATATGTATAAAAAATTATAACTATATATATATATATTAATATATGTATTAATATATATATACTAATATATGAATAAATATATTTATATTAATTTGAATCTATATCAATATATGAATCAATATATGGATAAATATAACTATATATATATATATAGAAATATCACTAAATAGAGAACAAAATGAAATGTCATAGTGGTAATGGTGCAGCAACGAAAGGGGGGAGGTCCCGGGTTCGAGTTTAGGTGGAAGCAAAGGGTGTGCACTGGTATGAAGATACGTGGGAAGGGCAGCGTGCGGGAGACCACCTAGCGTTGATAAAGGGGGTGTGAAGTGCTGATAACAGCACTCCCCCTGTATTATATTTTATTTTTTAAATTTTTTTGAATTTATCAGTGATTTTTTTAGAGCTTATAAAAGGGGCCTTTATCAGCACTTTTCAAAGCGATGATAAAAGGGACCCCCTATATTAGCGCTGAGCTTTACAGCTCTTTCTTAGCACTATTAAAGACATTTTTAGCACTGATATAGGACGTTTTTGTAGTAGTGAAATGGAAACAATGAATATAAGGATGATATTAATGGAAATGTATGTAACACCCCATGCTTCTATTGTATGCTTCACTTGGAATAATGTGATAACGTGTGTTGTACGCAACATCTAGTTCTAACACACCACAACCAATCAAACTGGCCATTATAAATAGTAATAACTACTTTTTGAAATTATATATATATTTTTTATATTTCAAAATGGACTTCATTTTTGGATTCAGAATATCAAAATTATCCTAAGTTGAATTTTTGGTATTTTTCTGAGAACTTCCAATTTTTATAAATAGTGAAAATATCTAAAAACAACTTTTTTAATAAAAATAATTTATAGTGATAAATTATATTATTTAGTTGTTTTAAAGTATAATTATAATATATTTTTACCATTTTATACAATGGTGTTTATTAGAATTAATTTCACTTTGAAATTAAACATAAACAATTGTCAATCTTTTGATATATATTGTTTTTAAAAACACGATGTTTGTTGTAACAACGGGAATTAATTATAAAATTAATTAATGAAACATATATTTTTGGAATTTTGTAAAATAGACATCATTTTTGAATTCGTAATATCAATTATAGCTTAGGGTAAAATTTTGGCATTGTTCTGAAAAACTTCAATATTTGATGAGTCGTGAAACTACTAAGTGGTAGTTAAAAAACTGATTTTTTCAAAAAACATAATTTTACCACTTCTGTGAATGGAATTTCGAAAATCCGAGAGACATAGTTAATATCAAGTATTAAATTGTGGTTCAATGAGATGAAAATAATTTTTGGTGAATAGTAACATTTTACTTTTATTTACCACGGTTAAAAGTAAATAGTGTAATTAAGGGTAAAAATGATATTAATATTACCCTAACACATGTCCTAATTCTATTGAAAAATTGTATCTCGTCCAAAAACAACCTTAGGAATAAAATGTTATCATTTAGGTCCACTTGGATTAGATTAGGACATTTATTATTAATTAATTCAAAGAAGAGTTAAAAGAGTTAAAATACAAGTTTATTTACAAAAACATTTTTAATATAGGTTTATTCATAATATAAATGCGATTTAAAATATTCATTAGAAATATATAAAAATTTCATATATAATTATATTTTATTTATTATTTTTAGACATTAAATAATTTAATTTATTTATGACACAATGATGATACAGTAATTACCATAATAGTGAGAAATTAAAATAATTGATATTATAATACACAAATTAATATAATTTGAGACTTTTATTGAATTACACTAATTTTATAGGATAAAAAGACATATTAGGATTGATTTAATTGACTTTTTTCGAACTAATCATTCTGTTATGATTTTCACAAAAATACATTTTCCAAATAGTGTCAAAATTGACATAAAAGAGTTTTTAAAACAAATATTATATTATTAATTGATATAAAATTCTTATAAATCTAGGGTTCATCCAGTAGAATTATATAATGATAGGTGTATCATTAATGGACCACTTGTGGGTCGCTTGGATGTATATAGTATGTTTATTTACCATATAATATAAAAATACAAAGAGACATTGTAAAAGTTAAACTAATTAACTAAGAGTTAATACTTAATGATAAGGTTAATATAATGACCCAAACCTGTATAAATTCTATTGGTTGAGTGTTTTTCGACCTATCCCCACATTAAACTTTAAATAATCCACTTTGGAGCCATTAGAAACGGAATATTAATTTATTATAAAATAATATTTCTAGCTTTTCCAAAGGTTCCTCTCACCACTCTTATAAAAGGGCACTCCTACTTCTCATTACTTCACACCTTCAAATCCTTTTGTCTCGGCAAAATTCTGCCCAAATACTCTCTCAACTTCCCTCAATTCATCCTAGTGTACTTCCTTTAGTCATAAAGTCATCCTAAGAGCCCCTTTGATCAAATAAAAAGGAAGAACCCGAAGAAGAGGTAATGATTTCACCACCCTTTTCCAAGTTCCTTTCTTCTTCCACTTCTTCATTCTTTGTTATTCACATTATAAAATAATTAATCTAGTATCTACTATAAATTGTAATATTATTATAAATATAGTACAGCCATAATCAGTATTCTATCCATCCTTTGAATAACATGTCACCATACGTGCGTACGTGCGGCTTACCGTCTCCACGTCGTGGTGTAATTGTTATTCAATAAATTATTATTTGGATGGGTATAATAATGATGTGTAACTCTTTTAAATAATAAATATAACATGATAATGAATCTTTATATATGATATACCATCCAATTATATATTATTTTAATATCAAAATAATGATATTGTCGCTCGTGCGTACGTACGGACTACCGTCTCCACGAATGCGATAAGATTCATTCTCCATCGTATCCATTCAAGTATAATTATAATTTGATGATTAATAATAGTATCTAAGGACTTGATATAATTATGGACATGATTTTGATACAACCAATCCATGAAAAACATAGCTTACGTAACAAAACATATAAGAGAAAATGAGTAAGTTAACACCCGAAACAACGATAATACTAAGATATTATTAACAAATCAATGTTAAAAGAACATATATGATATCATATTAATGTATATGATTCTTGTATAATTTAATAACAATTATTTCACCATTATATATGAGGTTAACCTACCCCAACCAAGGAGAAGTACAAGTTAAGTGTTTATTTTGCAATCTCTTCATTATCCGAGGTTGTTTATACGTAATAATATACTGGGATCTCTTTATCATCCACATCCATGTTTCTTAAAAATGATTTTCAAAACATTTTTACTATTTACTAGAATATGGGATAAAGTCATTTATACCCTTGTTTGACTTTTTATAAGAGGTTTATAAAGGAATCATTCTGTCATTTTCCAAATAAGGTGATTTTTAACCTTTTCGACAGAATTAAGGTAAGAATGTTTTATTTAACTTATACAGAGGGTGGGACTATTTTCTGCCATTATAAAATCTTTGAAGCTTCCCTTATAAGATTATAAGAATATTTTCAAAGAAAATGTTTTATTTTATAAATATATGACTCTTAAATTATTTCAAAAAAGAAAGAGATATTTCTCTAAAAAAAAGTTTTGATTTCATCTATGTCAACATCCTTTGATGGATTTTACGATTATTTGAAGTTAATTTATTGTTATACAAAACATATATATTGTAATGAAGGTTTTGTGATATGTTTGACTATCGATGCATCATTTTTATACCATTCATGGTTTATGGATGAAGTATTTACATTTCGTATGCTTGTTTTAATTCGAATGTTTATGTTATGTTTAAAACTTTTCATATGGGAATGCATTGGACTTAATATGTGACGGGTGGAGCCCGCTATAGCTCCTCGATGCATCGGTAGGTATCATGAGACAAACTAGTGTCTTGGCACAAGGCCTTTGAAAAATTATATTTGTAGTCTTGTCACGGGGCCTTGGCTATGTGGTTATGATAGTCTGGCATTATGCATTCCATCATTATGAAATTTGTTATTAGTATTGCTTGTGATTATTCGATTAGTTGAATATCCATGTGAATAAGTAAATGGAATTATTTCATTTTATTTTTTCCATACTACATTGAAGTTCAAGTTTAAGAGGAGTTTGTTTTAGTTATACATTGCCTTAAATGTTTATTCTTATTTATGAAAGTTTCTGCTATATTGTTATCCTTACTGGGCCTTTGAGCTCACCCCTTTTCTATGTTTTATTTTTCCCATGATGTGAAGAAGTAAATTATGAATGGCCTACAGGGATATTATGAGGGGATACTAGTGTGTATTATGGAGACAATATGTTGTTGTAGTAGTTTTTCACTTCATGATATAATGTAAAACTTTATGAATATATCTAGTGTTTCTAAGGATACTAAACCATTCGGTCTTTTGAGATTTGATCTTTCATGTGATCATGCCAATGTTATGTAATAATGCACCGACTCTGGGTAACTGGGGTCGGGGCGTTACAATGGACCTTATCCATATGATGCTAATAATGTTGAGTAAAATCCATCACATTATAAGGCCCCGAACATAAACATTATATAATCATGAATTGAGTTTATAATTCACATTGAGAATATTTTTAACAACAGAGATTTAGAGAATTAGTTAAAAACATATGAATAACATCTTGAATATTACATGTAGACACTTATATGAAGTATCGATTTTATACATAAAATAAAAAATCTTAAAAAATGAAACCTGTATAGTTTAATGTTTTAGGAAACATGAAATTTATTTGATCCCATCCTTGACCCTATTCATCATTATGTCCTATGGAAAAACATTTCAAAAATACGAGATGGTCATAAAAATATCAGTAAGGGATATAAAAAAGGAAATTAAAATTTGTCCTTGAATACATAAAAATCAATATTATATTACTATTAAATCATAAAACATAATCTCTTTTACATACCTCACAAAATCAAATGATTTATGAATATCACATAGAAATCATAAATCATAAAGGGATCTTGTGGCGTCCATAACTGACATACATTGTAACTATCACAGCTACATAAAGAGTTACATTTTTAATACCCATCACAGTATACTTCCTAAATCACATATGATAAACATTAAGGTTTACCTCCTTCATGTTTCCCAAAGCATTGGTGAGCTATCTCAGAATCACCCGCCATAATATTATCACATAACCATCCATATACGATACCAATTATGAGAACCATAACATATTTATAACACATAAAAGAAGCATAAATGGAAGATAACATTTCCACATTTCAATCACAATGTATCATTTCGAGATATTTAAATAGTCAATTTTTTTTGCAAAACCATATACAATACCCAAATACGTAAATAATGTATATGGATATTATTTTCCTTTTAAAAACATTCTGTAATGTTTAGAAAGCCAAATATTAAATAATTCTCTCGACGTTGGAATGGTCGTTGTATACATGTATGTTAAAAAGTAAAATTCCCTTTTTCATTTAACAGAAATCATTGTAGAAAAGATTCCTTTTGAATTAAATTAAAATCCAAAATGAATTTTTAAACTGTATAAAATAAAATCATGTATAAATCCAAAATATTCTTCAATGAAAAGAAGATTTAGATGGATTCCCTTACAATGATCATATCATTAGATTTAGGATAAATGAAGTAATTATGTGTGAAAAATATAAAGAATCCAAATATATATGGAAATTAAGTGTGAAATAAGAATTTTTCATTCACAAATATTCTTGTAATAAAAAAACTAATGACATGGATATTTAACCTCCAATGAAATATGGTTGAGTTAAGATTTCCCTTACAAAATTCTGGCATCCAAAAAAAGTCACATAAAAATTCCTAAAATGACTTGTTGATAGTGAAAATGGTATATCATCAAATGGAAAAAAAATTAATCAATAAGTATAGAGAATAAAATATTCCTACATAATAAAATATAAATTAAAATAGTTTATATTAAAAAAGTCATTGAGTAAAATAGAAGGGTGAATGGTTTCCTAACAAATATCATTTTGTAAATAAAATATAGTGATTATGTTTATTTACTATATGTAAAAATAAGAAATTATAAATATAATATAAGATAACAAAATTTATTTAACACATAATCATATTGTGAAATAATCCAGAAGTGGAATTTTACGAAAATAATGGAAATTAGGTTAAGGAGTTCCCTTACCTCGTGAGAGACGTGACTCGTTCATTCTTTAATATTTATGATATTAAGATAATGTTCATTTATACTTTATATTAAACCATTTTTATGTTTATTATTAATTTTATATCAATTATTACCATGTAATAAAAATTACATAATCATTTAAGTTAATAATTGTCGTTTTGTCAATATTTGGTACTTGAGTCAAAATTGACTTGTTAAAATTATGAATTGTCCATGCGGTCAGAATTCCATTATCTCCATAATGATATTATTGATTATAGATTTCATATATATAATATATATCCTGAATATATATATATAATATATCTGTGTGTGTGTGTCTGTGTATTTATAATAGTATATAACATTTGAAGATTAGAAATGAACTGCAACCGTTCATGGAGAACGGTATGCCATATGTAGGCACGAACACTTATTTTAATTTCTATTTCATATTTAATGGAATAAAAAATTAACCATAAATAGATTTATATTTATTTCATTGTAATATCATATATAATTTCATCAATTCCATCCTTTATATGTCACATGACATTAATGAACGATTCATATCACTTTGAGTGGGTGGTATTCCACAATTCCTCAAATGAAATTATCATCTTTACCCCATAATGGAAAACATAATATTATGATATAAATGATACATTAAGAAGAATAGAAACAATATGAATAAAATATATATCACATATAAATACATTTTCATCATAATGTCCACCATGAGAGGTGGTCGGAGATAATCGAACAATCAATATTTCGTGAGATAATAGTTCTCTATCCACAGAAACAGTATGTTCGTATCCATTAGATTGGGGTGTGTAGATGTGTAGTTAGAAATATCCTCGTTAAAACATCCTAGTATATTTAATATAATGTTTTATTTAAAAATAATGTAATATATAGATTTTTATTGGGTTGGAAAGGGAAAATAAATGAAAATAACTTCAGGGAAGGCATTACCATTAAATTGGGTAACTCCATTTGGTTTGAACCAAAATGCTTTCTTTAAGTGCTTTATGGCAATATTATGTCTTCTGGGTGTAATAGAGTTATTATGGCTATTATATTATTATGAGTATGGACATGAAAAGGGGGCTTGAGAGGTGTAGGTAAGTGTTTGAGGTGATGTCTTTTTATAAGGGGGAGGAGGGTCTCTTTAAGAATGTTTGAAAATATTAGTTTAATATAAACATAATTTCAATTTCAAAAGGTCTAGACTCATTTAATTCGAATATTTGGTGGGTATTATTCAATATATCACATAAAATGGGTTTTATACAAGTTTACGGCATAAAATTAAACTTATCGTTTAACATTAACCTGTAGTTAACAAATTTATCTTTATCCATTTACTCATGTGTATTCATACTATATGGTTAATATAGTTACAATAAAATTCCCACAGACACCAAATAGATCATGGATGTAATTTTTTATCATCATATATGTTAGTTGGAAAAATTGTTTATGGTTAAGATTACTTTATCATTTAATAAAATATTAATTGTTTTAAAAAACATTTATATCGATTTATAACCTATTCATATGAAGACTTTTAAAAAATTATATAACAAATTGATTTGTGTAGAAAAAATTCATTAATTCGAAGATAAAAATTCATTATTATCCATAAAATTCATTTATGGAATATAAATTTTCTTAATAAATTTATTTTACTATTTATAATCACATTTTTTTAAATCATTCATTAAAAAGGTAATCACTATAACATTATTGTGTCCTAAATAAATAAATTTATATGATTTCTAAAAATTATATATAAAATACCATGATGTAATTAATATTTGTATCATTATAATGGAAATTTATTGTTGAAAATATCACATATATATCTCCATATAAAAAATTTACTAAATGATATATGTCTATGTTACATTTTTGTTAAAATTAAATTATTTTTTATAAATTGTCAATTTAACATGCAAGTGGTTCCATGAGGTCCCCAAATCAACCCAAGGATTCCCATGGTTGGACATGTATCAGCCAATAAGGTTAGGTAACGTGATAGGGTAATTTAATTTTATTATAATAGTATTTGTTTACCCTTATTTACATGATTTATCCTTTAACCATGGTAAATAAAATATTTACTAGGGTTACTATTCATAATGTCAAAAAAAGATACCTAATTAAACAATTTAATCCTTTTGGTCCCAAATATGGAATCAATCTTCAAAAATATAAAATACATAATATGCCTAAATTAATTTAAAAATAATTCGTGTTGTAAAAATGAAAAAGCATGTTTTAAGAAATAATAACTATCAAAAGATTGACACTTGTTTATGTCCAATTTAATGGTGAAATTACACAAAATGACCAAAATTTGATTAAATGGTAGAAATACAATATAATTAAATTTTCAATAAAATTATAATTATAATCTAAACTTATTAATAAATTTGATTAAATGGAAGTTTAAAATTAAAATGTCGTATTTTTAACTGTTCATTATAAATGAACATTATCAGAGAAATACCAAAATTTTATCCAAAGTAAAATTTGATGTCCTACTTCTAAAGAATAACTTTACATTGTCAAATTTTACATATAAAAGTTTAAAACCTATAATTAAAATTAGTTTTCCATCAAAATGTGGTATATTGACCATTTAAAAAATAATGGATTATTTCATGCTTAAAATCAGAATCATTATTATTTTAAGCAACTAAAAGGTATTGGATAAAATTAAAAATATTAGAAAAACATGTGTAATCATAATTTATTTAGTTCTGTTCATTCCTTCCAATAAAATGGCTAGGTATTAATGACAATTTAATAAAATTGTAAAATTATATTCTTTTTCGGTATGACTCAATGTTGTCAGAAACATAAGATTTCTAAGAAACATTTTGTTGTATTTTGATTATGCTAATGGGAATATAATCCCGTTTAATGTAAAATAAATATTTAGTTTAAAAATATTAATATATATGAAAATGTCATATTCTCTCTTTATCTGGGATATTACAGACAAAATCCCTCGCTTATTGATTTAGTTATGACTATAGAGATAATATCTTCACCTAAAACTACATGAATGGAGATACTTACTTCACTCCCACTACTAGGAGATATTAATTCTAAAAGAGGTTGTAAAATGACACTTGTTGAGGTTGGGATCATCGCTTGTAATAATTCACTATGTTGAACTAATGAATATTTCTATGTTAACAAATACTAGAGTTGATCTGGATGCTCATGATGAAATTGATAAGTTCTGAGGTTGTGTACATCGTAGAATATAATACATTGAGTCAACATAATTAGTCGGGATGATAGAGACCATGAAAATGTTCATGTTGGTCCTTTCTTTTTAGATGAACAGTTATCAACTAATGGGGGGACTTCTCCAGGTTCCAAAATTCTTAGACGTTCATATTAAGACTAAGATGATGATGAAGGTAGTTGTAATAAATACAATAGTTAACAAATGTATTTATGACCTTATATTTTGATTGGATTTCAGAGATATCCTAATGGATCATTATTTGAGTAGACCGATGATAAAGGTGAGCTTTAGGATTTTCGTTTAGTGGTTCCAACAGCTAGATCAAAACCAACTAATGCAATTATACCGTAGGTTGAGAGGGACTATGTACATACACCTACTTTTACTTTGGTATATTCCTAATTTTCATCCATATCATATTCATATTCATGAAAAATGATAGTTCAATAAAATTTTTGATGATTATTGAGGTCTTAGGAACCTCCTATCACTAAGCCAAGTGATGTTGATATCAGACATGTATTTGAGCTAAATGCATTCCATATTCAGCCGAAGATGAATTTTCATATTCATGATGTTGAAATTTATAATCAGAGTTTGGATAGTGATATGGAATCCATGGGATATATGATAGAGGATATGAGTACCACTTTTATTAATAGTAAGGATTCTTTGTTGAGGATATTGGATTTTCCCTACTATTGATTTCTCATCTAATGCTCCACTGCACTCTGCCTCTTCTGATGCTAACATGATCAAATTAATTGTTAGAGAGGACATTCATGATATTAAAGGTGATATAAATTCATCTCATTAATAGGATCTTTGAAAAATCATATATCATATTTACCATATATACAAACTATTTTGATATTATTTTATTGAGGCTATAAGTGATAGGAAAACCTGTAGCAAAGTCCATAAAATACCATATTTCAAGGTTTTATAATAATAATGGGTTGAATTTTAAATTCATTATTTTAGAAGAGAAAAAATATGTAACCTATTACTAGGGCCTTCATGGGATAAATAGGCTTGCTCATGGTTTGGGAACATCTTCTAATGGTCATTTTGGAGGAAAGGGAAGAGTTATTCCATGCTATAGAGAGATGTCGAAAAATTATTATTGAATTCATCAAACACAAGATGCCCTATATATATACAGTACAGTAGTTGTTTCACCCAAGTTGATTCATATGTTACCCTCCACACATGTCCCTTACTTTGATCCTTCAACATAGTAGTATCATCCTTTCTCCATATCTTCATTTGAAGTTGATAGGAATCTAATTTCAATGGTCATTAGAGAGCTTCCTCAGCATCAACCTCTACATCAGTTCCTCATGCCTATATAATGAACAAGTTACATGTTGACACTAACATCTAGGATGAGAGTTATTTTGATTAGAAATAGTCTTTTATAAGGTATTTGTTTTATTTTCCATATATATCTATTTGGATATAATGCAGTGATTTTTTTTAAATAATGGAATCTATCTCATATTATTCATAACATTATTATTATTTTTTAATATTTCTAGACATATAGTTTTTATAATTCTAAATGTGGTAGAACCATTATGGAATTTTCCTAGATATAAAAATTCTTCGATAGAAAAATTATTTCCATGTCTTTTATTTTTATACCAAGTATACCATTTAAATTTAAAAATTTTAGTTTTAATAATTTAGTGATAGTTTGTATTTTTTTTAAAAAAATTCAATTATTAATATCTCAAACTATACATTTTGAATTTAATATATAATATTACCCTTTATTTTTATCTATTATATTCCTATGTTTTGTTACAAATAAATTATAAAATTTAATGATTTTTTATGATCCAAAATAGTTTTATAGTTGCCACATACTTATTTTATTTCTCAAAAATCATGATAATTATGTTTGTAATAAAATTAATTTTTTTATGATAGGATATTTTTTATAGATCTTAAATCTGAATAAAATTGTATAATTGTTCATAAGATCCATTTTTAGTTTATTCCATCATCAAATGTTTCCAACCTCTAGTTCTTACTACCACCAAACCATGCCAGAATCAGGAGTTTTCTATAGCTAGAGTATTTCCACTATCAAATGTCCCCCACCAAGGTATTTCCACTATGAGAGCCTTTCTACCATTAGGCTTGCGACATCAAGCCATATGCCACCACTAGTCATGTGATATCACCATACATGCTACTGTCAGAGTCTTTCTATAATCATATTCTTAATATCATTAGGTATTCAACCGCCTAAATCTATTACTATAGTAATCTTCCACCACTAGAGTTTTACTACCACTATATTCGTGCTACTACCATGGTGTTTCTACTATATTATCATGATACAATTGGTCTATGCAATTTTCAGTCTTAGTACCATTTTAATTATACTATATTCAAATTCAAATATTTCAATTTCTATTTTTCTGGAGTTAATGAATTGGTATTATTTTATAATTATTCCTAACAATTGACCAAATTTATTGAAGACAAGTTAGAATTCCTATAGAAATATACAATTAATATTTCTAATTATTATTCATTGGGTATTAAAATATATAGTGCTATTAATTTTAGAATACATCTCCCATGTGAGTGGGTTACATGATCGATCCAATTTAAAATTTACATGTTGCATACTTGCTAAAATATTAGTGTGAAAGTGCATATCTTATATAAGATCATGCACCATTATCCCAATAAAATATGATAACCCTTATAGAATCATATTTATATTGTAATGAAAATCATCAGGTCACTCTTTTTTCCTGCAACATTATGAGAAAATGGTTGGGCTTCTCACTAAGATATATGTGATGACTACTGTGAATTTGGACAATTAGAAACTGAGCATAACGTCATTTCATCATCTCTATTTATTATGTCACTTTATTTTTTATGCCCCTTCAAAAAGTGTGTTATATTTCACTATATATCTATACACACATACTCGTGCACTTAAATTGGAGAATAATTGATATTTTCTTTACATATTTTTATATGCATACGCATGAAATATATGGAATAAATCCCGATGTGTTGTATATTTTTTTATCACCATGTATAACTTTTAAATTGGATATTTTAGTGGATAACATGTGTTTATGTGTGTGTACCTCATCTAGTGTGTGGATTAGATTATTTTTAATAATAATCTGAATGGTGTGGGTGATTTATATATGTAGGGTATTATGTCTCGTAATGATATTGAACAACATGTTTATTTCACTATGCATTTGAAATTTGTTTGTTTTATTTTGAAGAATAAACATTATTTTTTTATAACTAGAAGGAAATAATATTTTGATAGTTATGCAAAACCTGTGTCCACATAAAAAATTATCTTATATAAATCTATTAAACAAATTATGATAATTGGATATTTTTTAAACTGATCAATAATCAAGAATGATGAAATATTTTTAAGGATCAAACAAATATTAAACTACACTGTTGATTAACTGGGAAAATTTATATTCAATGGGTTATTTAATTTGAACTACATTTTAACAAAAAAAATTGTTGGGAACTCAATTACCCCCTCTTATGATACTCAACTAGAATAAAATTTGTTATCAAAGGTTATTTTAAATATATTTCAATTATGATTCTAATTTATTTTCAATGATCCTAATTTTTTATTTTTTTCAAAATTTAGTTGGTTGTGGGTAATATAAAATATGTTTCAGCTACCAATATACCTCTTTATATTAATTTTAAAAAGTATTATTTGTGTAAAATGAAAATGGAAATTCATGTTGAGTGTATGGGTTTTGATATCTGGACCATAATTGATGATTAATGTGAATTTACTAAAATTACTAGAGTCGATTGGAGTGATTATAATAATATTGATTACAGTAACAACTATAACTATATGAATTTTCTATATTGTTTTATATATGATGAATAATTTAACTAATATCTCTATGTAAAACAACTATTGAAATTTGGTACATTTTAGTTATTTCCCATGAAGAAATATCCAATGTCAAATAAATTCATTTAAATAACTATACTATTTAGCATGATCCTTTTAAAATGAGACATGGTGATCTTATTTCTGACATGTTTATTAGGTTCAATGATATCATGAACACCATTCACTCAGTGGGAAAACTTGTTTCTGATAAAGACAATGTGATGATCATGATGAGGCTTATACTAGATAGATAGAGAGGAACCTCATTATCTATTCAAGATTCTCGGGATACATGAAAACTCACTATCAAGGAAATTTATATAAAATAAATGATTTTTTAGGAATAACATGATTTGAAAAGAGAAGTGGAGTAGAAAAAAAGAAATATATAGATTTAAAATCCACTAACTAAAGGAAAAAATAAAAAATTCATGTTGATAGTTCAATTGAAGAGGATTCACTTGTTGGTGGTGACTAAGAGATGGAACAACTGTACAGATGATTCAAAATGATTTACAGGAAGAATATTTTCATTAGGAAAAAAATATCTAAAGGTAAATATGATAATAGGGGAAATCAGGGAAATGATTGGCAGTGATATGATGCTTTAAATGATGAAATATTTTATTAGTGGGAAAGAAAATGGAAAATTAATGATGAATATAATAATATAAAATACATGATGAATAATTCTGAAATGTATTATATATATAATAATAAAATGAAGTGAAAATTGAGTTCAACTAACGAAAAAAAATTAATTCTAACACATCCTAAGAGGATAAGCATGACAGATCTAAAATATGTTTTATCGAAAATAAATATGAGGTATCCAATATTTGTTTCTCCTCTTGTACATGTTTCTAATCATTATTTAGATGAATAAAATGATGATGACAAATTTAATGAAGAAATTTCTGGGTAAAATAACATTATTGAAGATACATTCAATGAACATAGGGTGGAAAATATTGGTTTAAAGAAATAACATATTTCACTACTAATTTTAAATATTATATTAGTATTCAAATGTATAAATACTATCAAATATTTATTGAAATAATCATTTAACATTTTAATGAAAAACCAATGAAATATAATGATAGAATCATCCATTTGAGTAAATAATCATAATCTAATTCTTGTAATATGGACTGCTTCTAATTACATAGTTTGGACAGTGTATCAACCATGATAGAATAAAATTATTGAGAATATATTTATTCCTGGCTCTTGTTATTGATAATATTCTACTGGTTTTTATTTATCTAAAAATTGAATTTATATTTGAAATTTTAAAATCTTGTTTATGTAAAACCTCTTAATGAAATATGGTTTCATAAATAATTATTTACTAAAAATTCTATACCTATTAATATTTGGGTTCTGAAATCATTCATTTTGTAAAATTTGTTTTTTAGGGAACCCACTTTAAGAGATCAAGAAATAAAATATGTTACCTAGATAGTGGCAATTTCAAAAACATGACTGAGAACTATTTATGTTTCCTGAATTACATAAAATAGGATTGTGGAAATTTCTATTTTGGTGATAATTAAAATAGGATATTTATTATCCTTGTCCAAATTGGTAATTATCATACAGTTTTAATTTCAAAAATTAATTTTATAGATGGTTTAAACTATAATATACATTGTATAAGAAGTCTATGTCATCATGATTTTCATGAACAAATTGAATATAATTCATGTAATGTTTTTTATGAATATTTATTTAAAGTTTTCTAACATGAGGAATGGAAATTTTAATGTCGTTAATATAGATTCATTATTTTCTCTAAAATAATTGTCTTCTAAGTTACATTCACAATTAATATGATATTTTTTCATAGGACACTATGAAATTACAATATTCCCTCTCCTATAAATAACCCTAGGAATGGTTCAGTCATGGAAGTACCTATACTAGAATTTCCAATGGAAATATCTATAAACCATGTAAAATCAATAATGTTATAAAATATCATTCAGATTAAATAAATAAGATTCGAATTGTCAAACCTTATAGTTGTTTTAGATGGACATGTTTTTAAATTCTAGAGTATCATGTTTAAATAGGAAGCACTATGTTTATGTTCTTGTAAATTTATTATATTGGTATATGTTGGTATTTTTTTACCCCACAAAGGTGAATTCTATTCTCATTTTTTCCAGTATGCTAACCCTATAGAAATTATAAGTGCATTTGGATTATGCACTTAAAAATTGATCATGGCCATGAGTTTTAAAATTAATATAATGAATCTGTTTTTATCATAAAATGGATATAATAGAAACATTTCTTCTACTAGGACACCATGCATGAATAGTTTTGTATATCTTGGAAATAGGACCCTTCAATAAATTTATCAAACAATGCTTAATGAATATATCCATTATAATTATTTTTCTATATAAGCTCTGAATATAGATTTTCATATAGATAATATAGTTTTAAATATACCTATATTAAATAGATATTTATATGAATTATGGAATAATAGAAATCCAAAGGTTAATTACACAAGAAATTTTTAAAGCCTTTATCCTTAATACTAAGGATAATTTTAAAAAAACTATTCTTGGGTCGGTGATTGAATTTTCCTTGGTTATTCAGAAACTATAAAATCAAATAGGTAGTTTTATAAAATTACTAAAATTATAAATTAATATGTTCATGTATGTTTATTGAAATAGATCCCCAAGAGACTAATGATCATTTAAAAAATCATTAGAATGAATTTTCAAATAAAAACATAAATTGAAATCGTTCTGATAATTTCGTAAAACTCATAGAAAAAACATCCAGTTATATGGAACATCCTAAACCAAAAACATAACCTATAGAATACCATAATATTTTTCTCCTTATATTTATAGAGATTTTATCATTGTAGATACCATCATCTAGATTTTACAGTAGGAACTCTATATTGAGGTACACAAACAATAGGTTCTCATGGAAATCATGTGGAACATAAACTCTTATTTTCATATCTTAGACATAGGAAAATCAGTGTTTTTGTTAACAATTAATTCAAGTTAATTTTAATGAAAGAGGAAATATTCCAATTTTGAAATAAATAGAGTTTGGTAATTAGTATATTTTACCATGGATACATTTATTACTGGAACTAATTGTGTGTTTTAGAAAAATATGATCATCCATGAACAATAGTAAGAAATGAATATAGGTAGGTTATACAAGGATACATTCATGGATAGGGTATTCATTATTAGGAATCTTGGCAATAGTGGATGAACATGAATCCATTATAATACTCCTTATATATGTAAGGAATATAGATTTCAATCTATATCAATTTTATTTCAAAAATGTGTTCATAAAAGACTATATAGTTGACAATGTTTTCCTCAAAATACACCCTGTAAGAACCCGCATTCTTAGACCAGATAAAATACGATATTTTTTTTTAAATTTCGTTTATCGGTGGGTCAGTTTTAAAACAGCACAGTAGAACGAGGTTCCAAGTGCGCGAACTGGTTCAAGCGGTGACATTGGGCCGCGCATGGGTGGTTAGACCATGCGGGTCAAGTCGCATAGTTGATTGATTGTCAAAACCTGTTATTTTATTAATTTGAATTAATGGATGTTTTAATAATAATAATAATAGTGAGATATTTTTATTATTAAATGTTGGGAAACATGTTTAATAAAATTATGGTCAAATGAGATTAAATGTGGATGTTTTAATAATAATAATTTTGGAATATTTTTATTATTAAATATTATGGAAAAGTGTTTATTTAAGTGGCGGTCAAACGCCATTAAATGTGACGTTGCAGTCTGATAAACAACGTCAATTTAAAATCAAGTGTTAGCAGATTTTAATTAACGAAGCATTACTTTTAATAATGCATTATTGCGGAATGTTTACAGTGAAGGATTTAATTAAATAAAGAGAGAATAATTAAATGATAAATTGCAATATAATTTGGTGGTGATTATTATTATTTTGAATAATAATAATGATGGATTATTTGGGTTAGATTTAATTGAAGAACTGCAATTTATTAATGAGGCATTATTTTGATGACACCTTTTAATTAAAGGTTTTGGATTTTAATCATAGTTGAATAATAATAATGTAATTATTTTTATTGGTTCATAAGTAAAGTAATTACCATTATTTTTTTAGAGTTATAATTGTTATAAACAATAATAATAGTGCTAATTTATGTGGTTAAATATTTTACTTAATACAATGAGTGATTCACATTATATAATTGATGATATATTTATATATATTGTGATATATATATATATATGAGTAATAAAAAAGGAATATATATATATATATATATATATATATATTAGGCGCTGGGAAAGGGGGCGTGACTCCCCCTGCCTTTTTTTCTCTTCAATGATGTGGGCCTCGTGCGTGGCCCCTCTTTATATATATATATATATTTATTTATTATTTCCTCCAAAAAATTCGTGACCTTTCCTTCACCTCTTCCCCAAACGACACCTCCTCTTAAACCTTGGCGCATTAAGGTTTTCCTTCCTCCCTATGCACTAGACATCCCTCCAGACACTCCTCCGGGTGAGACGGACTTATTGTGGCGCGACCTCGGATCACGGCTTCTCTGTGGTGCTATCTTGAGCAGCTGACTCCCACCTGCACAATGACCGTAACATGACTCCTTGCTTTGGATCCTCCCCACAGCGCGAGTCATCTCTTCCATGGTTCTCTTTCTCCCTCGACCCGAACAGGATCCCTTGGCGGACACTCGCTGCAGCAGCACAACGGCCCGGGAGACCCGTAGTGTACGACCATCCCATTTTATGGCTTCTCCTTCGTGCATCGATTCACCGATAATTCTTCTTTGGTTTGGGACGATTAATCAAGGTATATAATTCCTTGATATTTCTTTTTATCGCTTTTGTGTTTTGGGGTTGTTTCAATGCCCGATTGAATTTACCTGAAACTCTTTATTAAGTATTGATAGAATCGTGTGTTCTTCTGTATTCATGGTTGTGCGTGCAATGTGTCGGGAACGTTGGACCACGCTCTGACACCCATGGAGGAGTGCAATTACATTTTATCACAATTTGGGTATGAAAGTGTGTTTACACAATTATAGTTCCTTTTATCTGGTCATGTGTTGGTTTCAATTTTTTAGAACTATATTGTTGTTTACATTGCAGGATTTATATACGCATCGCTTTTATGTGTATAGGTATATATATATTGATATACGCACAACAAAGTCGCTCACATGCGATTGTGTGACTGATAAATCAAGGCTTGTTAACCTGGGGCCACTTTGATGGAAAACCGAAAGCCAACATCCGATTATATCATCCTTCTCACCTCGAGGTAGGTGGTTTGTGCTTTTTTGTAGGAATTTGTTGAATATTATGTGCAATTTCCACCAATTCCATTGAAAGGGGAATGGTGTGTTCCCTATTTTGACCCTGCTATTTTCCTATTTTTCTTGATTGATGTAGTAGAGGTTTATGATTGTGAGTAGAGTAATTTGTTTTGTGCTCAGGTTTCTTTTCCATGCTTGTTTTACCTGTTAGGTGTTTTTGCCAGTTTCCATGTGTTGTTTTAGGATAGTGTAATTGTTTCTTTTTTATGTTGTTGAGCCTTAGAATGGTAGCCAAGTATTTTTTAAGGTTTACTTGGACGACACACGCACACTATGCATGTTATTTTACACAGGGTTGTATGAACCTAGTGTAGTAGACCATATGAAGAATGGACATAAGGGATTCTCCAGAGTGTCTTTAAATTACGATGCGTGACCACATGGGGAATTGACGTTGAGTTCTTCCTCCTAGAGTCTATAGTTCCTCGAAGTGGGTCACAGGGGTAATTGACGTTGAGTGCCTCCCCAGAGATCCTTTAGCACAATACGAGACTATAGGGGGAATTGACAGTGACTGCTTCCAAAGAGAGTCTATTCTTTAGCTAAACCAGAGGGGTGGGATTGTGTGCGCTTCCCAAAGGGTTGCTAGTACATATAGGTTGAACCTTAGGGGTTAGACCGTGAGAACTACCCAGAGGATACCTTTTGTTTTACATGATGATTTGGATATTACTTGTGAGCTTTTCATGCTAGACATTGGATTGTAGCTTCTGTGGGATTTCCTATTTTCTGCTACCTGTATTTTACTGCCATGTATTCACTGACAGTTAGGCACAGATCTTTGGGTGTTTTCCTACTGGGACCTTGTCCCACACCCTGTTTGGGCCATGGTTTTGGGCCCAAACAGATTATATTGTTGCTGGTATAGATAAGGACAAGCTCCTTTTACTTCAGGTACCTGACATGCTATGGAGCTGGAGAGCATGGGACCAAGCTATGGCTTGCGATGTTGAGGAGACTTTTGGATGCTTTGTTTTCCATTTTCATTATTACTATATTTCTTCCATCCTAATGTTTGGTTTGGCTATTTTATTATACTTATAACATGCCATGATTCATATCTTTATTTCCCATTATTTATTATTTTATAAAGTCTTCCGCTGTTAAATTCTGATGGGAATGTCATTTACTGATTCCACTGTTATATATTGTTTCCTTAATTTTATTTCCATATCCTATGAGGGAATAGTTCCCCCAACTACCTTACCAAAGGCCCTCACTGCTAGGGTGCATCATATGGCATTTGGGGGAATGCGCTTGAGGTCATGTGGTGAACCAGGTACGGGGCACCATATGTGGCTCCGGATTTTGGTCGTTACAAAGTGGTATCAGAGGAGGTTGTTCATTCTTTTCTTGTTTTCTTACTATTTCAGTGTTGGTAGAAAGGAGATTAATAATGTGTCAGTTCTTGGGTTAATAGCCGTGCTTAGGACTGATCACCCCATGTACAGGAAATTACCAAGTGACCAGGGTTGGTATTGATATTCATACTGGTTGCTGTTACAGTTGATATGATTTCACCTTGGTGGAATGTTGTACTTTCCGCTGATTATTGATTAAGAAAAGTATTAAGAGAATTTTCCTTGTCATGTCATGCCAAGAAAGAAAAATATAGCATTACATGAATCATATTAGGGACTTAGAGATTCATATGCATGCATATGTTCCATTCCATTTAGTTGCATTATTAAATTGCCTGCTAATACTGATTGTGTGCCTTGATTATGTGACATGTATTTATTTTATTTAGTATGTATTGATTAGATAGCATGTTTCGGTGATACAATTAATATGCTTGTGTGATAAAATTCCATTCTTCCTATCTTGTTATATTCCATGGTTTTATGTTATAACATGTTTTGATGATTTAAACATGTTGTGTTGTGATAGTTATTTGTAGTGACGTCGTGATTACTGATAAATGATACGTTGTTATGGATAAATGTTATTGGTTGAGAATACAACAGAACCATTTTTTAGGTGTAAGGTGTATGGGCGCCTTATAAATGTGAAAAAGGGTAACCTGTGTATTCGAACTTATGAAAATAATGGTTTCTAATGTAAATCATAAAGTGAGTTGATCTTGAATGGGAGGCAAATGTCAGCGGTAAGGTGTATGAGTGCCTTATCGATTGTTATGTGGCCACCCATGTGACTAAGGATTTTATAAATAAGTGTGTTTTAAAATATTTATTAGTATAAAACTGTTGTTTTTTTATTGAAATGAACTATATTAGGGTTGATTTTTTTGAAGAACTCGGATTAAATGAATGGGACCCTCGGAGGACGCATTTTCAGTAAAATAAATTTAGATGATAAATTTCCTACTAATGTCTGAATAACATTGAATGATTAAATGTTAAGAGGAAGTTTGTTCTAACATTGATATTTTTCCATGGGTGTTGATTGAAAACCAAGTGAACTTGTTGTGAACAATACTTGTGTGTTTTTATAATTCTTTCAATTGTTTAATGGTTGAAATGATTTAAAATTTAATGGTTAAAATGAAAATGTCTCTTGAGCCCAGTATTTAAATTTCTTTGCATAACCAAGAGATAGAGTCAATGTGTGGGCTTCTTAAGGGGCTATCCCATGGTAGATATCACCCTTAAAAACCGATATTCCTTGTTTTAGTTGTGAACATTTATCATTGGTGCCTATGGTGACGTTGTTTCTAGTAGGACTTTTTCAGTTTAGAAATACATCCTCGATCGGATGGGTGGTCATTGAACCCTTTGCTTCTTATTAAAGGGATGAAGTGTTATGAAATCATCTTGGACAATCGGCGTGTGACGTGACATGACCCTGATGTAAACTTTCTCGTGCTATTGAGTATGATTTCGGGTTTCCTCCATGGTAGAGTGACCTGTGCGTTAAGAAATAAGTTGCATCCCACTGCTTGGGAGAACTTTTGATTCGGGTATTTTGACATGCCGAAGAGTTTAATTATCATATTCCATGTAAGATGTTCATGTGGTGATCGATGTTCTTGGAACATCACACATGGGTTAAGATATTCTCATGTAGCACACTGGTTAGTGGATGATCTCTTTTTGCGAAAACATGGAAGATCTTTAGGTGGGTAGTGTGGCTTTTGTTTCCATAAACGAGTCGTGAAAGTTGGATTCCTCTTAGTGCGCTCTCTCGAATTCTACGAGCATGTCTCCAATCTTGAACTCGTTCTAGAGGCACTATGATAGCGTCAGTTATACGCCATGCTAAAGTTTTAAAGGTTTAGGCTTGTCTTGCGATCTCCTTCGTAGTTATTCATGGGATGTGTCATTTTCTTAATCATTGACCTTATTCATGATAAGGAACATTTATTTTCAATTACCTTTTGATCATTCGACTTAATAACTTCAAAAAAGATCGGGTCAGGACTCTAGTGTACGCACAGTTGGCAATCTAATGGGCTTAATTACACGTCATTAGTTAAAGGACGAGTGTGGGTTTTGGGTCAGTGGTGTCTTCTAAGAAATCTTGTGTAACCACTTTATGTTGGTTGATTGAGATTGACCATTTTTGATGATGAGGTCCCTGTAATGGCCTTGAATGTAAAGCTTTGTTTAGGTGTTTGAGTTTTAATGTCGGTGTTGGCTCGGGTTCTAAAAGCTCAAGTTCAGTTTACTTAGGAAACACTTAATGATGCATTGAGCATTGCGAATGCAATGCGATCTTGCTGAATGGAACTTCAGAACCCATGTAGGTCAGGTGATTCTTTTTTTGGTTCCCGAAGGCATCTCGAGGACGAGAAGATATTAAGGGATGTAGATTGTAAGAAACTGCATTCTTAGACCAGATAAAATACGAGATTTTTTTTTAAAAAAATCCATTGATCGGTTGGTCAGTTTTAAAACTGCGCTTTGGATCGAGGTTCTGAGTGTGTGAACCGATTCAAGCGGTGACATCGGGCTGTGCATGGGCGGTTACACAATGCGGGTCAAGTCGCGTAGTTGGCCGATTGTCAAAACGTGTTATTTAATTAATTTGAATTAATGGATGTTTTAATAATAATAGTAGTGAGATATTATTTTTATTAAATGTTGTGAAAACGCATTTAAAAAAATGATGGTCAAATGAGATTAAATGTGGTTGTTTTAATAATAATAATTTAGGAAGATTATTTTTATTAAATATTACGCAGACATGTTTATTTAAGTGGCTGTCAAACGCCATTAAATGTGACGTTGCAGTTTGAGAAAGAACGTCAATTTAAAATCAAGTGTTAGCAGATTTTAATTGATGACGGATTATTTTTAATAACGCGTTATTGCAGTAAGTTCACAATGAATTATTTAATTAAATAAAGAGATTATAATTAAATGATAAATTGCAATATAATTTGGTGGTGATTATTATTATTTTGAATAATAATAATTATGGATTATTTGGGTTAGATTTAATTGAAGAATTGCAATTTATTAATGACGCGTTATATTGATGACATGTTATAATTAATGGTTTTCGATTATAATCGTAGCTAAATAATAATAATGTAATTCTTATTTTGGGTTCATAAGTAAAATAATTGCCACAATTTTTTAATGTTATTATTGTTATAAAGAATAATAATTTTGATAATTTATTTGATTAAATATTTCACAAATAAAATGAGGGATTCACATAATATAATTTATTATATATTTATATATATTGTCATATATATATATATATATGAGTATGAAAAAAAGAATATAAATATATATATATTAGGCGCTAGGAAAGTGGGGCGTGACTCCCCCTTTCCTTTTTTTTCTCTTTAATCACGCGGGCCTCGTGCATGGCCCCTCTTTTATATATATATTCTCCAAAAAATTCGTGACCTCCCCTTCAACTCTTCCCCAAACGGAGACTCCTCCTAAACCTTGGCGCATGAAGGTTTTCCTTCCTCTATAAGCACTATACCTCCCTCCAGACAGCTCATCCTGGCGCGACGGACCTGCTGTGGTGTGACCTCATAACACAGCTTCTTTATGGTGTCATCCTGAGTAGCTGACTCCCTCTTGGACAGCGCCCATAGCACGACGCCCTGGTTTGGCTCCTCCCCACAACATGAGTCCTCTCTTCCCCAGTTCTCTTTCTCCCTCGACCTGAACAGTATCCCTTGGCAGACACTCACTGAAGCAGCACAACGACCGAGCAGACCCTTGGCGTGTGACCGACCCCTTCCTAGCTTCTCCTTCGCACATCGATTCACCCAGATTTATTCTTTGGATTGGGACAATTCATCAAGGTATATAATTCCTTGATATTTCATTTTTTTCGCTTTTGCGGTTTGGGGTTGTTTCGATGCCCGATGGAATTTACCTGAAACTCTATATTAGTGTTTGATAGACTCTTGTGTCCTTTTATATTCAAGGTTGTGCAAGAAATGTGTCGGGACCATTGGACCACGCTCCGACACCCGTAGACGAGGTCAATTACATTTTATAGCTGTTTGGGTATGAAAGTGTGTTTACACCGTTAGAGTTCCATTTATCTGGACATGCGTTGGTTTCGATGTTTTAGTAGTATATTGCTGTTTACGTTGCAGGTTATATAGACGCATCGTTTTATGTGTACAGGTATTTTTATATATATATATATATATATTTATATATATATATTTATATATATATATATATATATGCACATCAAAGTCACTGACGTGCGATTGCGTGACCGATAAAGCAAGGCTTGTTAACCTAGGTCCACTCCGAGGGAAAACCGAAAGCCAACATCTAATTATATCGTCCTTCTCACCTCGAGGTAGGCGGTTTGTGGCTTTCTGTAGGAAGTCATTGAATATTATGTGCAATTTCCTCCAATTCCCTTGAATGGGGAATTGTGTGTTCACTTTTTTCCCCTGCTATTTGCCTTCTTCGCTTGATTACTGTAGAAAAGGTTTATGCTTGTAAGTAGAGTAATTTATTGTGTGCTCAGGTTGCTTTTCTATTCTTGTTTTATTTGTTAGGTGTATTTTCCAGTTGCCATGTGTAGTTTTAGGATAGTGGAACTGTTTCTTTGTTATGTTGTTGAGTCTTAGAATGATAGCCAAGTAGTTCTTGAGGATTACTTGGATGATACACGTGTCCTATGCATGTTGTTTTACACAGGGCTGTGAGAACCTTGTGTAGTGGACCATAGGGAGAATAGATGGAAGGGCTTCTCTAGAGTGTCTTTAAATTACGATGTGAGACCACAGGGGGAATTCACTTTGAGTGCTTCCTCAGAGTGTTTGTAGTTCCTCGACATGGGCCATATTGGGAATTGACGTTGAGTGCCTCCCCAGAGAGCCTTTAGAACGATATAAGACTATTGGGTGGAATTTACGGTGAGTGCTTCCTCAGAGAGTCTATTATTTAGCTAAACTAGAGGGGTGAGACTGTGTGCGCTTCCCAGAGGGTTACTAGTACTTGTAGGTTGAACCTTAGGGGTTAGACTGTGAGAACTACCCAGAGGTTGCCTTTTTTTCTACTTGATTATTTGGTTGTTAGTTGTGTGCTTTGCATGCTAGACATTGGATTGTAGCTTCTGTGTGCTTTCTTGTTTAATGCTTCCTGTATTTTACTGCCATGTATTCACTGACTCTTAGGCACAGATCTTTTGGTGTTTTCCTACAAGGACCTTGTCTCGCACCCTGTTTGGGCCATGCTGTTGGGCCCAATAAGATTGTATTGTTTCATGTATAGATAAGGGAAATCGCCTTTTACTTCAGGTACCTGACTTTCTATGGAGCTGGAGAGCATAGAACCAAGCTATGGCTTGCGATGCTGAGGAGACTTTTGGCTGCTTTGTTTTCCCTTTTCATTTTTACTATATTACTTCCATCCTATTGTTTTCTATGGCTGTTTTATTGGACTCAAAACATGCCATGCATTATATGTTCAGTTCTAGTTATTTGTTATTTTATAAAGTATTCCACTTTTAAATTCTGATGCGAATATTGTTTACTGCTTCCACTATTATATATTGTTTCCTTCTATTTATTTTCATAACCTATGAGGGAATTGTTCCCACAACTACCTTACCAAAGGCCCTCACTACTAGTCGGATACCTCTAGCGTTTGGGGGAATGCGCTTGAGGTCATGTGGAGAAGCCGGTACGGGGCACCATGAGTGGCTACGTATTTGGGTCATTACCCACACAATATATCAAAATCCACATTTTCAAAATTAGAGTTTTAAATCAACTAATTATATAAATTAATTAAAAAAATCTAATAGAGTATGTTATTATAGTCTCCACTCCTTTTTAATTTCTAATGGTTTGTTAAAATTTATAATTTATCCTACAATTTTCTTAATAATAATTCCAATGGATGTTATAGTAGTTCAAATATATACTAATGATATATTTTTTATCTTCTAAAAATTAATAGTGTACTAATTATTAAAGAATAATGAAAAAATAATATAATTTTTTTAATTGTTGATCATTTATTAATATTTAGTTATCAAATTTTAGAAATAAATATGGAATAATTTCAAATCAATGTAGGTAGAAATTATACATTATAAGATAGTTTGGTTTGGATAACACTAAAATTAGTGATACTCTCAAGAGTACTACATATAAGATGGATTTGATGAATCTAGTAATCTAGTATATCACACTAAATTTTATATGTATGAGTGGATGTATATTATACGTAACTGCTAGATGACCAGAAATTATGTATACAGTTTGTATCTATGCCCATTTTCAAGAAAATAAAAATGAGCGTCGTTTACTTTCTACCAAAATAAACTTCAAATACCTAAAATATCCAACCATTTTAGGTCTATTCTAACCTATAGGACAATCAATGGACTTAAGAAGTATTTCTGATGTTTTTTTTTTAAGTTAGATATAGAATGAACCACTGGAGCATGTCATCTTCTAGGAATGTCATTAGAATTCTTGTTGTAGTAAGAAACAAAATTGTGTTTAACTCTATATGGATAAAGATGAGTAAATTGTTGAAGGTTGTTATAGTGAAAAAACTTAGTGGATGAAACACACTCTAATAAATTAGGGATATCAATTCATACATATACCTTTAAATTGTGACAAAAAAAGTGTGATAAATATTTCTAAAAAAAACTTGAATAATTATTTGACAAAGTACATTTTTGTAAAGTATAAATTATTGTGTGATAATATTTAAAATGTTTATATAACAATTTAATTCATAGGATTTCAACATCAGGTTGTATTTAATTTTTAAAAACATTAAAATTTTGAGAGAATAAACTATATCAAATACAAATTAGATAGGTTAAATTTCAGTTATTCGATAATCCTAGATAATCCCACATTGGATAATATACCATTGAATATGCCACCATTAAACAATACACAGTTTTATAATCCACCATTACACAAGAAATTGTTTGATAATTTACCATTAGACTAGCGATAGCTGGAGAAGCCGTCATGGGAAAATACATTATTGTATATGCAACCATTAGAAAAGACACCATTGGTGAACCCCCGTTGGAATGATAATCCTTTGTAATGATCCTCCTTTTGTATAATCAACTATTGTTGATACAAAATATGGATGATCCAATGTATGGTAAATCCACAATTGGTATGATCCACCATTCAATGATCCATTATTGGGATTCTATCGATTGAACAAATATTTTTTTACCATTACTAATTTTCATTGATGAATCTTTTATTAGATTTAGTTATTATATTTTGTTATATATTTTGAATTCAAATCCATAAATGATAAATATTTCATAAAATATAAAACAAAGTTATTATATTAATCATTCCTTATTTCCATCGAGTTGTTTCCTCAACCCCTTTTATATCAACCATTACCTTTCTTGTTCCCATGATTCATCCTTAATTTCACAGAAATTGTGAGACTCATGAATCCTTAAGAGACCTATATTAAATTATTTATTCCTACAAAGAATTCTTTAGGATAATAGTGTCGAATCATTATTTAGTCAAAGAACCCACAACTTGGGAATCACGTGGTTGTTACTAAGAAGAATGTGAATATGGAATATTTATTATCGATAATGTCTTTGGTGCTCTGGTTGATCCAAGATGAGGGATAGATATAATGGTTCTCCAAAAAATTAATGTCTATCTATCCTTTTTTGGTACATTAGTTCTATCAATATACAATTTACCTTTTAATGAAAGAAAAGATTCCATTCGAATAATTATTAAATGAAATTTGGTTAATTTTTCATCGATAATGTGGGAATGATATATATTTCTCCTCATTAATGAATTTCTAATAACTCTCAGAAATCAATTCCAAGTGACCATGAGTCATTTTTTTATGATGATGCACATTTTAAACTGACCATTAACATTACTATAAGAAGCTATATTTTAATTTATCCAAAACATTCTATATTAATGAAAATTAGATATATGATATATTTGGATGTGTTTCTTATATTCATTATGAAATTAAGAGATATAGTAATCCATTGCAGACACATCATGCTAAACATGATGTAAATGAGTAATTCATCTTCTGTGTCTAATTCTCTCATTTCCCAAATGTTGATTTCAGAAATTTTAGAATCAATGTTCTTGATAGATGAGGATGGGGAAGATAATGTTATGTGTGGGTTTTCTCTTCAGTAAGGTTAAATGAATAAAAATAAAAGTGATTTGGAATACATTTTATAAAAATTTTATTGAAGATATTGATAAACACTATGAGAATTATAATCCAATAGAACACATGTCCAATACTATGAACTTATTGAATATTATCCTGGTGCCAGATATGGTTTTGTTTTATCCCGATTATGCAGAAGACGTTGATGTGGTTTTCGATGAAGATGAAGTGGAATCTTCTGTTGAGCTGGGTGGTGACCTAGATATCCCTAAAATCCCATTTGTATATTGTATAAATGTTATTCCACATTCTTCTCCCCCATCCATAGAGAGTCTATTAATTGAAATAGATAATGATGATTAAGAGATTGAGGCCTCAAGAGATAAATTATTGAGGCTTATTCTATTTCTTCAAGGGTAGTTGAGGAAGTATCAATTGGTTCTTGGAATAGTTATGATGGTGACAATGGTAATTATGAAAATGGGTAGAATGTAAAAATTAATTTAAGGATAGTAATGGTGATAGAACTGATCATGACGATGTTGATGGTGTTGGGGAAGATCAACAACATCATCCGTCTCATGTTAATTCAGTTTAGTCAATAGAGAGAAAATGCTCAGATAAATATATCATTGTAAATTGGTTTGTATTATTACATCTAGATGGTGATGTAACCACTAATAGAGGTGATCCATTGTAACATACATAGTGTGGGGAATACCCATGTTCGATCAACCATTGAGTTAATCATGTGTATCCTGATAAGATGACATCAGCAAGAGTTCATGTGGATTCTCTAGATACATAATAGATATTACCAATTTCTATATATATTGTAATATACTAATTAGTGTCTATGAATGTCATAGATGATGATGGAATCCTTTGAAATGCTTATATTGGGTTTTCCATGAAAAAGGATTAGGTTACATCTAGGGGGATCCACCATGTTCAAAACTGCTTATAGATTCTTATCTAGAGATAGATTGTGATGATGGGTGTGGTGAATACTATAATTTTACACTAGTTGATAGTGGTACTTCTATTTCTACTTTATTTGGGAAGGAACCTATGGGATCATTAGTTGAGAAGATTAATGATTCATTTGAGTTATTATGTTTTCCGTTAGTTATTCCTACTTCTCAATAAAAACCTGGAGAGGTTTTTATTCCACATTCTAAGAGATATACTAAATATACACTCAATACTACTTTAATACAATTAGATTTTGTTTTAAGGGAATATTTAGATTCACTTAGAGAGACACTTCTTTGAAATCATGAGATGTGTAAAAGTTATTATGAACTTTTTCATCCTAATGATGCCCCTATTATAGGAATCTGGTATTGAAGTGGTTGCACAAAAGGTGACTCATTTTTCACCCTCCATAGCTTCCCCTTCCATTAATCCTTTAACTCCTCAGTAACAGTCATTTAAAATGTCATTCGTGGATGTAGTTAAGCATCTCAGACCCCATATCATCAGATAGATACCGTAGACTAATTTAGCACTATTAGACTCTACATAAGTACCAAAAACATCTACATCTTTGCCACCTACCTCTGATATGGGAAATAAACCTATTTATCATTCCTCTATAGCTGAGAGTGATTCGAATTAGACATGGCCTTTGATAAATACTTTTATGTATTTTCACTTCCTTTTTTTCTAGATGTAATTCCATGATATGTTTACGTAATGGAACTTCACATTTATTATTCAAATAATTCTTCAAAGTATTTATAGTTGTTGGTATTATCTTTATCATAATCCCAAAAGGGTATAACAGTTATGAAATTTAAATTAATATACACATTCATTGATATAAAAATTATTTGTCTTACTTTTATACTTTATACAAACATTACATTTCATGTTTTAAATTTATAGTTTGAAACCTAAAGTTTTTTATATATTTATTTTATATTTTTTCAATTCCTTATATCTCAAATTATACATTTGAAATTTTATGAAAATTGTTACTCATCTAATTCTTGTAGTTTATGGAATTGTTTTTTAATAAATGGGATATAAAATTCCATTATTTGTGATCATCAAAAAGAGGGATATCATTAGAACCTCCTTATTTTAAGATAACAAGTCATGAATAACAAGTTTTTAATATGTTTAATGTCTTATGATAGTTTGAAATTTTATAAATCATACTTTTGATGCAAATTGGAAATGTGTTGAAAAGATAAATAATTAGACTAAAAACCATGAGACATGTTCTGCCACCATCCCTTGCCACCATTATTTGTTTTCCACCACTAGAGTCTTTCCACTATCAGTATTTCCACTACAAGAGATATTCTACCATCAGGTGTGATACTGTCACCTATGTACCAATGTCATCCATGTGTTACCGCTAAACCAACTACTATTAGATTCATCCCACCATCAGATTATTTCTTCCAACAAAGCCAATATATTTCTAGGTATGCCATCATTAGAATATTATATCATCATAATCTTCCACCACTATATTTATTATTCAAATAGATAATTGTTACCTCCTATATTTATCTACTACTATCTCGTGTTTTCATTGGACCATTCCACCTTAAAACTTAATATTGTTTTTCTTCTAATAAATATGAATTAAATGAATTCGATGTCTATTTTATAGGAGTTAATATGGTTGGATTATTATATTATTATTCATAACCATGGAACAGTCACATAAAAGATAATTCAAAGGTTCAGTAGAAGGATCCAGTAAATCTTTATGATAATTATTCAATTGGTATTCAAATTTCTATTTCTATTTATTTTAGAAAATTTATTTCATGTGTAGAGGTTTAATGAATGATTCATGAGATAAATTACATTATTAATACCTGAAAAAAAAGTGTGGTAAATCATGAATCATATTAGAGATAATGTTCATTTCAATCTTTCAATTAAGAGAGTACATTAAAATGAATATCCATGCATGAAAGAAGAACTTCACCACAATTTATATTCCTTTAACATTCATAGGAACTATTCATGCTCTTCACCAAGCCATATTTGCGGACATTTGATAATTTAGAGAATTACAAAATGAGCAACACATCATTTCATCATTTATATTTACATCACTATTTTTTTTATTGTACATTAGATCATCGTTCTTTATTTATCTCTATATCTTCACACACTAACTCATGCACATAAACTATAGGATATGTTGTATTCCATCAACTTCGGTTTATTTTCAAATACAAAAGAATATGAAGGAGGTATCTTTGTGTTATTTATTATTTTTCATCCCACGTATAACTGTGGAAGAGGGCCTTATCCTACAAAACATTTCTTGTTGTCTATACACCAAATCCAAGTTCTGGATTACATTAATAGTTATAATAATCATCTTCGTAGGGGATGATTTCTAAGTGGAGGGTATTAGGTATAGTCATGAGGATAAATCCTTTGTTTATTTTATTGCGCAGTTTTTGTTTCATTTGTATTATATCATAAACTATATGTGTTTTATAACATTAAGAATACATACAATGATAGTTTATATTAACCAGTGAATACATAAAAATTTGATTAGATAAATAGATTTAAAATATAATGTAATTTTATATATTTTTTTAACTAATAGCTAATAAATATTATAAAAAACCATGAAAACATCAAACATATATTAAACAACTATTTTTATTAAGTTGCCTAATTTATTTTCATTTCAATATTTTATTTGAATTTTTTAAATAGAAATTTTATTTGGTACTCAATTCACGCCCTCTTGAGTTACTCATTCTGAAGAAAAATATATTTATTATAAATGCAACAATATTATTGAAAATGAATTATAATGACTATATAAAAAATAAAAAATAACATAAATTAAATTAAATTAAATTAACATACATATATTTAAAATATAAAATAAAAATAATGTGATTACAAGATATGATTAATTATGTAAAAAAAATTAAAATGATTTCAATAATTTTAAATTTTGATATTTTAAAAATAAATTTTATGTAATACAATAATTATCAACATGAACACAAAAATATTGTTGTTGATGGTATATGTTGTGGTTCAAGTGAATGCCAAAATGGTATCGGTTCAGAATGGTCTTATAAGAATAATTTATATAGATTATATATATATAATGTCACATATATTACTTTTATTTAATTCATTTTTCATTTAATTTCCATTCATTCTTTGTTATGGGGGGTTTCCATTCTTTTTGGTGGAAATTGAGGGTTTTCAAAATTTGGGCCAAATCATGAGCCAAATTCTAGATTTAAAAATAACATTTATTTCTTTTATAACTACTTCATTTGTTCGAATTTTTCATCCATTCCACTTCCCAAATTTCCTCCTATGAACTATCCAAATCACCATGTCCATTTGGACCATTTTTGAACCCATTATCATTTTGGGTTTGAGTGAATAAATTTGGAATTGGGCCAACCTGTGATCCATTTCAAGTTTTAAATTGTATTTTTAATTCTTTAATAAATTACTAATATTTTACTATATTCCCTTGATTACACCTCCCACCTGAAGCCAAAGTCACGAGCCTCACCCCCATTATTCATTTTTTCACACTAGACCTCATTTGCGTCGCGGAGTAGGGAAAAACTTCATAGGGTTCCTTAAATCGTCTAGATATAAGATGGTAAGTCGATTCTTTCATAAATCGTTTAATTTTCACTATTTTGACGCCATTTATGACCCCACTTGACCTTATCATCCCCATTATATCATCCATATCAGGTTTGGTTTCTTAGAGATTATAATTGTGGTGTATTTGGTTCATTTGAATCAAGATGTTTCAAGTAAGTGTTTCTTTCCTTGATTTCTTCCCTTTCCTTAGTTTTTCATTCACCCTTTATTAAAGTTCTTCATGTCCAGAAGATGAAGTTCAAACCTAGGGTTTGATTTGGTGTCTTTTTGGTCAAATATTATGATCTTGGTCTGGATTTATCTTCCTTGAGGTGCGGCGGTGGTGCGATTGATATTTCGCACCATGTTTTGAGGGTTTTCACATTAAAGGTAAGTGATTCCATGTGTAATCATTTCTAGATGAGTTAGTTTTATAGAATTACTTATTATTCATCTTCCTAATATGATGTGTGTGGTGCGAAAACTATTTGTGTTGGATTTGGTTAAGCATTTATTTTTATAGTTTTATTTCAGATTAAAATTGGGTGTTTTTCTTGTGTAGCCCTTTGGGTATTGTTTGGGTGTTTTATAACATATGAAATTGGTTTAATATATATTTTTTTGGGATGAAAATTCTGATTTGGTTGGGTATTGGTGATCCATTTGGGTTTGAAGTGGTTTTTCTAATTTCTTTAAGGTGTAAGTCCTTATTGTACTTCTTGAAAGTGATTTTCAAAACGTGTGCTTTTCATGTTGATCATTTGTGGTATTGTTTGAGGAGTTTGTATAACACTTGGGGGTAGTTTAATAATTGTTTTTGGGGCTTCCAATTCTCTTTTTATTTTTTATTGGTGTGATTTTGTCATTGAAATATGGTTTTGAAATGGGTTTTAGGTGAAATACATTGGTACATTCTTTAGAATTGTTTTATGAATGTTTTGAATAGTTTAATGATTTATGTAAGAGGTGAAACCATATTACAAAACTCTTTTGGAATGTTTATACTTTTAAATGGACCATTTTCAATTCAAATAGTTCTGTCATGTGAGGTGTATCCTATTGGAAATGTTTTATAACAATGATTAAGGGATTTACAAAAATGTGAAAGAGGTGTATACGTGATGTTGGCTGTTTGTGTGAGTGCGATGTAAAAAATGGTTTTTTTTGTAAAAAGGGTTATATAAAACATGTTAGTGGGGTTTTATGTGATGTTTATCATATTTGGAGGGACTTTATAAATTTGTTAAAGGATGTGTTGGACCGTGAAAGTTATGCAATAAATGTTATGGGCAATTTTGGTGTGTGTTTGATTTCAAAATTCATCTGAATGAAAAGTGGAATTTTTGATTCTTGTGATGTACTGGGGGATTTTTGGTTAATGTGTGATGTGTAAGTGATATTTTCATGTGAAAACTATATTTGTTGGATTGTTGAACTTGTTTGAGTACAAAAGTAAAACCCGGGTATCTAGGTGGGTCGACGTGTACTAGTATGCTAGTGAATCCATGGGGTTTGGCCTCAGTTTCACTTAGCAAGATTGAAACAAAAAACTCTAACTAAAATATTATGATGATGATTGGGGACCACTAGATTATGGTTCTATTCCCAACTAGTGGCTCGTGCACGAGAACATATATTTTTTGTGGTTACTCTCAACGAGATACTAGGTACCTGGGACCCACAACTAGCTAGTGCCTAGGGGTTATTTCCTACTGATTGTGCTCATTACATCCTTTATACTTACTGTCGACATACGGTATATTTTTCTGGAAAAATTCAGTATCTTTTGAATTTATTTTAAATGTGTTGATTCTTTAAATTATCCCACTTGAAAACTAATTTTTTTAAGTTGCATCATTTAGATTTTGTAACTAGAAATTACATGTTTCTGAAACAATTAATGATTTTCATATTTGAATGTTTTTTACAAGGAATCTATTAGTGGTGTTATCCTACTTTTAATTGGCTCAAACTCTACTTACACACTTGTGTGTAAGTAGACTTGGCTTTTTTTCGTCACAGATTTGTGTATAACGTGTGTGCCAACAATTCATGTTTTCACCGGTCATTCATGATCCAGTGTTTTGGAGATTGCTTGAGGGCGATGCCTCTTGCCATGTTCATGTTTTTGGGCTGTTCATATTTTTTTTACCTTCATTATAGTTATATTGAATTGTTTTCTTCTATGTAATTTAGTTCTTAATTGTTGTAAAACATTGTTTGGTATGAAAAATCCAGATTCATTTTACTAGATTCATTTGTTGTTTTATGTTTATAAACATGGGTAAATAATTACCTATTCTCATTTTATGATACCTAGGAACTTTTTCCAACCCATGGGGATTGGGAACGCCAGTCAGGCCTTGTCACGGGCTGAGTTTGGTGCTAGATTCAGTGGTGATCAGATTCGGTTCATGATAAAATGGTATCAAAGGAGGTTCGCTATCTTTGGGTCATTTTATTTGGGGAACAGTCGGGATAGTCTTGAGTTAGGATTGTTGGAAATGGGAATTTTTTTATGAGTATTGTGTTTGATCAACACACCTCTTGACAAGATTCGAGTTTCTAAGGGAATTCAGGACCTTTTGGAGTCCTTTGGTTTTCTTTGTTTTTTGATGATTTGGGGAAATAAAAAAAGAGTTGGGTTAATGGTCTCCATGTGCTCACAGGGCCTGGAATGCCATGTGGAGCTGGGGATATTCCCTAGAACACTCTCTATGATAGTGAAGTGATTAAAATATCACTCCCAACCAAATGTATAAGTCATCCACTGAAACTAGTTTCCTCTCACATTGTCTTGTGTTCTTGAGTTTTGAAATCATGGAACTTTGGTTTTATAGTGACTTGGTTTGAAGAAGTGAAAAGTTTTTGTGAAATGATTTTCAAATAAATAGTGAATGGTTTGATTTATGAAATGGTGGAACTGAAATTTCAGAATTATTTTTAAATGAAAAATGGTGGGCTTATACCTCTTTTGAAATAAGAAAATATATTGAAGTTGGTTTTGAAAAAGTGATTCCAATAGTTTTTTCTAAACAATCAAATGGGGTTTTATTGGGATAGGATGTTTTGAAATTTATGGTAATATCAAGAATGTGGGTTATTTTTTAAATGTTTGTGTATTTGTGAAATGTTTCATAATATTTGAATTGGTATTTTGATCTTGTGGTAAGAGGTTTTTAGAAAAAGGATGTGTTGGTTAACTGTTTTGGTTTTGAAAAGTGGGATGAATTCTTATTTTAACCATTGTTATTTTGATGAGAGACAACATGCATGGGGTTATATGGGATTATGGATGGTTTATTCCATGACTGGATGAGTGCAATAATGGATATGAGGAGGGTGCTCGGTGTGGTACAAAAACATGCATGTGTGAGGACCATGGGGTACCAATGGTTGATACGCTAACCGCTGAACCGTTTGTTTTTAAAGAGTTATTTTTAAAGATAAACATGATGTCTTGTTGAATTGGTTGGGATGATTTATATTATGTTTTTTTGGAAAATGTTGATGTTGTGGGATGTTTTGAGTCTATGATCGCCTCTTGTTCGAACTGTGTTTTGGGTTTGTGTTTGGACTACATGTTGGGTAGAAGGAACGATTAGTAATATCTTCTAAGATATGTTTTGGGACACCCTTACAGTGGTTCCCTTCATAATTTTAGACCTGAATTGTGGAATTTTTTGACCAATGTACCAGCTTGGTTGGGTCCTTGTGTTATCTCATTGGATAAGGTACACCCCCATTATAGGTTAGTGCACAACTAAAGTGCGACCCGTATTATTTCGCCATTAGAAAATCCTCCAGTTGATCAATATAAGGAATATTTTATCGATTTATGTTGATTGAGCCTACAACAATTAATTTCATTGAGTTGTGGATCCTCTTGTAGTGGGATAGTGATTGTGGAAGGTTGAATGAGAACTTAGTTTCTTAAGTTTCCTGATTCATCGAAGGTGGAAGTGTTTTGGGGTTGTTATTGGGGATGAGTGTCTCGATGGTTCCTAAGAGGGCATCTGGGTTCTTCATAGATTTGTTGAAATAAGAGTTCATGTCAAACCACCAATTTTGGTATTTTGGTCATGAGAGGATATTGTGTCCACTTTTTGGACGTCTCTGTTGTTTAGGGACTTGGCATAAGGTCTCGTTCCATGTATTGTTTCTATCAACCACAAAGGTCATGTTCAGTTATGCATTGTGATGTTGTGTGCTCATTTGACTGTAAGGGTGAAGGGAATGCAATCATCTGAGGATCCCTGTTATCTTGGGAGTATGTCTACCATGGTAAAAAAATTAAATCCACTTTCTTATAGGAAGGTGTTTATATGTGTCATGACCTGCTGTTTTTTCTCTCTCAAAGAACAAGGTGCAATGTGTGTGCATCATTTTATCCCTTATTTTAGTGAAATGTAATGTATGGACCCGACCCCAATTGCCCAGAGCCAGTTCCTTATTTTATTACGTTGGCATAGATAAAAGGATAACAAACTCTGAAGGACCAAGTAGTTTAGTATTATTGGAAACAAGATTCATACATAAGTTCAACATTACATATGGAAATGACAAACAACACTAAATTATTCCACTAGAGTCATCACATCTACGAGATTATGCTTTCAAGTCATTCATAAAATACTACTTCATGTCCTGAAAAAATGAAACATAATAAATGGGTGAGCTCAAATGCTTTGTAAGAGTAAGAAATACTGTGTAAGATAATATAAAAATTAGACATGGTGATTAATTGAAAACACATGCCTTTAATAATAAACATGAGCACATTATGGAAGGAAAATAATCTAAGTAAATAATGCCATAATAAAACATAATCATGGGTATTCTACTAGTCTAATAACCACATCAAATATAAATATCTGAACTTATAGTGATGGAATTCATAATGGCGGACATTCTAAAACAATTTTTCAATGTCTCGTCCAATACGTCTAATGAATAAGTCCTCATCCAAAATCCATATCAGAATGGGAAATGCCTTGGCCAGTTCCACATAAATTTGCCACATGAGGCTAATGATGCATCAAGGGGCAATAAGGGGACCCACACATCACATTATAAGTCCAATTAATTCCTCATATGAATGGGGATAAACATAAAAAACAAATACATTTATATTGAAACTATCATATGAAATGTAATTAACATTCCCCAATCATTAAACATTAAACTTTAACCATTCGGAATAATATGGTGAATGGTTTTAGGATAGATCATCCAAAAAAAGATTTATTCATAAAACATTAAATTAAATATGGTAGATGACTTCATAAATTATTAAACCCAAAAATACCTTGTAATTAATTAGATGAAAACAGTCTTATAAAATCATTAAGCAATTCTGGAGATGAATACTATCTTATTTTGAAAAGAGGAGTTCTTTTGGAAAAATCATTGTATAAAACAAGAGGTTCACTAAGATAGTATTTTCATAATAAAATTATCTATTATATATATATAATTGTTTCCAAAAACATACTATAGAGTGCCCTTGAAAATAGGTATGAATTTTAGAAATTCCCTTGAATTAGGCTTATATTTTTTAAACAATTTTGGATGTTCTTTTAAAAATGTGTAACTATGGATAAATTAAGGAAGGAATCTGGTTTGTAAACATATATATGATACTCACGCAGATTATATGAGGAGTACATAACAATACATAACAATTTCATTGTGGTATTAAGACAATTAAAGTATCCCGAATGAAAATGGATGTTCGGGCGGAAAACCCCTTACCACTTTGAAATCAAACGATTCATATGCCCCAAAAATTAATAATACAAAAATTATAGACTTAATACGATGAAGATAAATATATTCATGATATGTGAAATCAATTTTCAGTATACATACACCATGAAAATGTATTTATAGTGAATATGGAAAATCTCACGAAAATGGATGTGAGATGAAGAAACCATTACCTTCACTCCAAATGTGTTCCACTCATGTACTTAAGCTACTGGAATATGAAATTATAATTTTTAATTACTTATTTCAGAACCTATTAGACATGTATTTAGTTTACTGTAACTCTTGTTAGTTCATTTATGTCTTTATTGACAAGTTATTTTTTTGAATTTCGTCGTTCTGGAGTTTTTGTTTCTCTTATTTTTATATTCGGTTTAGTTATGTTTATGTAATGAAGTGGAATGGATGTAAATCTATAGAATTGAAAATATATATTAATTTTGAACATAAATAGGTGTTATTTTTTATTTATATAACTTGGTTACATGGAATAAAGACGAATTATCATATAGAACATTAATGATAATTGTTTCTGTTAATTTGTGGGTTTTGATTACAACGAACTCATTTTTCCTTATAACCTAACACCATTTGAAAAAAGGGATTACAAAATCGTAAATAGGTTATATTATATACAATAATCTGGTTAAACTATAACTATAATGGTTTCATGACCAGAATTTAGAATGATAATAGAAAGCTAAAGTCCATCGTCCTTGAATGTGTAAAATTGACACATCTCAGATGGCGTTCTTTCTACTAGTATAAAAGAAGTTAAAAATGGGGAAATGGTGATAAATTATTCCAATATCATGAAAAAATTCCAGAACATATAAGGTATTGGAGTCATCATAGAATTTGGATAAAGAGATGTAATAGGGAAAAAATGAACTCGAAAGGAAAGACAAAGAATCGAAAAGATGAATTTACATCTTGAACCAAACATCCTTAAGAACCTCCTTAAGGAAGATGTTTTGTTGTTTTAATGAGACCAAAGATTGCTTGATGGGGGAGAGGAGGTTGGGAGGGTATTTTTACTGAATTTGGAGAAGGTAAAAGTCTTGATAGAAGGGATTGGAAGAGGGGGTGAGAGGGGTTTTTATAGTGGAGGAGAGATGTGATTTCATAATACAAAACTCATTAATTTATTATTACTTCGAAAGACAAGTAATAATAATTATTCCTTGAACAAGAATATAAATTTTAACATTTGAAATAGGATTAAGGGTGGTGACATCATTAATGAATCTAGGAATAGTCTATTTATCTTATAATGTATATATACGGTAAATTACAGTATTTTACTATTCATCAAAAAATCATGTATTTAAGAAAAATACCAAACATTCACCCTAACCATTTTTCGACGTGTAGAATCCAAAAATGAATTAAATTTTTCAAAAATAATTCTCTAAAAATAATTTATTTAATATTTAATTAATATCATAATTTATTACCTAAAGCCAGTTTTAAAACATTCATTAACTTATTCTAAAATATAGGTATATCGTACTTTCAACTTGAATATTATTTATATTTTATCATAGGTATAGTTTCTATTCATTATGTTATAACACTATAAATAAGGGTATGTTACTTTTCATAAGGTTAGTTTACTATTCCCCAAAACATAAGTTTTTCTTATTGGACTCTAAATGACTTACTGATCACAACTGTGTATGATGGATTTTTGAAATTCACATCACAGAAGTGAAAAACTTATGTTTTAAGGGTCCCATAGCACTTAGTAGTTAATTTAATTATGACATATTTATAAGACAGTTATTTCCTATAAAACATTTTGGGTCGTTACATTCTCCCCTCCTAACAAAAATTTCATCCTCAAAGTTCACAAAATATTACCTATAAAGATTTGGATATGTCTTTAACATAAGTTCCTAAGGCTCCCATGTTGCTTACTCCATATTATGGTTCCTCCATAGAACCTTTACCAAGTGATTCATCTGATTTCTCAATAATTGTTCTCTACTATCAAGAATCTTGATAGGTTCTTCACAGTAAGATAGATTGGGCTCAAGTTCCAATTCTTCATTAGTGTGTACAATTGTTGTGTCTGGCATGTAATTTCTTATCATTAACACATAGTACACACTGTGAACCATGGAGAGACCTGGAGGCATTTCCAAACGTTAAGCTACACCTCTAATTTGGTCCAGAATTTCAAAAGAATCGGTGTACCTGGGACTTAACTTTCCCTTCTTACCAAATCATATAATCCCCTTCCATGGAGATACCATTAAGGAAACGTGATCACCTTCTTGAAACTCCAAATCCTTCCTTTGGTTATCTGAATTGATATTTTTCCTACATTGAGCTATTTTGATATGGTTCAGGATAATCTTCACTTTTTCCATTGTTTCTTCAACATGTTCTAGGCCCAAAAGTTTTCATTCACCAACATCATCCTAGAAGGTTGGTGTACAACATCTTCTCCCATATAATGATTCATAGGGTGTCATCAGTATATTTGAATGGAAGCTATTATGGTCGGAAATTATACGAGAGGTAAATAATGATCCCACATGCCTTGAAAATCAAGTGAACAAGACCTCAACATGTCTTCCAATGTTTGAATAGTCCGGTCTGACTGTCCATCAGTTTGTCTGTGGTCGGTAGTGCTCAAACAAAGATTAGTATCTAGTGCCTTATGAATATTTTTCAAGAATCTTGACGTAAAACATGGATCAAAATCAGAATCAATCGAAAGGGGTACTCCATGAAGTCTCGCAACTTCATTAATATACAGTCTTGCAAGACGTTCAAGTGGTAGATCTTATATTATAGAAAGAAAATGCGCTGACTTGGTAAGATGATCAACAATGACCCATATTTCATCATTCCTTATAGGAGTCTTTGGTATTCCCATGACAAAGTCCATCATGATATTATCCCATTTCCACTCAGGTATGGGTAGAGCTTTCAATACTCATCTAGGTTGTTTCTTTCCACCTTTCACTTTTTGAAAACAATACATCTTGACACAAAATCAGCAATCTCCCTCTTCATGTTGTCCCTCCAAAAAGTTTACTTAAAATCTCTATACATATTAGTAATTCCAGGGTGTATAGAGAAATTGGAACTCTGAGCATCATCCAACAATTCCCTCTTTAGATCAGGTATACCGGGAACACAATGTATCTTCCCAAATTTCAAAATTCCATCTTCATATAAGAAGTCACTCAATCACCCTTCATTCACAGATTCAATCTTCTTTTGAAACCCCTTATCATCATCCTGAAAACATTTTACCCTTTCTAGTAATGATGTTTTGGCAACCATTTGAAAAATAATTGATTTTTCACCTTCCATGGTTATTCCCATATCAATCTTTACTAGATCCATGAAAATAAGATCCCTTTCAACTCTCATCTTGTTCAAAACTCCATGATCCTTCCTGCTCAAAGAATCTACCACCTATTTTCTATCCCTGGGTGGTACTGTATCGTGAAATAATAATCCTTGAGTAGTTCAAGCCATCTCCTTTTCCTCATGGTGGGTTATTTCTTTGAGAAAATATACTTCAAAATCTTGTGATCAGTATAAATATCACATTTTTCACCATAGAGATAATTTCTCCATATCCTAAATGCAAATATTACAGCAGCTAGCTGAATATCATGATTAGGATAGTTTTTCTCATGAATTTTTAGCTGTCGTGATGCATAAAAAATAACCCTATCATTTTCTTAAGGACACAACCATTTCCTTTCATTGATGCATCACTATAGATAACAAACCCATCATTTTCTGATAGTAGGGTTAAGATTGGATATTTCACTAACCTCCCCTTCAATTCATCAAGACACTCTTCACATTCCTTGTTCCATACGAACTGAAACCATTTTCGTGTGAGCTTGGTCATTGGGATGGCTAAATGGGCAAAGTTATGAATGAAACGCTGATAATAAGCTTCTAGGCCAACAAATCGGCATACCTTAGTTATGTTTGTTGGCGTGGGCCAATCTTGGATTGCCTTTGTATTTGTAGGATCAACAAGGATTCCATCCATAGAGACAATATGGACAAGAAATGAAATCTCAGGATGCCATAATTCACACTTGCTAAACTTATCATATAATTCATGTCTTATAAGAGTCGTTAGGATACTGAAAAAGTGATTTTCATGATCTTCGTAGCCTTTGGAGTATACCAAGATATCATCAATAAATACCACTACAGAATCTTCGAGGTATTCCTTGAAAACTCTGTTCATTAGATCCATGAAGATAGAGGGTGAACTAGTCAATCCAAAAGGAATTACTGTAAACTCGTAATTCCCACACCTGGATCAAAACACTAATTTTGGAATGTCTTCCTTATTCACTCTCAACTGATGATATCCAGATCGAAGTTCAATCTTTGAAAATATTTTATCTTCAGGCAGTTTTTCAAATAAATCTTCAATGCGAGGTAGGGGATAGTTTTTCTTTATTGTTATAGAATTTATCTCCCAGTAGTCGATATATAACCTCATATATATGTCTTTATTCTTAACAAAAATGAAAAGGGATCCCCATGGAGAAACACTAGGGAAGATAAATCCCTTATTACACAATTCCTCAAGTGGTTTCTTTTGTTACACTAATTCCACAGTGGCCATTCTATAAGGGGTCTTTGATATGGACCTTGAAACAGGAATTGAATCAATGGAAAACTCAATTTCTCGTTCTAGAGGATTTACAGGTAAATCTTTTAAAAACACAGCAACATATTCTCTCACAATAGGTACATTCTCTATTTGAACATTCCTTTCCTCTCCCACAATTATTTAATTCTATTCTTCCCCAATAATTAAATTTAGTTGAGCTACTGTGGGTGGATCTAGATAAGAATCATGTGGTGACGATTTTGCTCTAAAGATAAGGTGTTCTTTATCATCATCATCAAAAATTGTAACCTCCTTCTTCTTACAATAAATTTTTGAATCATGTTCTGAAAGCCAATCCATACCGAGGATTGCATCAAATTCAATAATGGGTATGAAGATGAGATAAGTGGATAAATAAAATTTGTATTACCTAATGGGAAAAAATTAAATGAACTTTGTAGCAATGATACTTCCCTTAAGAGTTTTTACTGACAACTCCCTTGTTAAATCAAATTGGAAATATCTAATTTTCTTTGCAAACTCGGAATATTTGAAACAATACTATGTTCCAGAATCAAATAAAGCATTGGATAAACATTAGAAAACAATCAAAGTACCTACCAACACATCACACAGAACTTCAACCACTGTAGTTGTGATCACATATGATTTTACTTGCTCCCTTGGCCTCTTCTGTTGCATATTTCCGTGACATTTTGGACAATTAATGGCATAGTGACCCATCTTTTGACAATTATAGCATCGAACATCAATGTTTTCTTTATTTCCTTTTCAATCACCAGCAAGATGGCCTTTATGTCCAAATTTTTAGCATACTCCTTTTCCTTTTAAGCACACACCGGGGTGTTTCCATCCACAATTGTCACATGGTGAAAATTCAACTCTTCCCTTATTACCTATTTCCTTATTTCCTTTCCCATGGTCTTCATCATCCCTCTTCTTTTCTAGCTTTCCCTTAAAGTCATAAGAAATAGAGAATTCATTTTCAGTCTTGATATCACATAAATCTATGCCCTCATATGAAAAATTTTGGGAGACCAGTGCCTGTTGAAGGAATGGATTTAGGCCATCAAAGAATCGATCGATTTTTCTCCTTGGATTTTGTGCATAGTCCACAGTATGTCTTGCGATCCTTGTAAAGTTGGATTTATACTTGGAAGAATTTTCATCCTCCTTTTTCCTCAAATTCAAGAATTTCCTCTCCATATCTTCTATTTTTTCTCAAGGGAAATATTTTTCTATGAACATTTTCTTAAAATCCCTCCATTCCATCTCTTCTATTTCATCCTCCTACATTGTGTATTTGATTAATGACCACCACTGATCCGCATCTCTTAAAAGACGATATACCGCCAGCACAACCTTCTCTCTTTTAATACATCCCAAAGTGAGAAATATCTTCTCATGGGGACATATCAACTTCTCTTCTACAAATGGGTTTGTAGTCCCGTTGAATGATGGAGGATATTGTCGCATAATGCGATGTAGCATAGCTCTTCCACTTGGTGGATCCGGATGCCCCATATGAGTAAAGTTATTATTCATAACCGGAGTATGTTGTCCCAGTATACTTATGAGTTGCTCAGCACTAGTCACACCACCAGAGGCAACATCATTATCTTTCATCGGAGGAAAATCACAATACGGGAAACGTGTATTCGTGCGATTTCCATTCCTTCCACTTGGATCCATCTGTAGATAATGGAATATAGAAGATTAGGTTATTAATCATAATGTATAATCATATCTTAACAAAGAACATAGAAAAAAATTGAAATCCTACGAATGGCTAACCCCATATTCACAAATATGGTTTCTTTGAGGAATATTGTACATTTCAATCCTTCATTATGGCTTGTAATGAAATTGTGAATTATCCTAAACATATCCCCTGAGAGTGTTGTAACCAAGTGTGCAGCAAGGCCCATTGTCATGAACCAGTTCCCATTCAAGTCTATCTCAAAGCGGTGTTTTCGGGTTTTACCCCTAGATACATTTGTGCCAGAGATGCCTCTTCCGACTCGTATCCTCACATGGATGTATTTCTTGATATATCCATATAATCTATTCCTTACCAAAATAAAAAGATTTTATTATATTTTTTTCCTCAAAGAATAACATAGGGAATATTCCCTAATTCTAATTTTTCTAAATCATGTTTCCAAGTGTTCTACTACACTTCCTCTGATACCAACTGTAAGGACCTGACTCCAGTTTCCCGGAGTCAATGCCTTATTTGATTACATTGTCATATAAACAAAGAATAAAAATCCCAATGGACTGAGTAGTTTAGTATAATTGGAAACAATAATCATACATAAGTTCAACTTTAAATAACTAAAGGAAAACAACACTAATTTATTCCACTAGAGTCATCACATCTCTTAGATTTTGATTGCAAGTCATTCATAAAATACTTCTTCATGTCCTTAAAAAACGAATCATAATAAAGGGGTTACCTCAAATGCACTATAAGTTTAAGCAATAAAACTTAAGATAATATAAACATTAGACATGGTGAATAATTGAAGACACGTGTCTTTAATAATAAACATGACCACATTATGGTAGGAATATGAGCTGAGAAAATAATGCCACAATAAAACATAATCATGGGTATTCTTCTAGTCGAATAACCACATGAAATATCAATAGCTGAACTCATATTTATTTTTCATGGCCTCGACCATGACGTTTAATGATTAAGGCCTTGGCCAAAATCCATATCACAATGGGAAAGGCCTCGACCAATTCCACATCTATTGGTATCACGATCCCTACAAATGCATCGAGGGGATATATGGGGCCCCACCCATCACATAATAAGTCTAATGCATTCCTCATATGAGTGGGGATAAACATAAACATAAAAATACATTCATATTGAAACTATCATATGAAATGTAACTAACATTCCCCAATCATTAAACATAAAACACTAACCATGCAGAATAATATGGTGAATGGTTTTAGGATAGATCATCCAAAATAGATTCAGTCATAAAACATTAAATAAATTATGGTAGATGACTTCATAAATGATTAAACTAATCAATAGCATGGAATCAATTATATGAAAAAACTACTATAAAATCATTAAGAAATTCTGGAGATAGATACTCTTTTATTTTGAAAAGAAGAGTTATTTAAGAAAAATATTTGTATAAAACTAGAAGTGAAGTAACATAGTATTTTTATAATAAAATGAGTGATTCTATAACGAATTTTTTTTCCAAAAACAGATTATAGAGTGCCCATAAAAATAGTTAAGAATTTAAGAAATTCCTTTGAATTAGGCTTCTATTTTTGAAACAATGTTGGAATTTCCTTTAAAAACGTGTAACTATCCATAAAATAAGGAAGGATTCTAGTTAGTAAACATATATATGATACTCACACAGAATATATGAGGTGTACATAACAATGCATATGTATTTTATTGAGGTATTTCGGCAATGAAAGTATCCCGAATGATAATGGATGTTTGGGTGGAAAAACCCTGACCACATTGTAATCAAACGATCCGTATGCCCAAAAAATTAAAAAAAATTATAGATTTAATACCATGAAGATAAATATGTTAATGATATGTGAAATCAATGGTCAGTATACATACACCATGAAAATGTATTAGTAGTGAATATGGAAAATCTCAGGAAAATGGATGTGAGATGATGATACCCGTACCTTAATTCCAATCATGTTCCGCTCTTGTACATAAGCTCAAGGAATATGAAATTATAATTGATAATAACTTATTTCAGAACCTATTAGACATGTATTTAGTTTACCATAATTCTGGTTAGTTTATTTATGTATTTATTGAGAAGTTATTGTATTGAATTTCGTCGTTCTAGAGTGTTCGTTTCTCTTATTTTCATAATCAATTCACTTGTTTTTATGTAATGAAGTGGAATGGATATAAATCTCCAGAATTGAAATTATATATTATTCATGAACATAAATAGTTGTTATTGTTCATTTATATAACTTGGTTACATTGAATGAGGTTGAATTACCATATAGAACTTTAATGATAATTGTTTCGCTTAATTTGTGGGTTTTGATTACAACGAACTCATTTTTCTTTATAACCTAATAGAATTTGAACAAAGGGATTACAGAATCTTAAATAATTTATATTATATATAATAATCTCATTCAACCTTATCATTAATGGTTTCATGAACAGAATTCATAATGATAAAATAAATCAAAAGTCCATCGTCCTTGAATGTGTAAAATTGACACATCTTGGATGGTGTTCTTGATACTAGTATAAAAGAAGGTAAAAAGGGGGAGATGATGGTAACATATTCCACTATCATGATAACATTCCAGTAAAGATAATTTACTTGAGTCATCAATAAATTTGGATAGAGAGAGTTAATAGAAAAATAAAACAAATGATCATGAAAGGAAAGACAACGAATTGGAAAGAGGAATTTACCTCTTAACCAAACATCCTTGAGAACCTCCTTAAAGAAGATGTTTTGGTCTTTTAATGATAGCAAAAAATTCTGGACGTGGGAGAAGAGGTTGGGAGGGTTTTCAGTCAGAATTTGGAGAAGGCACAAGGATTGAAAAGAGTGATTGGAAGAGGGGGTGAGAGGGGGTTTTATAGTGGAGGAGAGAGGAGATTTCTTAATATAAAACTCATTAATTTATTATTTATTCACAAGAGAAGTAATAGTAATTATTACATGGCCAAGAATAGTAATTTTATCATGTGAATTCGTATTAAGGTGGGTGACATCATCCATGATGCTAGGAATAGTCTATTTAGCTTATAATGTATATATACAGTAAACTACTGTATTTTACTATTCATTAAAAAAATCATGTATTTCAGAAATATCCTAAAAATTCACCCTAACCATTATTCGACGTGTAGAATCCAAAATTGAATTCCATTTTTCAAATATATTTTTCTAAATATTATTAATTTAATATTTATTTAAAATCATTATTTAATATAAAAAAACTAGTTTTAAAATATTCATTAACTTATTCTAAAATATAGGAATATCATACATTCAACTTGAATATTATTTATATATTATTATAGGTAATGTTACTATTCATTAGGGTATATCACTATTAATAAGGGTTTGTTACTATTCATAAGGGTAGGTTACTATTCACAAAAAAAATTATGTTTTTCTTATTAGACTCTAAATAACATATTGATCACGACTGTGTATGTCGGATTTTTGAAATTCGCATCACAAAAGTGAAAAACTTATGTTTTAAGGGTCCCATAGCACTTATTAGTTAATTTGGTGATTAAATATTTATAAGAATGTAATTTCCTTCAAAAAATATTGGGTCGTTACATGTTAGGTTTCAGTAAAGTGAGTTATGGAGTGTGTTATGTCTTAGTGAACCCATCGTGGTATGTAGTTTAATTGTTTGTGGCACCTAAATAATATGTTCCATATAGGGGTTTCCACTACATAACTGCGAGGCCTATGATGCTTCAATATATTGAGCTCCAGCCAGAGGTCCTAGAGAGAAGTTGGGGTGTAGTTCGGGGTAACCCAGTGTCGTTTAAACCCTTGTACAAAGTCATATCCTCAATATGAAAGATAGTAGGATTCTAAACATGTGGTTTCATCATCTTTCTTCTGTTGTTCTTGTTCGGTGGATATAGTTGGAGGGCCTTATAGCCATGTAATCACCAAATATCATCCCCCATTTTGTTTCTATTGAGTCTTTGGAGAGTCGATTAAAATTTGGCTAGATATGCTTAGCACACCGTTTGTGCATGATTAGTAGTAAACATGTTTTAGGAAGTCATGAGGAAAGAATGATCTGTACATTTAGTGCACAGTTTCACAAACTATGTGGACAAATTGTGAACCCTTCCAAAATCATTAAATGTTTAGGGTCTTTTAAATACTGGCCCATGCCGTTTGGTTAAGATGGATGGTTCTTGTTGTGTGGAGACCCACCATGGTTATCATTCATATTCTTTTGGAAATTTCTAATTGATGTATACCCGATGTACTAGGGAGTCGGTTCCGGCCTCCCCTTGTTAGTGTCCTGATTCTATCTCAGGGAATAATATAAGTTCTCTATTATGGTGGGGTGCCCATTTGTGTCTCTTCATACGAGTAAATCAGATTTACAGTACTTGGTATTGTCTTGTATATAGGTATTATCATTTGGATATATCTAACTACTTACTTCTTTCCTGGGTAATCATTGAGATTGGAGAGTTCCCAATGGGTTATTTATTGCAGGGTAAGTGTAAATTTGTTCTATGATGTTGTTTTTTAGGTAAATTGATTATGTTTTGCTCAGATTGTTTTCTAGGAGTTTTTAATTGGGATAAAGCATTAATGTGCTTGATAGTTTCAGGAAAGTGTTGTACGTTTTGGTTGTGAGAGTAATCCTTCCTTAAATGATCACTGGAGGTGCTTTGGCCTTTGGGTGCGTATCTTGGAAAGGAATTACTTATGGGTTTATTGGTTGGGTTTTGTTTTCGTATTTGGCCTTGATGTGGAATTCCGAGGATGGAATGTTTTATGTTGGGGAGAATTTTCACATACATGACTTTTTTGAATTGTATTTTTCATTTAATTTTCATTCTTTCTTTGTTTTGGGGGTTTTCCATTCATTTTGGTGGAAATGGAGGGTATTCAAAATATTTGTCAAACCGTGAGCCCAATTCCAAATTTAAACATCAATTTTATTTCTTTTATAAATCTTTCATTTGTTAAAATTTTTCATCCATTCCACATCCCACATTTCCTCCTATTACCTATCCAAATAACCATATCCATTTGGACCCATTTGATCCCATTATCATTTTTGGATTGAGTTAATTAATTTGGAATTGGGAGAACTCGTGATCCATTTCCTTTTTTAAGTTGTTTTTTTAATTTAGTAATAACAAATTAATATTTTACTATATTCCCACGATTAAACATCCCAACTAAATCCTATATCCAGAGCCTCACCCATATTATTCAATTTTCCACTCTGGACCCCATTTGCCTCATAGAGTAGGAAAAAACTTCCTAGAGATCCTCCAATCGTCCATATTTGAGAAGATATGTTGATTCATTCATAAATATTTTAATTTTAACTATTTTAAACCATTTTATCCCCCACTTGATCTTCTCATCCCAACTAGAGTTTTCATTTCATGTTTGGATTCTTGGAGATTAAAATTGTGGTGTATTTGGTTCGCTTAATTCAAGATGTTTCTAGTAAGTGTTTCTTTCCTTGATTTCTTCCCCTTCCATGGGGTTTATTTCGCCCTTTATTAAATTTCCTCAAGTCCAGAAGTTGAGGTTCGAACCTAGGTTTTTATTTGGTGTCTTTTTGGTCAAATATTATAATCTAGGTTTAGATTTATCTTCCTTGAGGTGCGGCGATGGTGCGTTTGATGTTCAACAATATGTTTTGAGGGTTTTGACATAAAAGGTAGGTTATTACATGTGTAATCATTTATAGATGAGTTAGTTTTATTGAATTACTTATTATGAATGTTATTAATGTGGTGTGTGTGGTGAGAAAACTATTTATGTTGGATTTGGTTAAGAATTTATTTTTTTAGTTTTACTTTTGATTTAAATTAGTTGTTTTTCATGTGTAGCCCTTCTGGTATTGTTTGTGAGTTTTATAACATATGATATTGGTTTAGTAAATCTTGTGTTGGATGAAAATTCTGATATGGTAGGGTATTGGTGTTCCATTATGTTTTGAAGAGGTTTTTCTAATGGGTTTAAGGTGTAAACCCATATTGTACTTCTTGATAGTGATTTTGAAAACGCGTTCTTTTCATGTGGATCTTTTGTGGTATTGTTTGACGTGTTGGTATAACACTTGGGGGTAGATTAATAAATGTTTTTGGGGCTTCCAATTATGTTTTAAATTTGTATTGGTGTGAATTTTTCCTTGAAATATAGTTTTAAAATGGATTTTATGTGAAAATCTTGGGTACACTCTTTAGAATTGTTTTATGAATGTTTTGAATGGTTTAATGATTTTTGTATGAGGTGAAACCATATTAAAAAACTATTTTGGATTGTTTATACATACAAATGGACCATTTTAAATGTTAATAGTTTTTTCATGTGAGGTGTATCCTCTTGGAAATTTTTTATAAAAAGTTTCACGGGATTTTAAAAAATGTGAAATAGGTGTGAATGTGATGTGGGCTGTTTGTGTTAGTGCAATGTGAAAAATGTATTTTGTTTATAAAAAGGGTTATATGAAACATGTGATTGGGATGTTATGTGATGTAAATTATATGTGGAGGGACTTTATAAATTTTTTAAGTATGTGTTGGATTTTGAATGTTATGCAAAAAGTGATGTGGTCTATTTTGGTGTGAGTATGATTTCAAAAATGCATCTGAATGTAAAGTGGAATTTGTGATTTGTGTGATGTACATGGGGATTTTTGGATAATGTGTGATGTGTAAGTGATATTTTCATGTGAAAACTATATTTCTTGGCTTGTTGAACTTGTTTGAGCACAATGGGAAACCCCGGGTATCTAGGTGGGTGGACGTGTACTAGTATGATAGTGAATCTGTGGGGTTTGGCCTCAGTTTCACTTAACAAGATTGACACTTACAACTCTAACTAAGCTATAATTATTATTATTGGGGATCACTAGGTTATTTTTATTTTCAATACTAGTGTCCCGTGCATGAGAATATATATTTTTTCTTGTTACTCTCACTAAGATACGAGGTAAATGGGACCCACAACTAGGTAGTGCCTAGGGGTTATATCCTATTGCTTTTCCTCATTAGAACCTTTATACTTACAGTCGACATACAATATATTTGTCTGAAAAAATATAGTATATTTTTAATTTATTTTAAAAGTGTTGATTCTTTAAATTATCCCACTTGAAAACTGCATTTTTTTTATGTTGATTCTTTTAGAAATTGTAACAAGAAATTACATGTCTTTGAAAACATGCATGCTTTCGTCTTTGAATGTTTATCACATGGAAGATATTAGTGGTGTTATCCTACCGGGGATTGGATCACACCCAACTTAGACCCTTGGGTGTAAGTAGACTTGGTTATTTTTTTGTGACAGGTTTGGGTACAACTTATATGCCAACAGTTCGGGTTTTCACTGGTCATTCAGGATGCGGTGTTTTGGAGATGGCTTGAGGGAGATGCCTCTTTCCATGTTGAGGTTCTTGGGATATTAATTTTTGTTTATGTAGCTTTTTTATAGTCTTGTTGAGTTTTTTTGACTATGTAATTTAGTTCTGAATTTTTTTAAAACATTTATTGGTTTGAAAAATCCATATTCTTTTTATTGGGTTTATTTGTTGTTTTATGTTTATAAACTTGTGTAAATCGTTCCCAATTAACATTTTTTGATACCCATTCACCTGTGCTAGCCCGTGGAGATCAAGAATGACCTTCGGGCCCTTCACGGGCCGGATTTGGTGCCAGTCTTGGTGGCGATCAGATTCAGTTCATGACATATTACATGGATAAAAATTTAATAAATAAAAATGAATAGATATTAATCATATAAATTACATGTGTATTTAAAATATTGAATGTTACTAAATAATAAAGTATAAATTTTAAAAATTTAATGTCACTAAAAACTAAAACAAATTAATAAATATAAAAAATGAAAAAAATAATCTACCAACATTAAAATGAAACAGACTAAATTACAAAAATTACATAAACATTTTAATGAAATTAACTCCAAAAATTACATGAATTGAAAACACATAAAAAATTAATAAAAAATAATAAAGTAGCTCATATTATTATTTATAGTTATTTATGTATTCCGTATATTGATTTTTTCTGGAAAATATAATTAATTATTAAGTATTAGAGTTTTTAATAATTATTAAAAAATAATTATTTCATTAAATATATAAAAATATTATGATTTATACACATTTATAAAAATTGAATATATTAAAAAGTATTAAATGAATATTTATTAAAAATGCTTAAATATTTAAAATGAATATATTATAAAAATTACTAATACAGGGAAACATTATAGAATAACAAAGTAATATTATATTAATAATGAAACATATGTGTACACAAATACATACACATAGATATACATGTACACATACATACACATAGATATATATATACACATACATACACATACACATACACACATACATATTCCTAAACATGCATATGGACACGAACATGCATATACACATATCTGTATATAAATACACATACATATGAACATACACATATGGATGTATATGAATAGGAATACATACATAAATATATATTTATATGTATAAGAACACATACATATAGATACATACAGTTTCATGCACATACATAACCATATATTTGTATACATATATAGATACACATGTCAATATAAACAAATACATATACACAGACACATAAACATTCAAATACATGTGCACATACATATACTTAAGTACATAAACATAGAAATAATTGTATATGTAGACACACATACGCATATACAGAAATGTTCAGGGCCAAGCGCACTAGACACTAAAAATTAATATAGAAAAATAAAATACAAACATAGCAGCAAAACATGTGGTACAAAAATACCACCATATCACACAACTGGAAAATCACTCCCCACCCAAATAAAAGAGTGTCCTCAGACCCAAAAAAACACACATAACAACAATAACAAAAACCCACCCAAAACGCTTCCATCCAAGCCAGCATACAACTGTCTCGATAACGACCCACACAAAATCTTGAGGACCACCCCTACATCCCGAGGACTTCCTACCACAATCCAAGAGAGTCACGAATGTATCCGTTGATGGTTTCGTAGCACACCCGATGCGACACCTCTTCCATCGCCGACCTGCTTTCTCCGTCCCCACGCAGCTCCATAAGGTCACCTACCCCGCTCGAGATCTCCACTTCATACACCAGAAGATAACTGGCATGTGAAGTCTATATCCAAAGGACCCACCTATTGTCAGTAATCCTCCTGTTCATGCATCCAACGACCGAAGCCGGCCCCCATTGCACCATCATTGGATCATTGACCCTCAATCGTTTTCCACTTCTCACCATCCTTGCAAACAAACTACTATCGGACCTCCACCGATACCACACATCCTCACCTGGCGCACCCCATATCATCCCAGCCAAGTGGTGGGTCACCGGCTCCCCACCGGGATCACAGATCCCGGGGTCTCAGATCTACAATTCCTGAACCGACGCCAAGAATCCATGTCGGACTTCACAGCCGATCCAATCACCCCACTGAGTGGTGGGTCTCCGTCAGTGCCATGATAAGAAGAACCCCCCCAAGATCCCCCAACCCGCAGATCTGAGGGACGATGAATAGCATGGTCCACTCCATCACATGCCACTAGAAACCACTAGGATCTTATATCCTCCAGGCAGCACCATCATTTCCACCTTATCACTCAGACAGTAGGGTTTTACACCTTTGGACAGAATTTCTTTTGTCTTGTCATCTGTGGTTAGATCCACGGATGAACGCTTAACCGCACAAGCTGAGAACATCTCATAGTTACCAATGATACTATACTCAAAATAATGGCATGGTTTGAGTTTCACAAGAGTACAGTTGTCCGAGTATATTGCATCTTCTAAAATGATCATGCATACACATTCCCATAAACATAAACACATATGTATGCATTCACATACTTATATACACATATATATCGACACACACACACACACATGTATACATAAAAATAAAAAAAAACACATGTACAGACATGAACACATGCATTTACATCCACATATATGAACGTATACATACACCCATATATAAAACATGTACATAAACACAGAAACATACCCACACCCAAAACAGACACACTAACACAGACACCCAATACAAGAATTCACATACAACACAGACATACACATTCAAATGCATGCATACAGTTGTATGCATACACAAAACGATACATGTACTTATATTTAGTATGAGTTATAAATATTTAAATTATATATATATATATAACATATATATATTAATTCAAATATGACAATCGCGACATTAAATAAATATATTGTTTTTTGTATTATAAAATTATTTAAATAAATAATTAAATTATCGTATTTATATTAATTATTTTAATATTTTGTAATTAATCCATATAAATTTACTGTTGATAATTATTGCTGACTACTATATATTTATTCATTATATATATATATATATATATGAATATAAGATATCATTTTTTGTGTTATATAAATTATATTTATTTATTATAATTACATATGGATACTTATAATAATTTAAATATTATTTCAAAATTTATAATTACGATTTTATTAATTAGGTTCTTATTGGGAAATTTACCATCACTAACCAAAAAGTGATGATAAGGGGGACTTTAATGGGCAATAGAAAAATATGGAAAAAGGGAAAACTCTTATCAATGCTTTTTTACACTAATATAATTTAACATTATACATTATTTTTGTGAGAACTAATATATTTCATCCATTTATCAATGACTTTACTTGAGTATTGTAAAATTATATCACTGAATATCTAATCATCTGTAGTATTAGCAATGTAAAATATTTTGAATAAAAATTTCCTTTACAAAATTAATATGTTCACACAATAGTAATGTGTTAATATTCATAAAACCCACAAGTTTGTGTTAATGTCCAAAAAGTAGAAGCTCTACATATCCATATATATTCAAATTCATTTCATTAATATGTTACATGTAATATTCGTGAAATTCTATAGAGTAATTTGAAAATGAAAATCACGACATGGTTATGCATGAAGCGATTGATAGACAACACCTCACCTTTCTAGATCATGAGTAATCCTCCATACCAGAGTATAGTTTGACCCCAAGTCACTCTCCCAGAGGTTATGTTACTCAAGAGAGGATAAAATTCCTAAAATCACTAAAACATAATGTGAACAAAAAAACTATATTAATTTTCATAGTTGTGCGAATAAAACAATGTCTTGTTTGATGATAATCAAATTTTTTTATATTCTGATTCGAATGTAATGCAATGCTCAATCCCTTTTAAGTGATTTATTATAAAAAGAATCATATAAAGTATGAAAAATTCATTAATATTTGGTTATTATGAATTCTTTAAATTAATTTAACAAATAAATACACACAGTATCTTATTTTATATGAAATAAACACTATATTTATTTACTAAAACATTATATAATAATAATAAATTTTAATATAATATTTAGGGTTAAAAATTAATATTTCCATAAAATAATTATTATTATATTAAATATTTTATAATCAATGTGAAAATTTATCAAAAATAAATTTTTTATATTTTTTTGGAATGTTATTTTTTATTATTGATAATCAAAGTAAAAAAATATGACTAATATTGAAAAGTGGAATCCCAATATGTTGAATGTATTCTATGATATAATTTCAATATTGTGGTATAGTTATTGTCACCTAATATAACATGTGATATCACATTTCAGTTATTTTATATAATTATTGAGGTAATATATTTTTTATGTTGTGATCTCAGGTTACCACAACAACCCTTGTTTGTGATGTATTATTTAATATCATATGTCATATGATAAGGAAGCGTATAAATCCTTAGGTTTCTTATATATAATACAATATTATATTATCCATTCGAATACTGGACATGATTAAAAATGACTATTTCTTCATATATTATTATGTGATATTATATATAATGCTCGATTATATCCATTTTTGTAAAAAAATCTGAGGAATTTAATTGATGAAACAATGAAGAAAAATTATATGATCCATCTGATCAGTTTTATCATAGCATCATATGATCTTAGGTAGTAGAAATAAACCAATATGTGGAACAATTTATCTTCCACAAAATAACATGAAATGTATCATGAAAAATGGAATAACATTATTGCATATAGAGTAGTCTCAATGATGATAGAGAATGGTTAAGCACAAAAGCCTTAGCCCGGTTGGTGAGGACTCTTAAGTGCATCTAGGGGACCTGGTATCAAATCTAGGTGGAGGCATAATTTTCAGGTTACTCGAGCAGTATTGTAGAAGGTATTATAGCAAGTACTGTAGAAGTATTGTAGCCGGTATTGTTGTAGGAACTGTGCAGTACTGTAATAGGTAATGTAGTGGGAACTGTAGTAGGCATTGTTTGGCACTATAGTAGCTGGGAATTTTCCCGTGTTTGGGCCTTCGGGCCACTGATATACATGTTATTCCATAGAAGACCATGAAAAATATCTACAGTCCATTCCTACATGCTGGAAATAAGGATGAAATTTCTATGAACAGAGGAGCAAACAACTTTACTGCAATAAATTCAATTGAAGAGGATTTCTGATGAGCATCTCTTCTAGGTAGAAAGCATAACACAAGGAATTCACGACACTCTATTTTTTTGTCGGTTTCAAAAAAATGACTCAAGATTCTCAAGTTATACATCTAATAATTCCATAAGAATAAAATATATATATATATATAATTATAAACCCTTTCTCATTAATTCTTCACTGTTGTTTTCATTTTCCATAATTTTGAGAAGTATATGTGTCTGTATCAAAAACACATGTTGTCTCCCATGTTATTCTCTAGTACACAATATATACTCACTCACTCATCTTTCAACATAATGTTTCTCCCTCATATAAATATTAAATTGGACAGTGTCTGTCCTGGTTGTATATTGTTTCCATTAAAAAAATATGATAGTGTTCTAGTTTACTTGGATAGCCTTTTGTGATGTTAAGAACCCCGATCCAGGGTTTAAATCATGATTATTAATATAAACTACCTTGTGTAAAGTTATCAACATTGAAATATGACTAGGTATCTTCTTGATACTGAATGTCTTTTTTTATCAGTTATGCTGTTCAAATTTAGTTTTCTCTGTTTTAACGCATAATTCAGAAAGCCAAATATTATATTTATACATAATCTATGTTAGTGATTATAATTTTTTTATTAGTAAATTACTACCCAAAGTAATATAAACATTTCAAATTATTATAACTGAGAATTAATATATTGTTTGAGAAATTAATTGAACCTTCAAAACTATTAATAATCTGCTGTATTGGTTTATTGGTATGTTTAGATTTTAAACTTGAAATATTTTGAAATAAATGTTTTAAAATAGAAATTTATAAAGGAACTTAATTAACCCCCACTCTTGATTTTCCTACTACAGAAAAAATTTGATATGAGAGGAAGTATTTAATCATTTATTTTCAATGTTTTCATGGTTTTTTAAAATATTTTAAACTCTAAATATAGAGGTATTTTAAAGATCTCTAAATTTATGTTAGTTCTATATTTTTAGTTTATTAAAAAATTATTTATTATTCTTAATTATGGATAATAGATATTAATGTGATGGTACCAATAAGACTCCCTAATTTAATATAACTAATTATACCCAATGTAAAAATAAGATGAAAATGAATATAGAATGTATTGGTTTGAGATCCAGTATTACAATGTAGATGAATATATGATACCTTAAACAAATCAAAATAGTTTGGAAGACCAAAAAAATATTTCATATAATAACAACTAAAAAGAAATTAATTCCATTTATTGTTCTTTAGGAGAAAAACAATTCAATAGGATTTCTTCATGTCAAACATCCCATGAAATTTGGGATACTCTAGCTATTTCACTTGATGGAAACTCTAGTGTTTAGTAAATGAGACTTAAAAAATATACTATTAAAGACTATGTCTTTAAAATGAATCATGTTGAACCAATATATGATATGTATCTTAGGATTATTGAATTTGTAAAAAATATTAAATCTATCCAAAGGAATGTTACAACTAAGGAATAAATCATCCGAATTCTCAGATGTTTACCATACATATAGAGGGGAACCTCAATATCAAAACGGGAATCCTATGAAATCAATAGTTTTCCACAAAAAGAGATTATAGGATAGTTGATGATGTATGAGGAAGTATTGAAGGTAAAATAAGAGGATTATGATGATACAAAGATAAATTCAGTGGATTTCAAGACAACAAAATCTAAACAAAAATAAAAGGAGAAGGCACAAACTCATTCTGATATTTCAAGAAATGTTTAATAATCATATGACTATGATGATTAAGTGGATAAAATAGTCTGAAAGTTAAAACAAATATATACAAAGAAGGCATTATTTAGGAATCCCAAAAACAAAATAATGTATGAATACAAAGAAAACTGAAAAATGACTATAATAGAGGTGATAACTCAAATGAGATAGTGTATTATGAATGTAATAGAGTAGTACATGTAATTGATGATTTTCCAATGTAAATGTATAAAATCATATTTAAGGAAAAGGATAAACAGTATAAGATGAAAATGAAATCCACACAGAGTTCTTATGTGGATAACTTCAGTGAGTCAGTGACATCAAAAGAGGATAATGTTGACAATGATAACATGTTCTTCCTGAAAAACACTTCTTAGGTAACCCTTGAATCTCCTGTACAACAATCCTACTAGTCTGATAAAGAATATTATTTTGAAAACATGACCAATGAGGGAATATTTTAGTACAATAAAATTCACAAAGAAACATGTAATTAATTAAAATATATATATAATGTGTCCAAAAAATTAAGTTACCACCACTACTGCTAAATCCAATATTACTACAATGAAAGAGAAAAATTATCAATTGAATAAAGAAAATAATGACCTCAAATTATCAAATGAGATATTGAAAATAGACATATATATGTTTACCAATGGAAAGAAAACTATCAACAAAATGCTAGGTAAATAGGTTGAACAACAATATAATACTTTTACAGGATATCAACTATGAGAAACTAACATTGATAAAAATAATTTTGTTTAAAAATCTAAAAAATTAATCATTGATCTTCGATTTGAGAAATCTGTTTCTTTATCCAATAGTGTAAAATAATTTACTGCATATTGTTTTATCCAACCCAAATACAATTTATTTTCTAAATACTCAACCAAATTTATATAGGAATCCCACAAAGAAAATATGGGTTCCCAAAAACATAATTTCTAATATTACAGGACCCATTAAAGTATGGGTACCAAAATCTTTTCATTCCTGAATTGTCTTTGTAAGAATCATTCCTACAGACCTACTGTAAAAGCATAACGTACTTGGGTAGTTGATGTTCAAGACACATGATAGGGGACTACATGATCTTCAAGAATCTAATAAATATTAATAGTGGGAATGTCACTTTAAGTGACACTGCAAAAGGAAAAATAATTGGCCTTGGGCAAATTAGTAATACTAATACCATTTTAATTTCCAAATTACACGGTTTTGATGGATTAAAGTATTATCCTCTCAATATCTGTCATTTATGTGATAATGGATTCAATGTTATATTTGAAAATAATGTATTTAATTTCTTTAATTGTAAAAATAAGTTTGTATTTACTTCTTTTAAAATGGATAATGATATTGATGTAAACATGTATTATTTAGTTTCTCAAATTGTTTCTTAAATAAATGTATTTTATAAAAAATCATGTAATTGGAATAGGAGATTTGGAAAATTTAACTCTCACCAACATATAAATATTACAAGGAATGTTATAGTCAAGGATATATGCAAACTAGAATTTCTAAATAAAAAAGTCTGTAATCCTAATAAAAAAGTAAAAAAACAAAAAATCTCCTTCAATAAAAATAAATTAGTATCAAATTTTCAACCACTTGTGTATGTTGAAATGGATTTTTATAAAATCATGAGTTTCATGTCTAAATCGAAACAACTATATCTACGTTCTAGTAGATGAATTTTTTAGGTATACTTGGATATTTTTTTAGCTCAGAAAATGAAAGAATGTTCTCATTTTATCAAGTATGCTAGAATAGTAGAAACCCAATGTGGTTTCTGAATTAAATCCTTAAGAAGTGACCATTGTAGTGAGTTTGAAAATCATGACATTGAATTTTTTCCTATAAAACTATCTATATTCATAACTTCTATATTCCTAGGACACCCCAACAGAATGGAGATGTAGAAAAAAGAAATAGAGACATAAAATAAATAGCCCAAAACATGATTAAGGAATATAATTTACATATTTACTTCTCAGATGAAGCTCAGAATACACCTTGTGATATTATTAAGATAATCGTAATTAGAACTATCCTTAAGAAAACCCACAATGAGTTATGAAATTATAGAAAACTGAAAGTTCGTTACGTAAAATTATTTTGTTGCAATGTCTATATTCTTAATACTAACAACAATCTTGAAAATTTTGCATCAAAAAGTGATGAAGGATTATTTCTATGTTATTCCATCTCTAGTTATTCTTATAGAGTTTTTAATTAAATAACTACATGTGTTGAAGAATTATTCCAGATAAAATTTGATGAAATAGATCCACATGAACCTAAAAACTCCCTGGAAAATATTGAATATGGTCTGTCCAATATGTACATATATTCTAGACCTCATAACCCTAATGTTAAGAAATATATTAAATCCTCTAATTATGGAAAATCTCAAAACTCTAACCATAGTGAACTCGACCCGTGGATGAACCTGAAATATCTATCCCATCTTTTATCTAGACCTGTAATAACTTTTTAGAACCATCCATTATATTCTATAGTTGGAGGTAAAGATAAAGGGACTAAAACTGTTTTTTGCTCAAAAATAAGGTTGAACATCAAGTCTTCTTCTCACAAATTGATCCTAAGAACATCAATGATGCATGAAATGATAAATTCTTTGTAATGGATATGAAAAATAGAAAGAATTACATTTTAATGAAATAACTTATGGGAACTAGTGGATGGAACCAATTACACATTGTAAATAGATAGTAAATGGGTGTTTAGAAATAAAGTGTATGATGCTGGCATAATATTATGAAATAAGGAAAGCCTTGTTTCAAAATATTACAATCAAGAAAAAGAAATTTAGCGTGAAGAAATATTTTCATTTATAGTTATACTTTAATCCATTAGAATCTTTTTAGCCTATGCAGCACATTTCAATCTCAGGCTATATAAATTGGATATCATTAATGAATTCATAAATATGTATATAGTTGGGGATTTTTAACAAAACCATGTTTTTAGAAATACCCAATTTTGAAATCGTATCATTAAATTAACATAAGCATTATATGGTTTAAAATTGGCCCCAAGAACCTGGTATGATAGGCTCAGTACTTTTCTAATTTCAAAAGGTATTTCAAAAAATATGGATATTCCTACCCTATTTATAAAATAAATTTCTAAAGAATTTTTTGTATTTCTAATATATGCTGATTATATTATTTTTGGATCTTCAAAAATTAATTTATTTATTGATTTTTTTAAAAATGATGAAAAATGAGGTTAAAATTAGTTTTATGGGAGAACATAAATTCTTTCATGGATTTCAAATTGTTCTCAATACCAAAGGTAAACTTTTCAATCAAAGTAAATAAAATAAAGATATTTTTAAAAGGTTTGGAATTGATTGTACAAAAGGAAGTGATACTCCCATGAGTACCAACTCCATGTTGAATCTTGATGATCATGGAAGGTCGGTTGATCAGATAAATTAAAGTGGGATGATTGGAAGTGTATTCTACTATACTGATAGATGGCCTGATATTATGTTAGTGTATGTCTGTGTACTAGTTTTAATAAACATCCTAAAGAGTCACATATTCATTTTGTAAAAATAATTTTCAAATACCTATAACATATTACTATCTTTGGACTGTTCTATTCTAGAGGAATATCATTTTTCTTAGTGAGCTACCATGATTCTGATTTTGGTGGTTTCAAGTTAAATAAAATTTATACCTCTATAACATGTCACTCTTTGGGAAGGACACTAGTATAATGGGGTAGTAAAAAAACATAATAATGTTTTATTGTATAGAGATGATGTGGAATAAATAGCTTCTAGTAGTTTTTGAGCTCAAATTCTATGGATAAAACAAACTTTTCAAGATTCTATTTTTAATTTTATACATTTACATATAAACTCTAATGACAGAAGTTCTATTAATATCTCTAAAAATCATGTGTCTTAGTCAAGGAAAAAATATATTGATGTAAGAAATCACTTTTTGAGGGATCATTATCAAAATGTGGATGTTACATTAGAATGAATTGGCATAGAACATTATCTTGTAGAAATATTCACTAAGAAATGAAATTCTTAAAGAATGAGCTATATCATACTTGATTTATGTATAATCTATTTTGAGTTATTTATTTATTTCTCAGGCTTTGTTTCCTCAAGGGTTTTTTTCTCAATGTTTGTGGTCTCACTGGTACATGTCTCACCATTCAATTTGTCACCATTGTGACGACACAACTGACAACACAATATAAGGACTCTCTGTTATGACTCACCATTTTATACTTAATATTTCTTCCCCTATATCTCTATTTTAATTCATTGATTTTATTTTTTATAATTCATTTTCAACTGACATATTTTAAATACTTAAATGATAAAATTTTTCACACCAAATAACTTCCCACATCAATATTTCTCTAGAACACTTGAGCCAAAAACATATCTATTGAACCCCTTGTTCTCCTTCTACCCCTTCCCATATATTGGGAATTGAAATATTGAAGTATACATCTTCCTCAACAATATAGAAATGATTGTCAACAAATATATTGAAAAATGTTCTGGTCAAAATGCCTATGGAAACCTGGTCTTGTAGATCATGCAACCATATCAGGAAATGAAGTGTGTAAAAAGTGTCTTCTTTCAATATTGTGACCATTTCATAGATTATTGTAAGAGGAGGGTTGGCTAGACTAGTTTACGAACCATAAGATTACATTGTACCCAATGCATGTTTTTGTGTTTTTTTGTACATTGAGTTTTAATTTAATGCCAAATTTGATTTATTTGTTAGAATTTGGAAAAATGGACAAATAATTCCTTTTTATTAAAGGTTTTGGGCTACATTTTTAAATGCAACTCATGATGGTATCTACAAATATCATGAATGAGTTTCTCCACCTCCAAGTGAAATTTTTAACCATGAAGAGGCTTGGGGTGATTTAACAGTAAATGGAAGGAAGATGTAAAGACCCTTAAATTTCAAGGGAAATTTTTTCTTAATTTTTCTTTGTGATTTTACAAGTACGCAGTTTCTGACGGCACCTGATTCCAAGGCCCGGTGTGCCCGGAATCAATTTCTGATGTTAAGATCTAGTACGTTCAGTGAACGAACGAGTGGGTTTTTTATCTTTTAAACTGATTCTCAGAATCGAAATCTTACGGCACCGATGAAACTGTAACCCCAATAATTTCTTAGGAAAACCTTTTTTCTAAAGGAGTGTTTTCTCGGGAGGAGTTGTTAAAAATGTGAAGAATTAAATTATAGTTGTTTCATAATTATAATTTTATTATACCACGAGTGGTTTAAGTTTCAAGGGAAAGGAAGTTGTGGGGAAGTTATTGTGGGGCCCACATGAGCCCCCACCTCCTTAAATTTCCTAACCCCCCATTAAACACCCCCTCAAGATTTAATGGGTAACTCATCCACTCGCTCCTCACTTTTTGTGTGCCAACACATTTAGTTAATGGCTTGAATTAATTTGGGTGTTTATAATATTTTTTGAATCTTAAACCATTCACCCTCCTCTATCTATTAAATATGCTAACTCATATAATTAAAACTTTTATTAATTATTTTGGAGTGTCATCAATTCATTGAATTGTTTCATTCTGCATGGAAAAGCTTTTTTAAAGGGGCCTTGTAAAATATTTGTGGAGAAAATATTTTGGGTGGGGGAAAACCATTGAAGAAATTGGAGGAGAGCTCCCCTCTTCCAGCGAAGAACGTTCTTGACGAAGAACATCTCCGGCGGAGAACGTAATGTCACCTACGATGTGCCTTCTATTCATTTTCCTCCGCGTTAAGGGAGGAGATACCACTGCCGGGAAAGACACCATCGACGATGACTCTTCCTCCGACATTAACGAAATCGACACTGATCTACCGTGATGTCGGATCATCCTGACGCTTGCCTCTTTCCGCGGTGCGACGCTGTGCGACGAATTTTCGAGGTGGGGGTTTGGTTTTGCATTCGTGAATATTATTTTTCCATATATCATTAAATTCATTAACCACTTTTTTTCTAATTAATGGTAGGGGCCGGAATGCACAAACACAGACGACACTCCTCCCCCTTTTGTTTTTGTACTCGTTGTGGCTTGAACGATGGTGGCACGGTGTCGATGCAATCCGCGGGAACAAAAAGAGCGGCGGAGGGGCACCGCGCCGATGCGCCGCGCCGATCGAAGAAGGGCCAAAGACTAAGGATGCGATGATCACCAATAAGGGCGGCCGGACTCCCCAACCGTCGGAGCATCAAAGGGCATAGCCTGAGCCGTGGCCGTACAGGGAACGGCAGACAGAATCACAGGTCGTCGGCGCTTCGGAGGGGCGGGACTGCAGGGTTTCGCGGCGGCGACACCGGCCGGACAACAGGGCCGACCGTTCAGAGGAGGCTGGGGGTCGTAACCCCCAGCGGCAGGCGGGCCCCCTCTACATGGGGGGCCGCCGTTTTGAGACAAGGGGGGAAGTTCCCCCCATTTTCTGCTCTGCCGAAATGGCCGAGCAGACTGGCCATGCGGGCCGTGCCCGCACCAGGCCAACCGACCGCACCGGGCCAGGCCGTCTATGTCGGGCCCCCATGCCGGGCCGGGCCGCGCCATGCCCTAGAGGGCCAGACCCGGACCTAGGTCAGGTTGACCCAGTTCGGGCCGCCCAGCGGGTCTTGGGCCGGGTCGGTTCGGGCTCAAAACCCCCTAAAAACGAACAACTTCATTCAAAGGCACATAACTTGGGATAAGGACCTCCAAATGACACAAATTCTGTTGCGATGTGATCCTTGGATAACGAATGTCATTTCGTTTTATTATACTCAAGGTTTCGGAGAACTTTGGGTACGACCGGGTGGGATCGAACACGAAACCAACCGGGCCCTCGGAGCAAAAATGCTTATAACTAGAGCTTCAGATGTCCGATTGACATGCCATTGACTTTGTTGGTTTCAACTGAGTGAGACGGTTCTTTTGGCTTACTCTTCTCGAGGTTTGGACGCATTTGGAGTACAGTTGGGTTGGTTTTGACTTATAAACCAATGGGGCCCCCGGAACGAAAAGGTCAATAACTCTCAGACCGGGCATCCTATTGACGCGCCGTCTTTCGTGTTGATTTCCTATTGATGTGACGGAACATTGTGATACATCAACTCTGGACTACATGACAGCTTATGTATCAACCCCTTGGATCATGGAGCGGACCCTCCCGGAACGAGCGTGTTGTGTGCGGGAACCCTAGAGTTGGTTGCGACAGCGACGAAGATGTCTTTCGTACTAGGATCCTTCGTCGGTTCGTCGAGTATGACATCCGTACTAGGATCCTTCATGGGTTCGACGAGGACAACTACCGTACTGGGATTCTCCCAGGGTTCGGTGAGGATGACTACCGTACTGGGATTCTCTGTGGGTTCGACGAGGATGACTACCGTACTCGGATCCTCCCTAGGTTCGACGAGGACGACTATTGTACTGGGATCCTCTGTGGGTTCGACTACTGTGTTGGGATCCTCCGTGGATTCGACGAAAAGGACTAATATACTTGGATCCTCCATGGGTTTGGCAGCGACGACTACTAAACATGAATCCTAGGTGGGTTCAGTAGAGGATATGATTCAAAGGCAATATCTAATCATCTCCACCCCTCTTCGTAAATGGATACATGTGTGAGATGAGTCTGGACTTTCACTCATTATCATTGCTGTGATTAGATTGATATCCTGTGTGGATTGGATTATGCTTTCTTTTATGGATTGGGTCATACATTCCTATGTGGATAAGTATTACTTTTCTAAGTGGACTGGATTGTACTAGAGCCCGTGTGTTGGAGATGAACTGGATTTGATGACTTAAGTATATGTATGGGAATATACCTAAGTAGTGTTGGATAATACTTTGTGATTGTATATTTCTTTTTGTTTATCATTTGTGGATTCAGGGAGACCTTTGGGGGTCTCGGGGTCCCTACTGAGTGTCGTATACTCACCCCTTCACGGGCTTTGTCCACACTACGTTGTGTTGGTTGCAGATGACAGACATCACTGATCATGGTTGAGGCTTGTAGATCTAGATGGTACCCGGTGGTGGAATTCATGAAGAGACGGTACCCGGAGGTGGACACGAAGACGAGAAGGTACCCGGAGGTGGACCTGACAATGAGATGGTACCCGGAGGTGGACTTCACGACGAGACGGTACCCGGATGTGACAGACGGACGTGGAGAGCTGAGGTAGCCATCTGTACCTACCCTTCAGTAATGGACTCCGGAGGACAATCTAGGAGCAGCTTTACACCTTCCGGCTGTTTTTTCTTCTTCTTGTAATTTACGGTTGGGCTTGTATTTTTTGCCCCTTTTGTACATTGAGCATACATGTTATATTGATTTACTTAGTGTTTTCTTCCACTTGTACTCTAGTTTTGTGTGTTTTTATGTTTCGTAACGGCAATTCCTTCCCTGTTATAGGAATTTAAGCCTTTGGTGCTAGTCGTCAGCCCATGGCCTATGGAAGGCGGGCTTGGGGGTAGTTACGACATGGGCCCCGGGGGACGGGTCGTGACAAATTGGTATCATAGGAGTTCGATTATACCACAAAACTCAAGACTCTGGTCTTTCTTCTATGTGAATAAATAGTGTAAATGGTATTGAGTGTGGTTATCTGTCCAGGGAGTCCAGTGTTTGTGCGACGACCGATATATCCATACACCAGGACCCTGACTTCTGATTTCCGACTTAGGGCACGAAAACATTGATTGCACGTGTGTTTCAAAAGTTTTCATTGTGATTATTTTGTGTCAGCTCACCAAGTATACTGTATTGATTGTGGAACAACTTTTTCTTTTTAGGATGGCCCCACGACGGCAGCCTGCTAGGGTTCCGAGCGTTGTATGAGACGACAGCCCACTGAGCGACGAGGCCTCAGTGCAGGGCCCTATTACAGCATAGGCACTGGCGGTAAATCTACCCCCCGAGCCACCGATGCAACCAGCCCTTGCCGCTGAGAGTTCATGTCACCTTAGTGAACTGCATGAGTTTCAGTATCAGATACAACCATGGTTCTGCGGGGATACGGACCCTCAGGCAGTCGTGGATTGGCTGGAGGCTATTGTATGAGTTTTCATGTTAGTATGGACACCAGCTGACCTCATGGTGATCCTTGTAGCAAGTCACCTGCACACGGCAGTAGGTAGATGGTGGAGCTTGATGCACCAGGTGCACGAAGATGCATCTTTAATTTGGAAGGATTTCGAGAGACTATTCTCCTCGGAGTTCTTTCCATCCACCCTCCATGCGGTGTGCATTCTAGAGTTACTACAACTGTGGTAGGGCAGCATGACCGTGTCCCAGTACTTGGTGAGGTTTAATGATCCCTCGTGCTACTCCACAGATATGGTACGAGACCCGTTCTTCATGGCCCGGACCATCGAGCAAGGAATGAGTCATGAGATCAGGTCTTCAATGATCTCTCTCGACATCCCGACGCAGGCGGGGGTGTTGGAGAGAGCCCTTATAGTTGAGATTTTTTTCTCACCGATAAGTCACCGGCGATGAGACCCTTCGTAGGATGACCCGTAGCGAAGTCCTCTGCCGCTGGCAGTAGACAGATGATGCAGAGGTACAAGAGGGCCAGGCCATTAGATGAGGAATCATAGGACACAAATTTGATTGTACGGGGCACACGAGGAGAGCCAGCCACACGAGGAGCAGGCAGTGCAATGCATGCGGCGGGCAGGGACACATGGCTCGAGACTACCCGCCTTGTCCTGCAAATGAGCAGTAGGTGGTAGAGGGACCTCCTAGGAAAAGCATCGATCATGGCGGTCTACAGGGAGTAGGAAGACGAGGTAGAGGAGTTGGCCGAGTAGCGGGTGGTGGGTGACGCTTTGAGGCCCTACCACCACCACCACCAGGGCGACTGCCCCGACCGTAGGCAACGGGTGGACATGGGAGAGCTCAGCTTCAGGTAGTTGAGGCTTACGACCATGGAGATCCGGGAGATGATGGAAAAGAGCAGGACTAGCTCCAAGAATGGGGACCTTTGTTCATGTTGCTTATAGCTTTTTTGATGTTTTGTGTCATTCTACCTTGGGCTACAGTAATAAAAGAGAATGATCATGTGACGTTTTGTCCCCTGTCCTTTTTATGTAGTTGATACTAATATATTCCCGTTTAAAACTTCTGACATGACCCTCACTTTTGAGATACCTATTAGAGAAGACCTAGTGACCGCACACTGATGCCGACAGTGTGACTCAACCCTTGGAGGTTATAGTAATGGTTTGATCTCTAGGTATTAGCGTCGAGGCCTTACGACGTCATCCTTGGTATGTATTAGTATCATCCATGTCGGGATTGACTGTATTTGGCATAGAACATGGTTCATCCAGGGGATGATACCAGATTTTTCATATCAGCAAAGATGAAATCATAGCAACTCTTTTAGGACCAGAGAAGGATTAGGTCATCTAGGATTGGATGAGGAAAACTCTGAGCCGACAGAAGACTTACGATGACTGGAGGCGGAGACCCATAGAGTTTTTTGGATGGTGACCATGTTTTCTTACGGGTCTCACCTCGATGTGGATTACGAAGATTTGGCCAGGGAGGCATGTTATCCTCGCGCTTCATCGGACCTTTTGAGGTCCCCAACAGGGTAGGTGATGTGGTTTACCTCTCGACCCATTCACCTTAGTTGCACCCAGTGCATGACGACTTCCTCATATCCCAACTGAGGAGTTATGTTCATGACCCAACACATATCATCGACCATGGGGAGCTGGACATTGAAAATGGGATGACTTTTATGGAGGTCCCGTTAGAGATCTAGGATAAACAGGAACAGGTCCTACATGGACAGTCGATTCCTCTGGTGCGCTTTCACTTGTAGCTTGAGAACCTCCAGGGGAGCACATGAGAGCAGAAGGCTTAGATGAGTGCTTAGTACCACTTTATCTTCCTTAGTTTGTGTTAAAGATTTACGTGGACATAAATCCCTAAGGAGGGAGTAATATAAAGACCATTAAATTTCAAGGGAAATTTTTTCTTAATTTTTCTTTCTGATTTTACAAGTACGCAGTTTCTGACGGCACCTGATTCCAAGGCCCGGTGTTCCCGGAATCAATTTCTGAAGTTTAGCTCGGGTAACATTTGTGAACGAATGAGCGGGTTTTTCAGACTTTTGAACTGATGGTCGAAATCAAATTCTGAAGGCACCGATGAAACTGCAGTGCTGGTAATTTCTTAGGAATAACTTTTTTCCAAAGGAGCATTTTCTCGGGAAGAGTTTTTAAATATGTGAAGAATAAAATTATAGTTGTTTTACAATTATAAATTTATTATACCACTAGTGGTTTAAGTGTTATGGGAAAGGAAGTTGTAGGGAAGTTGAGGTGGGACCCACACAATCCCCCAGATCTTTAAATTTCCTAACCCCCCATTGAATATCCAAAGGAGCATTTTCTGCATGGAAATGTTTTTTTAAAGGGGCCTTGTAAAATATTTGTGGGGAAAATATTTTGGGTGGGGGAAAACCTCTGGAGAAATTGAAAGAGAGCTACCTCCCTCCAACAAAGAACGTTCTTGACGAAGAACACCTCCGGTGGAGAACGTGAAGTCACGGACGAAGTTCATTCTCTTCATCTTCCTCCGCATCAAGGGAGGAGATACCACTGCAGGGAACGCCGTCATCAATGACGACTCTTCCTCTGACGTCAATGAAATCAGCATCAATCAATCGTGACATCCGATCATCACGACGCTTGCCTCTTTCCGTGGATCGATGCTGTGCAATGACTTTTCAATGTAGGGGTTTGGGTTTTCGTTCGCGAATAATCTTTTTCCATCCATCATTACATTCTTTAGCCACTTGTTATCGAATTAACGGGAGGGGGCCTGACCACACAAACATGGTCGGCCCTCCTCCCCCTTTTGTTGTTGTACTTGTTGTGTCTTGAACGAAGGTGGCGCGGTGCCGATGCATTGCGCCGGAACTAATAGTGCAGCAGAGGGGCGTGGCGCCGACGTGCCATGCCGATCGAAGAAGGGCCGCGACCTAAGGCCGAGGCAATCGCCAACAGGGGCGGCCGAATTCCCTGGCCGCCAGAGCATTAAGAGTCGCTGCCTAAGACGCGACCGTATATGGAATGGCAGCCAGAATCACCTGCCACCGGCGCTTCAGAGCGGCGGACCAAGGGGTCTTATGGCAGTGTCACCGGCCGGCCAACTAGTCTGGCCGTTCGGAGGAGGCATGGGGTCGTAACCCCCAGTGGCAGGCAGGCGGGCACCCTCCATATGCAGGGCTGCCATTTCGAGATAAGGGGGGAAGCACCCCCCATTTTCTGCTCGGCCGAATCGGCCAAGCTAACAGGCCACACGGGCTGTGGCCGCACCAAGACAACTGGACGGACAGGGCCATGTCGGTGGGGCTGGACCGGGCTACGTCGGCGGGGTCGGGCCGCACCAGCCGTGTAGGACCCGGACCTGGGTCCGGTCGACCCAGGGGGTCTTGGGACGAGTCGGTCCGGGCCCAAAACCCCAAAAAATGGACAACATCGTTCAAAGGCCCATAACATGGGCTAAAGACCTCCGAATGACACTCCATAAGCTATGATATGATCCTTGGATCTGTGTAGTCGTTTTAATAGATTATACTCAAGGTTTTAGAGAACTTTGGGTATGGCCAGGTTGGTTCGAACACGAAACAAACCGGGTCCTCGGAGCGGAAACACTTATAACTCAAGCTCCGGACGTCCGATTCACGTGCCGTCAACTTTGTTGGTTTCTCATAGTGAGAAGGTTCTTTTGGATTACTCTGCTCGAGGTTTGGATGCAGTTGGAATACAGTCAGGTTGGTATTGACTTAAAAACCAACTGGGCCCCTGAAACGAAAAAGACAACAACTCTCAGACCGGGTGCCCGATTGACGTGTCGTCTGTCGCGTTGAGTTCCTATTGATGTGACGGAACATTGCGATACATCAACTCTGGACTATGTGATAGTTGATGTATTGACCCCTTGGCTCGTGGAGCTGACCCTCCCAGAACAAGCGTGATGTGTTCGGGAACCCTAGAGCTGGTTGCGACTACGACGAAGATGTCTTCCTTACTAGGATCCTCTGTGGGTTCGACGAGGACGACTTCCATACTAGGATCCTCCGTCGGTTCCATGAGGATGGCTACTGTATTGGGATCCACCGTGGGTTCAACAAGGATGAATACCGTATTGGGATACTCTGTGGGTTCAACGAGGATGACTATCGTACTAGGATCCTCCATGGGTTCGACGAGGACAACTATTGTACTAGGATAATCTGTGGGTTCGACTACCGTGCTGGGATCCTCCATGGGTTCGACGACGATGTTTACTATACTTGGATACTCCATGGGTTAGGCAGCGACGACTACTAAACTTGGATCTTATGTGGGTTCGACAGAGGAGATGATTCAGAGGCTACATCTAATCATCTCCACCCCTATTCGTAAATGGATACCTTTGTGAGTTGAGTCTTGGAATTCAATAATTATCTTTGATGTGATTGACATGATATCCTGTGTGGATTGGATTATGCTTTCTAGTGTGGATTGGGTCGTACAATCCTTTGTGGATTAAGTTTTACTTTCCTGAGTGGACTGGATTGTACTAGAGCTCATGAGTTGGAGTTGAACTGGATTTGATGACTTAGGTATATTTATGGGCATATAACTAAGTATTGTGGGATGATACTTCGTGATTGTATCATTCTTTGTGGTTTATCCTTTTTGGATTCAGGGAGACCTTCAGGGGTCTCAGGGTCCCTACTGAGTATCGTATACTCACCCATGCATGGGCTTTTCCTTCACTACGTTGTGTTGGTTTCATATGACGGACATCACTTATCGTGGTTGAGGCTTGTAGAGCTAGACGATACCCAGAGGTGGACTTCATGATGAGATGGTACCCGGAGGTGGACGTGACGACGAGACGATACCCGGAGGTGGACCTGACGACGAGACGGTGCCTGAAGGTGGACTTCATGAAGAGACGGTACCCGGAGGTGACAGACATACGTGAAGAGCTGTGGTGGCCATCTGTACCTACCCTTCAGGTAGGGACTCTAGAGGACGATCCAGGAGCAGCTTGAAACCTTCATGTTGTTTTGTCTTTTTCATGTACATTACTGTTGGGCTTGTTTTTCTGCCCCCCTTTGTACTTTCAACAAACATGTTATATTGCTTTACATAGTGTTTCCTTCCTCTTGTACTCTGGTTGTGTGTGTGTTTATGTTTCGTAAAAGAAATGCCATTCCAGATATAGGGATTTACTCCTTTTGTTCTAGTCACTAGACCTTGGACTGTGGAAGGCGAGCTTGGGGATAGTTACGACTTGGGCCCCGGGGGACGGGTCCTGACAGAAGAGAAGATCTATTACTGCTGAGTCTGATGGAAAAAAATATTCTTTAATAAGATCATTTAAAATCCTATCTTTTTATGTAGTTTTATTTTTCTACCATGAAGTATAAAAGTTTTTTCATTCTACATCTCTAGAAAAATATTCATAAGATAAATATGTGCAAATATCTTGTCCTTCATATGTTTGAAATAATCAAAACCACCTCAAAATACACTTATTTTTTATTTTCAGGATTCATCTCTTCAATGGTGCCAGCCAAAGGATTGGTAAAGGAAAATGAAGAAACTATTGAGGATTATGATTTTTTTGTCTATGGAACTATGCAGATGAATGAAGACCGGATGGAATCCCTAGAAGAAGTCACAGGTTGAAGACAATGAAAATATTTAAGAGTATTTTTTTCAAATTAATCATCCCTCAAGACCCAAGGATATCACTAACCCTAGTTTGGAACTAGATTAAATTGTTGAATATTCATATAAGGAAGATGAAGATGATTTTTATAAAGATAATGATTCAGATAATGATGCTAACAAATTTGATGATGTACCCAAGGGTAATGCTACAGATGAGGAAGAAGGTGTTGTTGAAGAAGTTGTTGATAAGTTAAAATAGGCCGAAGGAGAAGAAAATATAAGTGAATACGGAAAATATAATAGAAGAGGAAATAATTAGGAAAATGATCCAAGTAAGGGTAATAGATCAAATCAGGGTAATGGAAAAGAATGAGAAGTCTCTTTTCTGGATGAAAGAAGTATTGAACACCTTGTTCATTTAGAAGAATATGTAGTTAAGACTAAATTCCATCATGTGAAGGTAGATACATTGGAAAGAGTTCAAGTTATGGAGTATTTTAATTCTTAAAACGATACATATATTGAGGGGAATAAAAACATTAGTTCATAAAGAAATTAATTTTAATATCATCTTGATCTATGTTCTATATATGCCTGGAACTGGTTTCCAAGATATTTTGATGTCGATGTATCTCTGAGATCCTCATTTAAATAAATTGAACTTTCAACAATATTTCAACTCAAACCCATCACATCTAAATTAGTGGTTTCTATTTAAGAGCCAATACTTATTCCAAACCCTATTCAAGAAACCTTAAACTATGTGGGTCACAAATATTAAATGGCTTTTAGGGAAAATCTGTTATCTCAAATTGGAAATCATATGAAGTGACAACCTACTCCTATGACCAAACATAGTAAAAGAGATGCTGGAATTCTTCTTGAAATGTTAATAAGGAAACTCAACACAATATTATTCATGACATATAAGAGGAAAGGATTGTAAATAAATAGCTTAATGATGAATTTCAATCCTTAAACTCATTTGTTGAGGAGATGTGGAAGGAAATGTATACTATTTCTAGTACAGCTCTAGTTCTTATCCTAAGTGAGGCTAATGAAGTCATGCTCTTATGAGAGGATGTATCTCAGATTCAAACAAATTTGATTTTATTGGCTGAATAAGTAGGTACGAACAACAAAAAACTAGTCAATGAAATGTGTTGGAATGTGTCTGCAATCAGTCGACTGACAGATGAATATAAAGGCTCTTTAGAGATAGTTCATTGAAATCATAATGAATTCACCTTTTCTTTTCCAACTATATCTATTTATAATCAGACATATTATCCCTTGGATAGTGATTTTATTAGTTCAGTGATAAGTGAAAAAATTTATGCTTTGATATGTAGTTTTGATCAGGAAATCATTAGTACGATTCAGAATCACAATGAGCATGTTCAATACCTGGTCAGTACCTACTTAAAAGCTTCCACTAATACTCAAATAGAAATTTAAAAAATCTAGATTTCTATATTAAGAAGATCTATTCGAGAAACTTTCTAACCAATAACATCATGTATTTTATGGAGAATTTATGGCTACCTCTAGTGACTCAAGAATTCAAGGATAAATTCATACAGTTGAAGGTCGTTACACCTCCCCTTGAGTTTTTTTGCGAAAATCAGGATGACATTGAGAATGATATTGAATATATTGCATATGAAATTAGAGATATTTTATCATCTTAATCCATACATGCAGTGTCAAAGTATAATAATTGTTTCTCCAAAAGTTGTCCCTCTGAGACATGGCATCATTCCTAACACCTTTACTTCCTTTATACTTATCACTATGACCCCTACTCAGGCTATCAGCACGATCAGATCAGTCCTTACTGAGCAGTGTTTACCTCAGTCTTCCTCTATACTGAGCCTTTCTCCTTTTATTATTGAAGGATTACCTCAACCTCATATTCGTATCCACTATGTCCCTCCAACCATTATCCCTTATACACCTATAGGTTCTACACTTAATGTCTCCCATAAGGTAAAGGAGGTGGTGGACGTAGAGGAGAAGTGATTGGATGATTTTTTATAGGGCTATGTGGATTTTTGTGATTTTACTATGTTGATGTATTCAATTAACTGTTCGCATTATTTTATTCACTTGTTGATGATATTTTTTTCATTAATTTTAACTTTCATCTCCCAATATTCTTTTTTATAATAAAAAAAACTGTGAGAAAACATATATGTTATTTACTCACCTAAAAATATTTATTGAGCTATGCTACTAATAATCTGTGATCAGATACTAACATATGAGTATAGTCTATAATGTTTCATATATATTCTCTGATACATTAATGTATTTATTTAATATTAATCCAGCTATGTTGTATTTAATTATTCTCTATTCAGATCTTGATTTTACATAATCTGTATGGTATGTTTAGATAAATATTTATCCTTTACTATGTTCATTATATATGGATTGTAAATTCCGTGATTTGTAATCATCAAAAAGTAGGTTATTGTTGGCCTCTTCTTGTTTTATTGCAGATAAATCATGTTTAAACATGTTTAAGCATGCTTAATATTATCTCAATATGTTTCATTATGACAATGTATAATCTTAAACTATTATGTAATGTATAATTTCTGAAAATAGGTTGAAAATATTTGACTAGTTATGAGTCACTGGCCAACATATTCATTGTCACCGGTTAGTGAACACACAGTAACTAGTCCCACTATTCAGTCAGAAAATCAGCCATGTATGATTAATCATTTCCTTGACGTCGCTCAGTCTAAAATATGGAAATGTATAAAACATCGGTGTTTCCTTCTACGAGTATAGAATTTTCACAAAGGACCAGACACTGTGGGCATGGACAATACATTGTTCCAACAAGTTTAAAATTTTCACACATGACTAGACACCATTCTAACTACAATGGTCTTCTATTTTTGTAAAGTCTCAGACACTATTTTTAAGACACTATATAGAGGTAAATGTTGAGTCATCGATTTTGAGTCACCGATCATGTCTCACCACTTCTATTACACTGTTGTTGACATAGTCATTTATTTATTAATCATTTAAATTTGAAGTTATCAAAAATGGTCATATATGACTTATTTAAGGTTACTGATATTATTAATGATATTTTGTACCCTTATTAGTTGGTAGTAATAGGTATAAGGTACTTGAATATGATGACTATTTTTCATCCTATCAGAAAAAATAAAAAACATTGGAATTTAATAAATTTTGTCATTTGAGAAGATAGATATATATGGTGTGACACCCAAAACCAAGATGAATATATACACTCTCATCCTGCTAGAAGAAAATAAGAAAGAAATTACTGTGAACTAATGTGTGAACATCCTTACAGAAATAAAATTAACTAAAGAGGATTCATAAGGAGCATCTCATCTACATAGTAACCAGAACACAAAGCATTCATGACACTATTTTTTGGTGTCGGTTTTTACAAAAGGAATCATGCTTCTCATCTCCTACATCCAAAAAATATAGAATCATCACACACATTACATGAATAATTCTAAACCCTTTCACATTAGATCTTATTTTTTGTGTTCATTTTCAATACATTTTGAGTAATATGTATGTCTATTTCATAAACACACAATATATCCTAATATAGGCTAGAGGATACAAGATATCCTCACTCAATCATATTTCAACAACATATTTATCCCATTTATTACTATTGAAGAGTTCCTTGTGTGTTCTTATTGTATATAGTTTATTATGATTATTTATGGTAGAGGTCTGGTAGACCTTGATAGCACTGTCTACTGTTGAGAACCTCGATCCAAGATGTGGAAAAATATTATTAATATAAGCTACTTACTGGCAGGTGATCACCAAGTAGAGATGACTACGTCTCTATTTAAGACTAAACCACTAATATTTTATCTGATTTGTTATTTAAATTTTGTTTTCCCTATTTTATCAAATATTTTAGTAATGTAAATAATCTATCGATAGTTAATGTTAGTTAATATTTACAACTCTATTCTTATTAGTAAATTGTATTTAAAAGTTATACAAATCATTCATATTTCTGCAACTGATAATTAATCAATCGTTTTAGAAATTAATTGAACATTCCAAAATCTTATAAATCATCTACTTCGGTTTACAGGGTTGTTAATACTTTCATTGGATATTGTTTAAATATATATTTTAAAACATTAATTTTTATAGGAATTGAAATCACCTCCCCACTTGTGTGTTATAATCCGACCTACAATGTTAAATTAGTTTGATAAAATATTAAATTTTTTATTGATTTAATAAAAAAATATTTAAGAAATTTTTTCAATTTTTAGTTTCTTTAAAATATAAAGAAAGTCAAAAGTCCAATATAAATTGGATTTTTTTAATTAGAATTGTTGATACAATTTGTTAATTGTTATATAATGAAGCATATATAATATTAATGATCATATAATGATCATATTATCCATTTATATTTCTATATATAATATCACAAAAATTACCCAATTTATTCACAAAAATAAATTATTAATATTTATACAATATTTACAGTTTTTTAATTATTTCATCTTTTATAAAAAAATTGTATTATTTTCTTTTGGGATGGTGAATGTCCAATTTATAATTTAAATTTTTTATTAGTTGTAGATGGATTAAAATCATAATTTTCACAAATATATTTTATTATATTTAAATTAATACCCAATCTTATGTGTTCATAATATATCATAACTAAATAAATCATAATTCTATATTGTTTTTGGTTGTGTTTAATATATTTTATCTATAACTCCCTCATCCAATAAGCCCAGAGTCTGTGCATTATTTTAATACATTTGCAAGATTACAAGGAATCATGACCCAAAATAATGATCAGTTTAGCAGTCTTGGAAAATAGATTATATACAAGATAGAATCATTATAATTTAAAAAATAAAATACAGCATAGATAGTTCTTTTAGACCTCAATTATTCCCTTTTATCTTAACCAGGCATATTAATCATAATACACTTCTTGGTAATCCTGGGAAAATAAAATATAATTAATGGGTGAGATCAGATGCTTCGTTATGGTAAAAAATAAGGTGGAAGATAACACAAAAAATAGGCATGGTGAATAATTAAAAACACTTTCCTTTAAAAATAAAAAACATGAACACTTTATGGAAGAAATATGAATAGTGTAAATAAAGACATTATAAGACATATTCATGGGTGTTCTACTAGTGGAATAACTACATGAACCATCCAAATTATTCTCATAATGAGGGAATGTATATTTCCAGACATTTTGAAACATTTTTTTAAGGCCTCGGCCAAAACATATAAAGATGATTTTGGCCTCGGCCAAAACCATATATCAAATTGGGAATGACCTGAGCCTATTAAAGGTCTAACTGTCTCATGAGACCTATAGATGCATTGAGGAGTTATAGTGGGCTCCAGTAATCACATACTATATCCAATACATTCCTCATATAAGAAGGTTGGACCATAACATTAACATTTGTATTAGAGATAACATATGAAATGATAATACATAATCCATTAAACATGAATGGTATATAAATAACACATCAATAGTCAAACATATCTCCAAGCCATCAATACAATATAGGTGATTTGTATCATAATAAATCAACATCAAACAAGTTTAAAATACATCAATGGATGTTTACACAGATAAAAATGATTTGTAAACATGTTTGAGAGAAATATCCCATTTTCATGAAAACATTTAAAAGTAAAATAATTTATAAAGGAAGACAATTTTGAATCAAAGCTTCTCATTAAACATTAATACTTTTGAATAGAATTATCATTTTAAAAACAATCATGTCCATATAATTAAATCATTAAAAACCATTTTGAAAACATGGACATTAATGAGAATGATTTAGAAGAATAGATATTTTAAACATTTGAAATGATGTTTTAAAAAAATATTACATTAAATATATTCCCTTTGAAAAATCTACTATGAAACATGGATATGGATGATAAATGTGTCCCAGTAAAAACATACCCATAAACAATCTCAAATAATAATGAGATTGAGGAATTATCCCTTACCTTGAACTTTCCATTGGTCGAGGGTTTATTTAACCTCCTATATAATGACCATATTATGTGATTAAGTTATACAATAACCATATTAATATTTATTATTTCATACATAATTCATTTATGACATTATACTACCCATTTAATAATGATTTCCATGTTAAATTTATATTTCGGGTAATAACCGCTTTCATTGTCGTACATGTTATAACTTGTTACTCTTGATCGTATCATTTAGATCATGATTTAAATACATCGAGAATATAAAAAAAATATTTATATATCATATATATTTATAATATTAGTATTTTTAATAGATATATATATGAAATGGAAGACACCTTTTAGGGAGACTGTAGGTCATACATACACATAATCATTGTTCATGTTTTCAAATCGTATTAAAGGGAAGTACGTTAATAAGATATATGTATGTAAATATACATATATATATATATCTAGTAGAATTATAATTTCATATAATAAATACTTAATAATAAATTGTATTTTTCTAATCATTGTTTTATGGTGAATGTTGGAATGAATCTCATAGCGCCATGGAGACGGTAATCTGTATGTACGCACGAGCTACAATATCGTTATATTGATTGTGAAATAGTATGTAATTGGATGTTATATCATTTTTACAGATTAATTAACATGATATATTTATTATTTACATCATTTAAATTCATTATTATACCTATCCAAATAATGAAATTTTTGAATAACAAACTATACCACAACGTGGAGACGGTAAGCCATACGTATGCACATTTGGTGATTTTGTCATTTATTGGATGGATAGAATGATTAATATGGTTTTACCATATTTATAATCACTTCATAGTATGTAAAATATATTTTAGTTATTATTTTGGAAAGTAAAAACAAATAAAGTGGAAGTGGAAGAGGAAAAAAACTAGAAAGAGAGTGGTGAAATTATTTCCTCTTCTTTGGGTGTTTCCTTTTGAGTGGATCAAAAGGGATATTTAGGATGGCTTTAAATGAACGTAAGGACATTAGGAATATTTGAGGTATGCTGGGAGGATATTTGGATAGGTTTTAGATAAGGAAAATGGCTTTGTATATGTGATTTTGAGAGATGGGGATGTACCATTTTATAAGAGAGGTGAGGGTCACTTTAGGAAAAGCTTGAAATATTATTTTATAATAATATAATTTTCGGATTAACATAGCTAAAAATGATTTATTTATAGGATAAGGTGGGAATCCGTCGAAAAAATCTATTCTAATAGGTTTTATAGAATTTTAGGTTACCATTTTAACCTTATAATATAAATTCAACTCGTAGTTAAATAGTTTAACTTTTACCATGTCTTCATGTATTCTTACACTATATTGTAAATAAACATACTATAAACTCCCAAGAGAACCCCAAGTGGTTAATTATTAATATATAACACATTATCTAAGTACTTTAGTAGAACCTTAGATTTTTGGTAATATTATATTAATTAATAATGCAGTATTAGTTTTAAAAACATAAATATGTCAATTTTGACACTATTTAGAATTTGATATTTTTGAAAGCCATAAAAACATTATCACTATGAGTAGAACTTATTTAACCAACTCTAAAATTTCATATTTAACTAGAATATTATTTTAATTCATCATAATTCTCAATTTTCATTTATTTAGATATTTATAATATCTATTATTTTAATATTTCATTAATAACGTAATTACTACATAATCATTATGTCATAAAAAAATTAAATTTTTTATAGTCTAAAAAATATAAATAAAATAATATTATGTAGGAAATATTTTTTTGTTTATAATGAATATTTATAGTCATATTTATATAGTGTGTAACACTATATTAAAAATGGTTTATTTATTAAACGTTGAATTAAACTCTTTTAACTCTTATTTAAATATAATGATAATAATTGTTCTAATCTAATCCACGTGGACCAAATAGGATCATATTTTATTACAATGGTTTTTTTGGTCTAATTGTATTTATCCAATATAATTAGAACGTCTGTTATGGTAATTATGATATCATTTTTAACCTAAATTACTCTATTTAATTTTAACCGTGGTAAATAAAAGTCAGAAGATACTATTCACCTAAAATTATTTCCATCTTATTAAACCAACTTTTACTTTCTGATATTAACCATGTCTCTCATATTTTTAATATTCAACTCACAGAAGCGGTATAATTATGTTTTATACAAATTTGCAGATGCTCATATGAGGTGGGAAAAAAACGGAAAAAAGGTCCATAAAATTTTTATATATCTAAACTTTTTCTTAAAATGATTCCAATGAATTAAATTGAACATATATAGTTATTATGTATCTATTTTGACCTAATATAATTTTTTTAAAATAAATAATTATTTAAAGAAAATGATGGTTTTAACCAATAACTGAGTGTTTTTCACTAGTCATAAAAAAATGAATGTATTCAGAAAAAAACAAAAATTACATTCTAAGCTAATTTCAATAATCCAAATTCCAAATTGATTTCCATTTTGAAAATTATAATTTATAAAATATTAAAAAATGGGTATTACTATTCGTAATGGCATGTTTGATTGGTCGCAGTCTGTTAGAATCTCAAAGATACGTACAATAGATGATATTACATTAGTCAAAGGGAAATGTACCATGGATGTTTGGGATGTTACATTCTTCCATCCTTTACATAATTTAATCCTAAAAATTCTTAGAATACAAATTCACAAAAAGATTTAGGTTGTTCTTCTTCATAAGTTCCTCAAGTTCCCCCGTTGCCTCTTCCATCTTATAGTTTCTCCATAGAACTTTAACCAGATGAGTAGTCTGGTTTCTCTATACTTGTTCTCTAGTATGATGAACCATAATTGGTTCTTACCAATAAAAAATATCAGGTTACAGTTTAAATTCCCCAATGGTGAGTACATGCATTGGGTCAAGCATGTATTTTCTAAACAATGATACATGGAACACATCGTATGCTTTGGAGAGACATGGCGGAATTTCCAAATGGTATGCTACAACCCCAATTTGTTCTAGAATCTCCAAAGGTACAATGTATCTGGGACTTAATTTAACCTTCTTACCATATCATATAACTCCCTTCCATGTAGATACCTTCATGAAAACATGATCACATAACTGAAATTACAAATCCTTATTTCGGTTATCGGCATAGCTCTTCTGCCTACTTTGAGCAGCTTTGATGTTTTTTAGGATAACCATCACCTTGTCCATGGTTTCCTCAACAAGTTCTAGACCTACTAGTTTTCATTCACCAACATCATCCCAACAAGTTGGTGTGCGACATCTCTTTCCATATAGTGCTTTATATGGTGCCATCTGAATACTTGAATGGAAGATATTTTATAGGAAAATTTTACCAAAGGTAAATATTGATCCCACATACCATGAAAGTCATGTGAGAAAGATCTCAAAATGCCTTCTATGGTGTGAATATACCATTCTTATTTTCTATCTGATAGAGGGTGGTTAGATGTTCTCAAATGTAGTTCAGTATCCGTGGCCTTCTGAATTCTTTTCCAGAAACATGATGTAAAATGGGGATCATGATCAGAAACAATCGATATGGGTGCTCCATGACTTCTTACAACTTCATTAATATACAGTCTTGCTAGACGTTCAAATGGTAAATGTTATATTATAGCAAGAAAATGTGCTGACTTGGTAAGATGCTCAACAATGACTCATATTGCATCACTCATTCAAGGAGTCTTTGGTAGCCCCATTACAAAGCCCATCATAATATCATCTCATTTCAACTCAGTTATGGGGAAAGGGTTTCATTACTCTTCTAGGATGTTTTCTTCTAGCTTTCACTTGTTGGAAAACCATACACCTTGACACAAAATCAACAATCTCCCTTTTTATGTTATCTCACCACAAATGATCCTTCAAATCTTTATACATCGTGGTGCTCCTTGGGTGTATAGAGAAAATAGATCTATGAGAATCATACCCCAATTCCCTTTTTAGATTAGGTATATCAAGAAAAGAATGTCTCATCCCAAATTTCAAAATTCCATTTTCATATATGATGTCACTCAATCACCCATCATTTATAGCATTAATCTTTTTTTCAGACTCTTCATCATCAGTCTAAGAATTTTCAAACCTTTCTAGTAACGATGGATTGGCATGATTTTGAAAAAGTATTGATGTTTCACCATGCAAGGTTATTCCCATATCTATCTTTACTAGATCCATGAAAATAAGATCTGATTCATCTCTATTCTTTTTCAAAACACCAGGCTTCTTTCTGCTCAATGAATCTTCAGCCTTATTTTCCTTCCCCTGGAGGTTGTGTATTGTGAAATCATAATCCTTGAGTAGTTCAAGCTATTTCCTATTCCTTATGTTTTTTTTTTGAAAATATACTTGAAACTATTATGATCAGTATAAATATAACATTTTTCAACATAGAGATAGTGTCTCCATGTCATCAGAGTGAACATTAGAGCTTCTAACTCAAGATCATGAGTGGGATAGTTTTTCTCATAAATGTTTAGCTTTCGTGATGCATTTTCAATAACTCAATAATTATTCATAAGAACACAACAAAATCATTTCATTTAATCATAACTAGAAATAACAAACCCATTGTCCCCGGATAGTAGAGTTAAGATAGGACCATTGAAAAATATTCCCTTAATTTATTCAAAACTATTTTCACACTCTTTTTTACAAACAAAATTAACCGATTTATTTGCGATATTTTTAATTTGTTATCCAACTAGGAATAATTCTGGATGAAACGTCGATAATAACCTGCTAAATAAATAAAATTGTGTAACATAGTTATACTCATCAGTGTTTTCCATTCATGGATTTCAATGGTCTATGAAGGATCAACATATATTCCATCAATAGAGAAAATATGGCCATGAAATGAAATATCTTGATGCTTGAATTCACACTATGTAAACTTCCCATATAATTCATTCCTTATAAGAGTATTTAGGGTAATGCACAAGTGATTTTCATAATATTTATAGATTTTGGAGGATACCAAGATATTATCAATAAATATCACAACAAAGTCATCAAGATATTCCATGAAAACCCTATTCTTTAGATCGCTGTAAACAGAGGGTGCATTAGTCAATCCAAAAGGAATTACTGTAATCACATAATATGGATAACATGTTCGAAATGTTGTTTTTGGAATGTCTTCCTTCTTCACACACAACTGATGATATCAAGATCAAATGAGAACTATTGAAAAATATTGAGCCCCATGAAGTTGGTTGAATAAATCATCAATGCAAGGTAGGGGATACTTGTTCATTATTGTTATATCATTGATCTCCTTGTATTCAATGAACTACCACATAGATTAGTCATTATTCTTAACAAATAGGATATGGGATCCACATAGAGAAACACTAGGGAAATAAATTCATTATTTCACAATTCCTCTTGTTATTTATTTTGTTCCACTAATTCCACAGTTTAAATTATACAACGGGTCTTCGATATGGACCTTGAACCAGGAATTAAAGCAATGGAAAACTCAATTTCTCATTCTAGAGGATGTCCCGGTAAATCATCTAGAAACACATAAAAAAATTCTTACACAATAGGTAAGTCCTATATTCGAACATTATTTTCCTCACCCATAATTATTTCATTCTCATACACCCCAATAATTGAATTTATTAGAGCTACTGGGGGTGGATCCAGATAAGAATTATATGGTGACGTTTCTGCTCTAACTATAAGGTACTCTTTATCATCATTATGAATTTCAACCTCCTTCTTCATACAATAAATTTTCGTATCATGGTCCAAAATCCAATCCATACCATATATTATATAAAATTCAATCATGGATATGATGATTATATCCGCAGATAAATATCATTTATATGCCTTAATGGTGACTGACTCAAAAAACATGTTGCAATGATACATCCTTTTGGTGTTTTGACTGAAAACCCCCTTGTTAAATCAAACTGGAAATATCTAAATTTTTTTAGAAAACTGGGAATAAATGAAATAATCAGATAATCTATAATCAAATAAAGCATTGCCTAAACTTGAAGAAACCATCAAATTACATGACACTGTGTTATTACGGGCATGAACCTTAGCAGTAGTGATTGCATAAGCATGACCCTGATCGCTTGGCCTTTTCTGAGGTAAGGTTCTCTAACTCTTAGGACATTCATTTACATAATGTCCCATCTCCCTGAAATTATATCATTGAACATTTCTAGCTTCTTTCTTCCCCTTACAACCATTATGAAGATGGGCCTTCTTTCCACGTTTGTAGTATACTTATTTTCATTTTAAACAGGCACAAGGGTGCTTCCTTCCACAATTATCACAAGATGGAAATTAAACTCTTTCCGCAATACTTGTTTCATTATTTCCATTCCCATAATGTTCAGTATTTCTCTTCTTATATTTCTTTTCTTTAAAGTCATAAGACATAGAAAATTCATTTTCTTTCTTGATAGCACATGATACAATATATTTATATGAAGCGAAGGATTGTAAAAGTAATCATTGATAGAGAAATGGTTTTGAACCATCAAATAAATGACCAATCTTATATCATGGGTTATGTATATAATCTGCAACTTTTCGTCCCTACCTTTTAAATATAGCTTCATACTTTACGACGTTCATATCTTCATTTTGTCTTAGACTGATAAATTGCCTTTCGGTATCCACTCGATGGTCATGAGGAAAGTATTTTTCTATGAAAATCTCTTTAAACAACCTCTATACCATACATGACAATTCTTCATCCTCCTTTGTGGATTGAAATAATGACCCCCAATGATTCACATATTTAGTGAGGTTATAAACTTCAATGAAATTTTTTTCCCATTTGCTACTCCCCAATTCATGAAAAAAATTTCTCTAACGAACATATCCATTATTCTACTACAAATGGATTTGTAGACCCACTGATGTTCTTTTTTGTTGCCTCATGATGTTGTCTAACATTTATTCTCCACATTGTGGATCAGGGTTCTCCATATGTGTAAGGTTATTATTCATAACATGAGTGTGTTCTCCCATAATGATGATATAATGATCAAAACTAGTTGCATCACCAATCCACTATAATTATCTTGATTATGATGGAAATTCCTACATGGATTAAGTGCGATAATAAGGTTTAAATTCCTTATACTAGGTGCCATTTCTATACAATTTCATACACTAGATTAGTTTTTGAATCACAATACATAATTCTAAACTCATAAAATAGTTAACTTAAATTTAATAGATTAGGGATATAATACATAATCATAAAATTTTATTCATTGAGTATGTACATAATCATAAATCCTTTATAATAGTTTATAATGAAAATGTAAATTATTCTAAGCATATCCCCTAGGAGTGTCGTAACCAAGTGTAAAGTAAGGCATGTTGTCGTGCACCACTTCCCGTTAGAGTCCAACTCAATGTAGTCGTTTTAAACTTTTAACCCTATATACATCTATTTCAGAGCTACCTATAAATTCTCATATCCAGACCTGGATGTATTTCGTGAAAAATACACAAAATATATACATTACCAAAACTCTTGGAAGTCCATATATACAAATCCTAAAAGTCTATCTTAGTATAATGTTCTATAAAATTAGTTTATCTAAATCTAACATTCAAGGTTTGTACTAAACTTCCTATGATATAAACTATAATTCCCAGACCCCAGAAGACCATAGTTGGTGCATTATTTTAATACATTTTCATGATTACAAGGAATCAATTCCCAAAAGATATATCAGTTTAGTTATCTAGTAAAATATATTACATACATAAATGATTCATTCAAGTTTAAAACATAAAATGCATCATATATAGTTCTTTGAAAACGCATTTATTACCTTTTAACATAACCATTCATATCAATCATAATAAACTTCTTGGAAATACTAGAAAAATAAAACATAAGAAACGAGTGAGCTCAGATGCTCAGTAAGGGAAAACAATTTAGCAGAAAATAACATAAACAATAGGAATGTTGAATAATTGAAAACACATTCCTTTACAAATAATAAACCTGAACACTTTATGGCAGATATATGAGATGAATATATAATTCCATTACAAAACATAGTCATGGGTATTCTACTAGACCAATAACCACATGGGCCAGCAATATTATTTTCATAATGAGGGAATGTATACTGTCAGACATTCTTAAACATTTTTTCAAGGCCTCGGCCAAGGGATCTAAAAATCAATAAGGACTCGGCCAAAACTATATATCAAATTGGGAAAGGCCTATGAAAATTCCACATGTAATTGTCTCATGAGACCTACCGATGCATCGAGGAGCTATAACGGGCTCCACCTATCACTTTCTAGTTCCAATACATTCTCCATATGAAAAGGTTGATACATTACACGAACATTTGTTTTAAAATTAGAATTTGAAATGTCAATACATTATCCATATACAATAAATGTTATAAAAATAGCCCATCCATAGTCAAAAATATCACAAAACCTTCAATACAATATGAATTATTTGTATAATAATAATTTATCCTTAAACAAGTTTAAAATCCATCCAAGGATGTTGAAAGAGATGAAAATTATTTGTAAAACTCTAAAAGAGAAATATCCCCTTTTTATGAAAACATTTTAAAGTAACACAATTTAGGAAGTAAGATACTAAAATAAATTTTTCAATAAAAGTGTCCCATAACAATTTGAAAATTTTAATTGAATTAACATTTCAAAAACATTCATGATTATATAAATAAATCCTTAAAACCCATTTAGAAAACATGGACATTAATGAGAATGATTCAGAAAAATAGATATTTAAAACATTTAAAATGATGTTTTAATAAAAGAGTACCTAATAAATAATTCCTTTGAAAATTATTTTCTGAAATTTGGACATGGATAAAAAATATGTCCGAGTAAATGCTTACCCATAAACAATATTGAAAAATAATGATGTTGAGGAATTAACCCTTACCTTGCACTTTCCTTTGGTGGAGGGTATATTTAACCTCATTTATAATGACCATAGTATGTTATTAAATTATAACATAACAATATTAATATTTATTATATCATACCTGATTCATTTATGACATTATAATACCCAATTAATAAGGATTTCCATGTAAAATTAATATTTCATGTAATAATTGTTTTCTTTATCGTACATGTTTTCACTTGTTATTCTTGATCATATCATTTAGATGATGATTTAAATACATATAGAATATAAAACATGATTTATATATCATATATATTTAGAATATAAATATTTATAATATATTGATATATGAAATGTAAGGCACTTTTTATGGATACGGTAGGTCATACGTACTCATAAATGTTATTTCTGTTTTCATATCGTATTGAACTAAAGTAAGTGAATGAGATATATGTTAGTAAATAAATAAATAAATAAATATATATATATATATCAAGTATAATTAGTATTTCATATATTACATTATTATTAATAATATAAATTTTTATAACCATCATTGAATGGTGAACGTGGGAATGAATCTCATCTCGTCGGGGAGACGACAATCCGTACGTACGCACGAGAGACAATATCATTATATTGATAATAAAATCTTATGTAATTGGATGGTATATAATATATAAAAAATAAATAACATGTTTTATTTATTATTTACATCATTTATATTAATTATTATACCCATTCCAATAATTAAGTGTTTGAATAACAAACTTCACCAAGACATGGAGACGGTATGCTGTTCGTACACACATATGGTGACTCGGTCATTTATAGGATGGATATAATAATGAATATGGTTGTACCATATTTATAATAAAATCAAATTATGTAGGTGTTACTAAATTTATTATTTTTTTATTGAAACTTCAATGAAAGAGGATGTGGAATATGAAAAGAATATGAAAGAGGGTGGTGAAATAATTACACCTTCTTTGGGTGTTTCCTTTTGAGTAGATCAAAACAGCTCTGCAGGTTTTTTTCTGATCAATGAAAATAATCTAGGTTGATGTGAGGTAATATGGGAGGATATTTAGGTAGTTTTTGGTGGAGCCAAATGGGATTTGAGGTTTGATTTTGATAATAGGGGAAGTACCCATATATAAGAGAGGTGAGGGTTATTTTTGGAAAAAACATGAAATATTATTTTATAATAAAATAATTTTTTGTTTCTAATGGATCCAAAATTATTTATTTCTTGGATATGGTATATATGGTTAAAAGGATATCAATCAATAGGTTTTATACTGGTTTAGGTTTCCATTTTAACCTTATATTTTATATTTAACTCTTAGTTAAATAGTCTATCTTTTATTGTGTCTTCTTGTATTATTAAATTATATGATTTATAAACATAATATAAACTCCCAAGATAACACCATGTGGTTCATTATAAATATATATAACCTTATATATGTCCATTGGAAGATCCTTAGATTTTTAGGAATATTATATCATTAATAATATAGTATTCGTTTTAAAAAATAAAATATGTCTATTATGACACTTTTTAGTATTGGGTTTTTTTATAGCCATAAAAACCTTATCACTTGTTATAAAATTTCATTATTTGACCCTAAAATTTCATATTGACCTATTAAATTAGTGGAAATAATCATAAGTCTCAATTTACTTATAATTGGTTTTTTATATTATCAATTTTTTCAATATTTCATTAATAAGGTAATTAGTGCATCATTATTGTGTCCTAAATAAATTAATTATTTAATATCTAAAAATTATAAATAAAATAATGTTATGTAGGAAATAATTTTATAATTCTAATTAATATTTATAGTTGAATTTATATTTTGTGGAACCTTATATTAAATATGGAATTGTTATTAAACACTGAATTTAACTCTTTTATCTCTTCTTTAAATAAAATAATTATAAATGTCCTAATCTAATCCAAGTGGAACAAAGGGGATAATATTTTATTCCTAAAGTTTTCTCCCAAATTATATTTATTCAATAGAATTAGGAAATGTGTTAGGATAATTATGATATCATTTTTACCCTTAATTTTCCTTTTTTTTAAACTGTGGTAAATAAAAGTCAAAGGTTACTATTCACCAAAATTTATTTTCATCTTATTGAACATCATTTTACTAACTTATATTAACTATGTTTCTCGGTTTTTTGAAATTCTACTCACATAAGTGGTAAAATTATGTTTTATTCAAATTTTCAAATTCTCATAGAAGGTGGTTAAAAGAGGGTAAAAACATTCAATAATATTTTAATATATCTAAACTTATTATAAAATGAATCCAATGAATTACATTGAAAATATATAGGAAATTTTTATCTATGTTGACCTAAATTTTTTTTTATAAAATAAATTCTTATTTAGATAAAAATTTGGTTTTAACCAAAAACCTAGTGTTTTTCACTATTCATAAAAATGGATTGTTTTCAGAAAAATACCAAAAATTCACCGAAGCTAATTTCAGTGTTCTGAATTCCAAAATGATGTCCATTTTGAAGAATAAAATTTATAAAATATCAAAAAGTGGATATTACTATTCATAACGGATAGTTTGATTGATTGCAGTGTTTTAAAATCTAGAGATTGCATACAATGCAAGCAATTGCATTATTCAAAGGGAAACATACCGTGGAAGAATGGGGGGTTACTTTATTCAAAGCATATGATTTATTAAATGTAATTTCTAACATAATGTAAGTTCTCTTATAAGCATGTCATATAAAAATACAATTATATATAATAATAAAAATTTTAAATTGATAATATCTCATTAAAATTTAATAGGGTAATATAATATTAATATTAATGAAAATATAAAAATGAGTTATTTTCAATATGTATGTGTTAACTTCAAAGCCTCCATGATACAGAATGTAAATATAAGACACTAAAATATCATTCATGTTGATTAAACAGTTTTGTAAGGTCTATATCATGTGAACAGTAACCACACATCAAAATAATTTTTTATAATTTTTTAATCCCATCATAATATTTTCTCAACAATATTATGGAAATTAAATAACAAACAACTAAATATTTATTTAAATATAAAATATTGAAAAATAAATTGTAAAAAATATAAAATCCAAATCTATTTTCCTTATATCCTTTTGTTATTGAGTCCTAATATTGGGATCTAAAGCCATTATAAGAGAACATGATGTCTAACAAAATGGAGAAAGTTCAAATTCACATTTCTTGTGATAAATAGAAGATAATGTAGATATTTGTAATATATTTCCAAAAATTGAGATATAAATTTTCCTATTAATAAAATGGTTGGGTGGTGATATGGTATGTGATCGAGAAGAGGGGGACTTGACATGGAGTTTGTAAATATAAGAAGCATTTTGCTAAAGATGCATAAAAAATCAAGTACAATGAGGTTAAAAGAGATATTTTGTAGTTCTTTTTGGAAAGTGCTTATATGAGAAATTTTAAACTAAATTCAATGATTATTAATCATATCAATTAATATCATATTACGAATTATAAAAAATTAAAAATAATTAAGTATAATTCATATGATTAATTTCATTAACAATAAATGCGTACAAAAATTAAGATAATATTAAACATCAAAATTAAATAAATTATTTATATAAATTAAAATGATTTTGAAAAATTAAAATATCAAAAAATGAAAATGAATAAGTATTTATCATTAAAATTAATAAATATTATATTAATAATATTAAAATTTTGTAAATAAATATGTATAAATAAAAATTTAAAAAATAATAAATTCCAAAATATTTAAAATTAATAAATATTATAAATTATTGAATAATTTTAAACGAAATAATATTAAAAAAGAACAAAAAATTTTGAATAAATTATAAAAAAAATTATTATTATTAGTTCATAATATTTATTACAAGGAAAAATCAAAAAATTGAATAATGATTAATAAAATGATAATATTAATTATATACGAAATTATATTATTTAATATGAATTATATTAAATATTCAAAACAATAATAATTAAATCAAGTTAAGGTAAATTAAACACACATATATATATTAAAAATGGAACAATTAAAAAAATATGACTACATGATTTTATTATTTAGGTAAAAAATATGAGAAATATATTCAATAATATTTAAATTTAATATATTAAATAATTAATTTTATATAACAAAATAATTTACAATATAAACATGAAAATGGTGTTTAGGATGGGATGCATTATGGATCAATTTCATGCTAATATGGAATGTGTTGAAGATTGTCTTATAGGAATCAATTATATTTGTATTATATATATTAAAAGTATTAAAACATAATAAACAAGAATGAATAAATATTATTCTTATAAATTACCCAAATATTGAATATAATGAATCATAGTATATAAATATAAAAAAAACATGAAATGAATAAATTAGCTAAATATTAATAATTAAAATAAATATATAATGAAAAAAATTTATATAATTGATATTAAAGTTGAATAAATTATAAAAAAATATTTTAAATTGATAAATCATTACATTAATTTATAAAATTTAAAATACATAAAATGAATAAAATTATATAAATAAATAACAATATTATATCCAATTATAGATATATGTAATATATTGAAAATATATAGAAAATATAATTAATTATTGACCTTTATAATTTTAAATATTTATTTGGAATGTTATTATTTTACTAAATGTATAAATATACAAAAATGTATAAATTATTCTCAAAATTAAATATATTACAAAAATGATAAATGGATATAAATTTAATAGAAATACATATTAAAAATGAAGACATTAAAAATACTAAAAATATTGAGATATTAACAACCAATAAATTATATTAAATAAGTAAACATACATACATGTACACACATATATATGCATAGATATATACATGTACACATACATACACATACAAATACACGTACACATATTGACATTCAGTAACACATACACATACACTTACAAATACACGACACATTCATAGAAATGTATATATATGTGTAAACTTGCTTATGTACACATTAAAGAAAATACACATACTTGAATATTCACACACATACATGTGAACATAATAAAACACATGAAAATGAACACACACACACACCAACACACACACACATATATATAAAAATATCACAAAATTTAGTTATCTATATATCATAAACATCTAGACATTTACATATATACATACACATATCTAAATAAAGATATGCATATACACAAACACATACACATATAAATTCACACATACATAAAATGATACATTAATGTACATACTCACACATTCACATATACTCACACATACACATACACATACACAATCACAATCACATACACATACACATAAACAAACACATACACTTACACATACATTCACATTCACATATTCATACATGTATAGATATAAATATACACATACAATTATATGTGAGTATATAAATACACATATACATGTACATACTTGTGAAAATAATCCTATATATAAACACATACACATATACATATACACATATATAAAACATGTAAATAAACATAACCACAAACAAACAATCAAGAAAACACACAAAACAACACAAGTATACACATAAAACGCATACATCGACATATATACACTAGCATAAATATTGATAGAAAATACATGTAAGTATATTTAATATGAAATATAAGTAAAAAAATTATATAAATATAAATATAAGTAATATAAATATATAAATTAAAATATTAGTTTCACGTAATTAAATAAATAATTAAACTTATATATTATATTATTTTTTCAATTAAATATAAATATATCATAATTATATTAATTATATGCACATTTTTTAACTATTATATATAAATATACTATTATAGAATTTTTTTACCAATGTAAATTAAATAATTATGTATATTTTTCTCAATAGTAAATAGATAAAAAAAATTAATGGATAAATGATTAGGAAACATAAGAGAGTTTATATAAATAAAAAACACTTATAACCAAACCAATAAACCTTCATAAAGAGAATGGCCTCTAACAAATATTCATCTATGTTCCCTGCCATTTTGATAATATTGATGGAGCATGTGGAATGGTGGATTCTAGAAAAGAGAATGAGTAGAAATAGAAAACAAAACTGTTGGAGAACACACACTAAATAAGGGAAACCCTTTATAAGGGTCTAAAAATAAAAAACAAAATTGATTATTTTCTTCCTCCCTCAATAGCCATCTCCATCCCCAAAAAAATTCCTTGGGGACTCACTCATGGGGGAAATCAATTTGTAGTAAAAATATTTATAGCATGTTTCATGAACTAATCAATGAGAATCTCGATCGACCACCCCATCTCTGATAAATCCATGACTATGGATAGGTGTGTTCACATTAATCATGAAAGCACTAATAGGGGGATGAATTCAGAATCAAGGATGAATATATGAATATGTGTTACAATATGCATGTCACTGCAATTTTATGTGTCCAACCAAAGACTGGATTGATCAAACCAAAAAGATATTGGTATTGACAACTGATAGAAGACCTTATAATTTATTTTAACACAATGAATTCAATACACTATTTATAAAGAAATAATTCTCACAATTTAGATGTTTCAGACGCACATACACAATATAAAATCTAAAATAAAAGCCAAATCCAAAACTAAATCTAAAGACACAGAGAAATCATTGCACAAAATGGTTCAATCCTTAGGTGGGATCAAGAGTTGACATGGAATTTTTTATATCAAAGTTACCCTTAGGCTTTGTGAGTTAATCTATAAAAAATTACCATACCAAAATGAGTAATATCTATAAAAATATTATCTAAAAAATGAATTTTATTCCCAATATCCCCACACAAATGAGACACAAAATGATTCTCCAACCATGATCATTAAACTCGAACCACATTTTATATGTACACCAACCATTACCAGCCTCCCTAACAAATGATATCCTAATAACATCCTATAATTAATAATCCACGTGGGATGCCTCCATGTATTTTCCACCATCATTTATCCACAGGTTCTTATAAATCATAAAATTATCCCCATATCCCATCCTATAATAATGTTTATGAAAAAGTACCTCGTGTGAACCAAGAAGTCATCTCCATAAAATACTATATTTGGGAACTAAATATGTTCCCTGGTAATTATATTATGGGATGTATTTATTATTAATTACTATTGCATACATATAATTTAGCGCTAAATATTTTGATATCCCTTCTGGGAAGTAAGATCAACATTGAAGTTACCCTTATCATAGAATCTCATTCCCCAAGATCATTTAGGAAGGGAAATATTATACCATGAAATCCATTGGATTTTATTTATTAAATTATTAATTCCACCCCAAAAAGTTTCCATAGAGGAATTATATTGATTGATAATAAATCGTGGTTGATTTAAGACGGAAAGAATGTATTTTAGTATTGATTGGGATATAAAAATTATGTGAGTTTTTTTAAATATAATGATTCTAGTCCAATTCCATCCATAAACCATTTTAACCACACTAACCAAAATTAATGAGAAAACATTTTTTGGTAGGACAAATATAATGGGGAGACCAGGATATTTTTTTGGGTTATGTACCAATTTTATAATAGAGGTACTATGGAGTTCATATTTACTACTGACAAGAAATATGGAATTAATATAAATTATTAATTAACATAAATTGATTAATTACATAGAAACCATCCCATACATGATAATAAGCTGTAATATATGTCCATTTTATTTCAATGTGGCCCTCTATGAAATTAATCTATCTTTTGTAAAGAAAATATGAAAAAAATAGATGGTTCTAGAAGATATGATTTTTCACCACAGATTATGTTTTAATCAATTTCAACAGAAATCATATTGGAGAAAATTTTATCCACTAAAATAATATAGAATGGTGATATGAGATCCCCTGAACATTGGTAAATAATCATGTAATAATATTACTAGTTAGGAATATGAAGAAAAGTTATGTTGTGTATTATCTAACAACCATTATCTATTTCCCACAAAAACTTATCTTCCTCATCACAACCTAGAGAATGACCATTCCATCCTATCATATGCATTTATCATATCATGTATCTATTCCGAAACTCAATTTTTATATGTATATAATGTATTCATAGAGTATAAAATTTAATTAAAAAAATAGCATTATTGGATATATGTTCCTGGGGAATAAAATCACTCTAATTCTCAAAAATAATATCAGCCAAGCTAAATATGTAGGTGATTGAAAGTAATATTTGAAAATATTTTATACCTATCATTGAATATGATTATAGCAATGATGTATAAAGAAACATAATTTCTTTTATACATTTGAATGATGGTGATAAGAGTTGCATTAATTTAGTAGAAGTTATATTTATGCATCCAAACATCTTTCATGAGACATAATATTTACTGCTTAAAAATGTGCTAATACTTCTTACTGAACAGATTATGGGAACCAGTTGTGTTCAATTCCTTGGGGAAATGATTTGTTTGAAGGAAAAAATTCATAAATCTGTAAAATAAAGAAAAATATGGTGATATATCATGTCTAAAACCATTTATATAAGATTTTATAAACTATATGAAGATATGGAGTACTGTTCAGCCATATAATGATCATGGAAAAAATAATCACTTTATAATGTATCTCTTATTAATGTGAGTATACTATTCCATAAAAATAGGTAATAAATAATATTAGGTTAATTAAATGCATCACATATCATTTTTGAGGGATATAGAAGGTATTGTGTCAACTTATTTAATTTGGTCATCATGTGTGCACATGGACCAGATGATTTCCTTATTTAATTTATATATACCAAAATAATCTTCAATAGTAGAGAGTCTAAATGAAATTGAATTTGATGGGTGGGGGTAGTAAATAACATAAAACTCCTTTCAATATCCCAAAAGTGAACATAGGTAAGGTGTAATTTTATATTACTCTAATTCATCAACTTAGATTCAATGTAGAAAATATTATTTTTAACATTGGGATCCACCAAAATCGATCCAGACTGAAACAACTACTCACATTCCTCCTCCTTGACCTAATGCCATTTGATCCAAAATATTTTCTATTCTCTATTTCATCCTCTTTTTTGGTAAATTCTGATGATGATGGGGGATTGATTTATGGTGTTAGGGGAAATTTGGGACTCTAGGAAAACAGTAAAGAGGATACCCAATTAGGTCGATGCTAGGAACCTATCCAACTGATGACCAATGTTTTTTTCATCCTAATTCCATTTAAATATTGTAAATAGGTAGTTAGAATATTATAGGACAACATGATCTGTGACTTTGATAATCTTTAATAATTACATCATTTTGCTACTAGTCCTGTAGGGTCCCTGACATTTACAATGATGAAACATGATTCTGTTAATGTACTCACTAATAATAAGAGTTCCGAAAAGTCTCTCCATAAAACACTTGATTAGTTACAATGATCACAATTTATCATTATGATTTGTCAACCAATAGAAACACTACAATTTCTATGAAATAGAATCATTCTATTGCATTAATGTGGAAATGTGATTCTTGGCACAACTCTCAACTTTGATATCTAATTACTACATTTGGAGAAAAAATTACCACATGTATAGACTTGTTTGGATACTATATGTCACCCAGGAAAGACAAATAGTATTTTTAAACCATACATATTATTTTAATAAATCATGGTTTCGATAGGAAAATAATATCAGGGCCTCTTTTTGCGATCAGATATAAGAACATCTAAATTATGTATGACATTCTAATTCCACAATAGTTTCCACTCTATATTTTCATTCTGATAGGTTGTTATAGTTCAATCAACACTATTTTTATGGGTGTTCAAGAAAGGACCCATCTATTGCCTCATTCCACTATTTGTTTACCATTTACCATCTTTAGGGCCTCATTTCTTCTATTTATTCCCTGAATATATTCAATTTTAAAATTAGTACAAGAATCCATTATTCTTATTATTATCAAAGTATATGATTATTTATGCCCATAAAATTTATAGTCATATAATAACATAGTTTAAAATGGTGGAGTTCCTAAAGAGATCAATTCCTTGGGAGGGAACTAGACCAAGTTGGTCGAGACAAATCTGTTTTGAGCTTGACGGAAAAATAGAATTTCCCTCAATGAATGCATGAGAATATATAGGATCTATGGCTATATATATATATAACATCTTTTATATTAGTGTTAATTGGTCCATAAAAATTGGCCATGAAGGTTATTTTTTTTGATTCCCACTGATCAAGTATGAGGGAAGTGGTTTGAAACAAATAATGGTGGACCCAATATGATGACATACTTTGTTCTGATGTGACCTATTACATAGGTCATTTGAATGTGTTTTGAAATGTTTTTTAAATCATAAAATGAATCCACAATTATTTTTCCCATAGTCATGAAATATATTTCATGATAATATTGCCGTCTCTATTTACAACCATTAATGTACCTGAATTCTCAATATGCCCATTGTTCCCATAAAAGAAGAAGAAGATATGAATTTTTTTTAATTTTTACCCACATACTAACCCTTGATTCCTACATAGATATAAATTTTCTCCTCATATAAGGTTAACATCGATCGGGTCCATTATCCGCATAGTCAACCCCCAATGAATATGATTTGAATGATCCCACTAAACAAAAACCCTCAGTGCGACCTATAATATCTTTCATATTTTATTTTATATTTTAAATAAATGGATGAATTTATTATGAATCAAAATGATGGATTTGTAATAATTAATGTTCTTTATATCGATATATCTTATCAAATCTTGCATCAAAATAAGTATATTTTCATAATACCAGGATCTCCCAAAAAATAAATTATGTTTTCCATATCACTTTTTAATTAAATGATCATATGTACTATCCCATTACCTATTATTTTCACACTATATTCTAAAAAACATACATATTACATAGTATATTTTAGCTCATTGATGTTGAAATTACCACTGGTGATAAAATTTCTTATGGTGACAAGAGTCATTCGATGCACTAGGTGATGATATCCATCCTTCATGGCCACAAAATGTAATTTATCCTCCTCAAATATCCTGAAGTAATACTAATGATTCATCATACCCCTTTTAATTTAAACTTTCATCATAACAAAAATCATAGTGGAGACAGATCACTATTTAAGTGGGAAAAAGCATAATGTATGATCATTATCAGATTCAAATAGTATTATTGGTGAGATAAAATGATCAGTAGTCGCAATCCCACCACCACCATTGTAAATACATTGAGCCTATGAAACCCTACGGAATTTGAAACCCTTTGAAAAAACTAATAAAACACTCTCAAAAGAGGATATAATTTTTGTGGTTTTCTATTTTATTTTGATAATTGTATATATAAATTTATTTATCAAAATAAAAAAATTATCACATGTTATAGAAATCATATTTATATAATATAATTACAATTATATTTTATTCATATTTTTAATTATTATTTATAAATATATAATGATTCATATACAAATTAAATTACTCACTAGGCCCTTTATCAATGCTAAAAACAATGATTAAGGAAAACCTTCTATTAGTAGGAGAAAAAAACACTACTAATGGGCACAATATTATAAGCGATTTTATAGAATATATCAAAGCTTAGATTGTCTGTTATTTTTTCTAGTGTTTATAAATTTCTTATATTTCTTCTTTCTCTTCATTAGGTGATGATAAAAGTAAATGTTAATTCTCGCATAAGTTGTAGTAGTGACTCCAAACAGATTTTTTTTTGGAATATTTATTCACTGAAACAATTTAATGTGTTCATGTCACATTAGTATGAAACTCTTCAGACAACCCACAAGTAAAATTAGCTAACAAAAAGTAAAAGATAAAAAATTCCTACTTATTTTAATGAATTACATTCATAAGGTATATGAACAGGTTTTATAATTGAAGGGAGTATAAGAGATTAACAATCTCTAAATATGTATACCTGAAGTGATTTATTGAAAACACCTCAGATGTTTAGATAAAGGCATAAGACTCTAGGATAGTGGATACATATCACCCAAAGAACTCTCACCATGTAAACATTAAAAAATAAGAATTAAATTAACGATACTTATAATACATAATATGAAAAAACTATAATCAACAAATAAATTAATGATTATGGTGGTATAAACAAAATGAGGTCCAGTTTGATGAAAATTAAATCATGTGATATAGTACATATCATTTTATGTAATACTGAGTCTCCTAGAATAAATTTATCATATAAATAAATCATACACAATATTATTGATAAATAATATTTTATAATTGTGAATATTTTAAAGTAATATGCCAAATTAATAAGCACATTATTTTCAATTGTTAAAAAGAAACCATTTATTTATTTACTCAATCAGGGGATAATGACATGAACTTTTCATATTTTATTTATACTTATAAATTATATTATATATGGAATAATAATTAGAATCTACAAATTATTTATAAAAAATATGTTAATTTATGAGAAACCAATTTTTTAAATTTTTTAGGTATGAAAAATTTTATGATTGATAATCTCAATCCTAAAATATGAATAATTCTAAAAATTGTATGTGCAATATGTCAATCAAATAACATGAAACAATTTCAATAGTATGTTATAATGGGTATCATAGAAATGATAGGAGATATTGTATTTCTCATATATAATTTAATGATTGAGGAGATATTATATTGATAAATTGGTCTTGTTTTTCTCATAATGCAATGTTTTTTTGTATTTTAAATTAACATATTTACTAGGATATAGAATAGTCTAAATCTCAAGATTCTTATATATCATACCCAATGATATATTCTATTGGTTTGATATGGTGGATATAATTTGTATATTTCATCATAACCAATTATTAAATATTATATAAAATTCATCAATATATCAATTTCTTTTACAAATATTATAATATTCTGGATGAAGCATTAATGAAAAAGGATATAAACAAGCTTATGGGGTTTCAGGGATCATCGTGTGATCTCATGTTGTGGGAAAATCCCATAAAATGATAGATTTGTCTTAAATTAATTAAAACATAATGAATCATGAAGAAAAACATACATGTATTTCATATGAATTATACTCCATCTGGATAGAGAAATCATGAGGATGTTCAATGGAGAAATAAATTAATTCTTCATGTATTTATAGATTAAACCCCATGTATGGATACAAGATCATATTTTATGAATTCCTATTCACCTAAGGGATTTCGGAACCACTATTTTGTGATGAACGACATACTAGGTACATGATATCTTCAACCATGTTCATATGCAATAAGGTAGAAAAAAATTTAGGAACCATTCCCTTTAAACGCATCCTTAATTCTCTTCATTTAATAAGAAAAGTCATATTTTTCCGGTTCCACATCATTAAAAATATACCTTACATATTGATGTATTTTTACTCATAAAATACCTTAATAATGGTTTTTATTTCATAGATTATACATCCCAGAGAATATAAACTAGTGTAACTATCTAAAAGAAGACATCTAGATGCATGCACTTGCATAAAACAATTATAGTAGGAAAAATTGTACACTATGATTTAATCCATATGCATCATCATATATTCCCACAATATTTAAACATATTATAGAAAATGATAAAAATATAATGAATAAAATTACCTATAATTTTGGGAATATAATTAAATATAATATATTAATGTAATTTAAAGATTGGATTTCTTCCACAAAGTGGGGGTAAAATTGTGGGCTCCTAATTTTCAAAATTATATTTTCACTCAACCAATTGAACTTATTATATTTCACAGCCAACTAATATTATAATCTCAATCTTACCTCAAGCGCAGTTATAATCATAGGGAATGTGGAAGAAATTATTTATAATGTTCAGGTGAAATCGTAATTACTTTTCCATATTTGTTATACCCACCAAAGTGGATTATTTAGTATCATTACCAATGAATAAAAGAACATATAATTCATTATTCCCTCTCTAAAACAACAATAAACCCATAGTGAACTCTCTTTCCCCGTAGTCCCTTGGATACTTCCTCACATCTTCAAGGATTTAGATTTTATACAATGATATTTTATAGACATTTTCCTCCACATGAAATTTGTATGTCTAGTACTTGTGCACCTCATAAAAAAAATTAGAAATTTTGGGAATGATACTCCTTACATATTTTTTAAAATTTAAGTAATCCTCAATCATTGACTTCTTATGGACTCCTAGAAAGTCCTAAGCAGTTTTTTGATAGTTTGATATTTTAGGTTTATAAAAATATCATTCAATAATGGAAAACTATTCGAATACCCATGAATGACTACGTATGTCAATAAGACAATATCATGCAATGGATCTAAATTATTACAAGATTTAAAATCCTGCAATATATTATCAGTTTAAATACATCATTTAGATTTATTTCTAAGACCCACATTTATGCTTCTCTATTAAAATATTAATAGCAAAAACTTTTGTGTATCGTATTTAACATATTAAATACCCAATAATATTCTGTGGGTATTCCATGATTTATCCCATCTCATTTGAATAACCTGGGGGTTTCTTGTTTTGTAATCACATATAATGTGGAATTTCATCAAACTAACAGTGTCAATTTCATATTCAAATACACAAATGATTCTGGAATCATTAGTTATTTATCATTCAGATAATTTTCATCACAGATCACTACCAATTAATGAAACACATTTAAATTTCTTCCATATCTCAGTCTTTCTTCAAGTGGGGACAAATCATCACATCACATAACTTATTAACTCAGTATTAAGGAACTCTAATTTATTCATTATTTCAATACTTGTTTCATCAAATCATCATGAATAATCATCCACATGATTCTACTATTATAAAAAGTTATATGTACATTGATTAAATGGCCTATGAAAGGATTAATATAATCCTAGACATCACTTCATTCCATTTGAATTTATCTCCATACATTAATATGTAACTACATATATGAAAATTTATCGTAGTCATACCCCATGACAATAACTTGGTTTTATTTTATCAGAAATCTCATTTTCATCATATAAAGATAATGATCATGATTTTAAATTCATTCATGGAAGACGAATAAATATTGGGTACACTAATTTATTCAATCATAATGGATCCCAAGAGATATTCATGATATTCTTAGATGAGGGTGTAGATTCTATTTCATCTGATGAACATATACTACTAAAATATTGTGATATAAACCCATGATCAAGTGTTTTAATTTAATTGAGGAAGAAGATTCCCTAGATCAAGCATATTACTCTTATAAATTCGATAGAAAGAAATGTTTTATTTATATATTTATTTTATTAGTTGTGAAATTTACCATGACTCCCATCCAACATCAGTTAATTATCCAGTTCAGTGATTTTAATAAATAGCTACATTTGATGGGATCACAAATTATGATTTTACCAATGTATACTCTTGAACAACACATACACCTGTGAGATTCATGGTTTTTCTATCACTTCACTATCCAACATTCCCAACTTGCAAATGTGTACACCCATAATCACTCTTGTGCACCCCATACCTCCCATCATTCTTGAAATTCATCTTCTGTTCTTCCATTGGGTATTATTCATCCTTTTTCTACATCCATGTCTAGCTATATGTGGACCCAACCGACCTCTGAAGTGGTTGTAGTGTCCCTTTGTATTGTTATGTAGTTCTCTTCCGGTAATCATACACACTAGAGTTATCCAATTTAACCAAAAATTAATATCCTTATTTTCAACCTCTCTATTTTCAAAATTTATTCATAAAATATATTTAAATTTATTTTTTTCATGCTCTTTACATAAATTCATCTGCATTAATCCTATACTTCTACACTCGTAATGGAAATAATGGTTTGCATGGAGTTCACTTCATTATTCATTTTAATAAACTCTGTGTGTTCACTTAATTTCTCTTTCACATATCTCTAGAATAATAATGGATCAAAAATCAACTAAATTAACAAAAATATTTTTCCATGAATGAAATAAAAGTCTATAAAATGAATATAAAAAAATTATCCACGAGTCACCACTTCACAAAAAACATATTGATACATAAATAACATCAAATGAAACACATGGGTTATGAAATATCCCCCTTTTATTTTATTTACTATATCTCTTCACATTATTGAAATCATTTTTTGTTCACTCAAATACTCCTCATCCATATTGAAATAAAATTTCAAGTATAAATTATTTATTTTCGTATAATTTATCCTGCTATTTTTAAATGAATTTTATTGCATGAAATAAGAAAATATCCTTTATTTAATCAACTATAAGTCTAAATGGGATAACTTGGTGTAAAAACAAGAGACAAATAACCTTTTATTTCTATGATATCCTTAAAAATAGTAACATATAAATCATTCTAAAAAGATTCAATTATAAATATATAAGCTATTAAGACAAGACACATATTATTTTACAAACATCTAAAAAATTAATTAAAAATTACATGTGAAAAAAATAATTTCTCCCCCTTTGCATCATATTTTCATTATCAAAGAAGTCCCCCTTAATATGTAAAATTAAGAATATGGAATTATTAAATGACTGTAACACATAATTTCTCATCTAAACTCTCTCTTGGGGGTGTAACGATTCCTCTAAATGGAAATTACTTAAATCCATGATAAAAATAAAGTTAATGTTAAATTCATATAATCATACCTCATAAAAAATAAACTAATTATTAGAATATGTAACATTTTGGTATCATAGAAAAAATATTTAGTTCAAGATCTTCCTCTCAACCTGTGATAATTTTTTCATCTTATTTTTTCATTTCCATTTCAAATGATTAGAATATTTCATCATTCAAACACTTCATTTTTGTTTTGAAATAAAAAAATTTTAATTTGTTTACACCATTTGGAATAATCATATTTTTTTCATTAGTATTGATCTTTTCTTTACCATGTTTTATTCTCTCATAATATTTTCTCCTCATTTATATTTCATTCCTAATAATTCAATGATTTTTAAAAGTAATCGAACAATCCATCCTATTGTGAAAAAATTTCTATTAACACCAATAATTTTTTATGACACTTATTATCATTTTTTTGTTATACTATGATAGGATCTCATAGGTTTTGGACCATGTTTGTTTAGTAGGAAGTCTATTAATTTGAATACTTCATTGGAAAAAACACATCATACCTATAGTCAAATTTACAATCGAGGTGTGGTTTTATGAGTATTCTTTACAATCCATACATTCCAATTAGTTTGGTTTAATACTATACTAGCATGTGAAACAAAATTATAAATAATATATGGAATTGACCATAAAAATTACATATTTTTGTTTTTTAACTAGAATTAACATTTTGGGATCTTTTTAGATTATGGTTTTATAGAATTAGTAAAAAATTCACAATGTAAACCATATATTACAATTGAAAAATTAAACTCAATATCATTTTTTATATAGTATAAACCTCTTCAAAATAAAAAATAATATTTATTTATTAGAAATATTCATAATTATCCCCTAGATTACTTTCTTATCTCAATTCCTCCTTAAACCATGTGAAAAACATTTTAAATTTTTTTATGATGACAAAATATCGGTAAGGGATATAAAATCATTAGAAACAATTAGTTTTGTAAAAAATTAATACTCGTATAAAAAAACATTTATCATCAATTTTACTTGTGAATATCTAATAAATATTGTTCTCCTGAAAAAAAACACACATTTTTCTCATATAAAACCATTAAAACCGAAATCTAGAAAATAATATTCTATTAGGTGACTAAGATAATTTTATTCATCCAAACCATTAAAAACAATTTCTATAGAAATAATTGTATTACTAGACACTAAAAATGCCACTCTTAAAAATGGAATAACCATATAGTCAACTTTCATACCCAATGCATTGTAGGGATATCACAGACCCACCTGTGCTTCATGTTATAATGTTCCTACCTGAATCAATCTGGGTCACCCAATGTATAATCTATATAATACACACCCTTTTTGTATAATTTCGATGTACCATATCATTAACATAGAACTTTCATAATATATAAATTTGAAAATCTCTTGTTATACCCATATAAAAAGTCTTTAGGATAAAAATACCATTGTACGCTAAAAATCATTTTCAATACAAAACCACCAATTTCATTAAAAAATTATATTTTTTACAAAAAAACTAAAAATCAAAAAAGTTTATTAGATTATGAAATAACACAATCATTAAAAAGAATCATGAAATTAAATAATTATCATGGTGGAACTAAAGTAATTTTCTCCATGTATGTTAGCAATAGAACATTTCTTTTGTGGTCTTTCAATACCTTCTATATAAAACTCATAAAAATTTACTTTTAGAAAACATTGGATGGCAATTAATAAAAAGTCATAAAATAAGAATTAAAATATTTTTATATCCATATAAGTAATTATTTAATATAAAATCAAGAATATTGACTTGGAGAAACAGATTTTCAAATTAAATCTTTAAGCATTCCCTTACCTTAACACCAGATCAACACATACCTTCGTTATATTCACACATAATAATAATAGGTTAATTATTTACATTATTTAGAATATTCATTATAATTATTATTCCTTTGATATCACTTATTAACATTTTATAAAAATTACATAATTATTTATGTTCATATATGATTTTTTGACCATATTCAGTACTATTAAAACCATGACTATTCTACAAAATAAATGGGATTTGTTTTGTGATTGTTATCAATCCACATTGGATTTTCATAATATTTTCCATTAAAGGATTCAAATATTTTATGTGGAAAAAATATTGAATGTGGCATCATTTCCCAGTTTTTTCCAAATTTTTGGCCCAGAAAATAGAAAACTGGAGAAATTTGTGTTTTGCAAAGAATTTTGTATGCAATATTGTAGGTGCTAGTAAAATTTCATGCAAAGAATGTTTCGGGATTAAAATGTCAAAAAATTTCAATGTAATTGGCTACATGAAAATCCTGGAGATGTATGTGGAAAACAGTTCTTGCGTGAAAATTATTTCATGCCGAATGAGAGGATTTGTGCACCATGTTGGATTCTACAAGCGGAGGTCAGAAACACAAAAAATAATGGTTTGTGCCCTCATTCGATAATACTGAATAATTATAAATGATCTTAGTTCTTTTACACGTAAAATATGTGTGAAAAGGGAATTGTGCAGTAAATTCCATGCTGCACAGAAAATTTGTTGTTTTGCGTAAAACATGTTGTTTCATGTAAAAGATGAACTTTTGCATAATAAGAGAAGTTACACGTAAAAGTGTAGTTGTGAATAAAACATGATGTTGCACGGAAAAGGTAATGTTTCGTGTAAAAGTTGATCTTGTACATAATAGGGGAATCTTGCGTGCAGAAGTACGATCTTGCATGCACATAGTGGGTGTTGGGCGCAATTGACAGTGTTGGCTGAATACATGTTTTGTATATCTAGTTTAGTGCTTCAGTGATTTCTAGTGCATCAATTTGGGACTACGATGCATGTTGTGTCTCATTTCGAATAGAGGAAAATACTTAAACACAAATCTATTGAAGTGACCATCAAGTCGACAAACTAGGTTTCACATATCTCAAGGTAGTGAGCTTGGAGGATTCGAGGGATGTGATCTAAGGGATGTAGTAAGAAATTCATGAACCTTTGTAAAGGATGTGTTCCTAGCACATAGTTACTATGACCAAATCATATATTCATCAATCTAGTATAGATTAGTTGATTTAGGTATTATAGACACACTGTCATTGTATACTCCATGGACGTAGCCATTTGCAGTGAACTAAGTAAAAGTGTTTTTTCATCTCCCTTGTTTCATTTTTTTGACATATTTTACAAGTTCCTAACATCATGGGATCAAGATACCCAACTTTATAAAGACAAATTTGACACCGTGATTCACCCCTCCCCTCGCAGGGTGTTTCGGGGTCATTCAAGTGGTATCATAGTGAGGTTGCTGCAATTTGATATATCATATACCATCATGGAAAATTTGGTCTTTGATAGGATAGTCTCCCTCATTTATGGGATTAATTTTCATATTTGGAAGAATATAATGAGATATCATATATGATCCCTTGGAATGGATGTCATATTTTTCATTGCGCAAGGTATACATGCTATTGATCCCACAGGGATGTCTCTAACTGATGCTGATATGAAAAATCATGATGTAAATGCTAAAGTGCAGAATGCACTCACTGCAAATCTTTCAGTTCCGATCTATTTGATGTTGATGAGTTTCACCTCATCATAGTCTATGTATGACATACTTCAGAATATTTATGTAGGATATAGAAAAGTGAATGAGGAAAAACAACAAGTCCTATAAAATAGTTAGATGATCTAAATATTCATCCTAATGAGAATACAGAATCCTTCATCAATCGAATTACAAATGTGGATAGAGAAATTAGGGTTCTAGGAGAAAAAATCAAAGACATTGACATTGTATTGAAAATATTGTGAGAAAAATCCACCAACAAACAATGTAAATGTCTCATCCCATTATTAAATAGATCATTCCAAAAATTCTTTGGATGATCTGTTGACTGGCAAGGTAGAATATGAAATGAGAGTCAAACCAATAGATGTTATGAATCGAGTGAGAAATAAAATTTCATTCATATCCTTAGAGAAACTGAAAATTATAAAATATAGTAGTGGTGAAGATGATGAGTAAAAAACAATTCTTTCTCTCATTACCAAGAATTTTCATATGGAAAAAGGCGAATTCAACGGGAAGATACCTATAGATTTATTTCATTGTGGAAAAGTTTGTAACATTTCCTCTCAGTTCTTAATAATGATCGATGTTGATGATAATGAAGCTAAAAACATTAAGAATCCTCAAAAATGGATTCTTAAAAATAGTGGCTTCAAATATAAAATGAAAGTATTGGAGAATATTATTTTTTACAAGAGTAAGATGATGATAATGTATTTTGTGAAGATGGAGAACCAGAATTCATATATGGAAAGCATGCTTCCCTAATAGACAATATTAAAAAATCATAAGATAATAGTTAATAAAATCCATTAACAATGAATTAAAATCCCCAGTTTCAACATAAGTATATTTTTAGTAAGCTTAATATTAAATGTAATAGTTGAAATCAGTAGAAATCATTTGAAAAAAAATCAACTGAATATATTGGTCACCTCGAAGAAGAAATTGAAATACTAGTTTAATTTGTGTTGTACAGTATAATCCTTGAATGTTATTATGATGTAGTGTATCTGAAGATGAGAATTAGAGATAATGTAACAGTCATCAATAACCTCACCTACAGACTAGAAGAAAAGTCCACGACTGCTGAGGGTCTTGAGGAGGATGTTGTTAGTATTAAGAGTAAACATGTGCGTGAATCAATTTCAAAAGAATAAGGGAATTAATTATAGTTTGGAAGATTCTCAGATGTTGAGCTGCGGGGAGAGAAAAACATCTCCGTAATATAGTTGAAAAGAGATGGAATTATCAAATACCCACTTCCGTGGGAAATAGTGGAATCGGTTGTGAGGCTGAATCGTCAAATGCTATAAACAAAGGGGACAAAAATAAAGGCATGCTGAAAGTGGGTCATGTATAAAAGTCACATGAAGTGTGGAAATAGAAACCTACAATTCATTATAAATGAACAACATAAGACTATCTTCAAGCATTCAGGAAAAAAGGTACTCAAACTATTATCCCACAGATGAAGGAAAGAGGATAAACAGAAGTGAGAAGAAATTTCCTCTCATGAAGTTTATGTTATATGGAATTCTAGGAAATACCATGTCTTTTTATTATGAGGAAATAATATATTTAAATGGATAAGATATGACAGTTCAAAAAAAAGAGAGCAAATTCATATCCTAATTCTTTTAGAAGAAACAATTTCTATTGATATTGATTTCATTGTTCTATCCTAGATCAAAAGGTCATTGATTACTGGAAGAGGAGGGACATGGACACCTCATACCAGAGTCTGAGACAAGTCAAATCTCATCACCAAGAAGTTTTTGGTCTTACAAACAGGTTTTATCCTCTAGACTAAGATTTTTACTATAAAGAACATATGTACACAAAAGAGGGAATTGAATTTTAATCAGTGTTCTACACTCAATATAATGTATCATGGAAATAAAAGAATAAAATTAAAAAATACAACCATGGAGAGGTGACCCTAAAAGCTACAAAAAATAATAGCACTTGGATTATAGATAGCAGTTGTTTTTCTCATATGATAGGTAATGAAGGCTTGTTTACAGATGACAAGAGGAGAGTTGATAGAACACTTCAGTTTGGTGATGATGGAGCTTTGAAAATAAAATGTAGTGGAATTAATGAACTAGATAATGGAGTTCTAATAAAAATTTTAGTCCTATATGAATATGGAATACATCATAATCTCCTCGGTGTGAGTCAACTCAGTGACTTGATCCTTATAGTTATTTTTGTTCAGAAAGGATGCATTATAAAGGGAAAGTATAGAAATTCACTTATTAAGGAATGCAGAATAGAAGAAAACCTATATCAGTTTAATAGTAAAGAAATCATTTTCTACATAACTATTGTGGAAGAAAATATCCTATGACATCGTATATTGAGACACATCAATCAACAATACATAGAAAAATTATCAAAAATGATGATTTTCATAGATATTTTCTACCTGAAGCATGAATGTGAAATGTCTTGTGATGATAACATTTTGGGGAAGCTGGTTTTCCATTCATATCATCCAAAGAATAAAATGGATTCTCCTCTTCTTGATCTCATTCATTTGGATGAATGTGGGTCAATAAATGTAGCCAGAACTCATGAATAATGGTATGTCATTATTTTCATTGATTATTTCAGTATAATGTAATTTATAATGGTTGTACATAAGAAATGAAAATTGTTTGACTGCAAGAAAACATACTGCTGAATCCTTGAGATTGATAATGGACAAAAAATCATACTGCTACGATCTGACAATTGAGGGTAATTCCTGTCACTTCAATTTGAAAATTACATGGAGAATCATGGGATACACCATGAGGAAGTTATTGTGAAACTCTATAGAATAATGTAGTAGTTGAGAGCATGAATCAATAGGTGAAAAATAGGGAACGAACAATAATAATTAAGAGTCTTATTCCATGACATTACTTGACAAAGGCTTTCCATGATGTAGTGTACATTCAAAATTGATCATGGATTTATATTGGTGAGATGAAGACACCTTATAAATTGTGGAATGTAAGGAATCCCCATTTTATGTAATTTCTTGTTTTTTTGATGTAAAATCTTCATCAGAAATAGAGAATGAAATCATGGTATGTATGGTTACAATTCAGATGAAAGACTCATCCTTGGATACTCAATGAATGTAAAATCCTTCAAGTGTTTAAACAATCTCCTAGGAAGGATTGTGGAAAGAATATACCTTAAGATCATTAAAGATAAACCCAAATAAGCTTCATGGATTTCATATGCGGATGTGATAGAAAATGAGGATGATATTAAGCGTGGAGTAAATGAAAATTCAAAAATAGAGGAATTCGTAAAAAACACTCAGGAGTCACATCATTTTGTTGACTTAGAAGATGAATCTAAAGAGGAAACCTTGGTTGGAAAAAATGAAGTTGAATCTCTAAAGGGGAATCTAAGAGAAAAAATTAATCAATCCAACATTATTGGGGATGGTACTACACCAATGCATACAATTATAATGAATAATAACACACAATATTCATGTATGTCATTACTAGAACCATCCTCATTTAAGGAAGCTACAAAGGATGAATCATGGGTGAATGCCATGAATGAAGAGTAATATCATATTGACAAGAATTAGACATGGGTTCTATTCAAGAGACCCAAATGTCACATTTTTATTTGTACATAGTGTATTTTTAAGATCATGTTTGATGAGCATGGAAGTGTTATCAGAAACATGACACAACTAGTATATAAAGGTTACTCACGAATTAAAGGATTCAATTTTGAATAAACCATTACTCTCTTTTCTAGGCTGGAGTCAATCAGGATTTTTCATGCCATTGAAATCAAAAGTGGGTATAAATTATATCAAACGGATGTCAATACAACATTCATGAATGGTGTTCTCAAAGAAGATGTTTACATTGAACAAATAGTGGGATTTCATCGTGGTACTATGGAAACAAAGGTTTGTAAACACAAGAAGGAACTCAATGGTTTGAATTAGGCACCATGATTATGGTATTCCCAGAAATATTTTATATCAAGAAGATAGAATTAAAAATAGGAAGAGTAGATCACAATATATATGTGGATAATTCTCGAGAATATCAATTCATGGTTATAGTTTATGTTGATGACATTATATTTGGGGGAATTAAGAAGAAATCAGTTGATTAATTTTACAATCATATGAAATCAGAATATGAACTGTCTATGATTGGGGAGATCACATATTTCTTGAGGTTAAACCTGACTCAAAAGAAGAATCACACATACATTACCCTGAAAATGTCTGTAAGAGAGTTTTTGAAGTGATTTAATATTCATGACTCCAAACCAATTTAAAATCTGATTGTGGTTGGATCCAAACTTGTAAATCACGAGGATGGGACCTATGTAGACCCCACTATGTACAGGAAGATTATAGGATGCTTAATATACCTAACAACAACATGCCAGGATATTGTCTTTGCAAAATTCATAGCGACTTGATTTCAAAGTAATCTAATGTATGGATATATGATAGTAGTAAAAAGAATAATTATAAACATTCATGGTACTCATAATTATTGGTTATTCTTTGTTGCATGAAATGATAGTGAATTATCTACATTTTCAGATGCTGACTGGGTGGATATATAGTGGATAGAAAGACCACCAGTAGTGGAGCATTCTATATTAGGCAAAATGGTGTTGGATGGTTGTGCAAGAAACAAGAAAGTACTGCACTTAGAATGGCGGAAGCTGAGTATATCTATTTTACAAAGACATGCATTGAACTACTATGAATAAATAAATAACTAATAGATATTGCTGATGAGGGGAAACAACCAATGGTGATTTACTATGATATCAAGAGCGTAATTGATCTTACGAAGAATTAGGTTCAACATTAACATACAAAACTAAATGAAATTAGATGTCACGTTATCAAGGAAAAAGTTGAACAACTCATGATTAAAATGGATCATGTGAGAACAAATGAGCAAGTGGATGATATCATGACCAAGCCACTGTTGGCCATTGTGTTTGAGAAACATCAGTTGAACCTCAGTGTTCAGCCACCTCCTAGTGCATAAAGAGGTTACGAAATACCCCTATCCCAAGTTATGTTAACTGTTATTAATCTATTTGTTGATGTTATGTAGGTTTATGGATGAGATACTATTCATAAGTGTTGTGAGATGTACAATGAACAAATACAATTCTTTGGGTTTATTTTCAATCTGGATGAAGGAATAGATTCCAGATAAGTGATGGACATGTACTGCTTCTATGAAAAAGTAAGTGGATTTCTTGGGCATCATTGAGAATTACAAAACATGGGAACCCAATTCAAGCATCCACTCCTGTATTCTACACTGATCATTTCTCACATAGACACAGTGTGTTAGATGTGTTGATTCTTGGGTTTCAAGTTTTGATAATGGATGGTGCTCTATTGAATTTATCTAGAGATTTCCATCAATCCCAAAAATGTATATTTTTGGAACCACGATTGTTCTATACAAGAAATGGGGTTTGATTTGTGTTTTTATTCAATCCTCATTGGATTTTAAGAATGTTTTATAGTAAATGGATCATGTAGTTCATGTGGAAAATAGTATTGAAGGTGGCGTCATTTCCCTGTGATTGCCAAATTTTGGGCCCTGAAAATAAGAAACTGGAGAAAATTCTATTTCCCAAAGGAAGTTGCATGCTATATTGTAGGTGTGTGGAAAAGTTTGTGCAAAAAATGTTTCATGATCAAAATGATGAAAAATGGAAAAGGCATGGGATGCGTGGAAAACCTAGAGATGTCCATGGAAAATGGTCCCTGTGAGAAAAGTATTGTGTTCAGAATGAGAGGTTTTTCTTTCCACGGTGGGTCATACATGCGAGGGTCATCAATGCCTATAAATAAGAGGTGACCCCCCTCATTTGATACGACTGATGACTTAGTGAAGATCTGTGTTCTGATGCACATAAAATTTATGTGAAAAGGGAGTTCCATAGAAAAGTGAACGATTCATAGAAAAGTGAATGTTTTGCGTAGAACCTGTTTTTGTGTGTAAAAGTTTAACATGCGCGTAATAAGAAAAGTTGTATTATAATGATCAGTTGCATGTAAAACATGAGGTTGTGAAGAAATGGAGAAGTTGCACGTAAAAGGTGATCTTGCATGAAAAAGGAAAAACCATGCGTGAAAAAGTAAAATCATGTGTACACATGGTAGGTGTTGCACGTAATTAATAATGAATACTGAACACTTGTTATGATCATCTGGTTTAGTGAATCCATGAAATCAAGTGTATCAATTTGGGATTTCTATGTAAGCAGTGCCTCATGCTGAATATAGATATGGACATCAATTCAAATATATTGAAGTGACCATCAAGTCGATAAACAGGGTTTGACTTATCTCAAGGCATTTAGATAGGGATGTCGACGAAAGTGATATGAGGGAAGTAGTGAGACATCCTTGAACATCTGTAAACAAATTGTGCCTAGCACAAAGTAACTATGACCAAATTTTTTAATCCTCAAAATAGTAAAGATTAGTGGATTTAGGTACGAACAACGCACTTTCGGAATATGCTCCATGGACGTTCCCTTTGTGGTGAACCACGTAAAAGTGTTTTGTCATCTTCATGCTTTCATTTGTTTGACCGATATAAAAATTTCTTACAAACGTGGGAACAAAATCCACAACATTAAAAGGAAATATTTGACACCTACTTTCCCCCATCCCCTCTCAAGGTGTTTTGTGGTCATTTATGTGGTATCAAAGCGATGATGTTGCAGTTTGATCTGTCTTATACCGTCATAGAGAATTCATCTAGTGTAGGGGAGTCCCCCACTTTGATGGGAGTAATTTTCAGATTTGGAAGAATAGAATGAGATATTATCTAAGAACCCTTGGAATGAATGTCCTATTTTACACTATGCATAGTCTACCATTTACTAATCCAACAGAGATGGCTACGAATGATGCCGATAGGAAATTTTTTTATGAAAATGCTAAATCACAGAATACTCTCACCGCAACTCTTTCTGATCAGATAAATCTAAAGGTGATGAGTTTAACCTAATAAAAGTATATGTGGGATAAATATGAAAATATTTATGAAGGAGATATAAATGTATTAGAGGTGAAACTACAAGTCCTTCACAATAGGGTTGATTATTTGAAGATTCAACCTGAAGATAATGTAGTCTCATTTTTCATTCGAATTACTGTAGTGGTTGGAGGAATTCAGGGTATAGGTGAAAAATAAATTTTTTTATCATTTTAAATAAAATATTGAGAAGAAAACTACCCCTATTCATGCAATGGTGTATTCCCTGAGGAAAGAGATCTCTCCAAACATTCTTGGATGATCTATGGAGTAGTCTGGCATCATATGAAATGAGAGTCAAACTAGAAGATGCTACATCTCGAGTTATCAAGGATATGAAGTTGAAATCCATTTAGAAAATGAAATGTTAAAAATATAGTAGTGGGGAAGATAATGATGGAAAAGAAATTATGTCACTCATTTTCATGATGTGTTGGAACCAGTTATGCAGTGGAAGCCTCAAACAGGTGGGTTCATTAAATTAGTTCCACTAACGTTTGACATGAACTTGTCGACATCAGTGAAGAGTAGCCTAGTTAAAGAAGAGGACCACACGTTAAGGGTTTTAAGCAAAAAATAATTTTCAAAAATACATTTTTTAATTATGAAGTTGCGCAAAATGTTTACTCATCGTTGTTGATCATTGCTTCAAAAATATGAAGCTGAATTCATATAGATCATCAACATGTGCTTCAGGGAATCCATTGGAGTGTTGTTCACCATAATCCTGGTGCTAGTGCGGAATGCCTATGATGCCTTCGATGCTCCAACAATCTATGAACTGCTTCACTAGCGATGCCCACGAGAGAGCAGTATCAGAGATCCTTGGATTTAGAGAATCTCTCTATAGATCATGGGAGAGTGGAGAGGAGAGAGATGTATTATGAATTTTTCTTGGCAAAATCCCCTCCACTTATATTTATAGAGGTTAATTAAAATACCTGGTATCGCCCCGCCAGCCCCGAATACTTTTGCACTATCAATGAAATATTTTTAATACTAAACTGAATCATAAATATATTTATAATTTACTTGTAATATCTTAAAATTTATTATGGTATTATAATTTAGTCATTAACTCATCTCGTCGCTCCCATAAATATTAATTGAACCTTGAATAATTTAATATTCATCAATTAATATTTATTCAGGTATTTACTAAAACTCGTAAATATATTTTATAAATAAATTCATTACTCAATATTAGAAACACGAATTATATGATTTTTTTATATTATTTGTGGTCATTTAGATTTGGATAAATTCTGGAGCCCGGTGGCGGGGCCCACTATGTCCAATACTCCTATTAAACTGGATAGTGAAGATTCTTTAATACACTATTGTGTGTGACCATCTAGGCTCTTATCTCGATAGTAGTGAATAATATTAATAGTCCAGGGGCATGATATAGGAACCCATCATGTTCCCTGACGAGATATGAATTATCACAATAGTGAGAACCAACCTACGAACACCATCAATGTAGTATAAACTCTTTTTCTGTAATATCTCATAAAGCAGGACACACTAATGTGTCATCACCCTTTTCTTGCATTATTGTTTGTTGATTTCACAGGATGTATTTACGCTTGACTGCCATGTCCATGGTCTTATAAAGGTACTTCCATCCCTATCAACCTGTCTTGAGGTATATTACTTTCATACATTGGAAGCTACAAACCCTTTATTGACCATTCAGCCAATTCCATGACACAAATGGTGCACCCAACAGAAACTACATCACTATTTCTATATTGCCATGGTTATCTTCTTGCATCAAATTATGCTATAAAATGAAACATATATAGTAATGATATCATGTTAGGAGACCATTACACATGATCATAGATAGAAATATCCAATGTCACCCAAAACGTGTGAGATTCTTATTGGTGGGTTAGTTATCATAATCTCATAACTTGAGATCACCATGTGAGAAATTCATTAGTAGAATTATCAATGATTTTGATCCCATAACACCTAATATTTGGGAATCTACAATTTCCAATCATTATGAAGTATCTTGACTATAGAACATATATTTATTATCAATGTAACAACATCTAGAGGTTCTTATTTTATCCATGGAATGATTATACCCTTTCAATAAGATAATTAATCCTTGGACATTACCTTTAAAATAGTGGAAATGGAAAAGTATAGACTATAATGGTTAGACAACATAATGTATAGCTAATAGTATACATGAATTTGTAATCATAATGACTAAATAGATGGTTCTAGGGCACCTCATATTTCAACAATCCCACTTGATCTAGACCCAACAAGCTAACCAAACATGTTAGAAACTCACATGATGACTATCATGTTTATGCTATGTTATGGATTTTTCTCTAGTTTTCTCCATGGTTCCACTGAATGGTAATTCTCCTTTGCATTGAACAATGTAAAAGTGTTTTGTCATCTACCTTGTTTCATTTGTTTGATAGATTTAACAAGTTTCTACCAAAACAAGAACAAGATCCACAAAATTAAAATCAAAAAATTAACACCATAATTCACCCCTCCTCTCTCAGGGTTTTCTAGGGTCCTTCAAATGGTATTAGAGTGATGTTGATGTTGTTTGATCTTTCTTAACACCATCATTGAGAATTCATCTACTGTTTGGGGAGTCCCCCTCTTTCATGGGAGTATTTTTCGTATTTGAAAGAACAAAATGAGATCTCATATAAGATCCCTTAGAATAAAGGACCTATTTTACATTTCGCATGGTATACTTGTTACTGATCCAGCATGGCTGGCTACGAATGATGCAGATAAGAAAATTCTTGATGCAGATGATAAATCACAGAATGCATTCACCATAACACTTTCTGATTTTATATATCTATAGGTAATGAATTTCACCTCATCAAAGTCAATAATGGGTAAATATTAACAAATTTATGAAGTAGATTGAAAAGTGAAGGAGGAAAAACTACAAGTCCTGCGCTATAGGTTTGATGATATGAAGATGAATCCTGATTAGAATATTGACTCCTTATTCAATCTAATTTCATAAGTGGTTGGGGAAATTCGAGGTCTAGGTGAAGAAATCATAGACGTTGACATTTCAATGAAAATATTAAGAAGAATTCAACTCTTGTACAATGAAAAGGTGTCATCCCTTGAAGAAATAGATCTTTCCAAACATTCTCTAAATGATCTGTTGAACAGCCTTCTGGCATATGAAATGAGATTCGAACTAGAAGATGCTACCACTTGAATGATAATGGAAATGGATTTCAAATCCATAGAGAAACATAAAATTGAAAAAGATAGTGCTGGTGTAGATGATGAGGAAAAATAAATTCTTTCTCTCATTTCCATGAAATTCAAGAAAGGAAATGGGAAATTCAAATAGAATTTACCTCTACCATTCATTCATTGTGGACATTTTGGTAACATTGTCTCATAGTGATTAATAAATATTAATGTTGCAGATAGAAAATATGAAAACATTTATAATCATCAGAAATGGCTTTTAAAAAAGGTAGGTTTCAAATCTAGAATGATAGTACTAAAAAAGTGTCTGGTCCGTGAAGTGGAAGACGATGAGAATGAATTATGTGAAAAAGAAGAAACCGAATGAAAAACTCGAAACCATGGTTCCATGATGGCCACTATTGAAAAAATAATAATTTAATGGTGAAAAAAATTACTTGAAAAATATTTCTATTCCTAAGTTACAACTTAATGATATTATTAGTAAGGTTATGATTAAATGTAAGAGTTGAAATTATGGAAATCAATTATAGAAGAATCAAATGAATATGATGATACAATCAATGATAAAATTGAATGAATGGTAGAATTTGTGAAATTAATATCTAAAATCCTTGAACTAAATGATGATGTAGTGGATCTCAATATTAGAATTGAATAACAGGAAAAGGTAATCAATGACCTCACCACCAGAATGGATGAAAAGTCGAATAATGTTGTGGGTCTTTGGGAGGATTTTTTTCACTTAATATTAAACTTGACATTGAATCAAATTCATAAGAATTAAGGAATAAAATATCATTTGGAAGGTTCTTAGATGTTGTGATTTTGGAGATTGAAAATTGTGGCTCTAATGGAGTTGAAAAGATTTTTAATTATCAAAGAGACACTTCATGTAAAATATTGGAATTGGTTGTGAGTGAGAAGAGTCAAATGATGCAAACAAATGGGACCAAAATAAAGTCATTTTGATTGATTGGCATGTAAGAAAGTCACCTGAAGTGATGAAAAATAAAACTCTAATTCAATCTGAAAGAAGAATAAATGACTATCCCAGAGCCTCCAGTAATAAGAGGCTTCCAAACTATTTTCCCACAGAAGACGATATAAGGATAAAAATAAGTGAGAAGAAATTTTCCCTCATTATGTTCATGTTATCTGGATATGTGGTCCATACCATGCCTTATTATGAAGATCTGAGAAGATATTTAAATGGAGAAGATATGGGAGTTCAACAAAGGTGATCAATTTCATATAATAATTTGTTTATAAGAAACAATTTCTATGGATATTATTTGGGTTGTTTAAAATTTGGTCATAAGGGTATTGATTCCAGGAAGGGGAAGGAGATGTAAACCTCATACTGGAGTCAGAGACAAGTCCAATCACGTCAATAGTACAATGTTTCTCTTAATAACATGTTTGGTCCTATGGAAGATGACTTCGACTATGAAGAACTCATGTACACGAAAGAGAGAATAGAAAGGCCATCGGTTTTCTACACTCAATCCAATGTATCATGGAAATAAAAGAATAAAATTGAGATATCAAACCTTATAGAGGTGGACCGCAAATCTCAAAAATGTAACAGAACCTAGATTCTGGATAGCGGTTGTTCGACTCATATGACTAGCATGGAAGGCCTGTTAATAGATGTAATGAGGTGATTTGATGGAACAATATGGATTGGCAATGATGGAGCTATAAAAATAAAAGGCAGTGGAGAAACTAAACTATCTAAAAATCAGTTAAAGATAACTGACTTCATTTATGTAGATTACCAACTTCATAATCTCCTCAACATGAGTCAACTCTGTGACTCATGACTTTTTGTTACTTTTAATTAGAATAACTGCACTATAATGGGAAATTTTAGAAATTCACATATGAAGGGATATAGAATAGAATGAATCCTATATCATTTTTATAGTAAAGAAAACATTTACTATAATACTATTAAGGAATAAAATAACATATGGAATTAGATAAGGGGGAACATCAATCAATAAGACATTGAAAAAAATATGAAAACTGAATATTTTGTAAAAAATTTCCAACCTGAACGATGAACATGAAATTACTTGCAATGATTGTTTTTTGGGGAAGCTGGTCAACAGTTCAGATTATCCATTGAATAAAAGGATATCTCATCTTATTTATCTCATTCATAAAGAGGTATGTGTGCTGATAAATGTGCCTATAACTAATGGATAAATCTACTTAGTCATTTTCATATATGATTATAGTATAATGGGACGTATAATGGTTATACATAGAAAATGAAAAGTGATTTATTTCATGATAACATTTCAGAGAATCGTCATGAATGATACTGGATGAACACTCAAAGTGCTGCGATCTGAAAATGGAGGGGAATACACATCCATAAAATTTGAAGATTACCTATAGAAGCATGGGATATAACATGAAGTAGATGCTATGAGAAAAAAATAGAAAAATAGAATTATTGATCATAGGAATCGATAGGTGAGAAACATGGATAGAACAATGCTAATTCAAAGTCTGATTCCACGACATTACTCGAAAGAGGCTATTCAAGCTGCATTGAATATTCCAAATCAAACAGGGATTTATATGGGTGAGACAAATACATCATATGAATTATGGCATGGAAGTAATCCCTATTTGAATTACTTTTTTGTTTTTTGAATGAAATGAATCATTGAAAAAAAATGAAGGAAATCAAGGGACATATAGTGACAATGAAGATGATGTAATATTATTTGGATACTACATGAATAGGAAAGCCTATATGTATTTCCACTAGCACCGTTGACGGATTATGGAATGTAGTGATGTCAATATCATTGAAGAGAAAACCACAAATACATAAAGGATTTCATATGAGGATGTGATAGAAAATAACAAAGAATGAGTTCATATATTAATTAAAATAATGAAATAGAGGAAGGTGTACAAAACATTCCGGAGCCCCATCATGATATTGACTCAGAAGAAGAATCTGAAGAGAAAACCTTGGATAGAGAGAATGAAATTGAATCTTGAAGGAGGAATCGAAGAGATGAAATTTATCAATCCAACATTATTGGGGATTGGGGTTTACCCACACAAACACATAGAATGAGGATTAACAAACAATCTTCATTTTTGTCAGTTGTGGAACCATCTTCATTTGAAGAACCTGGAAAGGATGAATCATGGATGAATTTCATAAATGATGTGGTAGATCATATTGAAAATAACCAGACACGGGAACAAGTCATGAGACCCAAAGTTCATAATGTGATTGGTAAAATAAATATTTTCAAGTGGAATATTGATGAGTAAGCTAGTGTAATAAGATAACCGGAACAACTGGTATGTAATGGATACTCACATATAGAAGTTTTCGATGTTGAAGAAACTTTTTCTCCAATAGCTAGACTAGTGTCAATTAGTATTTTTCTTGCCATGTAAAACCAAAGATAATATAAATTAAATCAAATGGATTTGAAGACAACATTCTTGAATGGTGTTCTCAAAGAAGAAGTATACATCGAACAACTAGTGGGGTTCTTCCTGTCACTATTGAAAAAAATATTGTAATGTCATGATAGATCTCTATGGTTCAATGAAGACACCATGAGCATGTTATTCCTGACTAGATTATTATCCCAAGAAGCAGGAATTCAAAAGCGTAGGATTAGATACAAACCTATATGTGATATATTATCCAAGAGAGTAATTCATGGTTCAATTTTATGTTGATGACATTATATTTCATGGAAGCAAGCATAAATATGTGGATGAATATTCTAATAACATGAAATCATAATTTTAAATGATTATTATTGAGGAGCTCACATATTTCTTAGAGCTGGAGAGGGAAACAAAATAAGTATTAAACATCTATTTCATAGAAAAATTATGCAAGAGTGTTGCTGAAGAGATTTAATATGCATGACTCTAAACCAATGACAACTATAATTTTGGTTGGAACCAAACATCGAAATCATGATGATGGAACCTCTATAGATCCCCCATGTACACACAGATTACTGGAAGCTTATTGTAACAAACGGAAACATGCCTTGATATTTTCATTGAAACTATCTTTGCGGCCTGAATTCAGAGTAATCCGAAGGTAGAACATATGACAACTCTGAAAAGAACCTGGAGGTACATTCAAGGTACTCGTAATTATGGGTTATAAATTACTATAGAAAGTAAAATTGAATTATCGATGTTTTTTAATGTGGATTTGGCTGGTGATTTAGTATAAAAAAAATTCCACCAATGATGGAGAATTCTATATTGGGGAAAAATGAGTTGGATAATTATGAAAGAGACAAGAAAGTACACATCTTAGTATGGATCAGGAACAATATATCTTCATTACAAAGGCATGCACCCAACTAATACAGATGAAGAAACAAATAATAGATATTGGATATAAGGTGAAACAACCAATAGTGATTTACTATAATAAAAAGAACTCTATTGATCTTATGAAGAATCATGTTCATCATTCTCGAACAAAAAATATTGAAGTCAGATATCACTATATCAAGTAAAAAAGATGAACAAATAGAGATAAAAATTGACCATTTGGGAACGGATGAGCAAGTGGATGATATCTTGACCAACCAACATTGAGTGGTTTTGTTTGAAAAACATCAGTTGATCCTCAGTGTTCAGCCACATCCCAGTGATTAAAAAGTTTACGAAATACCCCTCCCTAGTTAAGTTATCTGATTTTAATATGTTTGTGGATATGAGGCATTTTTAAAGGGGAGATACAATCCATGGGGTTTTGTGAGATGTACACTGAAAAAAAACCAGTCTATGGGTTTAATGTCAATGGGGGAGGATAAATAAAATCACGATATGTGATGGACATGTAATGCTACTCTGAAAATGTAAGCGGATTGCATGGGCATTATTGAGAATTCCAAAACATGGGAACCTATTTCATGCTTCCCATATTAATTTCTACACCTACCTTTTCTCATGTATACCTAAAGTATTGGATGAGTTGGTTCTTGCATGTTATATGTTCTTGTCAAATTGAGCGCACATCATGTTTCGGCATTTGAACATCGAAAAATGGAAAAGGCATGGGCTGTGTGAAAAAACGAAGATGTTCTTGGAAAACGGTTCATGCGTGAAAAATATTATGTGAATAATGAAAGGTTTTGCACACCATGGGGGGTTTTCACGTGGGGGTCAATAATGCCTATGAATAAGTGTTGTCCCCCCACATTTGATACAACTGAAGTCATAGAGAATATCCAAGTAAGAGAAGTTTCATGTAAAAGTTTATTTGTGCATAAAACATAGGGTTTTTCGGAAATGGTAAAGTTTCATGTAAAAGGTGATGTTCTACAAAGAAATAAAATCATTCATGCAAAAGTATGATCATGCATGCATAGGGTAGGTGTTTTATGCAATTGATTGTGTATGCTGAATACATGTTCTAAATATATCATTTAGTTCCTCAGGGATTTCAAATGCATCAATTATGGATGTCGATGCAACCAGTGTCTCGTGTTGAAAAGAGACAAAGACTTCAATGCAAATCTATTGAAGCGACCACCAAGTCGATAATATTGGTTTGAATTACCTCAAGGAAGTGAGCTAGGGGGAGTCGAGGGATGTGATATGAGAGACATAGAGAGCTACCACAAAAACTTTGTGAAGGCATAGTTCCTATCATTCAGTGACTGTGACAAAATCATTTAACACCAAAACTAGTAAAAATTAGTGGATTTAGGTATGACCAACACATAGTCGGAATTTTCTCCATGGACGTAGCCCTTTGCGGTGAACCAAGTAAAAATATTATGTTATCTCCCTAATTTAATTTTTTTGAAAAATTTAAATTGTTCCTAGAATTGTGGAAAAAAGATCAACAACATAAAAAAAGATGACACCCAGATTCACCCCTACCCTCTCAGGGTGTTCCGGAGTCCTTCAAGTACTAGAATCCAAAATTAATTTGATATGATGTCTATAGTCGATGTGTTAATTATAGCATCACCTCTAGAATAATATTAATGAAATAATTATTTTTTTATATAGAAATTATACTATTATCGACATCATTTTCATATGTATATGATAAATGAAGTATGTTACAATCATGGGGATGGTAAACCGTATGTACGCATGGGTAACGTTTCCATTTTTAAATTATATTTATTAAAAGAGGGTAAGTATCATTTCATATTTTAAAAATAATATTAATATCATAATAATATTTTCATAATATAAATATTATTATATATACACCATACATGTAATGTGGTGATGAAAAACGAATCACATCGCATCATATAGGTGATAGATCACATATATGCAAAAATGAAGTTATCATACTTATATGATTGGAAATGTATGAAAGTAAATGATATATTATTATTTTTAGAAATATAAATATTTCATTAAGGTAATATATAAACAATAATTATAATATTTATACATCCATGATAGATGTTGACAGAAAATGAATTATATCGGTTCGTGAGGGGGTAGTTAGTTGTGAACTATGATAATGAATTATTTTCCCATTTGATGGAATTTTATATGGATTTAGGTGATGTTATTAAAATAATAACATTTCATTATATTAAGAAATTTTAATTATTACGTCATCAATTTTGAAAATTTTTTGAATTAGTTTGAAGATGAAATAAAACATAAACACTTAATTAAGAATGATACATTTTCTTCGGAAAATATCTTTTACATCAAACCATAATACCACTCAGGGTGGTCGTATTACTAAAATAATTTCTATAAAATATTTTTTAATTATTATAGAATTTTATTTGGGACTATATTGGATTAAATAATAGGTTTTTTAGTGTGAAAAAATGATAAGAGGATGCACTCTTTAATAAGACTTGGGAGGTGCGCTCTTGAATTTATCAAAATATTAAATTAATATAGAATTATATTCATTTAAAAATGGGTTGATACTATTTTATTTCTAATATAAATGATTTAGTGTCAAAATTGATTAATAAAATGAAATTTTGAGTTGTTTTTGTCATTTGGTTAATACATATCATTTTGTTTTATCAATTGTTTAACCTCTTTTACTCTTACCTTGACAACATGTGTTTTTAATCATTGTTGTTTGATATATTTACTATAAAATGAAAAAATTATCTTAAAAAAATAATTTACTACATTTTAAATCTTATAGAAATGATTTGTAATAATTTTGCATTTTTATAAATTTTAAATCATTTAATAAAATATTAATTATTTTAAAATATAATTAATGTCAATTTTTTACACTATCCATTTCATGAATTTTAAAAATAACAAAACAATAAGATATATTAAAAAAATTTAATACGACAAGAAAATTTGAATTTCATAAATAAAATTCATGGATAAAATAAATTATTTCAAATTATATTAATTACAATATTTATAATCAATTATTTTATATTTCCTATAATTAAACAATTACTGAATCATCATTATGATTGCATTTAACATAATTATTCTACAACATAAAACTATAAAAAATTATCATGATGTATCTAAATCATTTCAATTTAAAATTACTATTTATAGATTAATATATCCTATAATTAACACTATATTAAAAATTTTATAATTATAAAAACATAACTATGATATATTTCAATTTTATTTAAAATAAAATAATATAAAGGGATTAAAGTCATCCAAGTATCTCCAAAAGGTTATTAAAATTATACCAAGGTTTATTTTGGTCTAAAATAAATCATCTAATAAAATTAGTTCATGTGATTGGGTATTGTAATAATATTTATAATATTATTTTTACCGTAATTGCCAGATTTACCATTTACCATTTTAATAAGAAAATATAGATTTCATTATTCACATTATCCAAGATTAAAAGGGTAATATTTAATTAAATTTAAAATTATGATCCAAATATGGAATTAATTTTAAAAAATTCACAAAACATATTTGTATAAAATTAATATAAAATTAATCGCATTGTTAGAATGACAAAGCATGTTTTAAAGAGAAAATGATCAAAAGATAGAAATTATTTTGGATCCAAAGTAATTTTAAAATTGATACTAATTACCCATATGAGATTAGATGACATAAAATTGATCTAAATATATTTAAAAACTAATCAATAATATCTTTTAACAATATAGAATATTTTGATGGCAATGATGTTTTCAATTAAAATTTAGTATGTTTCATTATTCATGAAAACACGTAACATATCATAAAAATTGTAAAAAATGGAACAAAGTAACTTTTTATAGTATAATTTAAAATAATAATTTTATTTTATTCAATTTAAATTTATAAAACTATCTGAAATTACGTTGAAAAACTGCTCTATCAAAAAGAAGAAAAATGCATTTTTAGAAAATAGACCATTTATGAGTAATATTGGATTTTTACTTCTATAATAAATATAAAAACAACGTATTATTTTTAAAAATATATTGAATATATTATTAATATTATTAATATAATACAAAAATATTTATTAGTATATTTTTTGGTATAAAACATTGTTTTTCATATTTAAATACTTTTACCAGAAATTGTATCCATTTATTTCTTTTTTTAAAAATATTTTCTTTTATAATTAATTGATGAAATAATTGATTATATTTCAACATGTAAAAAACATATAAATAATTCAGTTAATATTTTTCAAACCCTCCATTCTAACCAATAGGTTATAATGATAAAATATAAATAATAATATTAATTTTTTGTTTAAAATTGATGTAGTGTATAAGGTGCACTATACAACATTGTGTTTTATTCATAAAATTTTGGAATATTATATTCTCCCCATTTCATTTTTTAATTTTAATCCTTGAAATTTTAACCCATTCTTGGTAATTAGGGATCAATTATTCATATTAACTTAATTAGAATCCCACATCATAAGAAGTATTAATAAAAAATCCACATTAAAAGAAGGAAAAAATGCACAAAGGTCATCTGAGATAACACATACTAGGGTGACATGTTGGAAAACATAGACATGGAAGAGTAAAAAGACAATCATTTTTTATGGAGAGTTAGAGATACATTGGTCATGATAATGTTAACCATTAAAAAGTATAAATCTCTAATGAGTTAAAATACCATGAGTAAAATTAATGAGATAAGGTTTTTTTCGGGATCCATTTCACATATTTGAGGAATTATTTTACTACCTTACCAAATAAAATGAATTAAAATGTTCATGTAAAAATTATTATTTCATTCATTAATCAATTTCTACAACAAACTCATCTTTTTCCTAAATCATGAGTATTAAGGAATAATTTTTCATACCGGGAGCATTATAATAAACAGATAATGATCAAGAAAACCACAAAAGTAAATCTATTTATTCCTCTTGTATTTATAAATTAACAAAAACCAAAAATGTTAGGTAAACATAATAAAAATACCCAAAAATAGAAAACCATTATATTGTGGAAAATTATATTTTTATCCAAAATGTATCAGTAATACAAAATTTAAAACGCAGATCACTAATAAAATAACTACTCTTATGATTTCCCAAATATATTATAGACTAATATTGAAAAAAAATCATGGATTTGATCATATAGTCTTTGATGATAATTTTAATATTTTTCTAAATATAACATAATCTCTAGTGTATGGTATAAATTTACATAAATAACCCGACTCACCAAAATTCCCTAATAAAATCATTGATTTATATAAAATATAATTTAACCTTTATTCCTAAAATAATTTCCCATAGTATTTTATTTAACTCAATCATATATGATTCCAAAAAATAGTAAAAATCATCCAAATAACATTAATCACTTAATCACCAAAATATTTTCTTATCCCAGGGTTATATATATGATCAATATTATGTTCATAAAATAAACACATTCTTCATACATATAATATGTTAACTAAAAATATACATTCATATTGACTGGGCCATTACGTAGGAAAGTGGTAGGTAATGCAACATTTTTAATATTCGGTTGTTGGATTGATTCTCATAGTCTTTCTGGATATGATGGGTAGTAACTAATCCTACAGGGTTCCATTTTATAGAACAATATATTCTAATGAAATTCTCTAATATATGATCAAATCCAATAAAAATTTACCATAGTATTTTTTAAACTCAAAATTTATTTCATACCTTTCATTTTTCACAAAAATTTAATGACCCATAATTATCGCAAAAAATTAACGTCTTCAAAAATAATGCTAGAAAAAATAATAATAAATTAATGCCTCAAAAGGGATTTTTAAACCATCCACTGATACAAACTATAAGTACTGATCCTTCAAAATTACATATTCTTGTGTTTCTATGCAATAATTAACATTTTAGTATCTTTTTATTTTATATTTTTTTTTGAATTATGACATTATATTATAATGTAATCTCATACATTACAGGTAAAAACTTATAATATGTATCCATTTTCTCATGAATATAAAACTAAAAAAATCAAAACATGATTTGTCCTTATGTAAAATCTTTACAATTAACCCCTTGATCACATCCTTGTCGTTATTCCACCTTAAACCCTATGAATGAAATGTTTAGTAAGGGATATAATAGAATAGAAACCATTAGGTTTGTGTGAACATGAATAATAATATAATGTTTTCTATTATATTAAATTTTCATTTTATAATATGGAATAAACAACTTTTCATGAAAAAACAAGCACACATTTTTCTCAAATAAAAACACTAAAACCCATTACATGAAATTAAATATAAATTAGTTTACATAGATAATTGTATTCCTAAAATGATTTCAAAATCCTTAAAATTTTAATAACCATACTTCTATCTTCCAAAATTGTAAATCCTTAAAAGTTAATAACCATATGGTGAACATTCACACACCATATATTGGAGGGCTATCACGGGACCACCCATCCTTTAATCCATAATGATCTTACCCTGTGCTATTTGGGCCACCCCATGTATAATATATATCAAAATATCTCATTTCATATAATTCCCATCTACCATATAATTAATAAAATAATTTCAACATAAATCCATTTTAATAAATAATAATAAACCAAAACGAAAAAAACATTCAGAATAAAATAACCATGTCTTCTAAAAAACATTTCTAACAGAAAAACACCATATTCTTTGAAAAAATCAATACCAACAATCCCAAAAGAGAGAAATATTTTTTTAATTTAATTATTCATGTAATATTTAAAATGTAGATAGATATTAAATAATAATCACGGTGGTAGAAATGTTGTTTCATTGTGAATGTTATGAATAAATAATTCATTTTGTCATTTTTCAAAACATTATGTATAAAGCATGTGAAATAATTCCTTATGAAATAAATTTAATTAAATAAAAAAGGAATAAAATATCCTTTATTATCCTTTTATATCCATATAAATAAATATTTAATATAATTTTAATAATATTGACATGGATAAAAATATTTTTAAATTAAATGGTTAAACATTACAAGTGTCATGTACCATGTTAAACATTTAAAGAAAAATACCCATAAAAGAGTAATATTTTAAAAAATAGTAAGTAACATGATAATAAGTAATATAATGATAGTATATTTCAAAATAGTTATTATATAAACCTCATAAAAAAGGTGAGTTCATAACATCGTCATATACCTCAATGAATGGATATTGAGACAAAATCTGTTATATTGAGTCTGACTTGTCACTTACACTTTTTACCTTCAAAAATTACAATCATAGGTTAATTATATACATTTTTATAACCTTTTTAGTTTAATATTCATTTAATATCACTTTTTAAAATTTTATAATAGTTATTTAGTTAATTAAGTTCATGTTGGATGTTTTGACGATATTCGATGTGTGAGTACAAAATGAATTTGATATGATGTTTATAGTCAAAGTGATTATTAGTCAATCCTATGAAAATTAATAATAATAAAATAATTATAGTTTCTATACATCAAATATACTTTTATATACCACCATTATATATGGATAAGATAAATGAACTATGTTATAATTATAGGGATGGTTAGTCGTACGTACGTGTTGGTAACATTTTCATTTTTCGACGGTCATTATGGAAAGAAGGTAAGAATAATTTAATCATTATAGAATGTTCATAATATCATAAATATACTATTAATAATAATAATATACCAATATATTTCATCTATATTATGTTGTGATGAAATAATAATCTCATATCTTCGTAGAGGTGATAGTTTTTCATATACCCACGAACGACGTTATTGATTTTTGTGTGCCTGAAAATTTACGAAAGAATGTGATATACTAACATTTAATAACTATAAATATTTAATTTATATAATATATAAATATTAATTCCATAATTATAATCAGTCTTAGAGATAGTGATGGAAACAAATTACATAGGTTCACATGGTAGTAGTTTATTGCACACATATATGTTGATTTATATTCTGATTTGATGGATGTAGATGTGGATTTAGGTGATGATATTAAAATAATAACATATATTTATATAAATGATACTGAATTTATTATTTAATCTTGTCTGAATATTCGTTTATGATGTAAGAATAATAAATAATACAATAATACATAATTAAAATTATTACATTTTTCCAGAAATATTGCTTTACTAACACCTTAAGACCACTACGGGTGGTGTTCTGCCTAAAGTAAGGGAAATAAAATGAGGTGATTGAATATAGTCTAAGATTTGGGAAGATGTTTGTTTATCCAAGTAGGTTTCTTTGTGAGAATAAATGATAAGATTATCTTCCCTTAATCAATGAGGGGAAGGGAGTTTAAAAATTTATCAAAATATTAAATTAATATAAATTATTTTTCTATTAATAATGCCTCAAAACCAATTTATATAAAATATATGATTTTTATGAATATATAAATTCATACAATGAAAATTATATAGGTTAATTGTATTTTTAATTCATATAGTTTCTTTAACATTTATTTGATCTGTTTAAATAATATCATTGTAATATATTCTTTTACTCATTAAAGGAAAATATAGTCAATATAAAATGACAAAAAAAATATAAATGGAAAATTAATCATATTTTAAACCGTATGAAAATTATTTTTAATAATTTTATATTTTAATGAATTTTATATCATATAATAAATTATTATTTATTTTAAAATATTATTAACATTTATTTTGACCATATTCAGTGGTTGACATTTAAAAAATACCATAACAAAAAGATATATTCAAACAAATTATTCTAAAACATCAAAAAAATTTAAAAATTGATATATTAAATAATTGTATGAAATTAATTATTTTAAATTATATTTATGTTAATATTTTTAATATCCTTAATTTTATATTTCTATTAATTAAACAATTACTCTATCATCATTATGCAAGAATTTAAGGTCATTATTTTTTCACATAAAATTTTTATTAAATTATCTTGATAGTGATAATTCTTTTATATTAAAAATGAATATATATAGTCACGCATATCTTTTAAATAAACCAATATTAAATATATTATATCTATTAAAACATAAGTATTTCCTATTTTACTTTTCGTTAAAATAAAATATCGTAAAGGGTATAGATTCATACAAGTGACTCATGGAGGACATAAAATTATAACAATGAGGGTTTCATTTGAAAATAAATCATAAAATTAAATTAGTATACATTTTAAAGTAATTTTATAATATTTATAATATATGTTTTACATATAATTACCTAATTTACTCTTAAACATGGTAATAAAATCACGACATTTAAAATTAAAATTGTAAAATAATAATATAAAACCTTTTCCTGAATTTAGACCTTTTTTCAAATTATAGAATCCATTTTTTGAAATTAAAATCATGGTGTATTCTTAATTTAATTTAAAATTATTCACATTGATGAATTCAGAAAACATGTTTTCAGAGTGGAAAATGTTCAAATGTTTGAAAAAGGGTATATAAAAACTAAATGGAGAAATTTGTAAACCACATTTCCATAATTAAGTTAGTTTTTATTCAAATTCAATATTCTAATGGATAAGTTTGAATGGTAACATTTAAATAATAAAATTCAGTTGTCTATTTGTGCTCGATGCGGCATATCATGTACACTATCGATCATGGAGTTTCTTCCTAAAAATCATGGGATGTTGCAAAAAAAATAATTATGATAGGTTATGGGATACACTAATTTTAGAGGATCATTCAATTTTAAAATAGAATGTTCTAATAATAGTATTTCTTTAATATTAAGCCCTCGTGAAGTCTGGACACATAATGTAAACATGTGTGTTAAATTCTGTTTTTATAAAAACATGTAACGTTCGAGCTAATGCTGATTAATGATTCCTCAATGTCATATCCAACTAAAAATCATCATGTTCTATAATTATTTTAACAATAAATAGATCACATAATATCCCGTAACTCTCCTTTAGATTTTTTATTTGATCATGATGAATTTTTCATGTTTTTTATAAAAACATTTCTCAATATCCATTATCATATTATTTTTTACTCCAACTAAATATTTTTATAATTAATAAAGGCTTTGTGAAATTGTTCTTTTGCATGCAAATATCCTTTAAAAAATATCAGAATATTTTTTTTCTCATATTCATACCTTTTCAATACCTGTTTATTATAAATAATATTTTTCTCACTTTCTTCCACGATGTCGATGGGAGTGATTCACTATTTTATATTCTTACATAAGGCATCCATTAATTATTTAACATTTTCGTTAGGTTATTATTTTTCAAAAGTAATTCACTATTTAATACCAAATATACTCTTCATCACTATTGGGAATATTCATTATATGTTATTTTAAATAAAAGTACAAATAATTATCACCACATATTAAGAAAAAAAATTACAAAATTCATAAAATAAATTATCACAACAAGTTAGAGTTTTTAACCTTATATTAGTGTTATTATTTCCCTTATATTTAGATTCATCTTCAACATAAATACTACATTTATATTTCTATTTTTCTATGTCTTAGAAGAAATCGCCATTTGGGATAACTTAAAAACGTCATAAATATTTTTATTTATTAAATGTTATCGAAAAATCAAGGAAAATACTTTAGGATTAATATAGGTAAATTCTTGACATACCAATTGTAGAATTAAATTGTTAGTTAAGATACTCTGTAAGGGGGATGAATCTATATTGTACATGTTTTACAATTAATAATATAATATAAAATATTGAAACATTTTTTGGATCTTGATCCACAACAAATATACACTCAGTCTTAATTCGGTTGTAGGTGTAATAAGAAAAAGAGTAGCACACAATATTTATAATGTTTTTATGAAAGACTTTATATTTTCCATTTTGGTTACACCCCCAACACGGTTTTTTAATTATCTTCACAAGTGAATAAGGAAATAAATAATTCACTTTTCCCTCCACAATGACATTGAATCAACTGTTTCCTCCCTGTCTCCATAGTCCATTAGATACTTATTCACTTATTCAATGATATATAGTTAGAAACAATATATTATTTAGATAATATTTGTCCACTATAATATTGGATTCCTATTCTTTGTGTACATCTTCGATAAATTTAGTAACGACGTTCTTATGACTCCTTCTAGATTTGAGAAAATCTAGATTCTTAACAATCATCGTATACAATGGAACTTCTGGCATCAGGAAAAATTATCTTTTCAATATTATTGGTGTATCGCTATTTCAAAAATATCATGAAATGTTATTTGACAATTATACATTACTTTCATGGACACATATATCTACGAAAAAGAAAATTTTCAAGAAATATTAATAAATACCTGATTTAAAATCCCTCATTATTTTATTATTTTTAATCCTTTTTTTAAATGTGTTTTGAATAAACAAATTTTTTCTTCTCAATTAAAATATAAATACCCAAAGTTATTGGGTATTATATTTCTCATATTAAAATACCTGATAATATTCTATGGGCATTTCATAATATACCATATCTGAATTAAAATAACCAATGGTTTCTTTTATTGGCTTCATCCTTCACGTGGAATGCTATCATATAGATAGTCTATTCATAAGAATTATATACCTAAAAGATTAATGCATACTTCATTATTTCTCAGGTGGATAATAATCTCTATGGATCAACACTGATCGCAACATCTCATTAAAAATTCTTACACATGTCATGCATTCTTCAAAAAGAAAAAAATGCAGCAACTCATCACCTATTATAAAAGTGATAAAAAGAATCTTTTAATACACAATTCAATTCATTTGGATCACATCAAAATATTTCTTCATCACAATGACTCCATTATTCTTGTGAGTAAATATTTCATGGAATAAATGGAATATGAATGGATCGGGATTAACCTAGACATTTATGCCTTCAAAAAATCATTTCATCTTCATTAATGAAACTTTAAGTGCATGCATAAAAATTTATCTCAGATTATGCCCTTGATTTTATAAGAAATTTACATTGTCTGAAGGCACCACATCAATAGTAGATGACACAATGTGTGATATTATACTTATTCATGATAGGTGCATGATTTTTTTATAAAATTAATACTCCATACATGATTAAATTATATGGAATCATCATGGAATTATTTTATATAAATTCATCTTTAGATAGATCTGGTAGAAATATATAGATATAGTCCCACACACTGAATTAGTGAGTGAGAGATTCATTCATAGAATATGATGCCCCATATTGACAAGTTGATTTTCATAAATCGGGTCAAACAACAAATATTAATTGTGTAATTATTTCAATGAATGAAATGTAGAAAACTGCACCCATAATATTTGGAGGATTCATTGATTGATTGTTGCATAATAACTAATTTTTTTCTATGGGATCATGAATTGTGAGGTGCCTCGGGTTCTCTCCCTAAAACACAAATATTCCCATGGGACTCAAGGGCCATTCCACCGTATGTTGTCATACAAGACCACCTTACATATATACTCAACCATTGTCTCTCATGGAGGACCTAAGCGATATATCAGGCTTTTAAATTCCACATATGTGTTTCATATGGGAACTATTCATCAACATGTCACCACCCTAGTTGAATATTGGTTGAACATCGTGGTGAATGGTTATATTTTTCTTGATATGTAGTTGACCACATCACATATAATTCCAATACATATTTATTTCTTTCATTATTAATGGCCTTAACTTTATTATTCATCATTATGAACAATGTGAATTCTCTTAATGTAGAATTCACATGAATTTCGAATTAAGAGTGGTTCTATAATCATTATAAATAATAAGGATAATTTCCAATAAATGACATACTTTTCCATAAAATGGATTCATAACAATTCTCAACGAATTTATAATTCTCCCAACACATATAAATATATCATTGAAAAAAAAAACATGTGCTAAGAAATAACCTATTTTTATCACCATCCATCATTTTTTACTTTGTAAACCTATGTTAAACATAGAAATAATAAAAAAAATATTTGATTTTGTTTAACCCTTTCGCACATAGATTTTGTGCATTATTAAAGAGACCATTTCGGTAATGGTTTTATGAATTTGGAAAATGTTGTATTGGTATCATACATTTTTTCTCACAGTGGGATGTATAATACAATCGTATTCCCCTTGGTGAAAAATCTTGTTGAAGGTAATAAATTTCAATTTTAGGTGACCTAGGTTTTAAAAAATCCATGAATTTTATTAATTTTTTTTACAATATCACGATAGACCACATTTAGAAATCCATCATTGAAAATATATGTTTACTAGGATATAGAGAATAATTTAATAAAACAATATTTTTCCTTCATTTCCTCAAATTTCCCAATTTATTATTCTTAAAAAAAATTTCTTTTTATATTAGTATCGTGAACCAAAATTACACTTTCATAAAGAACATGTCATGGCATTGAATTCCAGAGAATATTTTTTTAATTATGGATTTGTTATGGAACATTAAAGGCTTGTTTTTTTAGTTCCTCAATCCAATATAATTTCAAAACAAACTTTCATATTTTTTCCTTGATACAACCTAACAGACAAGGAGGGATGTCTATCAAACTAAACATAGTGGAAGATAAACTCTAAAATACCATTAATCTTATAATCTATTTATATATTTGGAATAAATATAAATGAATAATGGTAAATTTATTCCTTTCACTATGTTAATCCAACTTATTCAGCTTCAGATATGATTTTGATTGACATCACATTTAACGATTCAATATAAACCTCCATCTAGTGGTATCCATTGACCCTGTGACTTACAGAATGATCAATTAGGTTCTCTCAAAACACCCTGGTCTACTATAAATTTGAATCTGAATGTGGGGGGGATACGAGAGATAAAGGATGATCTTTGTATTGAGGATTTATATACATGATTTTGAAATAATGGATTTTCTCCACCGTATTTTAGAATTCATTAAATATTTAATATAAACATAAATAAAAACATGTAATATATAATGGTGTAACATAATATTTTGAAAACATTAACTTTTTTCACACTTGGTAAAAAAATTAAGTTGTTAAATTATGACCTCAAAAGATATAAAATAAATGATCTATAAATCAAATATTCTTTCACTATATTATGTTAACCTTTCTTATACATACTATTTCTAACATGTTCTCAAATTTTTTTTTGTTTTTTCAACACTAATACATTAACATCGACTATAATCTGGATAAAAATCTATATAAATACAAATGTTTATAAAATATAAATTATATCCCAAAAAATAGACTCTTATAATTTTTTATGTAAGTATTAATATTCTATCAACATACCAATATAAAAATACACATTCCTAAGACACTATATTTTTTTGATTTAAATTATTCTTTTGAATAATTTTATTTTTGAATAATTTTGATAAATTATAAATTAAATTGTTCATGGAAACCCACCAAAGGTGATACTGATGTTGACAAATCAATGAATAAAGAGATTAACCTCTTAATATCTAACCCATTAAAATATTATCTTGTCATTAAATAATATATCATATCATTGATATCTAGAAACATTCAATATAAATATAACACCCATCCTTCTGGAATAAATCTTGCATCCCTAGTCATTAGGATATCCAAAAAATGGGGTGTAATAAGAATAATTTTTAATTTTTAAAATGAATATACATATATATATTGTGTGAGTTTATGGAACCTTAAACTCCCCTAATCCACTTAAAATTCATTCTCTTCTTTTAACTTCTCATTACTCTATTGTTGTACAAAGCATCCATATTAGATTTCACTCTAGGAAGGTCACTAGAAAAAACATCCCCTCGATGTGCTACCATAAACTGTTATAGATATATGATGAATTAGCACAAAATGAACATGATTTTTAATGAATGTTAATAAATGAATATTATATCATGTAGTTTTAAAAATTATATTTATTAATAATTTTCTATATGTTAAAAAAAATTAATTGATAAAATGATAAAAAAATTGTGAAATAAATTTACACCACCATTTTCTCGTGAAAAAATGTGGATGAAAGACATAAGCCAACATATATAAATGAAATTTCATCATATATATAATATTTATCACATTATAACATAATTAAAAACATCATTTTTTGGATTACAATTAACTACAATAACAAACAAACACAAACAAACACAACGATTTAACATGAAAGTAAATATATGGTCATTACACATCAACCATTGAATATTAATTATTTAGTCATAAAACATTATAAAAATCAGATCAATATAGAAATATAGGAGACCCATCTCAAATAGATTCATAAAAATAACATGTAATCCACAAAAATGAAAATTCTAATAGTATACATAGGAAAAAATAACAACACTCATTTATAATGACAATGTGTTTGGTTGTAAAAATTAACCATCTGAAAGATCACCCTTTTTGGTGAGGATACAATATCTATACCCATCATAAAAAATCCGAATGACTCATAATATAGAGACCCAATTCAAAAATATTCACACATTTTTTATAATAAAACTAGTTTATTTAGGTAGAATGAAATAGATGATTAATGTAAGAAGTTAAAATAATTTCTTCATATATATAAGTAAAATTTCATACAAGAATAATCGATTAATATTAACAACTATTACCAGAAAAATAATTCATTGTATAACTCTAATAATAAAATATGACCATGTTATTACATGTTCAAATAATAAAATAGAAGAAAAATATGAAAATTGTGATTGATATTTTATTGTAAAAATAAATGAATATGGGTTGTTAAATTTTTTCAACAAAATTCAAATAATATAGTAATGGTAAATTGATTTCAATAATTATTACATTGAAAAAATAATTTCTTATTGCCAATAAAGATATCTTCCCCTGATATGATATATTTGAAAGGGAAAATATGGGTTGAATGGGTAGTGGTAAAGTAGTAATTTACTATGGTGGATTTACAAAACTCAAAGATGTAAAACATAATAAATTGGGTTTAAATATTTATAAACAATAATACATTCAAATATATTCTATTAAATTAACTAAATTTTTCATTTATATGATGTTTTCCACATACGAAACAAATAAATTCATTCCTGGTATAAATGATTCGTATATGATAAATTGGCGTAGTGTATGAAAAAGTGGAGCACTGGTTATCTTGATAAAATGAAAGACTCAAAATAAGATAAAAATAATCAGAATAGGTCCAAAAATATTTTAATGTATTGATAATAAATACACTATTAAAATAGAATGAATCATTTTATATAAAAATAATAATTTTTGAATTAATATTAATGAATTAATTATAATAGATTATAATAAAAAATTGTTTCGGAATCATAAATTATGCATGAGTAATTAACATTTATATAATGATTTCTTACAAATATACAATAATGAAAAATATAAATCAAGGATACATATATTTCTATATTAAAACATAAATTATTTGAAAAATATTGATTACACAAAAAAATTCATATAGATATGTTGTAATTATTTAAGGACATTACATAAAATAGTTAATAGAATGTGTTATCAGTGATTCAAAAAACCACAATCAAATGGGAAAAAATGAAAATGAGGGTATGTATTCCTAAAATCAGTACACTATTTTTCTAGTTTTGTATTAGAAATTCTTACTATCTTATATTATTTTTATATGTATATGCATAAGTTTATGTATAATAGTAAGAAAATAAAATATTAAGTTGTGTTTCTGATAAAAAAATACATCTATATGTATATGAATTTGGATAAATAGGTACACTAATAGGTTTAATGTGACATTTTTTTCTGTATAATGATAATAATTTGCATATTAAAATAATAAAATGAAGACCCCATTACAGACACCACTCTTTTATCATTTTCTATAACTATTATAAAATAATTTCATTATCACATTCATGAAATAAAACATTGTTTAAAAATACATTACCAACGAAATGAAATAACAATTTAAATTTCTTTATTCATCACTGTATCAAAATTAAATTCATACCACTCTAAATATATTGTAATGTCAACTTACATAAATTCATAGGGAAATATTTCTCTATTAGGATAAAGTGGAAAAAATTTAAATGAAAAAATAAGTAAACATAAATATATAATTTTTTGACTATGAGAAATTGTTTTCTGAAATAACATTTTAAAAGGATAAAATATTATATATATTCAACTATTTTTTACATAAATAACTTATCAGTAAAATGAAATTTATTAAATGAAAGAAAACCAATTTTTTTAGTTATCTATATAGTCACATTCGAAAATACATCACCAGACATTGTGTGCTGAAATTTTGGAAAACATAAAATGAAAATGGTAGGATTAATTAAATGAAAAAACATATTTTTTATCATACATGTAAATAAACAACCAATAATAACTTTTACATAGGAATATAAGAGAGAATTTAAAGAAATCATAAATATTGATAAAACCCAATATGTTCAACATAAATAAAATTATATATCATTACATTGTAATAAAACACATCTTTTATCCATTGTCCTGATCAACAAAAGAATTTCTATGTTACTAACTACCTATTTTAAAAATATTAATATCTTGTGTTTTAATATTTTAATTGAATAATATGTTTCACATCTATAAGTAGATTCCATAGACCTTCTACTGTATGCTCATGCTATAAACTGTAATATAGAATACTAAAATTGTTTCTATTTTTTTAAGAATCATTAAAACCGATGATAATGTTAGATTGTTTTAAATTAGTGACCATGTTTATGAATTATTTGAAAATTTATTCTTTTAATATTTAAATTTCTACAATGAAATATTTTTTTGTATCATGTACATGACATTATAAAAATTTGTAAATATGTATTAAAAATAACGTATTCTGAATTATGATTAGTATATACTAATGGGGTATCTCAAGACATGTTGAGAATATATGATTAGTTATAAATGGGGAATCTTGATTGTGGTTGTGGAATGTGATCAATAACATCATCTCCGATTATCCTTAAAGGAAAAACTACTATATCTAGTTGTTCAAATGATAAATTATAATTATTTCCAACACCATAAAGATTGATTTTTAATGGATTGTATTTAATATTGTGGAGAAGAAAGTCATGAATGTAATTATTACATGTATACAGAAGTGAGGATCAATTGGAATAAATGATGATTTAAATTGAAGTTATGTTGGAATCTCATTATGAATTATAATGTGATAATTTTTTAGGAAATATACTGAAATATGATATTTCTTTATCTAATTACTAAAACTAATCAGTATATCATTAGATATAAATAAGTGAATTGATCTATATATGTTTCAAAAAGAATTTCATTTCATACCTGATCATTCAAAAGGAATAAGTTTGTACATTTAATCGGAATATTCTTATAGAATTATGTTCTTCATTATTACCATCTGCAAAAAACTATAAAAACACCTTAATGGGTTAAAAGGATGGATTAATGAATTGATATTAAAAGGGAGGAAAATTTGACATGTATAGTGGAGTTCACAAATTTTACTATAAATATTCATATTTAAGACATTTATATTAATAAATCACATATATATGTTTCCCATATATATATAAGAAAAAAATTCATTACTTGTATACAAATCATATTGAACATATACATGTATCCTATATATATATACACATAATATATATATATATATAACATGTTACATATATATATGTTCCTTTAATATACATATCATATATATTCTTTATATATGGTTTTTATATGTATTTAATATGGTTGATATATATATATATATATATATATATTTCATACTATCTGACATAATACTAGTAGGAGAATCAAAACAAACCATATAAAATAAAATTGTAGAATCTTGAGGTGCCTTAAAAACATTGTTCTCCACTTGAAGAGACTCTTAAGGGAATATGAATGGTGTAATAAAAAGTTTTAATTGTTTATTCGTGAGAGGAATCACATAAATTTTCCCCTAGGAGTACCCTCTCTTTGTGGTTATATATTTCCCAATGTCATGATCTAATTTACTATAGAATAATCTCTCATTGAAATTTTCATTTTTCATACCTTAAATTATAGAGTAAGAATTACGTCTGTTAAAAAAAGAAGAAAATAAATATATAATAAAAACAACAATTATAAATAAAATTTTTGAGGGAAACTCATTTTTCATAGCTAATATAATGTTTAAGAAGTTTCTATTTTGTGAGTTTATAATGGAAAATAAATTTACAGTTTTAAATTACCAAATGTTAATATATTAAGTTTAGAAAAACTCGTACAAAAATTGTTATATTACATCCATTTAGAGTAATATATTTTTCTGTTACTTCATTATCATTATCCAGGGGAAATCTATTGTTTCATACAATAGACTCCTTGAATAAATGTATTTGGTAAGACCAAGTAGAAAATTCAACTAGAAAATAAATTTCTAGAACCAACTATACAAATTTGATATCCTAAAAATGAATCCATAATAAATTATCATTATGGTTATATATAACCCATCTTCCCAATAATGTCCTACTTTTTATGATTAATACATATGAATGATCATTTTTTATGCAGAAAATTATTGAATATGAATTACCTAAGTTCAAAAATAATGAAACTAAGTTATATAATAAAAATGATTATAATTAGAAATAAAATTAGAATTCTATGTACACTTTTCTAACCTAAAATAAAATATAATTAGTTTAACATATTTTGAATTTATAATGGTAAAAAAATTACCTTTATGATATTCTAGAAGATAAAATATTTATTTGTAAAATCTCATAAAAAATAAAATTATATTAATGTAATGACGTCAACTATATCCGTCCATTTTTTCATTTCCATTTTCACCACTCCTTCTAAATTTTCAAATAATTATATCTTTGAATCAAATTAGTAAGTAATCATTAGTAGAAAACATAAAATGAAAATTAATTGTTAGACAAAAAATATATTCTTGAGAACCTAACAAAGATATCTATGTCAACCAATCAACATCGGTTCATCTGATATGTTTAGAGATAATTTTAATATACCATTGACATCAGATCCTAATATGAATTTTTTTTAATTAATATATATAAATAATAATAATATGAATTTTAAAACTACATATAGTAAACATTTAGATATCCAATGTGTAAATTATTTGACATTGTTGTATATCCTCCTTACAAATAACATTTTGATTGTATCTCAAATTTTACATTATTTTTATGTGTGTTGTAGAAGGTTACTAAATGGTATCATTCTATGAAATTAATAATCTTATAGTTATGAAAACCTATATGTTTTCACCCATGTATACATATGTAAAAATATGATTACTTTGTTTTTAATATTCATTATATTGGTTAATATAATTAAAGGTTTCATGGTGATTATTTCAAATTTAATTAATGTAAACATTATTTATTTTAAAAAACAATAACATGATTTATATCATGAATCAACACTGGCTAAAAGAATATAAAAAATCCAAACATGATAAAAATAATTATTAATTTATATTAATTGTTTCGTATAAGATAAAATAATAAAAATTAGTTTATGAATCACTAAAAAAACAAATTTATATACAAAAACCAAATGAAAATAAATGGTAATTAATTGAAATAAACATATCATGCAAATATAAAAGGTTGTACCCTAATGAAAATAATATTTAATATTATTATTAGTAAAGTAAGTTTCACCAGAAATCAGAAGTCGGTATGAGAAGAACTTCTCAATATAGGAAACTCGTTGAAGCTGCGATGGTTTAGGCTCAGTGGTTAGGGTAGAGTTGCATGAGGGACTCTTTGAATTTTGAAACTAGAAGAATCACTTGAAATTAATTATCTCAATTTCATTTAATAGAAAACTCATATGATAGAAACCACTTCATTAATATGTTGAGATTATGTTTAGTGATAAATATAGAATCCTTTATATGTTAGTAGTTAGTGTCAGCAAGACTCAATGATGTAGGAAACCCCCTTGAGTAGTGATTGATAATTATGGGAAGGGAGGGAAACAAGAATTTGGAAACTAGAAGAATCTCCTCAAAAAATATTTTCACTACCTTAAATATAACAATATAAGAAATAAACAACTATATTAATGAGATATGATTAATTTGATTGGGGAATATATAATATTTTAAATGAATATAATGAGATTGAACCAGTGAAGCTAATGCATATTTTAAATCAATTTTTGAATTCCAGTTATCCTTTAAAATAATTTAATTCTATTATAGATATGTAAAATTAATAATAGTATTACAAAGGGTTAGATAAAAGTGTGTTTTTAATTTTTTATTAATAAATATCTAACTGTGTTTTATGAGACAAATAGAGACAATGTGTTTTAGAAATTTTTTGAAGAGAGGAATTCATCATTAGAGTTTCTTAGAAATTATTATGGAAATCCAGTGATGTGAAAACAAATTAAAATCATTATCAAATGTAAAATATGGTTCAGAATCATTATAATATAATACAGACAAAGATCTATTATTGTTATAGATATTTGATTCATGGGTATAGTGGTATGTAGTAATTGGTGCAATAGAGAACCATATTATTAGAGGGACTTCTAGAAAAATCAATCATTGTGAGTTGGAGAGAAAGGTACAATGACAGGATGAGGCCGATAATGGTGGAGAGTGATTAGAATCGTGGGTTAGAGGGGAATCATAAAATCGGAAAGAAATTTCTTATGGGGAGAGTTTCGTGTTGACTAATATAAATGGATTATAGTTTCGATAATATATTTAAATGGAAATTTTTACCCACCATTGTAAATATTTAATGAATTAAAAAAATAACCCATTTCCACCATGAGAAGGCACAGTGCTAACATTAGATGAGGGAAAATAACACATCACTGAACCCACACCGTTATTTAATTCTCCTATTGAACTAATTTAATTACTCATAATGTATTTTATTATTTCTAAAAGAGCACTAATAAAAATATATTTTCTTGTAGTGGAACACATTTAAAGTCTTTAAAATCAACCATGAGAGGTCATATAGATTAATCCATGAGATACTAATGACAATGTAAATGGCGTGAGTGGTTCAGAAATATGATTAGTTGTTTAGGCATTTATAAATATACACATTGGAAACTACACATTATAATGAATTAAATTAACGATTAAAAACTATTAGATATACCACATTGCATTCACTTTTATTAAAATATTTAAATCACATATAGATAAATATCAAGTATTTATGATAAATCTCCCTTATTATATTTATAATATTTAAATGCATTTTTTATATAAATATAATTATATATATAAATCATATATTTATGTGTGTATATAATTACAAATATTCCTCATATGATTAATTTTGATCATATTTACCCATAGTACCAAATTAATTATACAAACATATATGTGTATATATAATTATATTATATTATTGATAGTAAAATGTAAATATAAATCATAAAAAAAAAGTGAAAATATATAAATAAATAAAGTATATATATATATATATATTAAATTTTTTTAAAAAAAATTCATATATCCCCATAATATAATTTATTTATTTTAGGATAATTGTGTTTTTCGGTTGAGTGGAGGCACATTGCAGCACAAAACAAATTCTATACAAACAAACCATAAATATTTAGACATATTTGATCCTCCGATTATCCCACATGTGAATTGTAGAGATATTTCCCAATATTTTTTATTTTTAAAATTCATATAAATTATCTAACTCATATACCACCACACCAGAACTAAAATCAAAGAAGTAATCATGGAAAATTATAAATATATATATATATATATTAAATTATATAAAAATATTTTATTCAATTAATAAAATTAATAAATATTTTTTAACCAAATAATAAAATTAAATATTTTGAAGCTTATATATTATAATTCATTGATATAATGTCATTTTAAAAATATATATATTAATCTGTATAAAATAAATTAAATATTAATGTTTATATATTAAAAATGACAAATATATGTTTTAAATTTATTATCTTTCCAATTGTGAGGAATGAAAACTGAGTTATAGATATATAGATATTGATGTAGATATATAAACATACTATATACATATATTTTATAATAATATTTATATTTATGTGTGTTTATACAAATATATATATATATATATGAATAAATATATATCAAGGATTATGGATTTAAATTTATTTATTTTATAATAATTATAAATGTGTATAAAATTTAATTTCTATCCTGGGGGTTACATGAAATTAAAACACACACACACGTGCACGACTAACAAAGTCCAAACCTCATCCCTAACCACGGATTGGCCAATAACCTATATAAATCATTAATAAATTTGAGTTTTAAAGGACTAGTGACAATAAATCCAACTATGTGGCCCAAACACACAATATCTAGCCCAAATCCATCGTTTAATGTAAGGAATGCATCATTATGCATCCATCAACATGATTGCATCATGCATGAATCATGCATCAATCATGTGATATCATATTCTTTCATTATTATCTACATCACTTCATGTGTAACCACATTCATATTACTAGAGATGTAACTACACCAATCAAGGATTTTACCGATGACCTCATAGAAATGAAGAAAATAACATGAGTAACACTCATCCACAACACTAGCTATGCTCACACAAACATATAAGTATAAAGAGAGTGTAAAATTTTCAATGTAAACTTTCACTAAAAATTTAGAAATGTAAATTTTTCATTATGAATTTTGAGGTATATATTTTTAAATATTTATAGTGATATATGGTTTATCATTAGCTACATTTGTGTATACACATGTAAATATATATATTTTTCATGGGTATTCTTACATTTTTCTATATGTATATGTATTTACAAATATATAATGAATAAAAAATTATTATTATGTATGTGTAATAAAAAATAATAATTTATATTATGATGTATAATCATCACAACCCATTACATTGTGAGATTCAGGTGATGGTGGAGTTCAAGGGATGTTGCAAGTGAGTTGTGGTGCAGATGGTGGAGTTTTATATAATATTTCAACCATGCAAGGATTATAAATTGTGGAACCTTCCTTTACACCATTGTTTTGCCCTATTTGGCCACCTTTTCACCATGGTATTGGTTGGTTGATTTTGGGTCTTTTGAATACGAGCACATTTTATAAATTCTTAAACTCTATTTGAACTATTCATTCTTCCAATATATCTATGTTCCTTTTAGAGGTCATTCACCATCACTTATTTGATCATTGATCATCTACATTGTAATAAATTCACTATGATTATAAGGGTGTTTCATTATTTTTCTTCTGGTTTTCATCCCAATACATCATATCATAGATGATGCAGAAGATGATATCTGTGTTTGGGTAGTTTTGGGAGTGATATTGATGGGGATGATGTGTTCTAAGTTAATTCGGGGTATTTGATTCATTTTTGGGATCAATAGTATTCTTCATCGTTATTTTTTACTTTCAAATCTAATTGGAATTATTTACCTAATGTGGTAACCCATTATTCTCTCCCTTTTTAGTGTATGTGTAGGTATTTCATGATTTTCACATCCAATGGGTTGATGTTAATTGTTATATATATATGAATGTAATGAAAATATTCAGATGTAATTTATTGTAATGGGTGAAAATCATATTTTTATGTCATTTTTGTGAAATTTTATTGTTTTGATAGTAAATTGATGTTAATTTTGAAAATAATTGTCATTAAAAAACTATTTTAACTATGATTACTCTTAATTATCAAATCTTTTTTGTTGCTATTTCAATTTTCACACCAAGAATGAAAAGGGGTAAAAATTTATATATGGTTAATAAAATATTGACCCATTGATATATGGAAGTGTATAATAATTCCCATTCTAAATAAGATGTGAGGATTTTAAATAACGTATACTGAAATTGTGGGGGATATGGAAGTGAGAATTGAAAGTTGTGTATTGATCTGAAAAAAGAATTTTCTTTTTTTATGGGTATATTTTGGAGGTTTTACGGTGGTGATGGAGATCAGGTTTTATGTCAAATGTGATGGTAGTGTAGAAATATTTTCTTCATGTGATTTAAACAGGGTTGAGCCATAAAGGTATATTTATGAGTCTATTTTTATGTGGTTGTATTGGTGAGATTCTTGGTCTTTTCATGAAGGATTGGCAGAATGTTTGGCAAGGAATTGGTTGATGTTGTGAGGTTCTAGTTGTTCCTCATTTATCCATGGAATGAATTTCTAATTATAAAAATGAAATGTGTGGGCTGGAATTAAATAAGCATGGACTGAAATTTACGAGTATTAATTGGATTAGATTAGTTTGATTATAATTTAATAAGATATATAATTTGAAATGAAATGGATTGGTAAATGGTAGCTCATGGAAATAAATAATTCAAGAAATAGTGTAACATGAAATTAGAAATTGGTATTATGTGGTGTGGTGTATTTTTAGTTTACATGGACAGTGAAAAAGGTTGTGATATGTGATGGGTGTGTTGAGATATACATTATTGCAATTATTTTCAAGCCCTAGGTTGGGTGTGGTGTGATATGTATTTACTATATTTTTATGGTTATTATAGTATTTTCCTAGTATGAGTCAGATAATTATAAAATGAGCCAATTATTTGGATTCAGATTGTTTTCCCCAATATCCAAGATATTCAGCTATTGGATGATTGGATAAACCCGCTTCAAGACTCTTCATTTAACATTAATGATGATGGTGGGTTGTTTTTGGGGGTCATCTTATAATGATGGTTTGAGGATGAATATTTCCCAATTATGATGAGGATTTGATGTGTGGAGGGGTTCATATATGGTAAGAGGGAAAAAAATTTATTTTCATCATGTTCATGATATTATACCACACTTCATATGATACAAGATGATGTGATTACTCAGTGATGTATGTACAGTGATTGGTGCTAGCATGAGATTATAATCTTTTCATGGGTATGGTAGGAAGGGATGAATCACTCAAAACATTAAATAATCATGTGTTACAAATCTCACCCTTTAAATGTATTTTCATGATAAAAACACTCTCCAATGTTTCTATCATTTACATTTAAGTGAGTTTCAGGGTTTTTAATTGAATTCAATATAAGGGGGTTCAAGTCATATACAATTTTATTTAAAGAATCAATCAATTCTTGGAAAAATAAATAATCATCTTAAATACCCTAAAAACATCCTTAGATAATCAAATAAGTCAATGAGGTTGAGAGGAGGTTGTTTTAGTTTATATGGAAGGATTGTGGGAGTAACTGGATCACTGGTGGAGTGAACCAGCTAGCTAGTAACATCATAGTAGAAGAATGATTTCTCTATAATCCCCACCATCCATTCATTATCTCTTGTATAAGGACCATTATTGGAAGGTGAATAATGTATTGGGTATAGTGGATGTTTTTGGGGTGAATGGTATTACACTAGAGGGTTTTCATTTCGAATGAATACGATTCCTTTGAGGAGAACAATTTGGAAAGAGAAATTCTGTTTGGATATGCGGAATGAGGCTAGGTTGGGGCTACACAAATAAATCATAGTGTATATGATGTAATTTAGGGTTATATTCTATAAATATCATGTGAGTAGTCCTGAATGGCCCGAATGCATTTATTTTAAATGATTTTGTTGACCCCCCCCCCCCCCTTAAGGGATGAGGGGGAACCCTTACAAGGCCCGTAGGCTCAAAAATTACATGGCCCGTAGGCTTAGAAGATTACATGACCTGGAGGTCATAGAAAATTCAACCAGACTATCTACATGGAACTGCCCCTCTCCAGCATCTGCATCCTGATAGTAGCTATCCACATTTTCATGATCGCCTGGGTAGGCTTCTCGTGCAAGCACAGGCTAGTACTGATGGAATAGACATACCCTCTCATTCGGACAATCCATTTGGCTCTCCTCTGGTGAGTGCACCTTCTCTGAATCCTCTTCTAGGGCTGCTCTTTTTTTTAGTGTTTCTATGGCCTACATTCATGTGGCCCAAAGTACTTGGGTGGCCCTAAGTCCTTAAGGTGGCCCGAAGGCCTTGATAATCAACTGGCCTGAAGACCCTGGGGGGCCTGAAAGCCTTATAGGACCCGAGGACCAAATCGGTAGCCCGAAGGCCCCGATGGATGATCCTAATGGATTGTAATATAAGATGACTTTAAAAGTGGATTGGATGTTGGAAGTTGAGGCAGTGATTTTAATAGGTAAATAAAAGATAATACATGTAATGGATGGAGATCTACATATATAGAATTATGGTGCATACTAGAAGACTAGTTGGGGAACTCTATATAATTTCCTTCATTCACCCTGTGAAAAGTAAGAGACTATGTGTATCCAATAGGGAATAAAAATTGATACAGTGTCTCCCCTTCTAAAAAAGGCAAAATAGGTTAACATAAGAGCTTGTGGTATCAGGGATGAAGAAGAATGTAATGTACCTTAATGTATGATGATCGTGAGGAGGGTATCTAATGAAGTAATGAGTGAAGTTGTTGGTGAGATTTATTTTAGTAATATGTGTTGGCTGTCTAGATGTTTTGACATCCTTATTACTAGAATATCTCCATGAAAGATAATATTGTGTTATCATTTCATCAATATATGTAGGGATGAGTTTTGTACCAATTTAATCCCTTTTTCAATTATGTTTTTCTTTATACTTATATGATTAAATGGTTTCCATATTCTTGTTTGTTTTTAAAAAGTATAATCCAAACATGACATGAACTAGGTGCTTTATGATTTTTTTTGGTAAATATGATTCATGGAAATTGGAGTTCTAGAAACTGTTATCATGATGGGCCAACCAATGGTATGTTCAATATTTATGATTTTATTTGTGTCAATGTTACTTCTGATAGATGTTTAGGAAAAAATTATATTAGAGATATTTTTAGAGACAAAGAGATCCCCTCTAGAAATGCTGGGGTACCAATGGTTTTCTAAATATCAATAATATTTGTGACAACCTAGATATTTGAGGAGTGTTCCATTTTCTTTGTATATATTTGATCTTGAATGATAGAAGATAAGGTTTCTTATGAATGGTGGTCTATTAGGTCCTGATGGATGTTTATCTAATGATGTTAGTGGAACCATCAATGTAAAATAATTCAACCTATTTCATGTTTAATGTGGAATGTTCTATTAATTAGGTGGATTTATAGTAGTTGGTGGATGAGTAATAATGTTTTGATAATATCCATTGATGATCCAATGTTTGAGGTTATTGATCATGCAGAATAAGGGTGATGCTACCCTTAGATAATTTACATTTTCTATAATATTGGGAAGTCATACGAAAGTAACTGAGTGATTTGAAGGTCAAGATATGAACAAACTGGTTATTATTCAAGTAATAATTGTAGGTTGATGCATGTTACCAAAATATGGTTTCAAATAATGTTGTTTTTTACCACCACAAATTCAATGGGTTTGGTTGCCGACTCTATTCAGTAGGTATTTATGAATTGAAAATGGGATTTTTGTAGGACAACTGGTGATCAAAATATTATTTTCTAGAAAGAAATGTTGTAGAAGTTCTAATAACCTGAATATATGAATTGTGACTAAAGTATTTCAAAGTATAATCAAGATTCCATATCAAATGAATATGTGTTTTAGAAAGGTTCCTATGTTCAATATGAATGATTAGTTGTAGTAGGAATAAGCTGTATGTGAATAAGTTTCATGATATGGGGGCGTCATGGTTATGGTAATGTACTGAAAGATTTTATAATATTGGAATTGGTGGCAAGAATGAGTGTTATTGTGTTAGTGAATAGACGAATGATATAATAATGTGACTAATATTTTTCTTGAGTGAACAAAAGTTAAGGAAATAATTGATATGAATTTTAAGTCTAGTAAATGAATAATGGAACTGGGTGGATGATTGTGAAATATTTATTGTTCATGGGTGATGTTTTAAGATTCAATTGTTTATTTCATGATTAGTAAGGAAACTTTAATATAACTTCTATCAAAAGAACCATGATGTGGTTAGACTATAATTTTTTCACGAAAGTTAAAATTAGTGATTTAATGGACTTTATAAATGTGGATGCATGTTATTACTCTCATATAAAATGTATTGGGATGGATCCGACCAATGTCATGATAAAACATAAGGAAGGAAAACCCCAATTATAGGGAACACAGTTACTTTTCAATGTGTTTATGACGACTTAAGAATGAAACCTTACTTTAGGAAACAATATATAGAATACCGTTATGTCAACATAAAAATCAATGTGAATGATTTGGGATCATTAATATATCAGGGATAAGCTAGATAAGTGGGATGTAGAATTTTGGGATGGATATTTTTACAATTATTTCACTAAATACCATTATAACATATAAATTTTTTGTTATCATAATATCATGTTATAATATTTTTGGATATAGGTTTCGTAAAGAGTGACACTATAAAATGGTGAAAAAATGAATCTCATTGATGAAGATATCAATAATTTTATAGGGTGGAGACATTTTTCCTATTTTCTTTGTAGAACTTCCATGGGGTGATAAAAATGAATTTCATGGATGTAGAGGAATGGAAGATTAATGTAGATTATTTTGAAATATGATCACTTTGGTTGATATCGTAGATGATTGAAATAGAGGATAGATGTGTGATACATGAAATTGTTGCAATGGAAAATGGTGGAATGGAAATAGATCAGGAAGGGATATTTTATTTTATCTTGAGAATAATAATTACGTGTGATTTTTTTTTACTTAACCCGAGATAAAAAATATCATGTGGGAATTCATAGGGTTTGACATGAGAGATGTTTTCATTGTGAAGTGTTTGGAATTTCAGAAGGATATTCTTTAGAAGTAACATTTGGGAGTTTGTATGGGGACATTTCACCAGTACCATGACATGTATGGATTGAGTCTTGTAGAAATTATTTCATCAAATTGTTATTAAATTATTGGGTTCATCGAATACATCACGGGTGAATTGGTGGTCACAAAAAGATTGTCATTATGACTGATTGTAGTGACATCCAGAAGAAAATTTCTGATGTATCCTTGAAGTCAACAACAATTCAATGAGGAAGAGAAGAGGTAGTATATAATATGAACTATAGATTATGAGTTCCATAAGGATTCTCTTCTATATAGACCTCAGATGTAATTAGTCATGATATAGAATATTTTATTGATCGAAACATAAGTGGAATATTCCAATATTGGTGAAAATATCCAAAATACTATAAAGATTTATTTGTAGAAGTCACTTTAAAAATAATTCACTAAATAAGGTTTCTTATAATAACTAATTGAATATTTTTTTAATGATATGATATTTAATATTATGAGTGATTAGATAGTTTTTTTTAATAGTGAACATAATGTTTTCTATTGATACTATAATATTTACTAAAAATTGGAAGTCTGTAGAGACAATAAGTGGATCCCTCAAATATTAAATACAAGTGATGACTAAATGACTTGTTGAGTCCCTCTATGTGGTGTATAATGGTCAACTTGTGAAAATAAAGATACAATGGTATTATTACGAGGTCTAAAAAGATAAACGGTGATCCTTCACTCAAGGAATCCCACATGGGAATACATAAGATATTGAAGAATAAATTAAAATGTTAAAGCATGAGTATAATGTTGGAAAATGACTATAAAGTGGGTATAAAATGATTAAATAGGTGTAGCAATTGGTGAGATTTCTTATGGTACAACGAGGTGGGTAACTGAGTGGTTTGAGTTTCCTTGTAACATAATATTATCATTTAATGAATGTAATGTGGTTTCACTTCTCTCAATGATGTAGGATGAAATTCCTACCCACATTAATACATGTATTTCATAGATCTTGTGTTTTTAATTGCATGATTTACGGGTTTTCATGTGATTTATTGAGTTAGGATAATTAGAGGAGGGCTAAAACTGGATTTTGATGTGACTCAGTTTAGTTGTCGTGGTTCCTAGAAATCACAATTCATGAATTTAGAGTAATGGATGATCTTCTAGAAGAATTTTCCAATGTTGTACTTCTGGTTTAATAATCACCACTTTTTATGTATGTTTATAATGAGTGATCTTCCATGGGATTCCTAAAATCAATTTTTCACTTTTATGTTGGAAGGTACAAGACTCCTAAAAATATCCATGGATGAAAATTGAAAGACCCATGTAACTAATAATCGATGGAAACCTTTCTGATAAGGTATGGTTATTCCTCTTGGATACACCATTCCAATATAGTTTTCTAGGGGTATTGAGTAGTGGATATATTCCAAAAACTTTTAGATGTTCAATGAACCATAGTCTCATGTATTCATCACCTCGATCTGATTAAGGGATCATCCTAAATTTTCCCAATTTATTGTGTACTTATTTCTGATACTCATTAATCATTTTTAATGATTAATACTTCTATCTGCTAGAAACACATATACAAAAAAATAAATTCCTAGCTAAAATTAACAAAATAACTAAATACATCACTTTTTGAAGATCACTGGTCCCTATACATCACTATTTATAGATCAAAATTTTAATTATCCCTTTCATATTTCCAACTAAAATATTATTTGGTCAAATTTACTAATAAAACAGATTATTCATTTTTAAATGAAAAATAATAAAATTATTTCAATAATCCATATCTATGGAGTCTTAGATTTCATTCATTTTCATATTATCGAGGAAACAATTCCAAATATAGGTGATATTATAATCAATAATTAAATTATTCTTAATGTTATATAATTGATTATCCACATATAAAAAATATGAACTAGTTAAAAAATTCTAAATCCATAAAAATTCTATCAATATATATATATATATTTATTTATTTATTTTTTTTATAGTTAATAAAAATACCTTACATTAAAAATAGTATGCTGAAATAAAAAATCTTTTTTGGAGGGAACATAGTAACGGTTCTCTAATTGAATAGACAATATACTTGTTAATGTCAAATCCTACGTGAATCCCATTAATGTAGAAACTCTTTATCCATTCCTAACATTGATTTATACATTTACCGATTTCACTATGTTTTTATAAATGATTCTATTTTCATTATTATAAATGGATGTGGCACACCTAGTATACAATAACGATGAATTAATGTTACTGAAATTGACTACTATTACACCAACATTCTAATTAATAGAATGATTATATTTGATAAAACTTCCAGACTATACATAACAATATAGAACTGTATTATAGGTAACACCTTTAAGGGATCTCAATATGATTACAGTGAAATAATCTATAATATATGATAAATAAATATTTATTGCTAATTGTCATGTTTTATTTATTTTTATCAAGGGATTTTAATGAATGTTATACCGCTAGAAATTAGTTCCATATATATCATATCTATTTAGTGAGTTATGATCCATAATTTATCATGACTTACATTGGGTATAATTTTAATAATCCATGAAAATATTTGGTAGAAAACAATTATAAATCATATCATTTAAGATTCTTTGATATCTAAGTCAATAGATCCTAATCCAAATCTATTATGGATTCTTTCAAATCTATTCATCTTCTTTCATTATTGTTTGGGATTCCTATATATGTGAAACCCAAATAAAAATTAAAAAATAAGGCACCTATTAGTTAGGGTCACCTTGTAACTTTCTTATATTAGATATGATAATCCATGTGAACTTAATGATTAACCTCACTTGTACTGAATGATATAGGAATTAACATGTTATACTTTGTATTAAATCTCACAACTATAATTTATAGGTAATATTTATGATATATCATTATTTTAACATACATCACTTGTATATTATACTCATTGAAACTCAAAAACTATTTATCATCTATTGTTTTGGTGATTTATTATAAATGAATAATTCATTTGACATATATAACTCCACAATAATGTATTAATTTTAAGCACAACCCAAAAATTTGAGTTACATACAAAAAACTAGAATATAAACATATTAAAACATATTAAAATTCATATCATTCAAAATCTACATGAACTATTCACAAAAGGGAATAAAGTGATTTGATATTGACAATATTTACATGAGTAAACCTTGATAGATATATTCCCAACACTGAATCATTCTAGAGTATGGTGTAAGACAACTAGATGGTGGATAGATCGGCCTTATATCACTCTCTCTAATAACAAATTATTCAATATTGAATTAAATAAATGATACCTATAAAACCTAACATGAAAAAATATATTCAAAAACTACATTTATTCACATAATTGTATAACAAACCATGTTCAATTATGAGGAAAAAAAATATTATTGTATCATTCCTAAAATATAATATAGGGATCACTATCTTAAAATTATTTTAGAAAATAAATAAATATTATTCAATATTCATAATTCATCAATAGTTTATAATTATAAATATTCTAAAGGAATTTAATAAATAAATAGATTAATTATTTATTTACAAAATCATGATAAAATAATATGATAACTTTATATTTTATTAAGACATAAAAATTTAATTTAATATTTTCTAAAATTTATAATTTATATATAATTAATGAAATATAAGTAAATTTAGGGAAATTAATATTTTACATTTTTTTGGGAATGTCATATTTTATGATTGAAAATCACAGTCCTATAATATGATTGATATAGACTAATGGATTTCAAGAATGGTTATCGTATTCTATGATACAATTTCAATTCAAACACTATGATTTCTATCATCAAATAGGACTACTAATATCATATTTTTCATTTTGTATTAAATGGTTGTTGTGATATCTTATTTATGGTTTCATCCCTTGTTTTTAAAAAACCATGGTTTTAGTTGTATTTTATGATATCCTGTACCATATGATATGTAACAGTTCAAATCCTCAGTTTTCATATATATATATGATTTTATGATATAATATAGTCATATCCTATGTCCAATGAAAAAATTGATTTCATTTTATCATAATATATTATATAAAACCAAAATATTTAAAATATACATTCCATCGAAAAATTGAAATGTACATAATGAAACATTTATGAAAAGGAATATGATACAACTACTGGGTTTTAGGGCCCCAACCTATGATCACATGATTTTGAAAAAACCATATAAGGCCTAATTTAACTTCAATCAATAAAATATCATGCAATCACAAAGAAGAAAATATAAATAATGTGTATGAATTAAAATATATCTCAATGGGTAAATCATTAAAAATATAGAAGGATACTTAAACTAAGCATTCCATCCTTTTTAGGGTAAACACCATCCATGTATCCAAGATTATATCATCCAGATTCTTGTATACTGATGTGGTGTTTACTCCATCACCGAGTGATGAATGATTTATTGTGTAGAAGAGACTATCATAAGTGTTCACATGAATTAGAGAACACTGATAGGTTTCTACCCTTACCTTATAACAGAATCCATGGTTCTCTTCTTTTTTTGAACATCATCATCCATATTGATCATATCGAGTTCCATATCATGGAACATCGAAATTACATATGAATAAAATTTTAATCATTAAAAATTCATGGAATCATGTTACAGCCATAAATGATCCATCTTATGAATGATAATCCACATAAAACATGTGAAAGAAGATGGCCAGATGCACACACTCAATTGAAAAACATTTTAAAAGGATAATTCTATTATATGATATAATCCATATAAAAAATTTTATGCATACATATGATATCAAAAAAGTTATAACAAAAAATATCCACATCATGGATATCTGTACCTACAATTTTTTATATCATTAAATATGAAATAATCTATTTTTAGTTCAAATCCATAATTATTTACCAATTAAATATAATATAAAACACTTCAATTTTTACCAAAATTTATTTTTTTTTGTTTATATGCACCTATGGATATGCATAAATCATTAATGGACCATTCATATGATGGGTTTTTATAATATTAATAGCAAACATTATCTTCATTATAATTCCTCTAAAAACATGTGTAAAAATGTATTCGATGTAGTGGTGACCACTATTATTGATAAAAACTCATGACCATTTTGATTATCCAAGGTGGACATGGTAGAAAATCCATTTTATAATATTTATTTTCATATTTAACTATGTCATGGTAGACCACAATTTGATAGACACTAGACCACATATATCTTGACCATGGTGTAGAGAATCATCCAATGACACTCTATTTTTTCAATAAATTCATAAAATTTCACAAAAAATATCAATTTTCAGAACTATGTCATGGTATGTTGTTATAAATAACAAAATAAACAACTTTTAAAGGATCAGGTAATAGGATTGAACTTTTAAAAACAATAACTTTTTTCATTTCTAGGCTAGGTTGCGGAACCTAGAAAACCTGTTTTTTCTAATTTCAAGATCCTAACGAATTAAAAAGATAATGTTGATATATTTTCTATAATACCACCAAATAGATTTATAGGGGTTTCTAACAACAAAAATATATTTAAATAAAATTTCCAAAAAACCATTAATCATAGATTATATTTATATATTTGGAATAAATATAAATTAATAATAATAATAATGGTGTAATTTTACAATTTTAATCCAACCTATCAAAGAATAAAATGAGAATTTGATTGAGATCACTAAAAAGAAGTAGAATGAAATATTCCAATGGAGGAATACATGGGACATGAGAATTATTATCTCTATATCACATTGTTCTACACATCATTTTGTAACAATAGATATCAACCCCCTTGTTTGGGATTCAATTGACTTTAGAATTATTTTTAGTTGAATTAGTTGAATACAAATTTTTAAATTCTTTCCTGATTTTAATAAATAAATATGGATTTTTAAATAATAATTATTAATTACTAAAAATTCTAATTATACAAAAATGTTTTATTGAAATTGAATGTACATTTATTAGAATTATTGATACAGTTTAGAAATTATTATACATTAAATCACAAATATGACCAATAATCATACAATATTCATATTTTGCAATTATATTCCATTATATGACATCCTATACAAAAGAAAAAATGGTTATCCAACTACCATTCAAATTATATATTCACTATTTATATGGTTTTTTCATTATTTCTAATATTATAATAAATTGTATAATTTTTACAAGTGAAGATATATACTGACCTGGGATTCTAAAACATGGATATTACATATTTTTAGATGAATATTCAATTCATTTCACCAAATCATGTATGAGGATCGTAATAGTTTTGTTCCTTTGAAAATGTGAAACATAATCCTCTAATACAGGGAAAAATCATAATGGTTTCCCAAATAGATTTTACCTTTTAATAATATTCATATACATACCCTATATAAAACATTTCATACTTTAATGGAGAATGGAAACATAATAAATGGTGAGATCATATGATCAATAAGGGTAAATAAGTAATGTATCATGATGTTACTGTATTCAATTATTCATAATCACCTCATTTGACCTTGGTTTTGTTGTTTTTTGTTTAGGTATTTTTAGGTGAAATTTTAATGTTTTTTTCTATGCATAGTGAGAGTATGGTTTTCCCAACCGTGGATCCCCTCATTTGAAACCATGAAAACCCAAATTTTGGGGGTTCCCATGGCTAGTTCATAGTTTTAAAAAGTATTTTATACACATAGGATAAATCATTTAACCCCATTAAAAGTGGTTCACAATTATGACACATCGATTATATAACTATGAATGTCGGCCCCAGAAACCATGAAGATGAGATTTCATAAATATTATAATTTGTTTTAAAATTATAAATCCCACTTTTTAAATTATTAATGAGCCTATATGACCCCATATCATTTAATTACTCCTTATAGTCTTTTATGATGTGTTTTTGGAACCTCTACACCTTTCTAAAGGAGGATAAATGCTTGAAAAATATGTTTTATTTCTTCTAGTTCTCTTTCAAGCACCCTCAACAGTTTCCTACTTAAGAATTTTTAGATCTATGAGTTGTTGGATGTTCTAATACCCAGTATTTCAGATTTTTTATATAGGTTTTATTCTCATATCCTCATAGTTTATTTTATTCATTGGAGTTTCTCAATAAGGGATTTGTGTTTTGAGATCCTGTGATCGCAATGTAGGTGGTTCATTTTATGATGAACAATTTATTTAACCAATAAATTCTTGTTCTAAATTAAATAGTTTTATTTAAAATAAATTTTTTTGAATTTCATTATTAACAACTAAATTCCATTTAATTTGGGATTGGAAATTGGATATGGACTGAAAATGGGAAAACCCCCCAATTCCACTAAATTGGGGTTTATTATGAAATTTGATGGAAATATTTTAAATTTAATTGTGGGATTTAAATTTTAAAATTACATGTCAATGTTATTAAAAATATATATTTGATGAGTGTTGATTAAAATTAATTCGATATAAACCTCATGGTTTTATCTTTAAAAGGGGATGATTTGATTAAAACCCCATGTATTGGTTTTTAATGTAAATTTTTATGATTAAATTGTGTGAATGGGTTGAATTTTATTTTAAAATGTTTTAAAATAAATATCCCATCAGTAGTTTTTATTAAATAATATGCATGACTAGGTAGTTAGTGAGTTATTACGATAATACCCGTTGAACACTTTAAAACTAAAACAAAACATAGTGTAGCAGGTTACATCATCGATTGGATGGTGATGAGTCGTCTTTGACCAGTTTCATAGGTATGTGTATATACACATATTTACATCATTCAACATTATGTGTGATAGGATCCCATAGATGAAAACTATCATACCTCTTAGTAGTTCACCATGTTTCTCATTGTTTTTATTTAAAAATATTCCATAGGTTGTAAACTATATTACCGAACCATGTGAAATTATATCTTATATATAGTGTCTATTAAAACCATTGATTTATATATTTATATCCTTTGAATTGTAAATAATGATTTTGATAGAAATCATAGATAAATTCCATGCCTAATTATTAAAAATTCAAAATCCATTTTTGTTTTATTCAATATTTTCATATTATTAACTAATCCTTGGCGAGACCCTTCTATGATTTTTTCTCACACCCTACTTTTTTCCTCAACTGTTTCTGTGTTCTATCCTTCGAGGTTTGAGTAAAGGTACAGTACCATATGGAGGTGGTTTTGGTGATTGATCCTTGTGTATGGAGATTTTCATCCAATGGGACTAAGGCGTTTTTATTATTTTCTAGTACTTTGTTGTTTTAATTTGGTTTTTCATACCTGTTTGATTTGAGTAAACATCTCCAAATAAATATTTCATTGTATTCATACTAAATTTTTTATCTTTATTCGATTGGGTTTGTGGGAAATCCATTCCCAACATCATATTGTATGATCCAAGATGATTGTCAGCTACTTGTGGTGATTAGTAGTTCCTTATATGAAATTTCTAAACCAGAATATTTATTAGGTTACTAGGGTATCCGAGTTGGTTTCTTATAATGTGTTATCATGGATGCAGGTTTTATATCTTCCCTTGATTCCAGTATGCAGTTCTATAACCCTATAGAGAAGTAGAATATAATTTTGATTTAGTTTATGGCCATCTCTCAACATAATGAGCCTTAAGTCACCACCGGTGGGATGGTAATGATATTATGGTGATTTGTTATAGTAGTTTTCTAAATGTTTATTTTGAAATATTGAGATCTAAATATTGTTTTTATATATATAAAAGTTAAATTCCCATTTTTTCACTATCTTAGTGTTAATATGATCTCTTTAATGTTTTCAACAGACGTTGTGTAGAAACATGCCTCTGAGAAGATGAGTAAATTGAATCTAGGAGGAAATAACTAATAAACCACATTAAGTGAATCTTGTAGCGGACCTGACTCTGATTTATGTTATTATGCATACTGTCAAAGCTCATGGATTGAAAAATACACCATTTCCTGTTCAAGCTCAATCCGTGGAGCCCCATAAGTATGTTTTACTGAATCATGCATAGGTGTTATCCCTATAGAAGACACTAGAATTCAAGAGATCATGTGATCCTCATGAATCTAGGGATTAGTTAAGAAGGATTGAACATTTGATTTTGTTCTTAGAGAAACCTGAGAAAATTTATGTAATGTGTGACACCATCATACTGGAGTGACCAAGTATGAGATAATGATACATGGTGATGATGTAGAATAAGACAAGGGTGTAGAGTTTAAATATAGCATGTATATTCCCTATAAATAGTTCTATTTAAATTTGACGGTGTGGTCCCATTAAATTAATATTTTCAAACTCACATAAGATTTTTGGACTATGACTATGTATGAATACTATTTTTTCTATGAATGTGCATTTTTCACCAATGATATTATCAAATGTGAAAATAAAGACTCAACGGTCTGATATAGAACATCAGTCAAATATTTATTCTCATGTTTTTCGGTAGAACCTCCCCTCTAATGCTATGGTTTTGGATAGATAATTTATGTTTGAAATGAAAAATATGGATTTTCAGGTTTAATAAGAGTTTTTTTATCTTAGTGGTTGTTAAAAAACAATTCTCGAAAGGGAATATGAATCATGAAGATTCCCATTTTTCTTCACAACAGATGTACATTTTTTTCATACTAGGGCACTTTGAAGATGACATATGATTTTCTACAAGTGTGGAAATACAATGATTTCTAGCGTATTTTCACCGAGAAAACCATGGTATATGGCTCTTATAGATTATCATGTAAGATGAAGATGTTATTCCATGTCTATTCCCTTATTTTTAGTGGTGTGAGATCATTAGCACTAATGAAATCTATAGAGAAATCATATGATTCATGAAAAAAGTTGTTCAACCCATAGGCATTAGGAAGGATGATTTCTTACACAAAAGAAGAGACTATAGAGGAAGAAGAAACAATTCCAACATCCATTATATGTACCATCACTATAGCTTCTTCATTTGTGAATACATTATTTTATATTGATTCATCTCATTATTTATTTACTATTCTATTATCTGTATATTTATTATTTCTATTGATATTTTATCTTATTAGATGGATGATACAACACCCCTTTGAACGAAGAGAGAACATGGTCTCTGAAGTCCTTCATGTGCATTATCATTATCATATATTGAGCTTTATTGAGATAATTTGTTTCCTGACATGAAACTCCAAGTTATCATATTATAAATGGATTGGCTCATTTCCAATGAAGCCTAGATTGATTGTTATCTTATACAGGTCTCCTTCACTACCCCTAAGGAGAATGGGTTTTGATGTTGAGTGCATCCAAGCCTTATAATACAGAGTTAGGGAAATTCATAATTGTAATTTATTTTGAAATGGATGTAGAATCATTGATTGGTTATCTCTCACCAGTATTCATCAAGTTTCCTATCATTATTCCTTCCGTGTTCTCTGGTTTTATATCAGTAAGAGAGGAAGATTTCACCATCGAAGTATTGTATGGTACTTAACTAGTATCTATTCTATCATACCACATGGAACTAGAAGAAATATTAAAAATTATGACTCATATGGATGAAATTCATATGAGAGGATTTATATAACATGTTTTGTAAGATTGTGTGGCACAGATTCTCATCAACAATATTTTTAATGGTTTAATTTGCCTTTATGTTGATTACTGAAAACTAAATAATGATCTGGTATGTAACATGTAATTTTTTCATAGATAGATGATATATTTTATCAGTTTAAAGAGAAAATTAGGTTCCCAAGGATTTTTCATAGATCTGGTTACCATCAGTTTATAATAAAAGAAGCTGGAATTCGAAAAAAATATTTTTGGAGTAGATGTGTGTATTTTTAGTACCTTGTTGTTCCATTTGGTCAAACTAATTCTCTTCTAATAGTAATAGAATTATTGAAAATGATTTTCTATGTGTATCTTAATACCATCATGGTAGTCTTTTTTTGTATGACATCCTAATTTACTCTATATCCCTGAAGGACCATGATAATCATCTTAGAGATGTTATGGATTTGTTGATAAATCCCAAACATTATGCCATGATTTAAAAATTTGATTTATGAATTTGAGAAGTGATGTTCATAGGACATTTGTTTTTGGAACATGGAACATCAATTGATCATAATAAATATGATGTTTTTATGATATTTGAACAACCCTGGAATGTTATCATGATTTTTTTCATCATCAGTTTAGAAGGTTTTTATCATTAGTTTATAAAAGGCTTATAAAAATAAAATTCTCTAATGACTGATTTAACTAGAAAGGGGGTAATTTTTTTGTGCAGAAAATATTTTATAATTCATCTATTATGCTGAAACCATTTTTCACTACTACACTAGTGTTAACTCCAACATAAGTCGGGCCTGGATTTGTTGTCTTTGGAGATTCATTGGGTTTAGGGTTTTTTTCTGTTATTATGTATGGTGACCATGTCATTTCCTATACCTCTATATACATTAGTACACATTTGAAGAATACTCTCACCCATGGCCATGATCTCAATGTTGTGATGAATTTTCTTAAGAGTTTGTGTCATTACCCATCTATGGAATGTTTTACGATGTATTTTGACTACAATAGCTTGAGTTATGTATTATCTCCAAAATATTTGAACCTCCAAAAAATGTGCTTGGTGGAATACCTATTATATTTCATTCTTGAAATCTCTTATAACACAAGGAAATGTAATGTAATCAAGGATGCATTGAGAAGGAAATTTCCAAACCATGCCATGTCAGAATCATAATAATAGTGGAACATGATGGAAGTATTTTTACAGTTCTATATATGATTCTATAAATCAATGTTATTGGTTTCCTTTTCCATTTTACAGTTACCATATAGTCTTATCAAGATTATTATTCTAGAAAAATTTGCATGATGATCAATTTTGTAACAATAGATACACTCTTTATGATGGGGAGACAATACATGACTATCCATTTTCCACGTGGGGAATTCTAATATATTAGAATTTTTTTGTAGTACTATTATCGGTTTGGAAAGATGTTATGGTGGATTTCCATTACTAGTGGTGGGAAACACACCCAAGAACCAACTATTGTTTTTTATAAAATGTGGCAACAATTATGGTTTCTAGGTATGAGACAAGGAATTTCTGAGTTTTTCTCTCATTGTTATGCATGCCAAGAATTTGTGGCCATGCACCGGAAACCTTCAAGTTTGCTTCAGCCACATAAAGTATTGACATGGATGTGGGATGAGATATCAATAGAATTTTTGGTGGTGTTTTTCTTACCTATAGAATTATGATTGTGATATAGGATATAATTTATAGGTTGACTAAATCAGATATCCTTATACCCATTCATGATACAACAAAAGTAGACGAGTTGGAAAATATATATGAAAAATATGTTGTTTGTTTACATAGTGTTTCATCTGATATAGTATTTTATAGGGTTACATGGTTCCCATCTGGTTTATGGAGATGCCTTCTAGAGTCCCTAGGCTCTCAGGTCTATTTTATTTTGATATACCATCCATAGTCACATGGACTAATAGAAAGATCAATAGGAATTCGTGAGTATATTCTCTGTGCATGTCTTCTTATTAATAGTGGGGCTTTGGGTGGCCATTTAGGTTTGGTATCGTTTTTTACAATAATAGTAACTAGTCGGTAATCAAAATAGATATTTTTTAGGCCTTGTATGGTCAGCCATATTGATAAATATTGTATCGGTCAGAGATTGGTGAGAGTAACTTAATTTTACCAATCTTTTTTCAATAGATGACATCAATGATTAGGTTGATTTTTCAGAAAATTTTGATGGAACAAAGAAGTTATAACTCTAATATTTATTTTCATCTAAGATCATTTGAATCTTCAGTTGGTGACTAGGTTTTCTTTAATTTCTCACCTATGTTGGGTCACCGATGACTTAGAAGGTAAGGGGAGATTGATACTCATTTTGTGGGACCTTTTGAAAATGGTGAGTTGGTGGAATAAGTGGATTAACATTTTAAACTTACATTGTAGTTGATTTCAATACATCAAACATTTTATGTATCTCATTTAAAGAATTATCTATCCAGTTCATCTAATGTTCTTATCTAGAGTGATCTGGAGTTTGAACCTGATTTATTTTTTGACTGAGAATCTACTTCTGAGAGTTGATTCTGAAACCAATGGTTGGGTTTTTGTAACATTCTATTACTATATTTAGGAATTACTAAACCAAATTTTTATCATTATTCAGTTGGGATTCATTTTGTGTTCGTTCCTATGTAATTTTCATGTTTCTAAACTATGCATGGTTGGTACTTAGTTTTCCCAAATTGTTCTCCCTCTTAGTTGCAATCATGCTAACCCACACAATGTGAGCATGCAAGGCTAAATAATGGATTGAGAATTCATGCACCCAGATGGGAGAAGCATTGAAACACCATTAATAAGGGTCCATGGATAAGGAACACGGTTTTTATAACCATGATTTTTTCTTAGGAAACATTGCGTATGAAACATAATTAATCTGATATATTGTTTCATGATCCAGAAATAATTTTTTTAGTTTTCTACAGGGCCTATCCAACCCCATTGCATTCTATCCTTATTTACACCCAACTAAGAGGTTATTTTCCCCTTTACACCCTTATGGAGGAAGATTAATGTAAGCATAATGATGTTCAATATCCTCTCACAAGTTTTTCTCTTCTCATTTTCTTTATTCGGCTCTATCTGCTTTGCATCCTGGGGTTTTTAGATCTCTATGTTATTGGATGATCTATTCCCCAACATTTCAAATCATGAATCTGGATTTGATTATAAGATCCACATTACTGAGGTTCTTTGTTGGAGATTCCCAATTTAGGATTTGTGATTCGAGATACCATGATCACAATGTAAGCAGTTCCTTTTGTGATTGCCCATTTGATTAATCCTAAAATTCATGTTTTATATTAAACTGTTTTGTTTAATTTTTTTCAAATGGATTACTAAAAACCCAATTTAATTATATTGGGAGTTGAAATTGGATTTGTAATGAGACTTCAAAAAAAATTCAATTCTAAGAAATTGTGGTTGATTGTGAAACTGGATAGAAATTGGTTAAATTAAATTGTGTAATATAATAACGTGATTTGAATTTTATAATTTATAGGGTAATTGATTTCAAATTTTTATGTGGTTAAAATGTATTTATGTAATTTTGTTAGAAACCATATGATTTTATCATAAAAAATGTATGATTCAATTAGAAAAATGTGGAAATTTTTTAATGGAAATTGGCTTATTTTGTAACATCCCAGGTAAATTATGAATATAACATTATCATATTTATTAATATTTGTGAATTAAATATTAATGTTGTTTTAAATATGATTATATGTTAGATGGAATACCAAATACAGAACAATAGGTTTCTTTGAAGTCTAATGTTACACACAATGCTGAGTCATACTGAAAAATAATAATATAATATTATTAATTTAAATTTTAGTTAACACATAGATGTGGAATTGGTGGGAATAAACAGAACTAACTACAATATTATTATACAGTTTTTTAAAAAAAAATTTAAATTTATTCAATAATATATAGTGGAATACAATGTGAATGAATCTAATTTTAAGCACAAATAGTCTAATATTATATAAAAGGTTTATTTAAAGCCAGTTGATTTTAAACCATTTTTAAATCTAATTTTTTTAACTTTTATATGTTCTATTTGTGAAAACAAAATTTTACATTATAATCTAAACATCAAAATTTACTTTTGGTAAATTTTTAGTAATTTTTCAGATAAAATTTATTTTTAATGTATAGTGAAAATTACTATATTTTAATTTAAAACCTCATTTTAATCTAATTTATCTATATGCATTGACTATATATTTAATTTCTTTTAATGTGTAATTATATTATTATTTTACCATTTAATACAATATTGTTCAAAGGATGTAATTTCAATTTGATATTGCACAAAAACAAGTGTCAATCTTATGATAATTACTATTTCTTAAAAACATGCTTTTTTTTACAACGGTAATTAATTTTAAATTAATTGCTACCTCTTATGTGTTTTGAATTTGGAATAAATGATTTCATATTATGAATTGGGATGTCCAAATTGTGTAAATAGGTAACTTTTATACTTAGACATTATGTATATTTACTTCGGAAAATATTTACTTTACCATGGTTAAAGGGTAAATATGGTAAATAAGGGTAAATGATATTATTATAATAACAATAAATTACAACACCATGTATCCTATCCCAATTTTTTGATACATCTCCATCCATGGGAATCCTTGGGTCGATTTTGGGACCCCACGTAGCTACTAAATAGTGATAATGACATATTATATTAATTAATTTAATGTAATGTCAAGAATAAGATAAAAATATATCTTTTAGCAAATTAATTTTTACATGGGATTATATAGGTTATCTCTTTGACTAAAAATATTATTCTGAAATCTAAAATGATTTTCTACAGTCGGGTTTTTTTATAAATTGTAGACAATAAATACATAAAATTATTTATGACACAATAATGATGTAGTGTTTACCTCATTAATAAATGATTTAAAAAAATATGATTATGAAAATTAAAACTATATCCAAAACCTTTCCAAATATTATTGGATGAATTTATTTCAAACAAGATTCATCTTAAATTTTAATTTAATTACTTTTGGACATTTAGAAATTGAAAATAATTATATAATAAAATAATATTTTCAATGTTTCTTATAGAGCCCCTCCATTACCTTATAAAAACCCTCACATATAATCAATTAATGACACGTCTCATGCCCCTTGTCTCATTCATCATCTGACCAATTAATTTTCATTCGTCCCTATCTTTCTCCTAGAATTCATACCTTAGGCAGAAGGCACTTCAATAAATCTTTTTGGTTCAAACCAAAAGGATTTGCCCAATTTGAAGGTAACCTCATCGCTTGAAATATTTTCTTTTATTTTACTTCTCCTAGCCCCTAAACACTTTTTATTACTTTATTTTATAACAACAAAAGTATCTTCAATATAATATGTTGTTTTTATTAGAAGGATTCAAACTACACTTACACTCACCTCCATCTATTGGGTAAAAAACATACTGTTTCTGTGGACAAAGAACTAAAACTTCATGAAACAATGATTGTTCAATTATCTCTTACCGCATCTTATGGTGGCCATTAAGATGGAACTGTATCTATATGTGATAAATATTATATTTATATTTTTTATTTTCTTATGTATTTCTCATTTACATAATACATTTACGGTTTCCATAGTGGGTAAATACGATAATTTCATTTGAGGAAGTGCGGACTATCGCCCCCTCAAAGTGATGTGACTCATTCATGCCATATATCGAGCATATAAATGTTGGAGTAACTGAAATTATATATTTATAATATTATATTTTAATTATAATATATCTATTTATTAATAATTTTTTCATTCCATTAAATATGAAATATAAATTAAATTTGACCCATGTATACGTACGACTTCTCGTCTCCATGAACTGTGCATTTAATTTCTTATATCAAAATGGTACGTAATTATATATATATATATATGTATATATATTCGATATATATGATATATATCATATATATATCATGAATATATTTTTTGATATAATGGTCTTTTGACCACATGGACAACTTGTAATTATAAGAAGCTCATTTTTTACTCAAGTACCAACTATCGACAATAAAAACATTATTATCTTAAATGATTAAATAATGACTATTACATGGTATTAAGAGATATGAAAGGAATAATAAACATGAAAAATGTTCTTAAAAACGTTTAAATTAACATCAGTTTATTATTTAGGTAATAGAAGAACGAATAGGTCATGTCAGAAACCAGGTAAGGGACATCATGTCATTCTCCTTTCATTGAGGAAATTTTTTTTATTTACAAGACTTCATTTTATACACTGTATTATCACCATTGAATTTTCATTTCATTCAAATGAGATAGTTTTCTATAAAGTGTTTTACTATAAGAAAAAAAAGTAATGTCTCTTTTTAACGTAAGAAATGACAAAGAACATTTTTCTGCGAAGAGTATTATTTGATCATTGGATTCCTTAATAAGATGTAATGTTTTGAAATGAAAAATAAATACCATATTCACTTTTTTGTAATTTGGTACTGAAAATTGTTTTTATAATGGATTTTTTATGTCAATATATTTAAATTATATATTATAATTTCAATGTGGCAATGTTATATTTCAATTATGTTTGTTTTTTGTGTTATGAATATGTTATGGTTCTTGGGAACTGATTATGTATATGGGTGGTTATAGGAGAATCACAGGGTGTTTGGGACCAAGAAAACTCTCCAATTCATTGGGAAATTTGATAGAGGTAAATGTGAATGTTTCTCCTAATAGATTTAGGGGATATACTGTGATGAGTATTCCAAATGAAATTATCTATGTAGCTATAAAATCTATAATATACATATGTAATGAATTACACAATGACGCTTTATGATTTATGTTTTCAATGTGTTATCCATAAATATAATGATTTCATGTGGTATGTTAAAAATGTATGTTTTTATGGACTATTGTTTTCTTTCGTTATTTTATTACCCTAACTGAGCATTTTATTCTCATCCCAGGTTTTCAAATGTTTTTATGTTGGACATAAAGATGAATAGGGTCATGGATGTCATCATGTAAAAGTCATGTGGTCTAAAACGTGGAACTAGACATGACTCATTTTTTCAGTATTTTTTAATTATTTGAAAAAGTAAAACTGAGTAGAAGTGTCTAATTTATTATTTTTTAGACGTAATGCAATAGTTATGTCCTAATTATCTAAAACTCTAAACCTAAAAAGATCCAAAATGGAAATTATCCATTTAATTCAAGATTATGTAATGTTTTAAGGCTTGGTCCTAATTGTTTGTATTAGAGGATGGTTTAGATAACATTAAGAGTTAGAATATTGTTAAATTAGTATATATAAATTAATTTATGATACGATTTAATTGATATATAATTTACATATTACCATTTTTCTTTGTATAATATATTTATGTGTTCAAAAGGGTTTTATGAAGAGGAAACATGGAAGCTATGATGAGACGATATCAGCAGAAAGGAAACCATCCAAATCATCAACCTAATATGGTTGGAATTGGAACTGAACATTTTTTTCCTATGATGAAAAAGTTTTCTTAGGCTATAAATGGTGTTGGTATCCATGCACTATTTCATCCATATCAACCACATAGGAACATGTCAGTAGTGGAGCATTTCATAAGGCAGTATCCCCCATTATTCATAGGATCATCTGACCCTGTTCTAGAAGAAGGGTTGAATAAAGCACTGGAAAAGATTTTACATGTCATGGGGTCTTCAGAAAATCAAAAGTTTAGTCTTGGTATTTATTGTTTTGAAGGTGAATCCGATCAGTGGTGGAAGATGGTGAAAAATATTTGGGATAGTGAGGAGATTGATTCTCTTGATTGAGAGGAATTTAAAGGCATGTTTCTTGAGGAATAGTTTCATATGGTGGTTCATCTTAGGATGGAAAAACAATTCCTATAATTGAGGTAGGAGGATGACTCAGTGGCTACCTATGTAGCAAAATTCACTCATCTAGTGAGGATTGCTCCAAATATCATATGAGATTATGATAATAAAATCATAAGTTTTACTCAGGATTAATGCCAATGTATAGAAGGTCATTAGATTCTCGTGAGTTTTAATGTTATGAAAAACTTGTTTGGTGTGCGTATAAGGTGGAAATGTAGGTTTTCGATGATCATATGTTCTTTAAAAAACAACAGAATAAGAGGTCGACATGGTAGATATAAGGGAAGGAATCTCCAAAAAATTCAGATGGTAAGAAACATATGTTTACAGTTTGTGAAAATTTTGGTAAAACGAATGTTGGGAATGTCTTTCGAATTCTAGTAAGTGATATAGATTTTCTAAAATGGGACATAAGGTTTATAATTTCACTAATAAATATCCGGTTAATGGAAATACAAAATCTGATTTACAGTCAGTAAAATGTTTTAAGAGGAAAGAAATGGGTCTTCATGCACATGAGTGTCCAACGAAGAACTCAACTGAAGGAAAGTAGCCGGACTACAAGTAAAAAGGGGTAGTGAAATGCATTGAAACTAATTCATCAGATGTTGGGACATCAAATGAAGTAGTATCAGGTACACTATTTTTTTGTTCAGAATTTTTCCAATGTGTTGTATGATTTTGTGTCTACCCACCATTTCATTTTTGAGAAGTTTTATAATAAATTGTGAATTCCATCTCAGGATATTTTTCCTAAACCTATTTTAAAAATAGTGGGTGGAAATGTTGAGACAAAAATAAATTATAACAACCATTACGTCCTTGTGTGGAGAAAGAATATACCCGAAAAACTTATTATTTTCCTCTAGTAGTGTTTAATTTTATTATGGGTATGGATTGGTTCACTATTTATCATGTTAAGATTGACCACAAGGCTAAAAAGGTTTATTTTCATAATTATTTTCAGTTTGTGTACAAGAATGAACCTTATATTTTCATAACATATCAAGAAGCTGAGAAACTACTAAAAATTGAAATAAATGTTACCTTGCACATATTGTTGAAAACAAAAGAACTATTCAAATTGGTGACGTGATAGTAGTAAATGAGTAACTTAATTTTTTTTATAATGAGTAGCATGGTATTATACCTGATTGGGATGTTGAATTTAATGTTGACTTAGTTCCTGATGCTAAGCTATTTTCAAAACCCCCATATTGAATGTCTCAAATTGAACTTATAGAGTTAAAGAAGAAATTGCATGAGTTATTAGATAAAGGTTTTATTTGTCCTACAAAATCTCTATGGGGTGCTCTTTTATTATTTGTTAAAAATAAAGAAGGTTCAATGAGACATTGCATTGATTATAGAGCATTGAATAACACCACTATTAAGAACAATTATCATTTTCCTCATATCAATGATTTGTTTGTTCAACTTTAGGGAGCATAGTATTTTTCAAGGATTCATTTCAGTTTGGTGTACCATCTGTTGAAAGTAAAGGAATCTGAAATTTCAATGACTATGTTCTGTACTAGATATGGCTGTTATGAATTTTTAGTTATGCCTTTTGGGTTAAGCAATGAACCGTCTATATTCATGGATCTTATGAATATAAATTCATATTAGTTCTTATATCTGTTTTTGGTTGTGTGAATGATGATATTATGGATTATTCTAAAAGTTTAGAGGAGCATGAAATTTATTTATGGATTTTATTTCAAACTATAAATGAAAAGAAACTTTATGGGAAATTAAGCAAGTGCGAGTTTTGGTTAATTTTTTTTTCCATGGCCACATTATTTTTAAAAATGGCTTAACTTTTTTTCCTAATAAAACAAACGTTGATTAAGAATGGCCAAGACCCACTAATATAATTGAGATACATAGTTTTCATGGTTATGAAGGTTATTATTGGAGTTTTGTTGAAAATTTTGCACGGTTATCTAGCCCACTGACTATGATAACATGAAAAGGTGTTAACATCATCTGGACAAAATAATGTGATGATAGTTTTCATTAATTGAAAATAATATTAGTGAATTCTCTATTTTGGAACTATATTCAAGAAATGATTAGTTTTTTATATACTATAATGCTTCATTGAAAGGAATTGGTTGTGACTTTATGCAGATTGATCAGTTAATTTCTAATTCATCTCCTCAGTTGTAACCTCGTGAGATAAATTACCCTATACATGATTTGGAATTATATGTTTTTGTTTATGATTAAAAAATTTGGAGGCATCATTTTTATTGAGTAATGTGTGAAATATATAATAATAAAAAAAATTACAGTATATATTCACTAAAAATGAATTGAAAATTAAATAGGGGAGATGGTTGGAATTCATTGAGGATAATGATTTCACAATTCATTATAATCTTTTAAATGAAAATAAATTGGCTAATTCTTTAAGTAGTAATGGTAATGATACATTAACCTTGATACATTTGAAACAAGATCCTTTGATTAATGATTTGATAAACATTTTCATTGATTTTTTTTGTGCCATTAATTTTTCTATTATGATTCTGGAGTTAGAGAAATTATCTATATCATACAAAATTAGAAAGTATAGGAGGAAGACAATGAGTTGTAGGAAGAGTTGGTTCATAAGGGTTTGTTTCCTAAAGTTAACATTGATAATGGTTGTGTTTTGATATTTCGAAAATGGTTATGTGCGCCTTGTGATTCAAATTTGAGTAATTAGTTGTTATGTGAAGCTCATAGTTCTTCATTTTCAGTTCATCCTGGAAGAACTAATATGTAAAGAGATCAAAGGGTGTATTACGGGTGGGATGGAATGAAAAGTGATATTATAGATTTTACTATCAAATTTTTTTCTTTTCAATAGGTTAAAGTAGAGAGGTTGTTACTCAATGGTATGCTTTAGTATTTATGGGTTCTAGAGTGGAAATGAGAAAAAATATCCATGGACATCGCTACGGGATTACCAAAAACATCTTGAGGTAAAAATGAAATCTCGGTTACTGTTGATCGATTGACTAAATCTTATCATTTCCTTCATATTAAATATTATTTATCTCTAAATCATCATTCTCAGTTGTATGTTAAATTAATACTCAGGTTTCATGGAATTTCTCCCTCCACAGCATCAGATCATGATCTAAGGATTACTTCTATCTTTTGGAAAGGCCTTTAGAAGTCGTTGGTTACTGAATTAAATTTTAGTTCAATATTTCATTCCCAATCAGATGGGAAGTCAGAGTGAACAATTTAGACCATGGAGGTTATGTTTCATGCTTGTTAACTAAATTACCATGTATGTTGGGACCAACATATTTCATTGGTTGAATTTTATTATAATAACATTTTTCAGACCAATATACATGTGGCTCCATTTAAGGCATTATATGGGAAGCAGTGTCGAACTCCAGCTTTTTGGGATGAAGTATGTAAAAATAAACTGATGGGACCATAATTCGTAGAAGAGATGGTAGAAAAAATTATTTTGATTCTGAAGAACATGAGAACAGCTCAGAGCAGGTAGAAGAGTTATATGGATAACCAGAGGAAGGATGTTTTTCTGAGGTAAGAGACCATGTCTTTCTCAATGATTCTCCATGGAAATGTGTGATGCATTTTGGTATAAAGGGAAAGATGAATATGAGGATCATTGGACCTTATGAAATCCTTGAGAATGATGGATCAGTTTCATATAGATTGGCATTACCTCCATGTTTATCAAAATTACCAAATGTATTTCTTGTTTCAATGTTGAGAAAGTTTATTCTAGATAAAACTGATGTTTTCAGCCCAGAGGTAGATCATTTTGAAGAGAATCTCTATTTCGACGTACAACCGGTCCAGATTATTGATCGAAGAGAGCATGTGTTACTGAATAATGTAATTCTTCGGGTAATGGTTTTGTGGAAAAACAATATGGTTGTAGAGGCAACATGGGAATCAGATAATTCTATGAGGGAGAAATAGCCCTAATTATTTTATATGTGAATAAAAATTATTAGGATGCAATTTTCAAAAGGGCGAAGGATGTGACATTCCAAGCAAATAAAAAATGTAACAATTTTTAATTTATTAATATTTGTGAATTAAATTTTAAGGATGTTTTAAATTGGATGCTATGTTCGATGGAATACCTGATTCTCCACAACAGGTTTCATAGAAGTCTAATTTCACCCACAATGATTTTACATATAGAATAATAATAATATAATATTGTTATTTTATATGATAGTTAATGGATATCCATGGTTATAAAAGGAATGAATATAACTAACTACAAGATGATTATACCTGTTTTTTAAATGTTTTTACATTTATCCAATAATGATTAGAAGATAAAAATGTGAATGAATCAAATTTTAAGCACAAATAGTATAAAATTCCTTAAATGATTTATTTACTTCTTTATAATAGAGAAACTTTTTTAAATCTGGTTTTTTCCACTTTTATATATTCTATTTGTCAAAATAAAATTATTATTAAGAATTGTAATATCAAAATTTACATTGGGTAATTTTTTTATTTTTCTGATAAAATTCATTTTTAATGAGTAGTGAAATATTTTGTATTTTAATTCAAAAATACCTTGTAATCTCATTTATTTATAATTTAGATTAACTTTTTAATAGGGTTTAAAGTATAATTTGATTATTTTTTTCCATTTAATACAATGTTGTTCATTGGATGTAATTTCACATTGAAATTTGAAATACACTAGTGTCAATATTTTGATATTTATTATTTAATAAAAACCTGATTTTTGTTTTGAAACGGGATTTAATTATAAATTAATTTTTGCCACTTATTTGTTTTGAATTTGGAAAAATTGATTCTATATTTGAAATTAGGAGGTCCTAATTGTGTAAATATATATCTTTTATTTTTAGACATTATGAATATTTACATCAGTAAGTATTTTATTTACCATGGTTAATGGGTAAATATGGACAATAAGGGTAATGAAATATTATTATAATAATATTAAAATACCGTAAATTTTTTTATTAATCATTTTTGTTAAAACATGTCCGACTATGGGCATACCTGGGTCAATTTGCAGGACCCCATGGAGCCACTTAAGAATGATAATGACACATTATTTTAATTAATTAAAAATAATGAAAAAATGACATAAACATATATTTTCTAGTAAATAAATTTTTACATGAAGTTATATAAGTTATATATTTGACAATAAATATTCATTTGAATGTTAAATTGATTTCCTACATCAAGGTATTTTTTTATAATTTTTATTCATCAAATAAATAAAATTATTTATGACACAATAATGATACAGTTTTTTCCTCACTAATGAATGATTTAAATAAATTTGATTATAAATATTAAAATAATATCCAAAACCTATAAAATTCTTATTGGATGATTTTATTCTGATCAAGAGTCATCATATCATTAAATTTACTTAGTTTTGGACTTTTATAAATCAAAAATAAATATATTGTAAAATAATATTTTCAATGTTTTCTAAAGACACCCTCCAACCTCTAATAACAATATCTCGCATATAACTCATTACTCATACCTCTCATACCCCTTTTATCATCCAAACTCAACTGAATTAATCTTCAGAAAAACCTCTATTCCTCCTGAAATCCATACCTTTGTATGAAGGAACTTCATAAAGCATTTTGGTTCAAACCAAAGGTAGTTTCCTTATTTAAAGGTAACATATAATTTTAAGATCTTTTATTTTATATTACTTCTCTAACAACCTAATGTCATTTTATTCCATACTTTTATAACAACACTTGTATCCTCAATATACAAGTTTTTTTGTGATATTTATTCTAAATATAGTGACCCGACCATATGCATTACTTATTATTGAATTAAATGAATAATTCACATTGAGGATATTTTCAGGTTTAGAGTTTTAGAGAATTAGGACATAATTATTACATCTCAAAGATTACAAAGTAGACACCTCTACTCAGCTTCCAATTTTTTCACAAAATAAAAACTCCTGAACCAAAGAGTCATGTCTAGCTGCCTGTTTTAGACAGCCTAACATTTCCTTGATCCCATCATTTACCCAATTCAACATTATGTCATGTGAAAAACATTTCAAAAAAACATGGGATGAACATAAAAATCTCAGTAAGGGTTATATCAATACAAAAAGAAAACATTAGTCTATGTATACATAAGAATCAATGAAATCATACTTTACACATAAAACATAAGCAATTTAACATACCTCATGAAATCAAATGATTTACGAATAAATCATAGAAATCATAAGACATAAAGGTAACTTGAGGAATTCATAACATTATTATGTAGGGAGTAACCCTTATTGTTACGTTTGTAATACCCATCACAGTATATTCCCTGTATCTATTCAGAGAAACCTTAACATTCAACTCTTTCGTGTTACCCAATGCATTGGAAAGCTATATCAGGATCACCCACCCTTAGTTTATCGCAGAACCACCCGTATTCATAAACAATGCCAAGAACCATAACATAATCATAGCACATAACTTAAGAATAAAGGAATGATAACATTCCCACATTACAATAACAATATAACATTTTAAGATAATGAATCCATTCTAAAAACCATTTTCAAAACCATTTAAAACATTTAATAAACAGAATTTTCAATGAAAGTGTCCTATACCACTTTTATGTTTTTAACATTTTAATCCATTAATATCCATATAATTAAATCCTTAAAACCATTTTTAAAACATGGATATTGATGAGAAATATTTATAAGAATAAATCATTAAAACACTTAAAACGATATTTTAGTTAAAGGGTTTTTAACAAAATGAGAGACACTTGAATACCATAATTGAGGAATAGAATTTAATCAGAACATTATAATATCAATAGAATAAATGGATTAATGATAAAATATTCCATGGGACTGTATATACACTATATAAGAGTGAATTAGTGCATAACAACAATGATGTCTCAATAGAAATGTAAAATGAGATGAAATCCCTAATAAAGAAGGTATCCTTAAATTAAGGATAAATCAATCTCATAATTATGTGTGAAAAATATATATACACCCAATATAAGTGGATATTAAGTGTAAAAAAATCACAGGTCATTCAAAAATATTCAAAGGATTACATATTCAATAACTACATGTTGATCCCAAAGAAATTGAAATTGGGTTAAGAAGTTCCATTGGTAAAATTCGAAAGCCTAACGACGTCACTTTAAAATTCATAAAATTAGTTGATGAGAGAAAAAATGGTATCCCATCACATTAAAATAAAATTTACATAAATAAGGATATAGAATAACATATCCCGACATAAAAATATGTAAATTAAATGACATAACAAAAGAAGTCTTTTAAAAAGAGGAGGGTGAAAGTTTCTGTTACCGATTTGGGAAACATTCGAAATGTACACCCCATGAAAGAAGGGTCATAAAATTAAGATGTAACTACCCATAAATGATAGTATATTTTAAAAATAGTAAAATAATAGGAAGTTCATACACCACACAAAAGTAAATAGTGGCCAATGTAGCATGAATCTTACAGGAATAAAAAGTGACATGAAAATCCCCTTATGAAAATTCGGCAGCCTAACGGAGCCACATAAAACTTCCAAAAATGGATTGATGAGATAAAATAGGTTCTATAATCATATTAACATAAAATTTAAATAAATAGGAATATAAAATAACATCCCCCAACATAAGAAATATGAGCTTAATGTATGTTACATAAAAAGAGTACTTAAAAATAAAGAGAGCGGTAGGATCCCTTACCTCAAGTCTGACTTGTCATGTTCGATTCATTATATTCCTGAATAATAACCTTTGTTCAATTTATAATTTGATAAGTATCTCTTTTAAGGATTATTATTCAGTTCATATCACATATTATAATGTTATAATAATTGTTTAATAATTTTAGTTCATATCAGACGTTTTTGTCGAGGTTTGGTACATGAGTCAAAAATGAACTTGTTTGAAAATGATTGTCCATGTAGTTTTAAGTAAATCATCTCAAAAAATGTTTTAATTATTTAAATATCATATATATCCAGTAAATATACATTTTATACTATTCTATAACATTTGGAGATAAAAATAAATGAAATTCACCATTCATGGAGACGGTATGTCGTTTGTACACATGAACGCTACTTTCATTTCATTGAAATATTAATGGAATTAAAAATAATTGAGAGATATATATATTATAATTCCAGTATAATATATATGAATTATAGGTCACATAATTTCATTAATTTCATTCTTTATACATTCCATGTATTGCATGAACGATTCGCATCATTTGAGGGGGTAGTAGTCCACACTTCCTCATATGAAATTATCGCATTTTCACAACAAGCAAAGCATAATGGTATCTTTTAAATATAAAAACCAAAAGCATATGGAAAACATAAATACCATATATATCATATATAAAATAAAGTTACATCATAATGGACACCTTTAAATGTGTTAAAAGAATATTGAACAATCTTCGTTTCGTGAGGCAGTAATTCTCCATTCACAGAAAAAGTATGTTCATTAACCATTAGACGGATGTGTGTGTAAGTGTATCTCGAATAATTATTTTAACAAAAACATAGTATATTGAAGATACTGGTGTTGTTAAAATAGAAAAGAATAAAAATAGTTTAGGGGGTTGGATAAGCAAAATAAAACATAAGAACACAAGAGAAGACACTACCTTTAAATCGGGTAACTCTTTTTGATTTGAGATCAAAGGCTTCCTTGGAAAGACTTATACCCAATGTGAGGCTTCTAGGAGTATGAGAGCGATCTGGAAAGACAAAATGGGTAGGTTTTGGTCGAACCAAAGGCTTGATAGTTGTGGGTAAGGTGGTAGAGGTGGGGGATTTTTATAAGAGGAGAGGAGGGGCACTCTTGGAAAGTTTTGAAACGTAACATTATTATAAAAACAATTCGGATGTTAAAGGTCCCACAATTATATATTTCAAGTATAAGGTGATAAAAGTTCGAAATACACCCATATAATAGGTTTTTTACAAGTGTAGGTCTTAGATTTTACATTATCTTTTCATTTTATTTAAATCGTTAAATAATGAGGTAATCATTGCATCATCAAGGTGTCATAAATAATTTAATTATTTTAATGTATAAAAATTATAATAAAATCTCATGAGGTATGAAATCATCTTATCTTTATAATTAATATTTATAGTAAAAAATATTACCTGTATGACCCCATATAAAAATAGTTTTAGTAAAACACCACATGTTTGTGACATTTTAATTTTAACTTTAAATAAAAAGTTATTAATGTCATTTTCCTACCAAAGATGATCCATGGGGTCCCCAAGATGAACCATGGATTTTATTGGTCAGAAATGACACATCCAATAAGCGTAGGACATGTGTCAATGTCATTTCATATTATTAAAACATTATTTTTACCTTAAATTACACTAATTAAATCTAATCGCGATTAAAAACATAAATGTTACTATTGACAAAAATATTATTTTAATCCCACTGAACCCAATTTTACATCCTAATGACAACCATTTATGTCGGATTTTTACAATTCAAATCATATAATTGGTAATGTTTCATTAAAATGAAAAATCATTTTTTAAACTACCTCTTAGTGGTTTTACTATTCATAAAAAATTGATGTTTTTCAGAAAAATACCAAAAATTCACCCTAAGATATATTTGATATTCCAAAATAAAAAATGATGTCTATTATACAAAATTCAAAACATATAAGTTACATTAATTAATTTAATATTTAATCCTGCTGTCAGAATAAATAGCGTGTTTTTATGAAACAATATATATCAAAAGATTAATAATAGTTTAAGTCTAATTTCAAAGTGAAAGTGATCCCAATGACCACTATTGGATTAAATGGTAAAAATATATTCTAATTTCACTTTAAAACAAATTCAATATATAATCTAATAATATAAATAATTTATATTAAAAAGAGGTTTTTAATTAAAATACTACAATTTTCACTATTCATTAAAAAATGAATTTTATCGAAAATATACCAAAAATTTACACAAAGTAAATTTTGATGTCCCGATTTTAAAGAAGAATTTTATTTTGTTGAATATAACACCTAAAATTTTAAACAGGTGGATTTAAAAGTGGTTCTCTATTAAAAGGCAGTTAATCGACCTTTTAATGAATATTATAATTTTTACGCTTAAAGTTGGATTCATTCTCATTTTTAATCCTCTATCATTTATTGTAAAAAGTAATAATATTTGAAAAAAATATCTAATAATTTTGTAGTTAGTTCTGTTCATTCCCACTATTACAACAACTAGGTGTTAACTACCATTTAAAATAAAATTATTTTATTATTAGAGTGCAACGTAAGATTTCAAAGGAACTCATTGTAAGTTTTGGGTAGGCCATCGAGAATAACATCCCATTTAAATTATTATTAACATTTTATTCACAAATTGGCATAAATATAAAAATGTCATATTCTTTCTTTACCTGGGGTGTTACATCCTCCTGCCTTTTGGGAATTGTGTCCTCACAATTTTAAAATTTGGCTCAGAAACATCATTGAAAGTCCCACATCGGAAAAAGAGTCGGTAAAACAATCACTTTGAAAGAAATAAAGAGAAGTATAGAGTTCACCCGAGTTAACCCGTACTAGGATTCCATGTAGGAAAACATGGACATTGAGGAGAAAACAATGGGTCATGTTCTGATGGAGAGTGATCGAAAACATGTTTAGGAGAAAGTTAACCACAAGAAAATCACAAACTTGTGATTGGTTTAACGGTATTTGATTCCCTAGTAAAAACAATTTACAGACAACATTTTTTATTTATGTTACTTTTCATTGAGGAATATATTTATGAGATTGACTAAAACATAAGGAAACATACTTACTTGTCATTTTGACATTCATCTTTTACTATATTTCATACACAAACTCATATTTTCTCCAAATGATGAGTATTTAGGATGACTTGTTCACATTAAGAGAGCTATAATCAAATTCTACAGAATTACCTAATCCACAAAAGAGAACTATATATTTCCCATGTCTTTAGACCCTTTCCAAAACCAAAATTGATTGAACAAGATTAGATAATCCAGAAAAGGATAACCCTTTATAAAAATAATTTCTATTCTTAATATCCAAAATTTGTCCAACAAAAACCAAAGTTCAATGAGGACCATTCGATATACAATTTTTCCATAAAATTCTTCAATTTAAACCAAACTAAAACTGAAACCCAAATATTTGAAGGATTTAGTCACATAGTCTTCCAAGGTACAAATTAACACTTATCTCCAAATAACATCAATTTCTCTAAAAGTCTCATATTGAAAAGTAATTAATCTAATCACATATCCTCCATGATAGGTTAATAATTTCCATAGATAACCCAAAATAAACTTATTCTAGATTCATAATATCATCTAACTAAAAAGAATTAGTCAAACTAACCAGGGACATCAAATTGTCTAGTGGTAGGCGATAAATACCAGTCCCACTTTGGTTGTGGGTTCTATTCCCGCAGCTTCGTCCGACACGATGGGTTGTCCCAGGGTCTGTGTGTTGTCCTTTTCCCAAAACTATATAATTCTTATAATATTCCCCAAAAATCCATAAAATATTCAAAAATAACCATAACATAATTTAACATCAAGTTTGTCTCATGTCATTCGTATTCCATCATAACATATAGTAACCCATAATTACCTCAAAAGTAAGGATCATATAAACCCTAATGGTTACCTTTAAAATTATTACCATCACTTCCACGTCAAGTTGGTTCTCTCGTACATGATTCCTTAGAGAACTCAACAACGTTCAATTGGTTTATCATGGCTTCTGAAAGTTGGTTTCGAATAACCACAATATTTCTCATTGAATCCCCCATTTCACCCAGTCTCTTAATCAGAGAACCACCACATTTTCCTTCAAACCCATTGTCACATTGGTGCCTACTAGATACATCCATTTACTAAAACCAAAAATTCCAGGGGGAGTATATCAACAAAATCATCATGTACTGATGAGGAAGATAAACACTAAGATATACTTACTCATTCACTTAATCTTAAAACTATGACTCTTTCTGGAATCCTATCCATTATGGTAATGTCACTAATGCTTAAACAATACTCTAACGTCTAATGTTATCTAAACCGACCTCTGATACCAATTATAAGGACCGGCCTTAAACATTACTTATTTTTGAATTAAATGAATAATTCACATTGAAGATCTTTTCAGGTTTAGAGTTTTAGAGAATTAGGACATAACTATTACATCTCAAAGATTACGAAGTAGTCACATCTACTCAGATTCCAATTTTTTCACAAAATAAAAACTCTTGAACAAAAGAGTCAGGTCTAGTTCCTTGTTTTAGACAGCCTGACATTTCCTTGATCCCATCCTTAACCCTATTCAGCATTATGTCTGGTGAAAAACATTTCAAAAAAAACTTGGGATGAGCATAAAATGGACAGTAAGGGTTATAAAAATATGGAAAGAAAACATTAGTCCATGTATACATAAGAATCATTGAAATCATACATTACACATAAAACGTAAGCAATTTAACATAACTCATGAAATCATAGGATTTACAAATAAATCATAGAAATCATAAGACATAAAGGTAACTTGAGGAATTCATAACATTCTTACATAGAGAGTAACCCTCATTTTTACGTTTGGAATACCCATCATCGTATATTCCCTATATCTATTCAGAGAAACCTTAACGTTTAACTCTTTTGTGTTTCCCGATGCATTGGAATGCTATATCGGGCTCACCCTCCCTTAGTTTATCACGGAACCACCCGTCCTTATAAACAATTACCAAGAACCATAACATAATCATAGCACATTACTTAAGCATAAAGGAAAGATAACATTCCCACATTACAATAACAATATAACATTTTAAGATAATGAATCCATTCTAAAAACCATTTTCAAAACCATTTAAAACATTTAATAAAGATATTTTTGAATCAAACTGTCCCATACCACTTTGATGTTTTTGACATTTTAAACCATTAATATCCATATAATTAAATCCTTAAAAACATTTTTAAAACATGGATATTAATGAGAAATATTTATAATAATAAATCATTAAAACACTTAAAACTATATTTTAGTTAAAGGGTTTTTAAAAAAATGAGAGACACTTGAATACCATAATTGAGGAATAACATTTAATCATAACTTTATAATATCCTGAGAATAAATGGATTCATGATATAATATTCCAAGGGATAGTATATACACCATATAAGAGTGAATTGGGGCATAACAACAATGAAGTCTCAATTGAAATGTAAAATGAGATGAAATCTCTTATAAAGAAGGTATCCTTAAATTAAGGATAATTCAATCTCATAATTATGTGTGAAAAATATAAATACACCCAATATAAGTGGATATTAATTTTAAAACAATCAATGTTCATTCACACATATTCAAAGGATTACATATTCAATAACTACATGTTGAACCCAAAGAAATCGAAATTGTGTTAAGAAGTTCCCTTAGTAAAATTCGACAGTCTAATGACGTCACTTTAAAATTCATAAAATTAGTTGATGAGAGAGAAAATGGTATCTCATCACTGGACATAAAATTTACATCAATAAGGATATATAATAACATATACCAACATAAAAAGATGTAAATTAAAATACATAACAAAATAAGTCTTTTAAAAAAAATAGGGTGAAAGGTTCCCTTACAGATTTGAGAAACATTCGAAACGTACACCCCATGAAAGAAGTCTCATTCAATGATGATGTAACTACCCATAAATGAGAGTATATAATAAAAATATTAAAATAATGGGCAGTACATACACCACACAAAAGGAAATAGTGGCCAATGTAGCATGAATCTCACTGGAATAAAAAGTGACATGAAAATCCCCTTATGAAAATTCGGCTGCCTAACAACGCCACATAAAACATCCAAAAATGTATTGATGATATAAAATTGGGTCTCTAATCATATTAACATAAAATTTACAGAAATATTAATATAAAAGAAAATCCCCCAACATAAGAAATAGGATCTTAATGTATGTTACATAAAAAGTACTTAAAAATAAAGAGAGAGGTATGATCCCTTACCTCAAGTCTGACTTGTCTTGTTTGTTTCATTATATTCCTGAATAATAAACGTTGGTCAATTAAAAATTTCATAATTAACTCCTTTATGGATTATTATTCATTTCATATCACATATTATAATGTTATAATAATTTTTTAATAATGTTAGTTAATATCAGACGTTTTTGTCGATATTTGGTACATGAGTCAAAAATGAACTTGTTTGAAAATGATTGTCCATGTAATTATAAGTAAATCATATTCAAAATAGTATTAATGATTTACATATCATATATATCCAGTAAATATTCATTTTATACTATTCCATAACATTTGGAGATAAAAATAAATGAAATACACCATTCATAGAGACGGTAGACCATTGTACGCATTAACGCTACTTTCATTTCATTGAAATATTAATGGAATTAAAAATAATTGTGAGATATATATATTATAATTCCAGTATAATATATATTATTTAGAGGTCAAATATGTTCATTAAATTAATTCTTTATACATTCCATTTATTGCATGAATGAGTCACATCACTTGAGGGGGCGGTAGTCCACACTTCCTCGTATGAAATTATCGCATTTGCAAAACATGAAAAGCATAATGGTATATTTTAAATATAAAATAAAGAAGTATATGGAAAACATATATATCATATATATATAAAATATAATATATAGTGACATCATAATTGCCACCTGTAATGGTGTTATAAGAATATTGAACAATCATCATTTCGTGAGGCAGTAATTCACCATCCACAGAAACATTATGTTCTTTAACCATTAGACGGATGTGTGTGTATGTGTAGCTCGAATACTTCTTATATAAATATCCTAGTATATTGAAGATACATTTGTTTTTACAAAATAAAGGAATAAAAACATTTTATGGGGTTGGAGATGAAAAATAAAACATAAGAACACAAGAGAAGACACGACCTTTAAATCAGGTAACTCTTTTTGATTTGAGCTCAAAGGCTTCCTTGGACGTACTTCTGCCCAAATTGAGGCTTCTAGGAGTAATATATGGATGTGTAGAGACAAAATGGGAAGGGGTTGGGCGAGCCAGTGTCTTGAGAGTTGTGGGTAAGGTGGTAGAGGTGGGGGCCTTTTATTAGAGGAGAGGAGGGGCACTCTTGGAATGTCTTGAAAAGTAACATTATTATAAAATGTTTTTTGGATTTTAAAGGTCCCACAGTTATATATATCGTGGATAAGGTGATAAAAGTTATAAATCCACATATAAAATAGGTTTTTGACTAGTTTAGGTCTTATATTTTACATTATCTTTTCATTTTCTTTAAATCTTTAAATAATGAGGTAATCACTACATCATCATGGTGTCATAAATAATTTATTTTATTTAATGTCTAAAAATTATAAAAAATATATCATGATGTAGGAAATCGTTTCATATTTTTATGGAATATTTATTGTAAAAAATTTGACTTGTATAACCCCATGTAAAAATTGTTTTAGTAAAATAACACATGTTTGTGTCATTTTAATTTTACCATTAAATAAAAAGTTATTAATGGAATTTTCCTACCAAAGTTTCTCCATGGAGTCCCCAAGTTGACCCATGCATTTTATTGGTCGGAAATGACACATACAATAAGGTTAGGACATGTTTCAAGGTCATTTAATATTATTAAAACATTATTTTTACCTGAAATTCCACTAATTACCTCTAATCGTGATTAAAAACTTAAAAGTTACTATTCATCAAAAAATATTTTAATCCCATTGAACAACATTTTACATATTAATGAAAACCATGTATGTCGGATTTTTAAAATTCAAATCAAAGAAGTGGTAAAGTTTCATTTAAATGAAAATTCAGTTTTTAAACTACCACTTAGTGGTTTTACTATTCAACAAAAATCCAAGTTTTTAAGAAAAATATCAAAAATTCACCCTATGATATATTTGATATTCCAAATTCAAAAATGATTTCTATTTTACAAAATTCAAAACATATAAGTTACATTAATTAATTTAATAATTAATTCCCACTGTCAGAATAAATAGCGTGTTTTTATGAAACAATATATATCAAAATATTGTCACTAGTTGAAGTCCAATTTCAAAGTGAAATTAATTCCAATGACCACTATTGAATTAAATGGTAAAAATATATTCTAATTTCACATTAAAAACAATTCAATAGATAATCTAATCATATAAATAAATTATATGCAAAAGATTTTTTGAATTAAAATACAACATTTTTCCCTATTCATTAAAAAATGAACTTTATCGGAAAAATTAAAAAAATTTACACAAAGTAAATTCTGATTTCCTGATTATAAAGAAGAATTTTATTTTCACAAATATATCACATAAAATTTTCAACAAGTGGATTTAAAAGTTTTTCTCCATTAAAAGGTGGTTAATCGACCTTTTAATGAATATTAGAATATTTACGCTTAAAGTTAGATTCATTCACATTTTTAATCCTCTAAAATTTATTGTAAAAAGTAAAAATATTTGACAAACATATATAATCCTTTTGTAGTTAGTTCTGTTCATTCCCGCTATTACAATGGCTAGGTGTTAACTACCATTTAAAATAAAATTATTTTATTATTAGAGTGCAATGTAAGATTTCAAAGGAACTCATTGTTGCGTATTGGGTAAGCCATCGAGCATAGCATTCCCTTTAAATTAATATTAAAATTTTATTCACAAATATGGATAAATATAAAAATTTCATACTCTTTATTTACCTGGGGTGTTACACTAAATAGACTTGTACACACCTCCATCTAATGGGTAAAGAACTTGTTGTTTCTATTGAAAACGAACTGACACCTCACAAAACAATGATTGATCAATCATCTCCTATCGACTCTTATAGTGGACACAAATATGGAACTGAATTTATATTTTGATATGTATTATATCTTTATTTGTTAATTTTTTCGGTATTTTTCATTTATAGAATACCTTTATGGTTTCCATAGTGGGTAAATACGATAATTTCATTTGAGGAAGTGAAAACTACTGCCCCCTCAATGTGATGTGACTCATTCATGCCATACATGGGGCCTATAAAGGATGAATTTAATGAAATATCATATATGATATTGTAGTGGAGTGATAAAATAACTATGAATCATTAATTATTCATTCCGTTAAATATGAAATAGAAATGTATGTAGCGTTCATACATATATATGACATACCATCTCCATTAATGTGTCACTTCATTTCTAATCTCCAAATGTTATTTAATATTATAAATACATATATATTATTAATATATATGAAATATAAGATATCTAAATTATGAATATAATATTGGATATAATGAAATTTTGACCACATGGACAACATGTAATTATAAGAAGTGCATTTCTGACTCATGTACCAAATAACAAAAAATTGAACATTATTAACGTAAATGATTACTTGATGTTTATTACATGGTAATAACTGATATAAAAGTAATAATAAACTTGAAAAAATTACCTAAGGAAGTAGAAATTAACTTTATATTATTATTTAGGAAATTAAATAATGAAAGGGTCATGTCAGACATGAGGTAAGAGACTTCATCTCAATCTCCTTTCATTGAGGAATATTTGGTTTTATACCCTAATATCATTTATATGTTATATAAACACTTTTTTCTTCTAATTTCATTTAAAAGATATTTTTTTCTCTAAACATTTTTACTAAACAACAAAAAAGGAATGTTACTTTTTAATGTAAGCGGTGAAAATGACCTTTCAACCTCCGTGAGTATTATTTGACCTTTGGTTTCCATAAAAAGTCATAATGTGTTTAAAAGGAAAATAAATAAAATATTCTCTTTTACATATTATGGAATTGATAATGGGTTTGATAATGTATTTGTTTTATCAGTTTATTTAAATTATTTATTGTGAATGGAATGTTGTAATTTTGTATTTCCTTTATGTTTTTTTATGTGTTATGAATATGTTATGGTTCTAGGAAATTGATTATGTATACGGGTGTTTACAGGATAAATCTAAGGTGGGTGAGCTCGAGATAGCTCTCCAATACATTAGGTAATGTGACGGAGGTAAAAATGAATGTTTCTCCTAAGTGATTTAGAGAATATACTATGATGTGTATTTCAAATGGATATCCCTACTTAGCGGTGAAAGATACAATGTAATTATGTTATAAATTTCACTAGGTACCTTTTCGATTTATGTTTTCTGTGTTTAATTCATAAATCTAATGATTTCATGTGGTATGTTACAAAGATTATGTTTTAATGGACTACTATTTTATTTCTTTATTTTATAACCCTTACTGAGCTTTTTATGCTCATCCCATGTTTTGAAATACTTTTCACAGGACTTAATGACGAATGAGGTCAACTATGGGATCAATGAAATGTCAAGTTGTCATAAATGTGGAACTATACATGACTCCTTTTTTCAAGAGTTTCTATTTTATGAAAAATATTTAACTGGGTAGAAGTGTCTACTTTGTAATTTTTGAGATGTTATATAATAATTATGGCCTAATTCTCTAAGAGCATAAGCTTGCAATGATCCTCAATGTTAATTATCCATTTAATTCATTATTATGTAATGTTTTAAGGCCAGGTCCTTATAAATTTGAAAGGGTAGAATGGGTTGAATTGTATTTTAAAATATATTAAAATATATTTCTGATCAATGGTTTTTATTAGATCACATGCATGCCAAATTTATTAGTTAGTTATTATGATAGCACTATATTGATTCATTAAAACAAAAAAAATAGTGCATTTGGACACATACCTGATGGGATAGGGATGAGTGCCCTTTAATAAGTGTCAATGGGATGTGTGTATACATATGTTTTTTTGATTAAACATTGAGTATGTGAGGTTTTTATAGCATGGAATTGTCATACGTCTTGTGTTTTAAATATATTCCATTAGTTGGAAATTATATTACCATTACATGGGAAATTATATAAACTACTTTATATAATTTTTTATTATGAAATTTTTTCTACAATTTTTCAATGCATTGAAATGTTAAGCATTTTTTTTAGATAAGCTTTCAAAATTTGATTCTTATTTATATAATTTTTAATCCTTAATTTTATAAATTAAATTTTTTCATCCTATTATGTAATCATTGGTGAGACCCTATTGGGATTTTATCTCACACCCTACCTATGCCTTTAGGTGATTTTATATTACCTCATTCTAGGTTTGATCCTGGGTGAAGCCCCACTAAAATGTTGTCATATTTCTTAAACTTTGTTATTGGAGAGTTATTCTAGTTGTGACATGGGTTATTTACTTGTTATGTGGGGATTTTTTATTGTAATTTTAGTTTTCATACATATTTGACTTCTAGAACACTTCTCCCCATTGATTGTTCCACGTATACCTACTAATTTTTTTATCTTGATTCTATTGTGTTTGTAGAAAATTTATTTCCACTTTTATGTTTTATGATTCTAGGTGATTATCTCCTACTCATGGAGATCAAGAATTCCCTTCAGGATATTTCATGACTGTCCTGGTTTCCAGGGTAACATGGTATCTGGGATAATTTGTGATAAGTAAGATACAATATAATAACATGAACATGAGGTGATGGGTAAATGAGAATGAAATTTGAAAATTATACCCTTACATATAAAAGATCCCAGTATTGGGTCATGACACAAATATTTAGAAATCATATGAATTGAATATTAATGGAATCAATGAAAATTATTCATGAGAGAGTAATATTATCATAAGAAATAGATTTTCTTAAACACATATGCGTAGAAAATCATTTACCTAATATTCAAGGTTCAATGAAAAGTCTTCCTTATTGGAATGGGTTCAATCCCCCAACCATCATAGTTGTTAGGGTTCACTCCAAAGACTATCAAATAGTAAAATTTCCCATGTTGAATGAGGTTCACTATCCATTCCATATCCATCTTATTGATCCAGATTCACTCCATATTCTCATCATTACATACTAAATCAGGTTCACTCTTCGTTCTAGTCTCGTTAAACTGAACTGGGTTCACTCCCTATTCCAGTAAAGTCATATTTAATAGTGTTCACTCACCATTTCAATCTTTTTTTATAACATGAGATACAAATCATTACTGAATTCATTATATGGATATATAGGTCCAACCCATCATTTTCATAACATAACCATTGTTCTATGTCATAAAGTAACCACTATAACATAATTCAAATAATTAAAATGCGGTCCACAAAAACAAAAAACATTCCTCAAATCAGAAATCAGGAATGGAAATGTTTTTTATGAGATTTATATTATAAAATAACATTTGTAAAATAAATATGTTTCATAATTATTTGATCATATCATAACCCATAGTAAATGAAGTGGGTTTCCTAATATTTTTATCATGGTTTAACGCATGGATGAGAAATGGGTTTCATAAAAATATTTTCATCATGAACTTAAAAAGTATATAAAAATTAATAATTTTATCCTTGGATCATATCCATATTAAATTATATATAACCTCAAATAATTTAATCTAATATATGAAATAATTTGGAAATGCTTCTTGGGACATTTCATAATGAATATAAATTTTTTTTAAAAATAAATTTTTAAAACATATAACATTATTAAAATACTTTTATTTTAAAATTACAATGAAAACATATAATATAATCCTTTAAAAAAAATAAAAATATTCCATGACGAAAATATAATTTTTAATTTTAAAATTTGTTTTTAAAACATAAAACACTTTCAAAATCCTTCAAAAAATTAAATCATTTATCTAAAATCAAACCATTTCACAAATATTATATAATTATTTTTCCATGAAAATTGAATTGAAAAAATATAAAGGAATCATGAAATAATTTCCTTTTCAGGATAGATGGAAATATTGTTTATGACAGGAGTTTTAAAAAAGATGAATCTTTTCACATTCTCTATAAACAACAATGATGGAATTTTTTTTTAAATTATTGGTTGATTATTTTAAAAATATGTAATCAAAAAATTGGAAAATATTTCTTTTAAATTTATTTGGATAATAAACAAATATTTGAAAATAATTTTCCAAAATATGGTTTATATTAAAATAGTTTATCAACTGAGAACCGAATTTTTATTAAAAATATTCTTTTAAATCACTTGAAAAAAATTTACATTGTAAAATGACGTAAACCATGTATTATCATGATATAACCCTATGATAATAAATTTATTTATTATTAGGAGTTATGGATCATAAAATTATGTCATCTTAAAACAAGATGAAACAAAATCTAGACAAACAAAGATGTTAAAACATAAAATATTTTCCAATTTGATAACATTGGAACATAATTCTTATTAATGAATGAAATTTAAAAAACAATTAATATAAAAAAAAATTTATATTTAGTGTATAAAATTTAAAGTGTAGTATATACACCTCATAGAAGAATATATGTGCATAGAATATCATACATTCCAAAGAAAGAAAATTGACAAAAAAATCTGATACTGATTTGTTAACTTTTGAATTGTAAACACTATGGAATAGGGATACCCAAATTGATATGTAAACTGCAATATTTTGTATCAAATTATCATAAAAAATATTCATTTCATCTATATATATCAGATCATGTAAATATGTGGTGGATAGTTTTTGTGGATCACATAAAATAATGATGAGGCAGCAATATTTTACCTTAAGACATGACATCCATCATACTCATTTAAATCTAATTTAAAATAAATATTTGTTTTTTATAAATATATTAAAAAATATAATTCCTATATTTCATACCATAAATTATTTTTTATGAACCCTTATTACAAGTTCATTATTAATATCAAATTAATGTAACAATTTAGATAAAAACCACTTTATTCGTCACATATGATATGATTTGTTATATTTTTATTCCACTTACATTGATCATCATTTCATAATTTATGGAATGATTAACATGACATAAATTTCATATATAATTATTATATATGTATTTATATTAATCCATAATGTTAAGTGTTAGAAAATGGAACACATCATTCATGGATATGTAAAGTCCTACATATGCAAGAATGTTATTTCCACTGAAATTTTTGATAAATAAGAAAGAAAATGTAATAATATATTATAATTAAAAAATCTTCTCAATGAAATATATATAATATTTTTCATTAAAAACATAATTAATATTATTCATGGAATGCATGAATGACTCACATCACTTTGAGAGGTGATAGCTTATCATACACATAAATTAAGTTATCGTATTTCAAAAAAAAATAGAAATTATGAATTTATGTGTGATATAATAATTCCATATTAAAAATAGTATCATAAATATAATATATAAAAAATCTATCATTATTTCCAACTGTTATAGGTGGTTATGGAAAAATAAATGACATTAGTACACAAGGCTATATTCTGTCACACAATGAAGGATGATTTTGTAACCCATTTAATGGAAGTTGAGATGATTGTAGGTAATTCAAATAACATAAATATTGAATGTATGTGGGATACACTAATTTTATTATATAATCATGATATAAAAAATTAAATAAGTAAGAGAAATAAATAAATTAAATATTCTTTTCGATGAACATTACATCTTATTCATGTATTCTTCTTATATTTTCACCAAAGCCTTCCTAGGTTAGATTTATGTGCAAAAAAAAGTGTGATAAGATGAGGGAATATAAGTTATGGATTAACATGGGAGGTTATATTTTGAAATAAATATTATTTAAGGTGTGAATAATAGAGGAGAGTGTTTAACCTTCTATATGTGGAAAAGAGGAAAGAATTATTAATTTTTAATAGAAATGAGTAGTCCCATGTTTTTCATACTTCATAAGGGTAAAAAATTGAAAATAATCTAAAAATAGATCTTTAATGGTGTAAATAATTCCATGAAATTATTTCTAGAAAATTTTATTGGTTATTTTACCCATATATTTTTATTTTAACCCCTTGGTAATCCCATTTTTACTTTAAATGTGGTAAATAATTTCTACCATAAAAACTATTCATTTTTGTCAAAATGTAAGTTTAACTTACTAGATAATATAAATTATTCTTATTGAAAATATGAATTTTATTTTTATAAATTCAATTCACAAATGTGGGAATATTTAATTTAAAATTAATCCCACAGACGTGATGAGAAAGCGATTTTTTAAAGTGAAACTTTTCAAAAGTTTACAAAGATTCTATATCAAAATTCAATATGAAATAGTTACCAATTACCTAACATAGATTATTGGATCTATAATTTAAATAATAAAAAAAGTAAAAACAATTAATATAATTTTAACTATATAAATAAATTAAATGTAAAGCTAGTTTTCAATTAAAATTCAGTAATTTCACAATTCATGAAAAATTTAAGCTTTAATGAAAAATACCCAAAAAATAATGAAATATAATTTTGACATTATTATTAAAAAACATGAATTTATTTTTATCAAAATAAACTTATACATGTGCTAAAAAATATTTTCAAAATATTTTCACCTGAGGAGACCAAATATCTTTTTAGAAGAATACATTTTTAAGGAAAAATTGGATTTATTATTATTAATTTTATAGAAAAAACATATGATTGGTATCAAACAATATATAAAATATATAACAAAAAATATTCATTAAAATAATTCTCCGAATGTTATTTTATAAATTCATGGATATGAAACATAATTATATAAATAAAAAATGTCTACCAAACCAATATTTCCTTTTATATTCAAATTTTTTTTTAATTTTCATTTATAATTAATTAGTCATCAAATATATCATTATATATTGATTTGTAATCCATAAATTCATAATTTTGTTAATAGTTTTCATACCATCCATTCCAATGGCAAGGTAATAACTATTATATAATAATAATATGATATGATTAATTTAAATTGGTGTTTCATTTAACAGAATCCAAACTCAATGTTCCATAAAATATAAATGATTAATTAGACATGAAAAAAACATTGTACAAAATCTCATTTTGTAATATTATTCCTCCATTTAAAAAAATTTTGACATACAAATTTATTACAGTCATCAATAGGTTACCTTTTAAAAATTCGTTTATAAAAACCCACATCATAAAATGGGTTGATAATACCTCCTTTAGAAAAATAGAATTGAATGTGTAATGGTCAGTTGGAATAACACATAATATGTTTAAAAACAACAAAATATATTTGGGAGGTGAAAAAATGGACATTCAAGAGAAATATAACGTGAAAATTTTGATTGAGGGTGATATAGAATTTTGATCACATGAAATTTGGTGATCTAGAGAAGGTTAATAACCACAATATTCCTTTAAACAAAGAGGCTAAAAATGGGAATTGATATAATAAAAAATAATGAAAACATGAAAAAAATTATTTCAAGATATTTTTCATAATTTGGAATTATTTTCAATAGAATATATTCATACTTTGATTTCATTACATTTCATAAGCAGAATATCACCCTTTGGTTGTTACTTATCAATTTACACTTCATATCCTACTCCAAGAAATGAATGTGACTTTTTAATTCTTGATGAACCAATGGATCATAAGATCCATAATGAATAATAATTATATCTTTATATTTGTATTTGAAATAAGATGAAAATTTATAACAATTTTTATCCAATAAAAATAAATCATTATGTTGATAAACAATACATTAATCTATAAAACCTCACTCAACGTTCAACAAAAATCATTTCATTGATGGTCAAAATTTTGACCCTTCCATCATATTAAAATACCAAACATTAGAAAAAAAGTTACATAATTTATCATTACCATCTTAATATTGATCCCCAATATATTATTAAGTAAATCCGGATTTTCACAAACCAAACATTTTAATTCATTATTCATGTATTATTTTAAAACAACATAATAACCAAAATTACAATAAATTAACATTGAAAACATGTAAGATTTTTTTCCCATACATAAAACACATATTATTGGATATATTTACTAAATTAAAGATGATGTAAACACCCTAAAATATTGCATAAACCCCCTTTTCTACAAATAATTAATCTGTTCTAAGATAATCACTATACAGAATTTATATTATAATTATCCAACATCTTTTTATCCAAAGTAAACACTTGTTTCTCAACATCAAGAGCATATTAAGGGTTTCATTACCTTAATCTCGTGTTTTAGATAAAATATAACCTTTCCATTAAATCAATTTTCTTGGTCATCTTCATTCTTCAACATACTCTTTAAAATCCATAAAAAATTGTATAAAAACAATAATTATATATTTCATGATTCACGAATCGCAGAAGAAAAAATAAATCAATAATATTACTTCCTTATTACACTATCAACATGGTTTAACCATCTATTTCTTTAATACCACTTTTTTTCATAAGCCATCCATAGTCTATTCATTATCAGTTTAAAAACCATTACTTCTATAAAAATTTTGATTGTCTTCATGAGATTTACCCAGAGGACATCAATTCACATAATGCCCACACTTCATTCATGTAAAACATTTGAACATAGGTAGTGTGTTAGTTTCCTTCCTCTTCACCTCTATTAAAATATCCATCCATTTAATCACATTTTTATATTCTATGTATTTGTAACCTTACCTGTAACAGTTAATTAAACTTCAATTTTAATTCAATAAATTTTCATGATCTTTATTCACATTTTTTTTAAAATTGTTTTTATATACTCTATAGTCTCCACTAACAATTTTATAAGGAAAATCTACCATATCTTATTTGGTGAATCCAAGGCATCATTGAGATATAGGTTTTCAATCATGTTCTATGATATCTAAATCATCAAAAACCAAAAATCCTTCACTCCACTCATCATCTTATTAGGATTCTCATCAACAAATTGTTTTCCACATTAAATGTAAACTAATTTTCTTAGGGATACTACCATTTAATAAATGCAAGACAAATCATATTGGGAGAAACACTAATAATAGTGTAAAACTATATAATCATGAACAATCTCTAATCAGTTGTCTTAATCATGAATCCTTATTAAATATGTGAAAACATAGGATTATACTAAAAATTAATTTTCATATTCTTTTTTAATCCTTCAAAATGGTTCATAATGAGTTTTTTAAATACCAAATTATAACCTGAGTATTTTTAAATAAGGTGAGAAATAAAAAACATTTTAATACCCTTGGTTTTGATTTTGTGTACATCAATATGATGTTTTCATTTTATTTATCCCTTATTATATATGTGGTAGTTCCTCATACACATTAAATATCTATACGAGGATGTAATTACTTAGAAACCACTCACTCTGTCATTTACCAGTATTATTAGACATTTTCATAAACATTAATACATACTTATACAAATCCATAGGTACATCTGATTCATATACCTATAAATATCAATGCAGATCTAACAAAAATTTTCTCATACTAGTTTATAAATATTAATGAAACCTATTAAATGATACAAGCTATAGAAACCCATGATTTTCATAAATGGATATTATATATTTTTATAGGAATATTAAAAACATTAAACAAACACATGCCTATAGACCATAATATTTTAGTGCATTGGGAATCAGGGAACCCAATATTCTAATCTAATGAAAATGTCATCAATGTTTCCCATATATATTTCCCATTTATGATTCTTCATATTCATACCCTAAAAAACCATTATATATTACCTAAGAGGATGTAACATAAGAAATGGTAGGATTATATGCTTATTAAGGGTAAAAAATTGAGATACGTAAGTATAACATCAGAATAAGTGTTTGAGAACATGATCATAGCATATAGAATCTCTAACATGCATATCAATGATCACAATCTTGAGTAATGGAATAATTATAAGAAATTCATAAAACATTAATCATATATAAATAAATAAAAATTATCCATGAGATAATAAAATTTAATAAAACATTGATTGATGGAATAAACTATAGAAAAAAAATCATATCCACATTAGTCATGAATCATTTTCGAAGCTGTCATATTGGAATGAGTTCACTCCCCAAACTATCTTACTTGTCATGGTTCACTCCCTAGATCATCATAGTGGAAAAATACCCACACTAAACCATGTTCACACAACTTTCTGTACCTTTCAAACTAAAAAATATTTACTAACTATTCAAGTCATATCTTGCTGAAGAAGTTTCACTCCCATTTCTAGATGAATCTTACCAAAGCAAGTTTACTCCCCATTTTAGTCTTGTATTTCTGTATTTGGTTAACAAACTATTCGAGATGAATTTATATCATAAAATATATATATTTACACAATTTTTTAGAGGGAGATAATGTTCCCACCCCCATTGGTTATTTCATAACCATTGTCCAGGGTTATAATGTAACCACCATCAAATAATGAAAATCATACATATATATTCCACAAGATCATAAAAATTTCATCATATTAGAAACCCTGAAATGAAATGGGTTTAATTAATATTTCATCATAACATAACCTATGAAAAATATGTGGGCTTCAGAATCATTTCATAAAATAATAAATTTTTGAAAGATAAGATGGTTTCATAATCGTTTTTACATTGTATAACCCATAGAAGAAACATAGTTTTCAAAAAGATCATTTCATTGTGAAAAGAAACTATTTAAAGAAATAATAAGTTCCTTTGATTTATTATGATATCCATAGAAAATCATAATTATCATCAATGAATGATACTAATACGGAAGAATTATTTGAAAGACTACTCGTGATGTTTCATGAGAAAAATATATTTTCAGGAAAAATCTATTTTTAAAACATTGAAAATTATAAAAAAACGTTTTATTTTAAAAAAAATTGATAAATAAAAAATATTTTATTAAAATTTACATTTAAAACATTTTATCTGTAAAATATAATTTTCATTTTGATAATTAGTTTTTAAAACGTAAAATGCTATAGAAATCCTTTTCATATTGAAATCATTTATCTAAAACATAAAAATATTCCAAATTTCACAGAAATAAATTTATTTTAAAATAATTTTGGAAACATGTAATGTAATCCTAAAATATTTGAGTGGCCATGATAGAAGGTAATAGAGTTTATGCCATGCAAGTTAAAAACAAATATTCTATTCATATTTTATGTAAATGAAAAATGTGAAATGTTTTTTAAGATGAAATAATGATTACTGTCAAATAAAATTAAAATATGATTCAAATTGACTTCTAAAAATAATATATTAAAAAATAATACTTTATTTTAAGAAAACATGGTTTTAGAAAAAATATAATTTTGACCGATAATTTAATTTTTTTTAAAACATTATTTTTGAAATAATAATTAATTAAAAGGAGGAAAATTAAAGTAAGACTGTTATTATCATTTCAACAATAAAGAATAATAAATTCAACGAGTTTTTGGAGAGACGAATAGTAATATTTTATCACAAAAAACATGAATATATACAATCTCGATGAACGAAGAAGTTGAAATATAAAATCATTACCACTTTGGAAAAATTAAAACGTAATCCTCATGAAATAATAACATTATTATAAACATTAAATATAATTAAATTATTTATATTCATGTTATAGCATTTCATGTTTGTTCAATAAACCATGTTGAGAAAGATAGGTGAAAATCATAACTCTTTTCTCATATAAATAAAATTTAGACAAAAATACATTATCGAGTTAATAACTTTTGAACCTTAAATCCAATTTTAGAGTGATCATAAAATGGATATATAAACCCTAATAATATTCATGAAAAGTATCTTGAAATACATTCACTGTAATTATATACATCACATAAATTAAATATGTAATGAATAGGTCTTATGCCTCACATGAAATAATGGTGAGATAGAAATCCCTTACATTAAGTATTGAATTCCATCACACTACATTAAACCTCATATATAATACATTGAAGTTTATTATACAGATATTAGAATACCAAATTCTAATATTTCATACCATATATGAATTTTTAGTACTGTTTATTACCTTTATATTAACAATTCCATGTTAATGTTCTGTTTAAGGTAATAAACACTTTATCATATATGTTTGATTTTTTATACATTTTTTCCTCTTGATTTGATCACGATTACATCTTCTCAAAAATTATAAACATGATATAAAAATAAAATATATTATGTATATAATTATTTCTAGTAATCTATAATATTTAATTATTGAAAATGAAGCAGACTATTCATAAAGATGGTAGACTACTTGTACAATTGCGTAATATTTCCATTTTTTGTTGGATTGAATGAATGAAAGTTAAATGAAATATTATTATTAAATATTATATTTTATTTCATATATAACACATATTTTAATTAAAATCATCCATATTCACTTCCATGTAAATCTTGAACGAATCACAACACTTCATGAGGTTTTGTTTGTCGTACACATGAACAACATTATTGTATCCTGTAAAATGGAAATCATGGATGTATATGTAATATAATAATTTAATAAGAGTTATAATATAATATGTATCATATATCATATATAAAAAATAAATCCATCCTTAGATCAAACCATGAGATGTTGTAATAGAAAAATGAATGATATAGATTAGTGAGGTTGCAGTTTGTCATGCACACAAATGATGATTTTGTAACCCATTTATTGGATGCTGAGATGATTTTAGGTCATTACCTTTAAATAAACAAATATTATTATATAGAATATACTTTTTTGATTTTATAATTTATATATAACAAAAATTTAATAATGTTTATAAATAAATTAGTTAATGATTCTTATTGAAGGACATTACCTCTTCTTCGGGGATTTTTTTTAAGATTGCACTAAACATTTCCTTGTTGGAATTATTCTCAAAATAGTGGTTTTGGACTAGAGGTTGGGATGATTGTAATTTATTTGGGTCATTATTTTCCAAAACAAATCGGTTTGAATTTGTGAAGGAGGTGTGGGTGGCCATTTATAAGTGATGGAGAGGGAATTAATGACGTTTTTGAAAATAATTGAGTGATCCAACATTTTTCATATATAAAAAGTATCCAAAAGGGGCCAATATATCTTCTAGAAAAGGATAAATCGTATAAATATGTCCATAAAATAGATTTTCTGCATTTTTTATGTTATTTTTACCATTATATTTTTATTTTAACCCAGATAAACACATTTTAACCTTAATAGTTATAATTAATATATACTACATTCACTATTCCATTTGGTCAAAAATTATGTTGAAATTATTATATAATATAAATTATGGTGATTAAAAATAAATAATCCATTCTTCAAAATTCCATTAATATATGTTTATATATTTCATTTAATATTATTCCTTCTTACGCTATGAGAAAGTGTGATTTTAAAGAGAAAATGATAAAAATTTTAGAATGATTTTATATAAAAATTCAATATGAAACTCTAATTTGGATTATTGGATGTGTAATTGAACTAATTTAACAATAAAATAAATTTTAATTTTAATTTTTTTTATAGATAAAATAAAATAAATCTAAATCTTTATTTAAAATCATTATTTTTCCAAATTAATCAAAAAATAACTCTTTTCATAAAAATAACAAAAAAATCACCCTAATTTAATTTTGACCAAATTATCTGAAAAATTAATTTTATAATGTCAAATTAATTATATAAAATGGTAAATAATTAGTGTTAAAATAAGTGAATAAAGTGACTAAAAAAATATTTTTATGAAAAAACATTTTTTCCAATAAAACATGATTTGTTTTTATCTATTTTCTAGAAAACACATAATAATAATGGTTAACATAATAATGAATATGTGATATATAAAATTTAATAATATAAATCACACATAGTTATTTTTTTATTTTATTTAATTCAATCTCACTTGTTCTCATAAATATTTTGTTTAAGAAAAATATTGCCATTTATATATAATATATTTTTATTTTTATTTTTAATTAATTGGTCACTAAAGATTTTATTTTATAAACTTGTTCATTAAATATAATCATAATTTATTTAATCCATTTCATACATTATATTCTAATTTCTAGGTGATGATTAATATATAATAATAATATTACATGATTGGTATAAACTCTATGTTGTGTGTAATTCAAGCAAAACTCAATGTTTGAATTTATCAAAAATATTAAATTAATTTGAAAAAAATTATTTCGTGAAATCTCGGGAGTTAAAAGATGAATAATTGATTTTTTATAATTTCTCATTACTTACCAAATGATTGTAGCCCTAATTTTAATAAATATGTTTCTTTATATATCAAATAATATCTAGTTTTATATTTTAATAAACCGACATATAAAATTAAAAATTATTCATTATTTATTGTTTTTTTGGTAATTATTTTTATCCTGCACACAAGATTTATGAAACAAATATCTCAATAAATAATAGGTAATGTTAGATCTTTATGAAAAATCGATCAAATTATATAATATAATGTATGCCAAAAATCAATGGCCTCCCATAAACATTTATAAGGGTAATATAATGTCATTAATAATGAACATTTAAAAATAAAAATATATTTTTATTTTGAATACTTTAACATCACAATATTCCAGATATGGAATATAAATGTGTGACCCTACCAGAACATCCAAGTTTCTTACATATTTATGCATGGTCTGTAGTATGTTCATAGTTACCATGTATACCAAGATTTTCCAACCATTTTCATTCCCAAACCTATAATTTCTTGTAAATATTATAAAAAATTAATAATAAACAAAAAAATATTTATTTAAACTATAAGTATTTAAAAATATCTAAAAACCTAAAATCAACATTAATTATCCTGATAACACATTATTAATGTATTTCCATAAAAGGATTTGAATGATGTTTATGGGGATATGGGACTTATATCAAATGATGATTTTCAAAATCAAAATTTTTTAGATACTGAGTATATAACTGAGATATTTTGAATATATACCAACCGTATGATATCCCATAAATTAGTCGGTTGATGGTGCTACTTGGGAAATTGATTAGAAGAGGGGGATCAGTCCAGAAGTCTGTGTTCGTATGATAAATTTATTCTTAGGATGCATAATAAAAATAAGTAGAAATAGTTTGATGAAAATAACTCACATACCATAGATTATAAGAGGGATAATTCATCCGAGAAGTTCATGCGGGATCGACGGATGAGGTTGAATTCCGAAAGATAGCCTGAATGGCATGAACAAGTGATTTCACATAGGGTTGAATTTATAAGAATGGGATGGGATTTATTAGATATTTCCCAAACATGTTGATAAATATGAGTTTTATCAATGATAAATTGGAAATCATAGATAAATATTCATGTTTTCTATGCATTGTATTTTAGAACTGATTAAATATATTTTTATTAGTGCCTTTTGGATAGGAATGAGAAAAACTAGATAAAAGAAAACATTATTAGTGTTAATCCTATAAAATAAAAACATAAAATTACTATTAAAACTTTGTAAATAATTATTTATAATTCATAATATTATGGACATTAATATTAAACTATTACAAATATTGAAAGAATATTAAAAAATCAATAAAATATTTATTAATTTTATAAATTGAAATCATTTTAAAAACATACATCCAAATAAATTACATTAGTTAAATATGAGTCATGTAAATTAAAAACATATTATATGTAGAATATTAAAAGATAATAAAAATTATTTTAAACTAATTATTAAATTAGGAATACATTTACAAAACATAAAAAAATCATTAATATTATAAATTAATGACTATTATTAAATGAAATAATATTAACAATTAATAAATATATTTCATTAAATTAGAAATATATTCAAAAGTAAATTACCAACATTAATTAGGTGAATTACATACATGTGAAAATAAAGAAAATCAAATTAATGTATAATAATAATTATATACATAAAAAAATATTAAAAAAGGAATCTAATGACTATAGAAAAATGAAAATAATTAAACTAAATATAGAAACATATATTCATAATTGATAAATTTTTTTAAAAATTATTTTCTTGATTTTTTTTATTAACTAGAAAATATAAAAAAATTCTATAATATTTACATTTCGTGTATAAAAAATGATTTTAATGTTATAATATAATTAACTACATAAATGAAAAAATGTTGTTTGGGATTTTGTACATTGGAATTCCATTTCACACAAAAATGGATTAGGTAAGAGGTGGTCTTATAGGAATCAATAAAGTAGATTTCCAACATATTTAAATTATTAAAACATACTAAATAAAAATGAATGAATAATAAACATATAAATTGCACTCATATTATAAATATTGAAACATAGTAAATAAATATCTATAAATTTAAAAAATGCAATTATTTATAATAAAACTAAATGATTATAAATATTAAAAATGAAAAAAACCTATATGTAAATATTATTAAAAATAAATAAATAAAATTACACAAATTAGAAAAATATTTAAAAAAAGATAATTCATGTCATTAATTACATGAACTGAAAATTCGTTAAAATGAATAATAATAAAAAATAATAATAATAATAATATTTCTAATTATTCATGTATGCAATGTAATGACTGTATATATAAAATATAATTAATTATTAACAATATAATTTTTTAGAATTATTAATAAAATTATTAATTAATTAAATGTATAAATACATATAAATGTTTAAATAAAAATCAAATTTGAATATATTTCCAAAATAATAAAAAAATATAAAAAATGAAAATAGTAAAGAAAATACAATAAATTAGGATACATTAAAAACAAATAAATAATTTTAATTGAATACACACAAAAATATATACACAGATATATATTCATAGACATAAAAATACACATACATATAAATACAAATATATAAATAAACATAAACATACACATACACATATACATACACATAAATATGTAAATGAACAGAAACATGAACATACACATGCACACATATCCATAAACATACATATGCACATAATCAAAAAAATTCATATGCATATAAAAAGAAATACATAAACCTATGTGTACATACACATACATACAATTACATACATGTGTATGCACATACATAAACATATATACATTTACATATATACATACACATATCTACTTAAACATATATATATACTCAAACCCATACCCATACACGTACACACACAAATACACATGAACACAAACATATAAATAGTTATACATGTACATGTGCATAAACGCACACATACACATACATACATACCCACACAAATAAACACATACACATTCACTAAATCATACACATACACATATGCATACACAGACACATAGACATACACATACACATACACATATACACATAAATTTGCATAGATATACATATGTACTCATTTATATACACACACGTACACATTTCTATAGGTACATAAACAAACACATACATACACATTCATACACATATATACATATATATTTACATGCACATACACATAAACACACACACACACATATATACATATATACATACACATACAAATGTACACCATATACACATACATTTTTATACATGTATATGAAGATATACACATACACACATATACAACTTGTTTATAACCCCCCCCCCACACACACACAAACTAACACACACCGAACACAACATGTGCATAACAATAAAAAAAATAAGTCCACATATAAACCCTTGAATACACATACATACATACTCATAAAACCACATTAATGTATTTTTAATATTAAATATAAATATATAGATTATATAATAATATATAATATAAATATATAAATTCAAAAATGGGAATCACATATTTAAGTAAATATATTCATTTATATATTATATAATGGTATAAATAAAATACTTATATATCATATTTACATTAATTATATCCTCATTTTTTAATTCCGATAATAAATATACTATTAAAAATTTTTATTGACTAATATAAATTTCATAATTATTCATATGTGTATACGAAAGCAAGATACATTTTTTTATTAAAAGTTAGATTAGTCATATTTATATATTATGTATAGATATATAAACATGCCAAAATATAATTATTATATAAAAAAGTATAACTAAAAATATATCAATTAAATTAATCACTCATCCCATTATTAGATATAATCAAAAAGTTCTCAAAAACAGGGAGTTCTATCAGTTTTAGGAAAAACACTTACAGTTGTACACTTTTATCAGTTCTATTTTAGTGCTTATAAAATATACCTCTATCATTGCTTTTTTCTAGAGATTATTAATGTCCCCCATTAAGAGAAATTATTAGTTATCACTAATTAATCTCCAGCACTGAAAATAATACAATCTACGCTAGTAGATTCTAAAAAAATTCAATCCCAATTCCCTCTAACAAATTTAGGTTTTCACACAACATTAATGTGAAACCATTTGCACAACTAACAAGTTTGTTCCATTAACCAACATATTAAAGATAAAAATATTCATGAACTTTAAAATCCATTTCATTCATATGGTTCATTAACTATGTATGTAAAGGAATAGAGTAATACGAGATTAGAAATATCTACATCGGTATGCTTAATGAAATAGATATAAAACCTCTCACATCTCTTGAAAATTCATAATTCTTTTGTAATATTGATAGTTTATCCCCTAGTCCATATCCCCAAATATATGATACTAAATAGAAATTATATTCATGGTATCTCTAAAAACTAATATGCACATGATATATTTAAGAACTACATTAATGATCATAGTTTTATAAAAATGTTGAGGTCAAAGATGATGATAATTAAATCATATGATATTGTTCATAACATGTAATAAAAATACAATTATTTGACGTGTAATTTATCGGTGTAGAACATCATAATCAATATTCATAATTCATATACATATTATAATTACTAATATTCTAAATTATTTCATCCAATAAATACAAACTTTATTTGTTTAAAAAAAATTAAATCTATTTATATACAAAATAATGAGCTACTAATTTTAAAATTTAAAATTTTAGTTATGTTGGAAAATATTTTTTTATATTGAATAAAACATATATTTGAGAAATATTTTATAATATATAAGTAAATTTTTCCAAAAAAAGATTTACCTTTTTTAATCATGTCTTATTTTATGAGTGATATTAATAATCATAAAAATTGACTGATACTAACAACTATCCCAATCACATAAATTTCATCCTATGATAAAATTTCAATCTTAAAATATGATTAGTATTGAAAAATATGATAGGTGATATTGTATTTCTCATATTTTATTTAATTATTGATGTGGTACAATTTTTATGTTTTGATCCCTAATTTTCCCAAAAACATTTCATTTTGTTTTATTTTATTTTATCATATATTATATGATATGAAATAATTTAAATCCAATGGTTACCAACATATCATAACGTATGGTATAATTCTTTCATATGTTACAGCCAATAAAAAGAGAAAATTTATACATATCCTATAATGTGATATAAGAGAAAATGATTTGTGCTATTTATTTAATTGAAAAACTAGTGGAATTTAAATGATGAAACATTTATGAACAATAATTTAATCCAACTAAAGGGTTTTAATTGGATGATCCAATTATCAATGTCTGCAATAAAAACCCTTATGTGGATTGATTCAACTTTTACTATTTAATAAGAAAGGAATCATGTAGTATTAAATACCTATATTTCATTTATAAAATCCACTATCATTCTAGAGAAATATGGAGTAAGATCAGTGGTTCATAAAATTAAGGATTCATATCTTTTTAGGTAAAACACTAGAATTGGATACCATATTAAACCTCCATGATTCATTTACACCGAATGGGTGTTATCTTTATAATTTACCATCCGAGTTTGGCCAGCTAGCTCACAGAATCTGACTTGCCACAAGACCTCAAGCACACCTCTCTAAATTATGGAGGCTTCCAACGAGTGGAATGTATCAAATAGATACTATTTAGAGACTATACACTTATTTCAAAGTACATAATAAGTGGAAAATAACCAAACTCATGGAGAGGTATAAACATCCAAATATGTATAATAAATAAACCAAAATATAGAATGATATATTTAATGGAAATCACCATATATTCATACAGACTCAAGGAAGGAAAAACTCAAAATAATATATCACACACTTGGATAACCACATATAAAAAACTAATAATATAAAAATATATACATCAGTTTCTACTTACAACATCAAGACAGAAAACATACCATGTCTTCTCAATATTAAAGATGTACTTGCACGATCCTAAGACTCTATATTATTTTCAGTACTCTATCATGTGACATTTCTCTAGGACCCCATCTATCACAAAAAATAGGTTCCAACCTGAATATAGACATCAACTCTGGATGCACAGCGAGGATCATGTACATAGGGTGATAAATAAATATTATATGTCCACTCCCAATGGTAAATATATAATCTAAATCCATAATAATTTCATGGAAACCTCATATGTCCGTCATAATCAAAAAAATATTAATAGTTTTCATATCATAAATACACAATAATTAAAAGGGGATAATCAAAATAAAAAACTTCCAATCATGGGTACTTGTCTGAAATTCGATGTAAATCAACCCCCTCTTGGGCCCATGCCAGAATATTTATATAACATGTCCCACCATAACCCAAGATATTACGTAAATATAGCATATCTACACAAGATATCCAATACATTTAATGTTAAATTTATGAATGTTTGACCCCAAGTTGTAACTATAGTATTAGACATGACAATATGAATCCACCATGCTCCTGGTCCCTAATGATATGATTTTAACTGGTGACAAGGGAATCTGTGTCAATAAAAAATGAGGGAATGTGAGTCTCAATGGTCCTGAAAATTAATTAGTAACTATATATTCCCACAAATATTATTTTCTGTTGAGAACTTTACACACTCAATGGTTTACAACATCCATAGGATCAAGAGAGATCAACATCTATGAAAAAAACCTGACAAGGTGAGTTCCTCAGTACATCACGAACCTGAAACCACTCCATCCAGGATGAATACTAAACTTTAAGGAGATACACATATCTAAATTACCCATTATCTTCTTAATAACATTTAACTATATCCAATAAATGTAGGTTATAACCAAATCAAAACCTCGGGAAAATGTTTAAGCCAAGATATCACAATTATATCCTTGTCAAATATTTCCCAGAGTAGAAATTGACTCAAATATAACAAGACAAATATAGATGAATATGGGTTTTCAATCACTTTAACCCACAATCCAAACATCATAAATAGAGTCATCGATAAACTCTTGACAAAAAATGTGAATATTTTCTCTCAGAACCCTAGATCTCATCTTCCAATAAAGAGGCCAGCATGGGTTCCCAAGGACCTTCCATAGGTCCAAACAAAATCTCAGGTCTCCCATGGTCCCCAAAATAAATTCTTAAAGTGATTTTCATATAATTACTCTATTGATACACCCAATTTTTCATGTGATGCATGCCTTAAAGATCCTTATTGGGCTAAAATTCCGTAGAATGGAAAGGACACACTATAAAGTGTTTCTCTGTCTAATTCAATAGTACGGGTCATTCCTAGTGTAGAATCATCCCAAATTTCCTTCAGTGGAATCCAAGTAAACATCAATAAACAATAAAACCAAATTGGTATCTAAAATAACAGGGCCATCAATTGCAGAAAATTCACCATCTTCATAACTTCTTCATGTATGTAATCTATAAAATGAATCCTCAAAATAAAATGAATCTCAGGGAAAATAAAACAAATGAAAACCACATATTACCAACCCAAAAAAACCATCCACCAATGAGAAATACCTCACACACAAGGTTATCCAAACCAAAACCATTCCACTTGGACATCCTCAACTACCGACTATAGTAAAAACTATTAACCTAGCTAGTAATCATCACAAAATGGTATACTCATGATTCCCATATACTCATCTCAACTTATCTTTAGAACCTAAATGTAACATACATCCTAGGATATCATCCATGTCCAAAGGGACCAACAAATCTAGTTTCAAATGATATGATTATAAAAATTATGTATTTCATATTAAGAAATTAGTCTTAACAAGTATTGACAAATGATTATCTCCTTAGTGTTACTATGTGATCCCAAAATCAGTAATCTATCCAAAAAAACTCAAATGGATTCCCATAAAAACTTATCCCAGGCCAATAACCAATGTAAAGACCCTTATTCGAGCCACATAGCTCATAACCCAATCCCCTGTAGGATTTTATAACCAAACATTGAGGAAATCCTTCTATATAAATTCTCGTAACCAAAACACCAATCTGTCTGCATCTAAATTCCAAAAGGATTCCACAGTCACAATTTTTGTAGAAAACCCCAAAATGGACTACAAAATTGTCCAATTATGACACCAAGGCTGAAAACATTCAGAAACATTATCTATAAAATTCATATTACATTTACATCTAATTATAAAATGAATACAATGATAAGATCACCCATCCTTGCCCTTCAACATTTCAAAGGACACTTGGGTTTTCCCTTGTATTTTATCATTTCTACGGAATACATGGGGTCATCCTATATAATACTACAAACACATTTACCTCTCGCTTGAGGTGTCCACCCATGTACATTTCTTAATGGCCAAGATCCACTACAAGGTGTGTAATTACCAAAAATCAATCTTCTCAGATACTCTTCCATGTGGCCAGGTATATGGAGAAGTACTAGTACATGGATTTTACAAAAAGTAAATGTCATGTGCATCTAAAAATGAATCTTTCCTAATTGAGAAGAACACATTGTGTAGTTTTTGGTGCCATAGGTCATGTACACAAAATGAGAATAAAAAATCCAAAAAATGGAAAAAAAAACATAATAATTACTACACTAAAGTTTTTTTATCATAGAAAATAAATTGGAACTACCTAAATTAATAAATTATAGATGTTTTGAAATGATCTGTGATATGAAATACATGTATTTTGATCCATAATGAAACTAGATCTATGTTGGTTTCTAATACACTCCCTCTCCCTCTCATCTCTCCCACAATCCTTCTTTCTAATAAATACCCCTGAGGTGGAAGGACACAATGGTGTACATTAAATGACATGGGATAAAATAACAGAGAAAATAGAAAAAGATAAATTGACGAAGAAACAAATTTAAAATAAATAAAAAGAATAATGGGCCAAAACATAGTTCATGTTATGTGTTTAGGTCTCAATTAGGAAAAAACTAACATTTTATAATCAACCATGAAGAAAATTTTTTTATACAATAGTCTATTAAAAATATTTTACCAAACAAAGAAAAAAATCATAATAAATTATTTAAATTAAATAATAAATCTTTTTGGAAAATTCCAATGGCTTGGATATTCTCCAAACTAATGTCCTAGGATAAAACCCCTATTCTAGGGATAATTTTTTGGTTCAATAAATTAACCATGATAATATTATAGGGGAAATTAAATTTGGTCCCTAGAAGCATTCTAAAAAATGAACAAAATTATCTTTATTTTGAAAAACTGTAAAGATGTAGGTAATAAAAAAACTCCCCACATTAGATGATTAAAACCATCAAGAATAAACTATGGTTATACAACAACCAGGATTTCACAAAATCATTTTTACAAATTAGGATTTCTAGAGCAACCCAAGACTTGTAACATGGTATCCCCTAATCTCTCCATACATGAGATACATTTAACCCCAACCGATATTATAATCCTCATCATTGGAGTGTATTTATTATTTTCCAATGACACTGAAAAGTAAAACACATGTCCCATGATATGTTTATCACAAGAAATAATGGTCTGACATGGTCAAACCAGTCAAAACTAATCCCCATCACAATGAAAAACTACTTGTTCATGGAACATGTGGAACAACAACCTCCAAACTCAACAAACAGCTTAAAAGGTGTTTTATGACCTCCAATATCCTATGGTGCACTCCCATCATAATGTTTTCATTAAACCACTATTGAATGAGCAATACTAAACATTATCACTTGGTAAATCACATACTGAAACATATTTAATGTGCCTAACTCCATTTACAACACTTCGCTTGATAGTAATTGCAAACCAACTGATGAATACTCAACTCACCTCTTCAAAAATAATTCATATCCCTATATCCATTATCAGATACTTGAACACCCTCTATATGAGTGCCTATAAAATGATATAATAAATTATCCCCACTCGGACTGTGCTACCCAAAGTGTAATTAGAAATTATAAGGTCCAAGAAACCAACGAAACTTTCCCACTCAATAAATCCTTGAGATAGAGATAACTCTCTGTGCTCTACCTCTCAAAATCCAGGCATCCCTATTCTTAACCATAACATTGGGAGAGAATAACAAAATATTTATTCTAGGGAAGAACTGCCACACCCACCAAAACCTTCAATGATAATAGGAACATGCTCAACACAGCATGACCTTGTAGAAATCTAGTGGAAAGAAAATGTCCCTCCTATATAACATAAACTTATGACTTTAAAAGAACCACTACCTCTGGTAAACTCCATCCAAAACCAAAAATCTCCCAATCGTACCTGTCCTCATCAATCAAGTAACCAGGAACATAAATCCCATTAACAACCCTGAACTACATTTTTTCATCCTTCAACCAAATGAGTGCATCTCTATAACCAATGAACCATTAACCCCATGATCCAGATAAACTATTACTAGTATAAAATATATATATTTGGTTAGGTTTTGTATGATTCTACCATGTAATCTTATGATAAAACACCATATGATGATATTTTGATACCTCAATCAACTGAACCTCCATCGTTAGTAAAAACAAAACATGGTGAAAATTTTCTATTGAATCCAACATGCCATGAATGATGCAAAAACAGTGGCGTCTTTCCCTTGTTCTAAGATCCAAAAACCAAAATCATCAATCAATAAAAAATCTAATGTGAATTACACTTTTTGAAATAATGGAAATAGAAAAATTGAATCCAATATTAGGAATTCATTTGACTAGAAACATGTATTTCCTATCATGTGTTCATGACACACCAAAATAATTTCCAAAATAGTTTCTTAAACATTCCTAGGCAAACTATCTACTACCTACCTAAATCATAAAACCAAACATTCTCTGATTCTATTTTGAAATGAACTATCCTTGGTAAACTTAACAAGTCACCTAATCTGACTAGTCTCAATGCCTTAATAGTGCCCCCTGAATGATAGAGGCCACTTACTAGTTATGAAGGATTAAAATATTTATTGGGTATAATCTATTATAGGTTCATAGTGAAATTATTGTGGAAAATAACCAAACATATTATCATGGATAAAAAACAGAGTATGAATAAGAAATAAAATGTAATAGATCATTAGTAAAATGTTGTATATGGTTATACAAATTCAAATCATGAAAAATAAACTGCAATTAATCACCAACGTGATCAACCACATGTGAAAAATAAATAACATGAAATTAAATACACATGGATGTATGGCCAACACTGATACAAACTACATTCCTTGTACACATGATTCTCAAGATGAACAAGTCATGTCCTACAACTCATAATAAGGAGGTTCACATGATCAAGTGAAAAATGGCCTTAACCCCATCCATTACGAAAATTGTTTTCCAAAATGAAATCATACATCGAGTCAACATGTGGAACGAGGTTCACATATAGGGGGTGAGAAATAAATCCCAATAGGACACCCCCATGGGTGAACCTATAATCTTCTTCCATAATAAGTGCATTCCCACATGACATATATATAAATTCAAAAACTAATAATATATGGAGTAATACATATACATAAAAAAATTTCGGAAAATCAAAATTAATAACATACCCAAAGACAGTTTGTATTCTAAAAACTGATTTAAATCAACCCCTATTTTTTCCCATACAAGATTATTTATACAACATGGCTCTCTCATATACAAAAAAACATCCACATCATCGAAATCTCTATTAGAACGCCAATATGTCTAGTTGTAATGGAATGAATGCTGGACCATATGGAATTACCATAGGTTTCCACATGATATTGTGAATCAGTTGGGATCTAGTACTTCAATGAAATAATCTAAATAAGTGAAAGAAAAATTTAGGTTAACAAAACTATAGAACATGTCAATCCTAAATGGGATTATAGAAGGAATTGAGAAATAGCTATGGACCTGAACAATATTGTCTCATGGGAACTATATAATCATGTGATGGAAGATTATCCATGGCACATGGAGGACCCATAATCCACAGAAATCAAAATCCCACTCCATGAGTACCTATGGACTTAAAGAGGCCTAAGACACTATAGCCAAGTTGAATAATCAACATGAGGGGTTATTCACTCATCCAAACACACAATTATCACCATATACCCATATATTCATAACCATAAAATAGAGGATAGAACTAAATCGAAATTCATGGTGAATTTCCAATCCAAGATATCCAAATGGACTCTTCATAAAAAACATATTGAGTAGAAAATACCCCATATATCACATTCCATGGCCAACCAGACATGTATTGGTAAAACTCGTGAAACCAACACTTAAAATTATTATCTATAATATTCTACCAAATGAAATATAAAAAATAATGGTCCCTCTATCTAGAAATCCAATATCTCAACATTAATTAAATTAGCCAATGTGGGATCTCAAGGACCCTCTTTTGGGAAAACCCATAACTCAGGGCTCCCATAGTCCCAAAGGGTACATTATAAAGTAACATATAACTAGATAATAACATTATTCTCTCATGAACTTGGTAAACTCTTATCCAAATGATACAATGATTTCTAAAATTCCACAACAATAGTAGGACAACCTTCAGGCTATTCAACTATCTACTCTATGAAACAAATCTTGCCTAGTGTAAAATCATCCCAAAATGAATTGAATGGAACACAACAAATACGTGATCAAAAAATCATCCCAAGGGGAATAAAAATCATAAAACATAGATAATGGGTATTATAAATAGTACTCAAGTTCATGTAGTATCATAAAACATACCATGGGCTCTTTGGAACCAAAGAAACCTCAAGGTAAATCCGACGAAAAAAAACATCAGCATGCCACCTCGAAAGACCACCCATCCAGGGGTAATAAATCATTAATTATGGAATCCAGATAAATACCATGACACTCGAGAATCATCAACCACTGAATATGGAAATTAATTATCAATTAACATGAAATAATACCACTATGGCATCTTTAATGGTTCCTCATACTCATCTTAATATCCCTAAAACACATGTCCAACATTTCCATTCCATGAACCTAACATTACCTAATTGATTATATATATCTAGTCGAAATAACATAATTTATGAATCTATAATCCAATAACCTCTAGAAATGAGCCCCAATGTTCAATGAAAATCCAATATCACCTCAAATATACTACATATTCCCTTATTCTAGAATCTGTCTAAGGTACCACAAAATGATCTCCTTGGAACAATCATTGTTGGTTGGTCATCAACCTCACAACCCTCACCCACGCCTCACCTCTCAAATTCCAACACCCAAGAGTATTATATAACCAATCCTCAACTAAATCCTCCTAAGGAAATTTACCTATCCAAAACTCTGACCAAATGACCTAAAATTATGAAAGGATTCCACCATTGTGATCTACTATGTAAATCATTCAGAATAGACTAATAACATATACAATTATGACTTGTGGGTAACCAAAACCCCTAACTAGAAAATTTAAACTAATTTTTAATATTAATATATAGAATTTTCAATGAATGTTACACCTATCCATATACTTCTAAATTTCTATAGCCACTCAGATTTTGACCATATACTACTACATGTCATGAAAATAAACGCGATATTCCTATGTATATGGCCACATCCCACTTCACAGAGATTTCCTAGATTGCACAGTTCATACATCCATAAAATCTATCTTCCCATATACTCTACAACACTTCTAGGTACACTAAAATAAACTATTAAACATTATTCAATAAATTTACATATAATTTATTTCATATAAATATTTTTTTTATAGAATGATCATCAAACATGTGTTCTCTAACACACACACCATGTAAGCTAGTTATACTAAACTAAAAGCCATTGAAATAGACCAGAACCCAAGATTCATCTTGAAAATCAACTGATCAAACACCTCATGGTCTCCAAGAACATAAAAACGTGATTAAAACATTAAAAAATATATACTATGTAAATTTATGGAATAAAATGTATAATGTACCTACCTGTTTGTGATGATTCATGATGCTCCACACCTATCTGTGATCTGTATCTTTCACATGATGATGATGCATGAATTGGGATCCAAGAAAATGTCCCATCCTCTCACTCTATATATTTATTCTCTCTACCTCCCTCTATCAATCAAAAAAAATTGAAAGGGGTAATCACATGGGTGAATACACAAGAATAAATTGGTTTAAATAAAGGGGAAATTGGAAAAAATAAATAGGGATGAATAAAAAATAAACGGAAAAGGAAAAAAATGGACCAAACTTATACTTGGTGCTTACAACGGGTCTATAACTTGGCTAGTCAAATCATCCAATTATGGACTCAATTATGTAGACAAAATATCAATCCAACACTCCCTTTAAAATATATCACTGAATGAGTATTCCTGAATAAATTATGAATTAATTAATAAAATATTAAATATTACATGAAAATTAAAATGGATAATATTTCCACAAAACAATATTACTTGGGTAAACACTCAATTCGGTGACCAAAAAGGTTGTGGAAATTTTATCGGATTTGATTTCATATGTGAAATTAAAATTTCCCCCTAAAACACTCCTAGGTACAAAATGCTAAAACATACCCTGATTTCAATAGCCTTTGATGACATATGTCATCATAAATATCCCATTATAAATTGTTCTATCACTACTATTTCACTAATAATAAACATGGTTTATGTTATCTCAACCATAACCTGACTTTTCCCACAATAACCACATCCCTCTCCCAACATGCGAGATTGAATGAATGTTTACATTATTTTAATAATACAAACAAGTCTGTTTTCAATTTTTTAGGGTTTGAAATAAAGATTTATATGTAAATATCTCCTTATAATGACCATATAGTTTACAACTAAGGACCCCAATGGTGTATACAATTTATTTCTCATTTATACTACCTTTTATAGAAAACTCATCAACTGAAAAATTCAATTCTCTCAATGTGCAATGGACATGAATTCCCTTTTTGAAAAATGATACATTCCCTAACAAAATAATCCATCTCCCATGGATATCTATCCTTCACCTAAAATAATATTTCCAGTATATAATAATTATATCCTACTTATTTTATAAGAATATTATAGATCCTAAAAATCATAATACCAGTAACCAACACTCATTCTTCAACTCCAATGGAATTAAAATCCACATAAAATGAACTAAAGTGGAAAATAACTGAACCACTATTTTATCTCTACATTTTCATCTTCTCATATCTCCTGTATTTCATGAACCCTACACATTTAGTTTCATCCCTTTTATGGGAACTATTAATTTTATCTATCTACCCTAATTTTTTTTCTACCTTACAAAATATAGAAAACCCTTGGATGAAATGAACTAATACTTATATAGGGAAAACTATGGAAGTGTTGGTATTCCCCTCAATAAGATTTTCCATATCTTCACCCCACCTCTCCAAATAGAAAACCACACGACCCATTCTACACCCATCCCTAAACTTAGTGGATAATCGAGGAAAAACAACTCACTCCTATGAACTGAAAAAATATAAAACATCTCATTCCCACATCACTATTAAAAATAACTTATACATTAAAAAACCACATAAGATGAGGTTTATGACCTCTAAAATTATATGATTCACTCCCAAAAATATGAAATTAGTTAAACATAACCTGAATAGGAAATAGTAATAATGATCATGTTGGTTAAGTCATTAGAAAACTATGATAATGGGACTAAAACCACTAAATATTCTGCTCATACATTATAATTCCAACGAACTGAAAAACCCCTATAAATACACTTAAAAATGAGGTATCTCAATCATCCATGATAAAAAACACCACCACATTCCACTCAGGCCTCAAACCAAAGAAACAACCATCCAAACCCACTCTAACTCCACTAAATAAATCACTACTAGAATCTAAAAGGGACTGGAAACCAACCAAACATAACCTATCAATATTTCTAGTAGACAGAGAGCACTCCACTTTTCAAAAATATGGTTTCCTCATTCCTGTGCACATACCATTAATAGTATACCTCAACAGCCCCACCAAGGAAGAACTGTCATGCCCTCCCCATCCATTTGTGATAGAAAGGACATGAGGCTCATTGCATAAACCAATAGACACCTCATAGAAAGATCATATATATTCCAAGGAAAATGATCTTCAGAATTAATGAGAACCACTACCTCATGGTCACTTGATCACAAACCATACATCTATTAGTAATCCATTCCTTCATTGATCCACCATCATTGTACTCATCACCCATTACTGACCCATAAGTCCCTATATGTAACCATCAATGAAGTGATAGAATCTATATCACTAGAAAACATCTCACCATATGATCCACATGGATTTTAATTATAATGAAATATATATATTTATATTAGTTTACTATAATTGTATCATGGTCATAAATGAGAGAACACATTATCAATGGTTTCGAATGCATTAAACAACTAATCATCCCTTATCAGTAAAAATGCAACATACAAGAATATTTCACGTGAATCGTGTGTTGCATGAATGCTGCATGAATGACGGCTACATCCACTTGGGATAAGATCCAAAAATATAGAATAAACATTAAATCCCTAATCTTAGGTGCTTCACAATAGGTGGAATCACACAACCATAAATATAAATTCCAAGAACTGTAATCGCATGCTCTAGAATCAAGGAATTTTTATGAGTAGGGGTGTTTTCAACCCACCAGTTTAATGTCCAACAAAAGTTCTAAAACATTTCTATACATCATTTCTTCTGACTCTCCAAATAATACAACCATGTATTCTTTGATATAATTTTATAATGAACTACCCCAGTTAAACTAAAACGTCACTCGATCTTGATCACCATAAGGCCTCAAGGGAGCTTCCCTGAATTCCAATGGATACAAACTAGATGTGGGGGTCTAAAAGATACAGTGTGTAGACTATAACATATAATGATAATAAAATATAATCTGAAAATGACCAAACTCATGCACGAGGATAAATATCATAGTACACATAATAAACAAACATACAAATATCATGTTATAAAAATGAAATGTTGCATACAGTCTTATAGATTCCTAAAATTCCAAACATACATAAATTGATCTCCAATAAGGATGATGACATTGTAAAAATAAAAAAAGGAATATAAATACATCATGTTCTACTTTAAACACCGAACCAGACCATATTTATTGTCTCCACAAGGATCTAGCTACACCCGCCCAAACATGTTACTTATCACAAGTGGCTCTACTCAATCATGAAATATTATTCCTCAACACTATCCATCATGTACCCTATGATTTTACCTAAATTAAAATATATGGTTTTCATGAACATTTAGGACATATACTTGTTTGAGAAATAAATCACAGTAAGAAACCCTTGATGGTAAACCTATAATCATCTTCCATAACTTGTTCATGAACATGGGATATGACCATCCATGTCAAAAATTTATAATATATGGAAAATATAAATGCATTGAAATATTTTTTGGATAATAAAAATAAAGAAAACTGTCAACCAAGGGTTCTAGTATTACACCCACGTTAAATGTACCACCACTATAGACAAAACTAAAGATTTTATAAAATATGTCTCACCTCTCCAAATGAAATTTTTAATGTCTATGAGATATACACATGATATCAAAGAGGTCTAAATGAAAATTCATGAATGATTGAATGTTAAAATTAACCATTAACATCCTCAACATGAATGTGGGTCTACAGAGGTCTTAGAATCCAACAACATGATTTGAATTCGAAATAATACATCTAATTTGAAACATCTAAAGAAATTGTTTATCCTAAAGGTCTTGAATAGTGAATCGACCACTGGATATAGACCTGAAAAAAGTATCCCATAGGATACATGATCACCATGGAGTGCACAAAACCCTAATACCAGGATCCCTTAGAATCCGTGTAAAAAACAGTCCTTGAATTCATAAAAACCATATAATCTTGAATCCACTATAGCCATGAAAAATACTCCACTAGAGGATGTTTTCACAAATACAGATCTCCGAATATCTCACTAAGACCCTATATCCATGTTTTCTAATAGATTATAAAACCAGATCAAAAATCAGGTTCAATTACCAATCCATTATATCTAATGGGTCTCCTCCTAAAATCATTTCTTTCGATGAAACTACCCCAAATATCACATCCTAATACCAATTGAACATGGTTCATTCTAACTCTTGAACCCACCATCTTAAAATTATAAGTAGTATTGTTTATTAAATTTCATCCAACAAAGAATGGGGTCCCTCTCAACCCCCTTGATTCTAATATCTAATAAAGGAACAACATTGGGCTCTTCATAAAACTCCACATGGCCCAACCAAAAATCAGGGATCACATGGTCTATAAAACTACAAGATAAAGTGGATCCCAAATATAGACTCCCCAAATATAAAAAATCAATCAATCAACTCCCATGCAATGGAATCTCAAAACCCTAAAGGCCACCAAAAAATTTTCCACCCTATGAGATGTTCCTCTAGCTCGTAAAATTACACGAGTCACAACAAGTGTAAAAATATAAAAAATATCCCTCAGTGACCTCCAACTCATCCTTGATCAACAATGAACCAATGAGGGAATCCAAAATAATATGTCTAATAGTGGGGAAATTGATAATGGTCGTTATGAATACACCAATAAAAGAAACACCACAATGTCTCTTTGGAACAAATGAAAATTGGAAAAATCCTACATATGAAACCCTCATCTAGCCTCCCTGACCAACCACCCATCCATAGTTACTACCCCACACATAAATGTTGCTGATGTTATACCATGAAACTTGGGAATTTTTCTAAAATCCAACTAATAATATCATTAATCACATGACGTGTTACTATCCACAAGGTCACCCTCAAGAGTCCCTCAGACTCATCTCAAAATACCAGTGACACCCATCCATTACTATTATACCATGACTTCAACCCATCCTAATGGATCCAAAAGCTCTAGATCCCAAACCCATGAGCTAATCCTTATTATATATAACCTCAAGAAAATAAAACATTCATGAAAAGACAAAGACCTACTCATAAAAAGTACATGATAAAGAATATCAGAATATTTCCAATGTACCGGAAGAGAATTTCCATTGAATAGTTGATCTCAGTCAGTCATTGAACTCCCAAAACTCACCCATGAATCCTAGATCACAACCCAACCCACAGGATGATTATTAAAAAATAATTTTGGAAATAATCTTTCAAACATTTCTTCATCCGAAACACCAACAAAACTACAAATAAAATATAAAAGGATTATTGAATTTTGATCTATATATAAAAATTAACACAATTGACTATTCAGAAGACCAATTCTAAATTTAGCTAAAAAACACCCAAAATCAATTTTTTTGGGAAATCGGAATGGTGTTTTCTTCTATGTATATGGATTGTAATCTAAAAGATGCACATGACCATGATGTACTATCTGGACAGTCCCACCCAGGGAATCACCATGTACTACTTCCTGGTTAGGGAATACATGGAGTCTTCTCATGTGTTACCAAATTTCTATGTAACCACCATCTGTGGTTTCATCCCAAGTACTTAGAAAGCTGGAATACTCATTCTAGAACATGTATACCAATAGTACACAGTGTGAACATCCTAAAAACTATGTTTGTTGATGTATTGTACCTCATGGATAGGTATATAGACACATACTCCCACATATATTGTACTTAATGTATATAGAATATACATACCAATATGCATCTTCTATAAATATTAAGAATAAATTTTAGGTGTTTCCGAAAATACACACCAGGTAAAGTGTTATTCATTAAAGGATATACCTTAAAATAGCCCACACCTCCACAAGTCATCTAGAAAACAGATAGATCAAACTCCATAGTCTCACAAACAAACAAAAAATTGGATTAAGACAAACACAAAAAAATACAATATGGAGATTTACAACATAAATTTTAAAAATGTACTACCTCTATTTAGAAACCATTGACACTTTTCACTGATCTGAAGTCCATAGCTACCACATGATCATACGACATGCCCCATTCTCCCTAAAATCTCATGATCCACTTCATCTCCCTATATTTCAATTATCTCCCTCTCTTGGATTAAGACCCAAATGAGTGAATCCCATAGTGGTGTGTGAAACAAAACAATGGATAATATAATGGTGAAATAGAAAAAATAAGAAAAGAAGAATAATAAAAACAAATCAAAAAAGAAAGGAAAAGGGGTATAGTCTTTACCATGGTGTCCAAGATGGGTTTATAACATTCCATGGAAAACACTCATTCCAAAATCAAGTCCAATAACATAGTCTCGAAAATCCATTTAAAATAAATTAGAAAACTAATATATTTGAATAAAATAATATTTAATTAAGTAATTTTTAATTATTCTATGAAAATAAAAAGAACTCATATTTTCACCAAACAACTATTCTAGGATAAACACCCAATTCACAGTCAAATAGATTGGTCATAAAAATTAAAAACGATAAGATTTCTGGATTAATTATCATTTTCCCTTGATTCACTTCTAACTAAAAGAATAAAAATTTCCCCATATGTTTACAAACCGTGAAGATGTTTGTTTTCACAACCACCTTCATAGTGTGAGTAACAATATACCAAGTAGAATATATCTTAAGTAGTGTTCACATAAAATTGGGTACACCCACTGGTGGGAGCCCTTCCCTTATAAATTCATCCTCTATTCAGTTAATTTAATGAATAGAACCAATTGTATCAAACATTTCAGGTTTCATATCTTGTCAATAATACATTACATCCCATTGGTTTTTTTTATTAAACCGTCCAACGAAGGTTTGAAAGCCTTAAAATCCATCTCATGGGCAATAAACTACAAAAACCAAATGGGAGGTGGATTCTAGATACATGAACTAGAATGGAAATCATGACATAATGATAAATCTAAACTATGAAATAAGCCATATGAATAATCCATTATTGTTATACAATATCAAAATATAATAGAAAAAAATATCCATATCATGGATATTAGTGCCTAAAATTTGTGATATATCATTAAATATAATATAATATATAATTCATGTATTTTTTTAGTTTTCACTAAGAGGGGGTGAATTAGTTGGACCATTTTTTAGAAAATCTATTTTAATTCAACACACATCATGATTTTTAGATTCTTGATACGCACAAAATTAACTATCAATCTTACATCAAGTGAATCATTAAGGATAGAGGGATAAGAATATAGTATTTAAAATTTTTATATTAAATACTCACTCCATTCGATTTTCATTACTCCACCCCATCATGGATTCTTCAAAATCACTATAAGATACTATAAAACCATAAAATTCAATATTACCCCTCTTTAAAAAATAAAGAATTCATTTTTATATCTCTCACTAAAGATTTAATTAAAGACATCTTCACATCTTCAATGATCTAGAGAAAGAAATATAGTATTATTCAGATAGTCTTCCTCTACATGAATATTGGATTTCCCATAGTTGTTTACATTATCATGAACATCATCAATACTTGTCTCAATACACCTTCATAATTTGGTGTAATCTAGATTATCCTCAATCGTCAAATACTTAGGAATTATTCTCTTCGTATCACTAGATGTTTTTGATAATTTAGTGTATTGGTTTCTCAAAAATATCTTTTAATATTCCTTAGACAATAGATATCATTTATATGCACATATAAATAAATATAAAAATATTTTTAAAGGGATATAAATTATTACATAATTTAAAATACCACATTTGTTTCTCATTTTGAACCATTAATTTAAATGTGTTTTAAATGAAAAATATACTATAATCGTTTCAAATATGAAAACCTAAAAATAATGGGTATCATATTTATCATCATAAAATAGCATATAAATTTTTTTAAATGTCGTGAATAGAACTACCCATTTTAAATACCTGAGGGTTTGTGTTTTGGATTCATCCTTCATGAGGAAATCTATCATGTAAACAGTGTTTCATCTATATTAAACATCAAAAGGATTAGGCTTCCTTCATTATTTCACACATAGAATATAGTCTCTACATCTTAAGACTTGTTATATTAACTAATTTAAAATGCTATCACAACACGGTATTTATTTACATATATATAAGATAATATTTTTCATAACCTATTAATAGAGTATTAATATCACTTCATTTAATCATAGTTTGACACTGTGTTACATCATATAATATTGAATAATTATCCCCAGGAACCCGTAATTCTCATTATAAACTTATAACAGGAATAAATAATTTGTGAAAGGATTTTTTTAAATACAAGAATTCACCACCTACAATTTTCAACTCAACATTCCAGATTGCATGTATAAATTAATACAATAAAAATTATCTAAAAAATAACTACTTCATTAAAAATTACATTATTTCTCCCAAAAACTAAACTTAATCCAGATATGATGCATCTATGGATCATTTTTTCATGCATGAAATATATATGAATATTATATTAAATATGTTCTTCAGATTCACTTAGATATCAGGAGACAATTATTTCCTTCTTTAATAAGTAAAAGACCTCATTTTATTTTGGTGGACAAGTAAAACAACATTACTAAATGTTAAACTAATGAGTGAGGGTTTTCTTTAGTGTAGATGAATCATTTTCTCTAATTGGACTACTCTCATACATCGGACGGGTGGAGTCTATTATTTGTGTACCTATTTTGGCACATGAATTGTTGAGTGTGGATCCTGTCCAACATTAATGAATTCATTGTTCGATTGGAGCTTAATAAATATTGATGATCAATGGTATCCATAATTGTGAGTATCCTAGGGTATACTCTTGGAACCAAGCATGCACCCACAGGCTTCATGAGCCTCACTTCCCTGTGCTAGCCTACCTACCCACTGTGCAACGATGCTCACTCATTCATTCTTCTACATGGAATATGTAAACCATATTTCTTGAAATTCATCATTTCAGAATCTGGTGGGTTTTTTACATCCCCTATCATAATCAATGAATTTTCTAGGTTGATCATTTCTACCTAAATAGTGGTTGAGGGGTCCCTTTGAATGGATAATTAGTTGGGCACTTCTTTATGTAAACAATCATAAAAGTGGTAGAATATTTATCATATAATTCAAAGTCATATTATAAGAATATTTTATTTAAAAATTCTGCATGGAAAATAAATAAATAAATTATCATAGGGTTTTCAGAGAAATTACTCATGCATTTAGCAAGGACATCCACATTCATAATGAAAATAGTGATTTTTATGGTCATCAATTATTTCTCTAATTCTATAAACAATGTGAATTCTCATAATGTCACTTGAACATATATTTATAATTTATATAGGCTCCAAAATTTTCATAATTAACATATATAATTCCACAAACATAGAATCCAATGCAATTAAATTAATTTATAACACTTTTCCAAGAATCACCACATCACTAAACACATATTGATACATCATCGACTAAAAATTAAACACTTAGACTTGAAAATATCCCCTGTTTTATTTTGTTTTTAATATCTCTTCAAATTATAAAAATCATTATTTCTCTATAATCGTAATCTAATGTAATGGATAAATGGGAAATCTTATCTAATATTTCTTCTTATTTTTTTATGTTATGATATATCATAATATGTGGAAAATATTCTTTAGTAAATAAACACAAATTCTACATGGGATAACACAATATATAAAACATGGGAGAAATAACATTGGTTTTCTAATATTTCCATACAAATAATCATATGTGGAATCTTGCTAAAAAATTCCAAATTATTAAAATTGGGGATATTACGAAAACAAACACATAATCTTACACACACTTAAACAAAGACATTAAAAAGTTCAACTATTATAAAATAATATCACCCCATTATCTCATATATTCTTCATCGAAGAACACTCTTGAATGAATATAACTATGAACTAGGGATGAAAGTGTGATTGTAAAACCTCATTTCTCATTTAGTATCCCCCACAATAGATCAACTCATTCATTAACAACGAAATTGATGAAATCAATTATAAACAAAACATATCCTTCACGTACCAATATGTTATATCATAAAAATTAAAATAATAAGGAAAAAGGTGGATCTTCATGGTATCTAATAAACAACATTCATGTTGAGATATTATTCCCAACCTGGTCAACTATATTCTTCTTATATTTTCTTTTTCTTTTACATTGATTGGAATATTTTATACTTTCTTCAATATCATGGCTATTTTTAATCATCATATATCATTTCATTGCTCCCTATGGTATACTCAAACATATATTGTTTCTTCTATAATTTTTCTCAATAGTTCTCTTATTAATTCATATTTTCTCTCATTTTCTTGTGTATTACTATAATTTTATTTTATCAGGATTTTTTTCTAAAATTCTAATAAATTGTTCCTTAAATTACTGAAACAAAAAAATAGATTGTGAATATTCATATTCTTTCTTGGTATTGTCTTTTCAGATTTCATAGGTTGTGTACCATATAATTAATTATCAGGATCACCATTATATTAGGAACTTCTTTGGTAACATATTTTTCTTCCACTTTTCTCATCCACCCTTTATGTTGTGGGATTATGAGAATTCTTTACTATAAATAAGTTTTCAAAAAAAATTTAGTCATATAAAACATATGGAAATATAATATAGCAAAGTAATATTTATGGGTTATGGGATACCATTTTTTTTGGAGGATGTTTCCTTTTCAAGATAGTATTATATTATGAACATATTTCTAATAAAGTGAGTATTCTTAGTATCTTGACTCCCAATGAAATAATATATGGCATTATCACATATTAGTATATCTTTTGATGTTCCATATAATAATGATTCATGATTCATCAATTTCACTATCAACCTAGGACACTTCATGTTGAGTGTGTTCTTTTCATTGCCAATAGATCTCATATTGTCATCCCAGTATTCCTTCATCTTCATTATTTGTTATTAGTGAATTATTATTGATTATAAAATTAAAACAATATAATTTAAATTTTTACCTTTTTACTATAATTGAAAATCATTGTTATTCATGTATACTTTTTTTGAAGTTTCAATTACAACGAAGGATGAAACAAAAATAATCTTTGAAAAATAATTTGTACAAGAATACATTTTAAATTATTCTTTTGTATGAATAATGTATTTTTTTCCATAATTACACAAGGACATTGAGAGGTATAATCTTTCTGAAAATCAAATATATTGAATCCTCCAATTCTAATACTTATTCTTTGAGTATTACTTTGTCAAAAAATTATTACATTGATAGTACCAAAAATACATCCAAACATTTACTAGGGAAAATTGTTCATGTGTTCTGTTAATCCATAAAAAACATAATAATCATCAAAACATAAAAAATTTACAAGAATAACAACACTTACTAAAATATAAACCTACTTTAGTAAATTTAACAAAACATTGGAAAATATTTTTTGGATATTTATACGAAACCTGCATTTGATACCAACAATAGTTTCCAATGATGGGTTAGGTTCCATAGATAGGTGGGGAATCTGTGTTACACTCAATTTAGATATATATTTTAAATTCAACCAAATAACCATTGTTTATGCTCTTGATCTACTCAAAATAAACTCTCAATGTTACATCTAGTGTACTTATAATTATAGAGATATCATCAAAAATTATCTAAAATTTTTTCATAAAAGGATTACTCTATTACCTATTGGTTATACCTCCTCCCAGAAATATAGATTCTTTAGGATCCAAATAATTGATTTCAAAAATCCAGAATCCCCTATATCCTCACTACAATAACACAGAATCCATTGGTCCCTCCCTTTCGTCATAGTACACTGGATAATCCCTCCCTTATAAATTTATTTGGTGTCAAAATTATGTTACTCCTTAAATAATATTACACCATATGAAATATTGATTCCATTTTACTGTGAACATCTTCAATAACATCAGTAATGTAGGTCTTCATACCCCTTTGATATATTGGTAAATATGTTTTCCCCTCGATCATCAATTAAACTGGAACTTCTAACTTTTTCATTTTATATTTTTCCATAATTTTTTGTATAATTTTAGTAAAAATATATTACAATATTCATTAAATATTAAATATATCCTAAATACAAATAATATATCCATGACTAAATATTATACATCAGATCCCAATTTTTTCATAAGTTAAAATCCCATATTATTCTATTATTCAAAATCATTCATTTAAATGTGATATTAATGAACACATATATTGTCTTTGTCCAAATTTTTAATACTTGAAGGTGTTGGATATCATATTTATAATATTAAAATACCTATTAAAATTTTGTGGGTATTTCATGATTTAGAATAGTTCATTTGAAATACCTGAGGTTTTGGGGTTTCAGTTTCATCCATCACATGTCATGCCATCATGATGATTTTGTGTACTTAAATTTTTTTTAATCATATGATTTGGTCGTATTCTATTATATATCATGTCGAAAATTGTCATCGAGGATCAACATCTACTACTGCAACTCATTTAAAACGTTCACATAGCTCAAACATTATTATGGTGGAAAAAAAATCACAAATCATCACAAATTTATATAATATTAAAAAATATTTAATCATCTTTTCAATACCTACAGATTCATATGATCACATGAAATCATCATCATGCATCCATTATTCATTGGACTAACGAGTATGCCACTTCAATGTTGTGTGAAAGGATGGATATAATCCTGGATATCATTTCCTTCTATTTTTCACTCAATCTTCAAAAATAAATTTGTCACTATATTTATGAACATTTTTCTTAGACATAATTCATTAATTTATCATTATATGATGTCATAAAATAGATTAGCACCATTATGAGATGACATTAATCGGGATCTATCACAAGTACCTAAAAGATTCCTAAATATTGTTTGCAACAAGAGATTTATACTCTCTTGAATCACAGTAGATAATTACACACTTCTATAATGTGGATATAAATTCAGTTTGATTCATTGGAGATGGACTAAAACAATCCCCCATAATGTAATAAAAATCCTGATTTTCAGTCATGAAAGGTTAATCCTCAGATTTATCTTATGAATCTCATACATAAAATCAAATGAAAGTGGTAATTTATTTAACTATATTAACTCATGATCAGTAAAGATTACTTAGATCCCGAATCAGATATTTTATAGATAGAGTAAATCATAATAGAAAAATGTATTCAATAGGGAATATATATTTTTAGTAGTCTGGGGTCCACTCTCAGAATAACACATGCACCCACAGGCTTCATAGGCTATACCACCATGTATTTCCCCCTACAACTAACCAGTCATTCTCACTTGTGCATGCTCCTATTGGACCTATGTATCCTGTTATGTTTTTAATTCCCCTTTTGTTATCCCTTTGGCTTCAATGGAATCTATTTTAACATCCATGGTCAATTGGATGATGACCATTCCCACCTATGAAGTTTTGGAAGGTCCCTTTACATGGCTAGTTAATGGTGAAATTTTTTAATATACATCCATAAAAGTGTGAGCCAATTTATTATACAATACAAGGTCATATTCCCCATTTCTCATCTTTATAAATTCTTCAGGAAAATTAATGTAAATATATTTTTACATTTATTTTTTAAAAAAATAATTACATATTTTTCATGGCCTTCAACATTGATCATGTAAAAAATAATTCTCATGGAATTAAATTATTTTTTTCATTTTTATTATAATTTTTTTCTATTAATGTGACTTTAACATAAAATTGGAATTAATAGTGGTTAAAAAATATAGAATTAAAAAAGGATAATATTCCAATCCTAACATTCAAATCCATGAAATAAATCCAATATATTTTTTTAAGAATAGACAATTTAATAAACTTATATAAATACATCATTGAAAAAAATCATCATTTTACTAAAAAATAACGTATTTTGAGTTCACATCGGTTGTTATTTACCATGTAAATCCATTTCAAACCAATACTAAATCGAAAAATATATTTCATACATTTTAAATCCCTCGAGGTTTTGGTGTAACCTTGAAGGGCCCCTGTCATTTAATTATCTTCATAATTTTTTCAAAAAAAGTTTTTCTAATTAGAATTACACTCATAACACATTTTATAATAGTGTGTTATTCTCCATGGTAAGAAATAGTTTTTAGGGAAATACACAACCATTTTTATTATACACTGTTTTTTAGGATGTTATGCTACGTTATAAAGCATCTTGGCATTTTTTTATATGTCTAGGTAGAACTAGTTTTGAATAATAACATGGAAGAAATATTTTGATCATGGCATCGAGTATGATCCTATAACACTCTATTTTTCAATTATTTTCTTGAATTTCCAAAAAAATTCATTTTTCATTACTATGTTTTTCTATGTTAGTATCGTGAACCAAAACAGTGGTTTCTAAAGAAATAATTCATGTTATAGAATTATCAAGAAAAAAAAATGTTGTTTTTCCTTTTTCTATTTAGTAGAACATGGAAAACATGTTTTTCTATTTTCTTAATCCAATCAAATTTTAAATCAAATTATTTTATATTTATTCGGACATCACCGAAGAGATTTGTAAAGTTGTGAAAAAACATAAATGTTTTGTGAAAAAATATCCCAAAACCAATATTCAAAAAAAATATTTATAGATTATATATAAATAAAATTAAAGAAAACTATTAGTGTACCTTTTAACTTGTTAATATGACCAATAAAATCTCTATTTGGTATATTGATCTTGAAAATTAGAAGTAGTCAAATAAAACCTTCTTCTAGAGGTAATAAATTACCATGGTAATCAACCAATTCTCAAGTGATATCACTCTCAACACCATGATAAATTAAATCATTGAATTCAATGGCGTGAGTGATGTGGGAGATAAGGGATGATCTCTGTATTGAGGAGTTCTATGCAGTATTTAGAATCTATAGATACCCATAACCTTATTTTGGAATTTATTAAATATTTAATATAAAAAAACAAAAACATTATATATATATATATATATATTGGTCTCATCATGTGTTACTCATTTTATAATGATCAAAATCCTACACATTTCTAAAGCATGTTAATCCTATTTAATCTGTCTCAAATCACATGTATAGATAGTTGGTTTCTCTATGCTTTAAATAAACCTAATTAAGATATTATGTTCTAGGTTTGATTGTTATAAACTACTTGTGATTTTTATAATAAAAGATTTCTGTGATAAATGGTTAATTCTAATCCATTATATGAAGATCATTGTTTTTGTTTGTATATAGATATTTGGCTATGTCTGAGAAACCGTGAGTATTCCACCTGTTATGCATTTTTTGTAAAAATACTCAAACTCTGAGAACTATAAACCTTGACCTGACACCATGACCCATACATCATTTCCTAGAAATAATGTCCCAGACATCGTGACCCAGATATTGTGACCCAGAAACTGTGACCCAGACACAGTGACCAGAAACAATGACCAGATACTGAAACCAATATCAGACCTATTGAAGTCTGTGACACTGGTTTTGTGCTGAGACAACATTTGATGTTTGGAAAAGAGCCAGATACAATGTTCTTAATACCACATATGTGCTACCGGTTCTTGATCTATATATTGCTTCATCATTATAACTATCTCACTACTCAATGGAATAGATGGAGAAACCATTTATAGTATACGGCTTTTCATAAAGACACAATTTCCAGACTTACTGTGACACCAATATTAAATCTATTTTTTCTTAGTTCAATTTTATTTCTAATGGTCATATTTGAGTATTTTAAATGCATTGACATATTTAATATTTCATTTAGAGATATCACTTGATTTTATGATGTACAAGGTTCAGATAACATGAATCATGTCAGCTTCATCCCATGCACTTGAAGATTAAAAAGGGAAGTGTGTCTCAGAAACAAAGTTGTGTGCAAGAACAAATAAGAACAAGCATTATTGAAAAAAGAACCGACAAATTCAACTCAATACATCTGAAGAACACAAGAATCATTAAAGAATAAATAATTTGGGATACTATAGATTAGATTCAAGAATATCTCCACATTACCAAAACCATGAAAAACATGAGATAGGTCTAACTAGAAACCAGTGCATCAGACATGAGATACTCTGTTTCTCACAAGAGGACACGATTATGACATATACTTCATCCTATAAGTCTGTAACTGCATAAACTAATACTCAGTTCACATCTAACATTATCTCATCATTTTTTATCTATTGTATATTGTATTAGCTTTTGATCAATGTATATATATCTATATTAAAATACAGTTTGTCTCTTGAACTGAAATGAATGGAAACAAGATATCTTTCATCTCACATCATTTTACACTTATTTAGTCCAACAGATCAGTGGGGAATAAGACCATGTGTGAACCGTTAGTTTATACCAATGAAGAACTATGGAAGAGGTCATGTGACATGGAGAGTCCTGTGTATTATTTATTACCTCGATCCAAGGTGTGGATCGTGTTTATTAATATTAACTTCTTGATGGAAGGTGATCACCAAGGGGAGTATATTATGTCTCATCTTGAGACAGAACCACCTGTTTTATATCTGTTGTGTTGTTTAATTTATTTTTCACTGATTTACTGTATAATTCAAAAATCACTAAGTTGACTTTGATCGTTACTCTTGGAAAGAATTTATAATTGTTATTTCTTATTATAATATCTTCAAAAGTAATGTTAATAACTTAAACTACGATTACTGAAAATTAATCAAACTCTTAAGAAGTTATTTAAATAGAAAAACATTCATAACTGTATACTTTGATTAGCTAAGATGTATTTATATTTATTGGGTAACCTTTTAAGAGTAATTGTCAAATATAAATTTTTATATATACTCAATTTAACCCCTCTTTAGTACTCTACACTCACCAACATTTGGTATCAGATAGTGTTTGTTATTCCTATTATGATTCTGATTTTTACCCTATTCATCTGTGATTTTTATTATACATTAATGATCTGTAAATATCTATCAATTCTAAATTTCAATATATTTCTATGTATTTCTTAATTATGGATAATAGACTAAAAGTAGCTGAAATAAACATACCACCATTCTTTAATAGAACCAATTATTATCAATGGAAAATAAAAATGAAAATGCATTTAGAAAGTATGGATTGTGAAATTTTGACTTCAATTATAGATGAGAATAAAATTACTGCTACTAGTAGAATCACTTGGGATAACTCATCAAATAATTCACACGTTAAGAATTGAAAATACATTAATTCGTTATATTTTACATTAAGAGATGACGAATTTAACAAAATTTCTACTTGTAAAACTGCCCATTAAATTTGGGATACTGTGTCGGTTTCCCATGAGGAAATTCCAAGTGTGAATAAAATGAGAATTTATACTTATAATATTAAATATGATAACTTTAATATGGTACCTGATGAGCCTATTTTTGACATATATCTCAGGTTCAACATAATTTTCAATACAATGATTTCTCTTTGAAGAAATGTTACTGCCAAAGTACAAATTATGAGGATTCTCAGATGTCTGCCTAATAGATGGAGAAGAATCTCTCTATCTATTAGAGATTCAGGTGACATCAACATGTTACCTATAAAAGGGATCATAGTATATGTAATGAAGTATGAAGAGGATATCAAAGTCAACAAGGTAGTGGAGGATGAACCCAAAAGAAAATATGTTGCATTTAATACCACCACATCTAAACACAAAGAAAAAGGGAAATTGGATGTCTACGTAGAATGTTCCAACAATGAACAATAATCACATGACAATGATGTGGGGATGGATCAATTTACTAGAAGGATTATGATATTTTATATGAAGAATAATTTTCTTAGAAAACCTAACTTCAAGGGATGATATGATCGAAAAAGGAAGCTGGAAGAAGGATTGTAGAATAACTGAAAAGTCTGATGAGATAGTTTGTTATCAATGAAAGAAAAAGGGACATATAAAGGATGATTTTCCCAAGATTATGTACAAAAAGAAGTATGATGACAAAGATTCAAATTATGAATATGCAATAAATGAAACGTTGAGTGCTTATGAAGACAGTTCAATTGACTCATAATCATCACATGATGAGCATGACATCAAAGCCAATATGTGTTTTGTGAAAAAAATATCTTTGGTAACACAAGAATCTTATGTAGACAATTCCACTTATTCTGGATATGATAATGATTCTAATATTATATCTAGTGAGGAAATGTTCATGTACTGTAATATGCTTGAAGAGATACGTAATGAACAAAAAGATAAATAAAAATCACTTAATAAAACAGCATGCTCCTAGCTCATCTTTTAAATCTGAACTTCCTGAAGAAAGGGAGAAAATTGGTCAACTACTCACAGAAAACAATGAACTAAATCTATCTAATCTTAAATTTAAAAAGGATTGTGAAAGAATTACTAATGGTAAAGATACATTGGTAAAAATTCTAGGTAAACAAACTACTCCTAAGTATACTACTATAATTGGATATCAACATGGTAAAAGAAATTTTGGAAAAACTCATTTTTCTTGTAAGTCTATGACATACAGTTCTACTCCTACTTCCAAAAAACATTCAGCTGGTTCAAATTATGATACACACTTAACATTTTAATTATTTTCTAGACCAAATAGAGTTTATTTTTTAAACACTTTACATAATGCTTATAGGAATCTTATAAGGTAGATGTGGGTTCTAAAGCACTAGTCACTAATATTATTGGACCCAAACAAATATGGGTACCAAAATCTGTTTTAATTTGACTATTTGGTAGGAAAGATGTTTAAATTGCTCTGGTGAAATCTTATTGTACATGGACAGTGGGTGTTCAAGAACCATGATAGGATACTATTCATGCTTCATGAATTCAATATGAATTTATGGTGGACTTGTCACCTTTGGTGATAATGCCAATGGAAAAATCATTGTCCTTGTCCTAATCAGCAACTCTAACTCAGATTTAATTTCCAAAGTACATTTTTTGATGGATTGAAATATAATATGCTTTGTATTTCACAAATACGCAATGATGTATTTCATGTTATATTTAAATATTATTCATGTAATGTTTTCAATTATAAAAATGAATTAGTATTTTCTACAATATGAAATTAAAATATAACAACCTGAGATTTTATAAAAAATTTTCTTTTTAATTTCATTAATGTCTTGTGTTTTACGCTACACCAAAATAATCTTGCACGACGCGCATACTTGACTTTCCTTGCATTACACGCAATCACGACCTTCCTCGATAGCGTGTGTAGTACGCAATACCGAGTTTCACTAAACAACGATATGCTATTAAAATATTATTAAAACTAGCCATTATGAATAGTAATAACCACTTTTTGAAATTTTATAATTTTTATTTTTCAAAAGGGACTTCACTTTGGGATTCATGATATCGAAATTAGCCTAGGGTGAAATTTTGGTATTTTTCTGAAAACTTTCAATTTTTGATGAATAGTGAAACCACTAAGTGGTAGTTAAAAAAAACTGAATTATTCATTAAACATAATTTTACCACTTTTGTGAGTGGAATTTTGAAAATCCGAGAGACATGGTTGATTTCAGTAAGTAAAATGTTGTTCAATGTGATGAAAATAAATTTTTGGTGAATAGTAACTTTTTACTTTTTTTACCACGGTTAAAAGTAAATAGGGTAATTAAGGGTAAAAATGATATTATTATTACCCTAACACATGTCTTAATTCTATTGGACAAGTGTAATTACACCAAAAACAACTTTAGGAATAAAATATGACCATTTAGGTCCACATGGATTAGATTAGGACATTTATTATTAATTTATTTAAAGAAGGGTTAAAATAGTTAAAATCAAAGTTTAATAAGTAAATCATTTTTAATATGGGGTTATACATAAGATAAATTCGACTATAAATATTCATTAGAAATATAAAAATATTTCCTACATAAACGTATTTTATTTTTAATTTTTCGACATTAAATAATTTAATTTATTTATGAAACAACGATGATGCATTAATTAACATATAAATGAAATATTGACATAATTGATGTTATAAATACCGAAATAAATGTAATTTGATACTTTTTATGTATTACACTAATTTTCTAGGTTAATATGACATGTTAGTATTGATTTAATTAACTTTTTTCGAACTTATAATTATGTTATTATTTTTACAAAAATCAATTACTAAATAGTGTCAAAATTGACATAAAATAGTTTTTTTAAAACAAATTATATTATTAATAGTTATTTTATTAATAAAAATATAAGGTTAGGCCAAATGACATAGATAAGGTTATATATATTAATAATAAACAACTTGTGGTTCGTTTGGCTTGTTATAATATGTTTATTAACCTTATAGTGTAAGAACACAAGAAGACATGGTAAAAGTAAAATTATTTACCTTAATGTTAAATCTAAATGATATGGTTAAAATTGGAACCTAAAATTGTCTAAATTCTATTGGATGAGAGTATTTCTACCCATCCCTACATTAGTTTCGAAATAAATCAATTTGAAGTTATTTAAAACCGAATATGACTTTATAATAAAATAATATTTTTAGTTTTCCAAAGGAGCCCCTCTCCTCCCTTATAAAAGGGCACCTCCTCCCTTTCTTCCTCAAACCACTTTGAGCCTTCATGCTCGGACAACCCCTTCCAATTTCTCCTCTCCACTTCTCTAGAGAAATTATAGAGGTTCGGGTCTTCTTCAAAGACCTAATTTAGTGCCCTAAAAGGAGGTCTCAAAGAAGCACTTCTAAGAAGAGATAATGTCCGTTACCGATTCTTTCATCTTTATTTCTTCTTCCGCTTCTTCTTATTTAGTTGTTTCGTTATGAAGTAATAACATCAGTATAAATCATATACTGATATGTTATTATAAGTATGAAACAACCCTATTTCACCATCTATCAATCCTACGGAAAAAGAAATCACCGTGCCTGCGTACGTACGGAATACCGTCTCCACGCCGTGGTGTAATCTATTTTCCGCCACCACCTTAATTGGATGGGTATAATGGTGTAATGAGTAACTATATATGATTATTATATATTTATATTGATACTTAAATAGTATACATACACTTCAACACATGTTCACGATTATGAGAACGATATCATCGCTCGTGCGTACGTACGGACTACCGTCTCCACGGCGCAATGAGATTCATTCTCCACATTAACCATTCATGAATGATTATAAAGTATATATAATGAATAATAATGAAATATATGACATGTTAAATCTACTGGATTTATGTATATATATATATGTATGTATGTATGTCATCTACTTACTTCCATTCAAGACAATAAGAAAAGGAAAACAACGTTCATGTGTACGTACGGACTACCGTCTCCATGAACAGTGTGTTTCATTTCATTTATCTATCTATTATATATATATATACTGAATATATATGATATATAAATCATGTTTTATATTCTGGAAGTAAGTAAATCATGATATAAGTAATAATAATGGCAAGATCAACAAGTCTAAACACCTATGATAAAAGAAACGATTTTACCCAAAACGCTTCTTTAACATGGAATTTACAAAAGAAAGGGTAATATAAAGTAATAAGTGAACCATATATGATATCATAACAATGAGTATGATTCTGTAATAATTTAATAACATTATTCAAATCATTATACAGGAGGTTCGGATACGTACAAAGCATATCGGACATAAGGTAAGGGAAATATCACAATCTTATTTCTATCCGAGATTGTTTATATTTTGGAATTTACTGGGGTGCATTTTATCATCCACATCCATGTTTCCTCAATGTTTCATATTTACATCATTCAACAATAGTTTATATCCAATTTTACCCATCGGTGAGTTTTTAGTAAAAGATATGAAAGGAATCTTTTGTCGTTTTTCATACGAGGTACTTTTTTGAATTTTTCGACAAAAGTACGAGAAGAATGTTTTTTTAACTTATACGGCATGAACGGATTTTTAAAACAATATTTCCAAGAATCTTCCTTTAAAAGTTTTCATGTTTATTTATAATCAACTTCTTTTAGTTTAACATTGTATGACATGTTCAGAAAGGAAACAAAATTTGAAGTAAAAAGGATATTTTCCTCATGAATGGAGTTCAAGAGTTTTATCAAAATTATTTTCCATCTAAGATAATAAAGGGTTATATCTCTATCCCTATTATTACATTGATTTGATTATGTTTTGATGGAAATATTTTTATGAATTCCATTATCTTATATGAATTGGTTTATGATGTCACGATGTTTAAGATTCCCATTTTTATTACATGGGTTATGCAATGATGTATGGTTTATGATTTTGTGGCACACATAAGAAGGGTATCATTATGAGATGGGTGGGACCTATATCTCCCTCCAATGAATTGGGTAAAGATTTTATATCTCATGAGATAGACATGGCTGGAACGGTAGGTTATACTGGTTCAGTGAAACAGGACTGAAACGAGGAGTGAACTCGGTTCAGAAAGGGACTTTGTCCACTAAGATAGTCTTGGCAATGAGTATTGACTAAAAAGAAATGATTATCTATGGTTATGTGTGTATGGCACAAAGTTTCATGTTATATGTTATGATTATTGGTATTACATTTCAATACTATGATTTATCCCATGTTATGATATTATGATCTGTTTTGCAGGTTAAGATTTCCAAAATGTTATGTTCTTATGAATATTATGTAATTGATATTTCTTTTGTTTACCCTTACTGAGCATTTGAGCTCACCCTTTTATGTTTTCTTTTTCCCAGGATATAAAGAATGGTTATAGGTAATAAAAAAAGGGAAGATCTTTATGGGAGATATTGAAGATATTTTACCACGATTAGAATATTATATTCCGAGTTTCAAAAGACACTAAACTATTATGGTCCTTGTGTGTGTGTTTTTGTTATGTAATAAGTATTCGGAAAAAGTAATGTAATGTCCATGTATGTTAAGCTTCGGGTCTCTACAGTTGGTATCAGAGGAAAGGTTTAGTCAACCTTGGGAAACTAGGATGCAAAAATGTTAGTGAGATCCCTAGAGATATTTCTATGGTATGTATAGGGATGTCCCTAAGGATAAGTATACGTATAGGATATAGTCCTAGAACTATGGTAATGATATTAGAATTTAACCTAAGTTGTTAGATATTGAGGGTACTCCCCCTTTACTATGTTGTTTTCCTTAGAATGATTTTTGCCTCTCACACTATTCTTTTTGGGTTTTGGAAAATGGCTAGAAAACAAGATGATTCACGATAATGAAGGATATGATGGACAATGGAATGATATTCTTCATGAGAAACCAAATGAAATGGGATTTTGAAGTCCAAACATCATTATTATGCCGAATCATCAATCTCATAATATGATCAATAAAGTAAAATTTGGTAATTTTCCTGACTCGGCAAGTAAGAGAAAGATGGAGTTTCATAATGATCATAGAGGAATGAAAATTCAATTTCCCCTATGCAAATAATGTGGGAAGAGGCATCAAGGAGAATGTTTCAAAGGAACTGGAAGATGCTTTGGGTGTGGAAAAGAAGGACACAAAGCCAGTATGTGCAAAGGAAAAGGTTCAGTTAACACCATGAATGAGGATAATGGTATTTCAACGACATCAACAATGGATAAATGTTTTAAATGTGGAATGTACGGGAATTATGAAAACCAATGCCCTAAGGTAAAGTCTCATGAAGAGAATCAGTATGGTTGTATGGGTAGTTTTTATGTTGATGATGATGAAGAGACTACAAATGATATGTCAGATGAAAGAATTTTTGAAGCTCGGTCAATGGTTTAAGAATGTAGTGGAATGATTACATGTTTATCATGTGTAATGTTGTATAAGTAATATCATGGTACTATGGAATAAAGAGACATCTAAGGATTGTTACACTGTTGTATTTCCTTGAGTTATGAAAGTGTATAATTAATGGTACTGGTATCCATGAAAGGTTATTCAGATATTTTTGGAATGTAGATGATATGTGCATAATGAAGGGAAACGATAAAATGAAATGTTTGACCGTATTCATGAGCTCATGACTGATATAAGGAAATAGTTATATCATGGATTGAGTATATAGAATTTTGGGTTTTTGGTATGTGGAATGAGTTAACTTTTAACAGCATTCATGTTTTCACTAAGGATCAATGGGTATTCAAGAGAATACATTATTAAGGCCTTTGAATGTTTAGAATGTGACCAACAAGACATATCTTATGATATATGGGGATCAACGGTGGTATTAAATCTCTGGTAATCGTTTTCACTAAATTATGAGAGTGGACTGCAGTATTTTGGATAATCCTAAAGATCAGAATGGATTATGTTGGACATAAGTTATTGTTGTTTAAGGATAGAAGTTTTTTCTATATTATTTATGGGATGTTATAGTAATATAGTTTTAGAAAAAGGACAACCTGTATGACAGGCGACAACCCATCGCGTCAAACAAGGCTGTGGGAATCGAACCCACAACCGAAGTGTGACTAGCCTTTATCGCCTACCACTGGCCTACAAGAAGTCCTTGTTTAGTAGAAACTAGTTTTAATTATATTAAGCAGTACGATATGTTATGTATAAGTCCATTTTAGGAACCATATATGATTAATCTCACTATAGATGGACTTATTTATTTTTTTGATAACTTTTCTAACCTTTTGTTTGAGACAGATGGAATGAACCATCATTCTATCACATGATCTGCTAACACATCACGAATGACAAATTCAACTTTATTTTTTTAAGAGATGAAGTGGAAATTGTCCAAAGAACGACCAACGGTGAGACTATACCAAAATCACGAAAGTATTTCTTCTAATTCCAATTTCATCAACTTTAGGGAAATGATCTTGAAAACCAAAAAAATGTTTTCCTAGTGCTCTTATATCTGATGAATCAGATGGTACCTTATATCATCACAAATTTATGGATTTGTGATTGCTGGCTTTTCCATAGCCATTTTCTCTACCACTCTCCATCAGAACATGATGATTAGATTTCTCTTCCATATCCATATTTTCACCTATGTGGAAACCCAATGATTAGTTTATTTGGGTAACCTTTACGTTTCATAATTTTGTTTTTAAAGATTGGTTTTGGTATTCCTTTTTACGATGTGGGTTTCTATTAAAGAAACATTCGAATAGTAAATCATTTATAACCCCGACGAATTTTGAGGGCGAAATTCATTTTAAGGGGGATAGAATGTAACACCCCGAGATTTTATGAAAAATATTCTTTTTAATTTTATTAACGTCTTGTGTTGTACGCTACACCAAAAGAAGCTTGCACAACACGCATACTTGAATTGCCTTGCATTACACGCAATTACGACCTTCCTCAATAGCGTGTGTAGTACGCAATACCGAGTTTACTAAACAATGATATGCTATTAAAATATTATTAAAACTAGCCGTTATGAATAGTAATAACCACTTTTCGAAATTTTATAAATTTTATTTTTCAAAATGGACTTCATTTGTGGATTCGTGATATCGAAATTAGCCTAGGGTGAAATTTTGGTATTTTTCTGAAAAATTTCAATTTTTGATGAATAGTGAAACCACTAAGTGGTAGTTAAAAAAACTGAATTTTTCATAAAACTTAATTTTACCACTTATGTGAGTGGAATTTTAAAAATCCGAGAGACACGGTTGATGTCAGTAAGTAAATTGTGGTTCAATGAGATGAAAATAAATTTTTGGTGAATAATAACTTTTTACTTTTTTTACCACGGTTAAAAGTAAATAGGGTAATTAAGGGTAAAAATGATATTATTATTTCCCTAACACATGTCCTAATTCTATTAGACAAGTGTAATTCGACCAAAAACAACCTTAATAATAAAATATGACCATTTAGGCCAACTTGGATTAGATGATGACATTTATTATTAATTTATTTAAAGAAGGGTTAAAATAGTTAAAATCAATGTTTATTAAGTAAATAATTTTTAATATGGGGTAATACATAAGATAAATTCGACTATAAATATTCATTAGAATGATAAAACTATTTCCTACATAATGGAATTTTATTTGTAATTTTTTGACATTAAATAATGTAATTTATTTATGACACAACAATGATGCATTAATTAACTTATTAATGATATATTGACATAATGGATGTTATAAATACCAAAATAAATGTAATTTGAGACTTTTTATGAATTAAACTAATTTTCATGGTTAATATGGCATGTTAGTATTGATTTAATTAACTTCTTTCGAACTTATCATTCTGTTATGATTTTGAAAAAAATAAATTACTAAATAGTGTCAAAATTGACATAAAATATTTTTTAAAACAAATATTATATTATTAATTGTTATTTTATTCCTAAAAATCTAAGGATCTTCCAAATGACTTAGATAAGGATATATATATTAGTAATTAACAACTTGGGGTTAGTTTGGCTTGTTATAGTATGTTTATTAACCTTATAGTGTAAGAACACAAGAAGACATGGTAAAAGTAAAATTATTTACCTTAATGTTAAATCTAAATGATAAGGTTAAAATAGGAACCTAAACTAGTCTAAATTCTATTGTATTAGAGGATTTCGACCCATCCCCACCTTATCTTCGAAATAAATCAATTTGGAGCTATTTAAAACCGAATATGACTTTATAATAAAATAATATTTTTAGTTTTCCAAAGGAGCCCCTCTCCTCCCTTATAAAAGGGAACCTCCTCCCTCTCTTCCTCACACCACTTTGAGCCTTCATGCTCGGACAAACCCTGCCAATTTCTCCTCTCCACTTCCCTAGAGACATTATAGAGGTTCTGGTATTCTTCAAAGACCTATTTTAGTTCCCTAAAAGGAGGTCTCAAAGAAGCACTTCAAAGAAGAGGTAATGTCTGTTACCGATTCATTCATCTTTATTTCTTCTTCCACTTCTTCTTATTTAGTTTTTTAATTATGAAGTAATAACATCAGTATCACTCATATAATGATATGTTATTATAAGTATGAAAAAACCCTATTTCACCATCTATCCATCCTACAGAAAAAAAAATCACCGTTCCTGTGTACGTACGGAATACCATCTCCACGCCGTGGTGTAATCTATTTTCCGCCACCACCTTAATTGGATGGGTATAATGGTGTAATGAGAAACTATATATGATTATTATAAAGTGAAATTGATACTGAAATAGTATACATACACTTAAACACATGTTCACGATTATGAGAACGATATCATCGCTCGTGCGTACGTATGGACTACCGTCTCCACGACGCGATGAGATTCATTCTCCAAATTAACCATTCATGAATGATTATAAAGTATATATAATGAATAATAATGAAATATATGACATGTTAAATCTACTGGATTTATATATATATATATATATATATATATATGTATGTATGTCATCTATTTACTTCCATTCAAGAGAATAAAGAAAGAAAAACAACGTTCATGCGTACGTACGGACTACCGTCTCCATGAACGGTGTGTTTCATTTGATTTATCTATCTATTATATATATATATATATACTGAATATATATGATATATAAATCATGTTTTATATTCTGTAAGTAAGTAAATTATGATATAAGTAATAATAATTTCAAAAACAACAAGTCCAAAACCTACGATAAATGAAACGATTTTACACAAAACGCTTATTTAACAAGGAATTTACAAAAGAACGGGTAATATAAAGTCATAAGTGAACCATATATAATGTCATGACAATGACTATGATTATGTAATAATTTACTAACATTATTATTCAAATCATTATACAGGAGGTTCAGATACGTACAAAGCATATCAAACATAAGGAAAGGGAAATATCACAATCTCATTTTTATCTGAGATTGTTTATATTATGGAATTTACTGGGGTGCATTTTATCCTCCTCATCCATGTTTCCTCAATATGTAATATTTACATCATTCAACAATATTTTATATCCAATTTTACCATTCGGTGAGTTTTTAGTAAAATATATGAAAGGAATCTTTTGTCATTTTTCGTATGAGGTACTTTTTTGACTTTTCCAACAAAAGTACAAGAAGAATGTTTTTTTAACTTATACAGCATGAACGGATTTTTAAAACAATATTAACAAGAATCTTCCTTTACAAGTTTTCAAGTTTATTTTTAATCAACTTCTTTTAGTTTAAAATTTTATGACATGTTAAGAAAGGAAAAAAAATTTGAAGTAAAAATGATATTTTCCTCAAAAATGCAGTTCAAGAGTTTTATCAAAATTATTTTCCAACTATGATAATAAAGGGTTCTGTCTCTATCCCTATTATTACATTGATTTGATTATGTTGTGATGGAAATATATTTCTGAATTCCTTTATCTTATATGAATTGTTTTATTATGTCACGATGTTTAAGATTCCCATTTTTATTACATGGGTTATGCAATGATGTATGATTTATGATTTTGTGGCACACAGAAGAATGGTATCATTATGAGATGGGTGGGACCTATATCTCCCTCCAATACATTGGGAAAAGATTTTATATCTCATGATATTGACATGGCTGGAACCGTAAGTTATACCGGTTCAGTGAAACAAGACTGAAACGAGGAATGAACTCGGTTCAGAAAGGGACTTTGTCCACTAAGATAGTCTTGGAAATGAGTCTTGACTAATATGAAATGATTCTCTACGATTACGTGTGTATGCAACAAAGTTTCATGTTTTATGTTATGATTATTGGGATTACATTTCACTACTATGATTTATCCCATGTTATGATATTATGATCTGTTTTGCAGGTTAAGATTTCCAAAATGTTATGTTCTTATGAATATGATGTGATTGATATTTCTTTTGTTTACCCTTACTGATCATCTGAGCCCACCCTTTTTTTTTCTTTACCCCAGGATATAAAGAATGGTTATAGTTAAGAAAAAAAGGGAAGATCTTTATGAGATATGTTGAAGATCTTTTACCACGATTAGAAGATTATATTCCGAGTTTTCAAAGACAGTAAACTATTACGGTCTTTCTGTGTGTGTTTTTGTTATGTACTAAGTATTTCGCAAACGTAATGTAATGTCCATGTACGTTAAGCTTCGGGTCTCTACCGAAAATATATACTATGTTAACATATATTCCTTATTTTCTCAAAATTCTTCAAATTTATATGTATTTCACAAAGAGTCTTGTCTTTGGCATCATATACTAGGACACTGTAATATTCACTCTATTATAAGGATCACTAGAAAACATTTAGTCAAAGACCTAACCAAACTTGAGTCTCTAAATGATAACGTGTGAAATCCTTGTCAAAATGGAAATCAACAAGAAATTTTCTTCAACCTAGAGAAAGAAGTGTCAACTTATCAACCTCTCGAATTGGTTCATAAGGATTTGTTTCTACTATCTGGAGTTTCTAGTTTAAATGGGACTCACTATGTTTATGTTCTCATAGATTAATTTTCTATATATACTTGGGCTTTCATTTTTTTCTCACAAATGTGAAGAAAGCTTTCATTTTAAGAAATATTCCAAAACTGTTGAAGTTATTATTGTACATGCAATTAAATACATATGAAGTGATCATAGATATGAGTTTGAAAATAAAGAGTTTGAATCATTCAACTCCCAAAATTTTTATAGACAAAATTTCTCTGCCAGAAGAACACCTCAATAGAATGGAGTTGTAGAAAGAAGAAATAGAATCATGTAAGAGATTGATAGAATTATTATTAGTGAATATGAATTACATATTCAATTTTTGGATGTATTTTAAAATACATCATGATATATTTTCTGTAGATTTCTGATTATAACCTTCTTAAAAAACTTAATAAGTGTTATCCAACAATAGAAAACACAATGTTAGCTACATAAAAGTATTTGGTTGTGATGTATGTATCCATTATACTAAGGAGAATCATGAAAAATTGCATCCATGAGTCAATTGAAGTATTTATTTTATATTCAATCTCCAACAAAGCTTATAGAGTGTTTAACAAAAGAACTAAATGTGTGGAAGAATCTATCCATGTCATTTATGATGAAACAGATCAACATGAGCCATATAACTCTTTAGAGAACCCAGAGGATGATGTATCATATCTGGACATAAATTCAAAATCCTCTAACCATAATCTGAGGAATATGTGAAAGCTTCCTATTCTGGATATTCATTTGATTCAAGTCATAATGAACCCAAAACAATAAAAGAACCTGAAATCACATGTCCTTCATTTTCTAGATGTGTTAGAACTCTTATGAAACATCATTTAGATACTATTATAGTACATTTAGATAAAGGAACTCAAACTAGAGTTTATCTTAGAAATAAGGTTTAACATCAAGTATTATTTTAAAAAATTGAACCTAAAACATTAATGATTCTGTCAATGATGAAATTTCGATAATGGATATGTAAGAATAGATTAATTAGTTTGAAAGGAACAATTTTTCGAAGCCTATTGATAGGCTTAAAGACACATTTACCAGTGGAAAAAAGTGTCTGATTAGAAATAAAGTAGATTAGGATAGAGACATAGTTAGAAACATGGACAGATTGGTTGCACAAGACTATAGTCATGAAAAAGGAATTGATAGTGAGGAAACAATTTCACCAGTATCTAGACATGAATCCATCAGAATTATGCTTGCTTATGTGGAACATCTGAATTTTAAACTATATCAAATGTATGTTAAAAGTGAATTCCTGAATTTAAATATAGACGAGGATGTCTTTGTTGAGCAACCCCGTAGTTTTTCAAATTATCATTTCCAAAATCATATTTTTATATTATCACAAGCATTATATGGTTTAAAATAAGCTCCAATAGCACGGTATGATAGATTAAGTACTTTTCTTATATCCAAAGGTTTTAAAAAAGGAATATCTGATCCTACACATTTTATAAATTGAATTTCCAATGTTTTTTTAGTAGTTAAAATGTATGTAGATGAAATAATATTTATATAATCAAAAAATTCTTCATATATTGAATATTCTAAATTAATGCAAAAATAATTTGAAATGCCTTTAATTGGTGTACTGAAATACTATCTTGGAATTAAAATTTTAAAAAATAATTATGATATTATATTCAATCAATTAAAATATAATATATATCTTCTAAAAGGTTTTTGGCTTGTATTGCACTAAAAGTAGTGACACTGTAATGAGTACTGCTAGTAAGATGGATCTTTATGAAGATGGAAAATATGTTGATCCAACCACTTACAGAGGAATGATTGGAAACTTACTCTACTTATTTTCTAGTTGACCTGTCATTATGTTCAGTGTAGGTATGTGTGATAATTTTCATGCAAACACTAAGTAATCTTATTTAAATGTTGTTAAGATAATTTTTCAATACATCAACCATAAACCAAATTTTAGACTGTTCCATCCCAGAGTAAAACTTATTTGAGTTAGTTAGATATTCTGATGCTCATATTCATGGTTTTAACATAGATAGAAAAAACCTCTAAAACATGTCACTTTTTATGCAAGTCACTAGTATTATGGTGTAGTAAGAAAAAAACATTGATTCATTATCTACTACAGAATTTGAATACATAGCTACTATTAGTTTCCATGCACTAATATTGTGGATGAAACACACATTACTTGATTATGTATATAAATTCATGAATTTACCTATAAAATGTGACAATACAAGTGCTATTAAAATGTCAAAAAATATAGTTTCACACTCTAGGAAAAAACATATAGATGTAAGACATCACTTTTTGTGATATCATTATCAAAACTTTTATATCATGTTGGAATTTATTGGAATTGAATATCATCTTATAGAAATATTCACAAAACACATAAATTCTGAATTAATAGATTACATCATACATGAGTTGGGTATGATAAATATTACGTAGTAAGTATTCAATTTCACAGTTTATGGTTTCAAAAGTCACTATCGTTAGATTGCTATCTAACTCTAACATATCCATATTGTACTATCTTATAAGTTTTTGTTTCATGTTTACAGTCTCACAATTTCAATATCTTGGTTACTGTCTAGCTCTTACTGTCTCAAACAATATGGTAACATAGTTTTGAAGTCACATAGTTACGGTCACACCCTGAAAGCCAGTTCTGGTCTCACCATCAATGCATGTTCTGGTCTAACAGAAAAATTATTTCACGGTCCCACCTAAAATATTCTATATTGTTTTATTTATATACTATAACCCATATCATGGTAATTATTTTTTTTTTACTTTATCACGCTTATGTATTTGTGATGCTTGGTATCCTTAAATTATAAAAATGAAATAAGTTTCACTAATTTCTTCACCCAATCTCTCTTATCTAAAATTGCAACCCCTATTTAAACCTTTCACACTCTCGAACCTTTTTTGAATGCCCAGAATGAAACACACATCCTCATCGAAACCTGATAAGCATAGATATAATAAGAAGATGCAAATAGAACCATAGTCAGTGCCTGAAGATCCTTATAATCTGACCCTGGTGAACATAACAATGGAACCTGAAAAGTAAATTTCCCTCAGTGGATTCTGTCAAGTATGTCTTCAGTGTTTAATGTACTAAAAGTGAAAGGACAATTGGATTGGTTCACAATGGAGGATAGGCTGATATACCCAAAGCTAGTTGCACAGTTTTATTAGTTCGTTCAATTTAAATATGATACAAAAGATGTATTTGTTATGAGAAGTTTGATTAATGGAAAAAGATATTGTTTTTCATTGATGATATGGGATTCATTAATAAGGATATATCATGAGGGTATTTTGTATGACTACCATAGAGTTCCAACGTCTCTAAGTGTGATAATTTTGTTGGAAGAATACTTGAGAAGATTAATTGTGAATTAAATAAAGAGAAGAGTTATAGTTGCTGAGATCTATGGGGAAGCCAGAACATTGTTTAAATTTGATCAAAATCTGATCATCTGCCAAAAAGGTTATTTTTATACACTCAAGTATTAGGATTTATGTTTGATACATCTTATGAATATTGGACTCAAGATAAACCTATCCATGTATGTTATAATTTACATGCATGAGTTGATCAAGACAACCTCCAATTCAACCTCCCTATTCTACTCAATATTAATCTAAGCTATGCATCATGAATAATGGTTGGTTCTACTATATGAAAAAGAACTTAAGGATTTTGAATATTGAATTTCATAAGTTACAGTCAAAATAATAAATATTTATTGGAATCCAGGGAGAAAATATTGGGTAGATGAGAATGAGTGGGTGTATGAAAAATTCAACCCAGATGAACACTCTTCAAGATATAAGGGTATTTCTAATCCTGGTTTGGAGCCAGATGAAATCGTTGACTTTTCTGATAAGGAAGAGGAAGAAGAATTTGTTGTAGCAATAAGGAAAATTTTCCTAGATGAGGAAGATTGTGAACCTGCTCCTCAAGTCTTAATTGAGAAGTAAGTAGATATCCATGAGGAGATTGTTGATCTGGAAGAACCTGTATCTAATGAAGAATATGTGGTAGTTGAAAAAGAAACAGTAGATCAGAAAGTAAATTTACATGAAGACCATTCCCTTGAGAAATAAGCTACTATTTAGGAACACCTAATGGAACAAGATGTTCTTAATATTATCCCATATGCAGACGAGAGAATGGAGCAACCCATTAAATTAGCTATAAAGGCAATGGGTGAGTCTATTGGTGATGAAATATTTATTTTACCTCAAGGATCTAAATCTATTAGTCCTAAGAAAGATACAAATGTTGAGGGGTAGAAGTACCTGTATCTGGGAAGTGTTGATGTTCCAAAACCTATTTATTCATGTTCTATAGATACATGGTATAAATATCTTAGATATTTGGATTTTAATGGCTCCCAAGATGCCTCAGGGAAAAGTATAGATATGTCTACTAGGTTTCAATAGAAACAAGTATCTTATCTTGATATTATAGCTATATAGAAACAAGTCCCTATCTCAGCTCATATCCATAAACCATCATAAGAACCTTCCACCTTGGTCAGTAAGGATGATTTGAAAGCATCGGGAGCTACCTTATTGACTGGTGTTGAAAAGATCATGAATACTCAACCTGCTCCTATGACAAAAGTGTGTGAAAGATACTTTTCCCCACTGTTAGACAATATTATTTGTTAGATTCATCCAAATTTTCATCATGAAATTTTTGAAGTCTATGTTGATGAATAAAAGGTTATGTGATGAGGTGAAGTCTCTCACAGTTATTGTTGAAGAAATGAAAATATAGAAGAACTCAAGACTGGAACCTATTTCTTATCCTGTCAAGTATGTTACTACTAAGATTCCATAGAAAGTAACCTCCCTGATTCATCCTAACATAATTTACATAGTTGGCAAGTTGGTTGAAAGAAATAAGAAAATAGTTCTAGAGATGTGTGATCTTGTTATTGGTCTTAACAAATTGATTGATGAGAATAAGGGTTGTCTCCAGAAAGTATTGAATCAACTGAGGTACCTAACATAAGCTGTTACAGCTTATAGTACCTCTAGATCATCATCTCAACCATCTTGGGTTAGTGATATTCCAAGAATAGTTGACAAATAAGAACTTTAGTCTATGCTCAGTGGAATTGACAAAGAGTCTCTGTCTGTGGTTGTCAAGAATAGTGATATGGTTCTTGCTTTTGTGATAATTCATTAAAGATTTTAAATGATGCTCAAGAGGAAAATACTAAGATGGTTGACTTATACTTCAATAGGATCTTCTCCTATCATGATATGATAAACCACCACAAGTACCTTGTAATGAATCTAAAATTACCTCTTGTCACTCAAGCATTCAGAACTCAGGTCCAGAAGCTCAAATATTTCACTACATTATTGGACATGTTCATATAGAAAAAGGATGTATTTGAAAAGGGGATGCAGTATGGTGGTGATATTATTGCTATCTTCATAAAATTTTTGAGGCCTTATCTTCATGAGTAGAGCACTACTAATTTTTCTCATACAGCTGCACCCTTGAGACATAGTTTTCCTACCTTCTCATTTTTTCCCTTTCCTCTACTTCTATGTATATCTCTCATGATCTATGTTAGATCAGTCCTGTTATCCTTGACCCATGATTTCCTCGATTTTACACCAACCCTACCTTGTCCCCTTATATTTTTTTAGTGACTCCCCCTACCTTCTATGTAAGGTTCATCAATTCATTCTTTCACTTATACCTCTACTCATATGGCCTCCAGTGATGCTACTGCCATGTGTAAAGGGAAGACAGTTGGTGCCGAAGAAAAATGAAAAATATCTTTTTATAAGGTTGATTTATATATTTGTGTTTCTTATAGTTTTTAATGACACTTTTTATCCATCTAATGCATTGTGAACACTTCTTATCTATACTCTAATTTACATGTGTGCCCTTTTTGATAATCCCAAAATAAAAAGAGTCACACAAACTAAGGGAGAGACACACTCAATAAGAATATATATCTCAGTCACATGAATTGTGACCATCAAAAAAGTGATATATTGATGAACTCCTCATTAGTTACACATGTTTGAATGATCAAAAATTTTACACATTTTATAATGCTTTTTAATATTGTTTATTTTGTCTCAAATCATGTGTACTGATTGTTGGTTTATTTATTTTAAAATAAAAAAAACCAAGATCTTAAGTGCTATATTTGATTATTTTAAACTACTTTTAATTTTTTAAATAATGGATTTCATTGATATATTTTTTTGTGTCTATTCCATTCTTTGAATATCATTGGTTATGACATTATACAGATATTTTTCTATGTCTGAGAAACTGTGAGTATGTCACCTGTTAGGATTGTTTGGAAAAGGTCCCAGACACAATGACTCGGAAACTATGACCCAAACACCTTGACAAAGACATCGTGACCCAGACACCATGACCTAGACACCGTGACCCAAACACCATGACCGAGACACAGTGACCCAGACACCTTGACTAGACACCATGACTAGACACTGAAACCAATTTTATACCTCTTGATGTTTGGGAAACTGGTTTCATGATGAGACACCGTTTGATGTTAGGAAAAGGACCACACACTGTGATCCTAATACCGCATATGTGCTACCGATTCCCGATCTCTATAAAACTACGTCATCATAACTATTGCACTTCTCAAAGGCAAGGAAGGAGACATCGTTTCATAGAGACACTGTTTCATGAAGATATATTTTCCAATCTAACTTTGACATCGTTCTTTAATCTATTTTGTCATTTTTCAATTTAATTTATAGCAGTAATATTTGAGTCATTAAAATGATATAATATAATTAATTTTTCATTGTAGACCTATCACCTGACAAAACATTGTACGAGGTGCATAATACATGCATCATGTTGGATCTAAAATAAGAACTCCATGATTAAAAAGAGAAGTGTGGCCCAAAAACAATGGAACATGAGAGAACAAAGATACAAAAACATTATAGTGAAAATAACCGACAAATTAAAATAAATGCATCTGAAGAACACATGAAACATTCATGAATCTATAAGCTGGGATACCATATATTAGAGTCAAGAACATCTTCACATTACCAACTCCATGAAGAACATTCCAAATATAATAGGAAACCAGGGCATCAGACATGTGATACTCTTTTTCTTGCAAGAGGACTCAATTTTAACATCTTCTTCATCCTAAATGTCCATAACTGCATAGACTATCACTCATAGCCCTTTTAACAGTATCTCCTAATTTTTTTGTTGTATATTGTTTTATGGTTTGATTAGTGTGTATATATCTATATTAAAACACATACAGTCTGCTACAATGAAGTGAAAGGATACAATATATCCTTCCTATCATATCTTTTTACACTTGTTTATTCCCATAGATAAGTGTGGAGTGGTGCATGTGTGAAATGTTAGTTTATACCCACAATGAACTATGGAATAGGTCATGTGACCTAGACAGTCATGTGTACTTTTGTTTTCCCTGCTCTAGGGTGTGGATGATGTTTATTAATATAAATTTCATGGTGGATGGTGATCACCAAGGGGAGTATATTATGTCTCATCTTGGTACTGAACTACTTATTTTATATCTGTAGTTTTTTAATTTAGTTTTCTCCATTTTACTGTATAATTCAGAAAACACTAAATTGAAATTAATAGTTAATCTTAAGAATAAGTAATAATTGTTTTTATTTATTAGAATAGCATCAAAAGTAATGTTAATAACTAATATTAATATTTCTGATAATTAATCAATCATTTGAGAAATTATTTAAAAAGACAATATTTCATAACTGTATTAATTTGATTAACTATGCTTTTTTTTGTGAACCATTTAAGAATAATTTTTAAAAGTAAATAGTTATAGATACTCAATTCACTCCCATCTTGAGTACTCAACTCTAACCAACAATATATATATATATATATATCAGGGTACATAGTTTTGATTTTAAAAAATTATCTTATATCATACACGGTAAATTTAATTAAATTATGAAAATGTGATTTATAATTATATTAAATTAATGAAAAGTGACTATATATTATATAAATTTATTATCTTAATTTTTTTTTAATTTTTATCATGAAATCAAAAAATGGACTTCATTTCTATACAGTAATACATATTCATCCCCTTTAGTCAAGTATAAAAAATCTATATAAAAATAAAAAAAATTAAATCACAATCATTAAACCATCATAATGTTTTCTTCTATGGTTGAATAGTGTTTAAAATTAACAATAGAAAAATAATATGTTTAAAAACTAAATTATTTAATCATTTTTTTAATGATTTACTTGTACATTAGAATGTATGTAAATTGTAAAGAATTATAAAAAATGAATGGGAAACCCATCTAAAGGTGATAATGATTCTGATACATCGATATCAAATTATAAATCCCACAGAACATCCAACCGATTACAGGACTATCAGTCCTTTAAAAAACATAGAATGTTGTTGTGATAAAAAATATCAAATATGAATATAATCCAACCAAACATGTAGAATTAATCAAATACCCCTAATTATTGGAAAATAAATCCATCATGGTGTCCCCTGGGTTATTTTGGGTGTGATTATGTTTAATGAAAAAGTCAAATGACCATGAATGAGTATTATTGGTTTTTACTGATGAAGGTGTTTAAGGTGGTGTAGTTTTCCAATTTTTTTCAAATTTTTGTGCATTAAAATTTGGAGTTAGGTTTTTCATAATATATTGAAGAGTACATTGACCATGAAGCAATTTTCTTGGACAAAATAAGAGGTACAAAAAATGGATAAAGAAAATAAGAAAATCCCTAATTGCAACATAGCAGTGTTATGCAGACCACAAGGCGCGTTACGTAGACTAAAAAGTGAAAAAAATTTGCGTGCAACCCGCAATTCATGAAATGATTGAAGTTCAAGGGAAGGTAATTGATTACGTTTGAGAGGTTGTGATCCATTTTGTGGAAGTAATCATCCTCTACGAGGGAGGAAACGTGCTATTCAGACTGCACAACACAATCTACAGTGAAGGTTATATCGCATCACTGTTTCAAGAAATGCGTATTAGCATATTTTGAGGATCTATTTTCATAAACAAGGAATAATAATCAGGTCATTACGTAGAGATAATTTCATTAGGAAACAACATCTCTCTAATCAGAATTTTGTGATGTTTGAAATATTTTGCGAGTAAAGATTTAATGGGAGAGAGATTTTGTGGTGAAAAAATTCTATGATGTTATATACATCAAGTTAGTTTGTGGAAAGTGGTTAGTGGGGATCTGTATCCTGTAAAGGAAAATTATAAATGAAGGAGGAGAACTCCCTGAAATTAGTCTTCATCCATGAAGTGTGGATGGTCTATGGAGGAAGAATTGATCCACAAATCACTTGCACCATACATTACAACATAGATTTCAAAGTAATCAAGGTTGTTCATAAAGGATTAATTGATTATTAACCATGAACTAAACTATTTTGTGAATGTAATTTATGAAAAATAACAGTTTCAGAAATAATTAATTTCATATATGGGTGAAAATAGGATATCAACATTTCATCTACATATAGTTGGTGATGTATGAATTAATGAAAATGAACGGACCTACATGTACATAAACTTTGGGTGAGTCCCTTCCAAGAGCAGCGAAAAAATTAAAGATGGGGACATTGATCCTTTCCACCAATAGTGATATGGAGAAAGAGTCATAGAGAGTGAACCTTCAGAATGCAGTTAGAAAACCCTAAATCTTGTAAAGACAGTGAGCCTAGGCAGATAAGTGATCTAGACCGAACCATGTAATTTGGTAGTGAGGTTTAGTGAATTGCAAACATCAAAACAATTCCATTTTTTCCACCTTAGATATATCCCAGTAAGGGTGTACCATGTAAAATTATTGTTTCTCAAACATGTTATCATTTATGTTCATGTATTTCTACAGGAAATAGATAGAAGGTTGTTTTGTTCTAAAAATGAAATAACATCTAAAATGGGTTTTTTAATCTATCTTGCACATATTCACGCCCCTCCCCCAAAAGGGTAATTATAACTAATTGGGATAACATTAATAACTAAAACATCCTAGATAAGGGGTTTAATAACTGATAATTGTAAATAAATAACACAAACATATATATGTGTTTTGGTATCTATATATATTGAACTTAATCCTCACATAGTCCTTGTATAGTTTATTATATTCATGACACATCACATACCATTTTGGGAGAAACAATCATAAAGCCTCAAATTTTGAATGAAAATTTGACAGGATAAAAAATTTCAACCTCCACTACTACAGATGAGGACAATAAGTGTTATAGAAAATGAAATTTTCAATATAAAAAATTACAGACTACCTATGTGTAATTAAATGTATGCCACCATTTTAATTGATAAAATAAGTTCTTATAATGTTACAATTTATCACAACTAAAATTAAAGAAATGATAAATGAATATTTTATCATCACTTTATTTTTAATGATGATACATAGAACCTTTTTCAGGTTTTTAAATTCTAAAAAATGACACCATTTATCAGCACTTTCTTTTTATCACTAACAGAAGTTGGCCTTTAGAAATGTTTTTCGTCACTGATAAAAGAGGACTTTATCATTACATTCACTAGAATAGATAAATTCCATATCATCTACCATATATCTATATCCAACCAGTAGCAATTCATGAGTCCTATAACAACATACCAAATGAGAAACCATAAACTAGAATAATAATATACAGAAAACCAGATTTGAATTAAAATACCATATTAAATCATAATTCCTATTCAAAATTTACATATAGAATATATAAATTTAATTTATATTTAAAATTAATAAATAGAAATTATAATCCATATATAATATAAAAAACTCATCATGTAGACTTTTATAATGATCAACCTTGGTACAGATACATTCCCTGTAATAAACCTATATTTATTTTAGTAGTTCAAAATACAAAAAATATAATATTTATGTTATATAATCCACATTTGATAAATTATATTGATAATTAATATATATTAACGATATAATTAGTTTTACTACTAATTATATAATTAAAATGATACCTTTATAATGAAAAGATGCACTCCAAGTCATATTGACCACATCATTTTTCATATAGATGTGTGGTCAGTTCATACACCCCACAAATGTATTATATATCATTTTCCTAATGTTTTAAAATAATTTAATATTATTTTTTTGTTTTCCCTATGTGAAATTATTTTTTAACAAAAATTGTACATGAATATTTAAAATATGAACATCATGTCATATAAGCCACACCATGTATCTTAGTGATGTGGGGGAAATTAATACACATGGAAAATTAATGAAAGAACACATTAATTTTTTAAAATAATAAAAGATCATTTTATTTAAATTTTTATGTGATACTAGTTTTGAACATAAATGACAATTAAATATTTAAAACACACCCTAAATGAAAATTCATACACATCATGTGTTGTGTTGATATAGAATCAATTTGTATACAACAGAAATGAATTATGGATCGATGTGCTAATGTTTTAGAAATACCTGATATTGTTTCCCCTATTTTGGCTATGTAATGGATTTCTTAAACTAAAATGTCACTTTTATATTGAAAACATCCACATTATTCAATACCGACCACAAAATGTTTTATATTTATATAAATTAGATTTATATAGGTTAAAAATATATAATGTATTATGGTCCCACATTAAGAATACTATACGATCATTTTCCATGGTTTTTCCTACTAATATTTGTTTTAATCTTCAATGAATCTTTTATATAGATTGTACACACATCGAGTCATAATGTCCACAATAGGCATCAAATTAATATTTGGTCAAATAGAAAACATCAAATATGAATTTTAGATAATTTTTATACTATTTTAAAATAATATGAGCTTCTTTCCTTACATTAACTAAGTCAGATGTGTTTTAAAATAAAATGAAACATTAACATTGAAAACATGAACTTCGAGTCATATCGACAACATTGTGTGTTAGATTTATGTGTAGTCAAATCATACTTGTTCCATATTAAATATGGGTCATTTTTCTTCTTTTTGAAAACAATCTAAGTTAATTTTTCCATGTTTTGGCTATTTTATGTGAATTTTAAACTAAAATGGTACTTCTATATTAAAATCATGTAACATGAGTCATGCATTTATCATAATGTGTTTGAACGACATAAGGTAAATTCCTAAAAAAATATCAATCATTATCCAAAATTTTGAAAATAATCATATTTCATTTGATCAGGTTTTCCTCTGTGATGCATGTTTTAAACTAAAAATAAAGGTTTATATTGAAAATAGAAAATTTAATTCCAACTAGGAACATATTTTGTTGGGTTTATGGGAAATGAATTCCTACACATCAAAAATGATTTATATATCAATTTTGTATTTTTTGAGAATAATCTAAGCCCATTTTATTATGTATGGATATGTGGTGGGAGTTTTAAACATAAATGTAACTTCATATTGAAAACAATCACTTCAAGTCATACCATCCATATAATATTTTGGATTAATTTTTATATATATCACAAATGAAATTATGATTATTTTCATCATGTTTGAAAGCAATTGATCTCATTTTCTTTGTTTTTTTTTGGTGATGAGTATTTTAAACATAGATGTCACTTATATATTGATAACAAGTGCTTCAAGAACTACAGACCCCAAAATGTGACCAATTTATCTGTGGAAAATTAATACACTTAAAAATTAATTGATGATCCTTTTCGTAATATTTTAAAACAATCCATTATCATTTTCTCAGTTTGGTAAGGGACATGATTTATAAACTGAAACAGAACATTTAATTTAAAAACATTAACTTTGAGTCCTAACAGAGTCTCTATGCCTCATATTTAAATGAGGCTGATTACTATAAGTTGGAAATTAATGATGGATTAGTTTCCAAATTTTTTAAATAAATTCAACCTTATATTATCTGTTTTCCAATGTGATGCATGTTTTAATCAAAAATTGCATATTTATATTGGAAACACACACTCCATGTCATACTATTCAAAACATGTGTCAGATTTAAAAGCGGTAAATTCATATATTTCAATAATTAATTTTGGATCATTTACCTAAATCTTGAAAACAATACTTGATTTTTTCTCAATTTTATTTAGTGACACAAATTTTAACATTAAATGGAACATACAAATAGAAATCATGAACATAGAGTTATACTGACCACATGTTGAGTTATATTTACATGTACATTACTCTTATATGTATCAAATAAATTATGCATAATTTTAGTAAATTTTACAACATTCTATGATATTATACTCATTTTTTGATATGTGACACATCATTAAAACTAAAATTGTTCTTTTATATTGAATAAAAAATGTAATTGTTGAGGTTATGTGCATGTATGTACCTTCCTTGTTATTTAGTATTACTTATTAAATATTTTGGATAGAATGAGTCATTACACTTTTTTGTATCAAAATTATCCCTATTGCAGCCTTGAAGTCTAATATCTTGTGATCATGAGGATCTTCAAACATGTTACTATTACTTCGAGAATTCATAGAGCCTAACCATCTATTATAATTCTCCATGTGATACAAGGGTAAATATATATATAATCATCAAAAACTAATGATTCACATCCTAAATGTTTCTATAAGTTCAAAACATGTACATGATAACAAAAAAATAGTTAATATCCTCAACATGATGTTGTAAAAAAAATAACACCATAAACTCTACCCACTCATCTTTAATCAAATTATCTTTTTCACTTAAGTGTGTAGATTTTGGTTAATCTTTGTTGTATTGAGATAATTTTATAAAAAATTGATCAAGAAATATTTTTAAATAAATTTTATTTTCTTTAATAAATTACTTATTCCAATAAGTTATTATCTTAGTGGTTTATGATATCCTTCATAAATTTGAAAACATAATATGCACAATGTTTTTTATTTTTTAAGATATAGGAAAAAATACATAGTGATTTTTTTTTCAGTCCCCGACCTCATAACATTGTTTATCCTATATTTTTAGTTCAATTTATAATAAAAAATTATTATGAAAACACATACTAAATCATTTAATTCAATGATATTATGTAAAACATTAACTAATATGAATTGAAAATAGACAATAGATATCATGTATGGTCATTTTGATTGAAATAAATGCATTGGATCGAAGAAAAATGTTTGGGGTATTGAAATTGATTGTGAGGATCTTCCAATGATTACTAAAAACAAAAAAATGTAACAAAAAAATTATAAAAAATTAATTTAAAATAATTAGATTTTAGAGTTCCACTATTGTAATGTTGGCAATGAAAAGAGTCAGCCGTCATTTATTTTCTTCACAATTTCCTCATTTAGACTATATTTTTTTATTTAAAATTTATTGTAACTAAAATAAATGTTTTAACTTATAAATTATTGAATGATTAATGAAACCAAATCTTTCATCACAAGATTTTCCATTTATATAGTTGTAATATATAAATCTATTAAAGAAAATTTATTAATTGTAATAAATATAGTAGAGAATTTTTTTTATAAATAAGGATTATGAAAGTGTTCCTAATATATTTTCCCATATAAAAATCTCTTCCATTAAAACAAGATTATCTCATTTAAATTCTCCATACAAACCATGTTTGTAAAGAAATTTGAAAAAAAAATCATCATCATATTCAATGTAGGATGCATTTTCATCCACGAATGTTATATCTTCATAAAATTATATTATTAATATATGTGGTAGTAAAACTAGATGGGTGATGTTAGTCTCGGTTGTTACTTTTAATTTCAAAGTTGATTTATTGGATTGTCAAGATATGATCATCCATTTCCCCTTAGTTTTAGTTATATGTTATACAATACCTCATTTCAAACCTATTTCATTAACTGTTTATTTTTTTCATTTGAAAATAATTTTTATGTAAATTCTTTATATATCATTATTAGATTATATGACCATGCTATGAAAGTTTCAATATATTTATTGACCATGGTATCATAAAAATCATTAAGAGAAATTGAATATATGGTGCTCGTCTCTTGATCTACTTTAATGTTCACTCTCATGTTATATTTTTGTATCTTATTCATGTATCAGATCACGTTGGATGTTATACACCATAACCATCGCACTAAAAAGGTGTCATTGAGTGGGTAGATATATATTATACACACCACCAGCATGTATGATTTTAATAAAAAAAGATATCAGAAGTTGTTTGATTAATATTTAAGAGAATGGGTAATGAAAAAATTGACTACCTCAGTACTGGTAGGAGGTTGAGGGAAATAAATAGTCTAAAATATATATGTTAATGTGTATGTTCATCTACTTATTGTTAATCCATATGAGTTCTTTTTGATAATTCGAAATATATAGGTACACAAAATCAAATCATAAAATAAAATAAATCAATGCATCTATCAAGACTTACAGATATTTCACTATATCATATATATCACATTGTTTTTTTGTCTTCTTGATATATGTTCAAGGTAAAACTCCAAAACCAGCACCTCTAATTTGTGAATATTGTTTTAGGCACATCAACATTAATGAATGTAATTTTTATTTAGGTATAATCGATACCAATTCATGTGTCTAATCCATAAAATAATATACGAACTTAAACAGATATTTATATGTAATACTATTATAAATAATATTTAATAACTATTTTTTTATACTATAAAATGGTTCAAATAATTCTTTGTTGTTTAAACTAATTAATTTACATTTTATATCTACACGGGCCCCCATCCATAGCACATCATGTGGGAAGGTAGTGACTTCCAATTTCTGTTTTTCAATCTATATATATAAAAAGTAATATATGTTGTTTCATATCACATAAAATTGTTCTTTTATATTTAAAATAATTACAATTTTATTTTCATGTAGATAATTCTTCATCCTTACATTATGGTTGGGCTATATTGGTTTTGATGAATGTTTCATATTTTTCTGACTCATTTTTTTTCATAATGTAAAATATTTATATCAATGTGGATTAGATAAATAATTTCATATAACATATATTTTACTATAATTCCCCATAAATTAATCCTTACCATAAAAACTAATGATATATTTCTATATATCAAGTTTTATAATGTGTGAATATGTAACTTTTGGGTGGGGTTTTACTTTTCCCTCATCATCCCTTATATTGGGATTTTAAGAATACAGTGGAAGCCTATATGAGATTTTCTAGAGGCCATTAAGACATATTTCATATATAAATCTTCTAAATAAATAAACACTATTGGGTATAATGATATTTAAATCAATGTTTAATTATTTTGTTTTTCTAAAATAGAGAATATATATCATAATAATACCATGATATCTTCCATTATGTTTTACATTAGTAATATCGTGAGATTATTCAACATATATATGATAATTGGAACTTTAATTGGCATTATCAGACCAACACAACTAATTAATATTCACTTTTTGGGATCAAATGGTTGGCTATATTGATAAAAACCAACCTAAAATTTTTTACCATTTTTATTTCCTTAATAATTGTTGTTAACTGATTGATGTTATGTCGAACTTTTTAAAAAAAACAGGTTTTGGATACCCTAATAATTCCCCAGTTTTAGCATCAATCATGAATTATTCATTAGTATTGGTAACATCATCATGGGAAAAAGTCATTTTCTACATGATTATCCAATCATCTAATTATTTGAGGTAAATAAAGTTTATAATACATTAAATTATAAGGAAATTCATAGATAACTAAATAAACTTGTTAACCTACTCATAGAAATATATTATTTCCTTGTTAAAGGTAAATATGATTTGGATCAACTATCATGTTACCAAAATCCCTCTTTTTGGTCCCCCTCCCACGAAAGTATAAGATATATTCAACAATATTATTTCTATGAGTCTTATGTGATCTCCCAAGGAAAGGTTCATTATCAATTAAATTGGCATCTGGAACTATAGTTGGTTTAGTCACCAAAAAATGACCAATTATTATTTTGTCGAACTGAGACATAAAATATCTTCACTAATTTTTTTTCCTTTATGAACAACTCAACCTTATACTCATCGAAAATGGAATTATCCTTCTGGATCTACACTCTTAAAATTTCATTGTACTCCTCTTTTAAACCATTTTTAGCAGTAAATTGGAATTTTAATTGATGTATAATCAAACTCATATATCTATTTGATGATTCTGAAATATGATATATTCAAATAAATTGGATTTATTTCATTATAATGAGATATGTACATCACTTCATACATTAGATGAAAACCAATTTTTTCATCATACATTGTTCTCCTTGATTCTTTGTGTATTATATTAGGTTCATGGTTGTACAATTACATTTAAACTCACACACACCTCAAACACAGGCCGGTACGTAAGTCGCGCCCCCACCCCCAAGAGGGCATATCAAACCCATAAACGCTTATTTATTCAATACATTGACCATAGTTCTAGTGGGAATGATGCACATTACATTTCCATTAGGCCGAGTGAGCATGAAAACCCATTACATGGCCTGTAGCCCATAATTTTTTACCCGATGGACCACCAATGAATAGTATTGTTACTATACTTAGGCTGTTATAATACATTCTGTAGTGCTTCCACAAATACAGCTCATTCAACAGTTCTATACAACTCTACAATGTCTCACGTGCTATAGGTCATCATCTACTATAGTTCTGTTGCAACTATAGTGCTTCTATTGTACCACTACAGGGCATCTATATTACCTATCCTAAGGGGTTTTGAACACCCAATCACAATTTATATTTATAGGGTTCTTAACACAAATTAAAAATACTATGTATGAATAAATTATACATTTAATCCCATTGTTAACCCTTGAAGTTATTCGGTAATTTAATTATAGTATTTAGATAACCCCTTAGAAAAATGTTGTTCAAATATTCGTATAAACTAAATATTATGTAAATTTTATATCAATACGACATCCATTAATGGATTCCAATATTTGAGAATTACATTGACGTACTCAATATATGGATGAACCACTACACTATTATATAAAATGTAAAGCTGGTATTTCTCCCTCTCTATGATTTAAATTTTTAACAACAAATCTTCTAGAAATCCATTCACAAAAAAATCATTGTGATATGATTTTTGGGATAATGATGCAATCAAAATGTGATAGTTTATTGGAATAGAATTATACATTTTGTTCAATAGTATATTTCTCTACAAAATAACATTATATAAAACTTCGATTCATGGCATACCCTTCCATAATTATCATATAGAATTCAATTATGGTATATATATATGCAATGGAAATAACCACATAGTTGAGCCACTCTATCCATTTGAACCATATAGAAGACCATTATTTCAAAGAATGATTGTTGGAATAAGATCTTTAATTCCCATAATTTCACTACATTCACATTAATCATGATTGGATACTTCTCCAGTTCTATAAAAAACATTATATTGATTGAAAAAATATATAAATTCTTATTAGTGTATGTCCTTAATTTTTAGGTATAAGAAAATATTAAGCAACGTGCATCAAATATTTCATCAAAACATGAAATACATGGGATTTCATACCCTATAATGTTTTATGAAACCTTTATAACATATTCATGATATTTGATGAATACCAGTATTGTTCTTACCTGGTCAATCAGGGCCCAAGATGTGACTACCCCAAGACCATGTTAAATAGTCTAGGGACTGGTGACCAACATTGAGTATGTAAATAATACACATGGGAGTCATTTTCCCATGGTACGTACATGAACACACCCACATAAATATCCATGAAATAGTATAATGATAATATAACTAAAATTAAAAATTCATGCATACATCAATCCCATAATTATATTACCAGAGATGTAAAAAATGAAAAATAAAAGAAAATAAAAAACTGTAAAAGTGTCCAAACGTCTATGATAGAGGGTATCACTATCCAATGAAACCACCAAAACACACCATGGATGGGAACTGGTAAAAACCCCATTCTGTCTAGCTCATAATTCTCCACCTACTATGGGTCCTCCTGAGACTCCATTGAAATGCATGTTGTCTTCACAAGAAATTTCATGTGTGTAAATTAACGTATAGGGGAAAGTATAAAAATAATCTATAGTTCCTACAAAACCCAAAATTAAAGGGGGGGGATGACATGATGTTATCTTCTCAACCCATAAATAGGAACCATAACAGAGATAGAAAAACCATCTCATCCACTCCTCAACTAAACATGACTAGTAAGCTCAATCTACATGAAACTTAAACCAAGACACATGACAACACATTAAGGACACCCAAAATCACATAGATATAGACCTATCAGACTCCATGTCTCATTAGATTTGGACCTCTTAGCTAACCAAAGGATTCTTATCAAGGTTCAATGGTAACACTCATCAAGGATAGCTCACTCCGTCATCCCTGCCATCCAATATGGTACTCATTTTATATATACACTCCATTGGGAACATCTATCTGAGTAAAACTATATTTTCTTTACACCATATGTACTATCACATATTTTTTGTTCCCTTATGAATCGCATTGTAACCTATGTTGATGTTCTCATTACATTTTACTACACACCAATGGGTGAGAATTTGTCTAGTCTATACAACACATGACACCTCTCTAAAAAAGATTAATAACTGTCTTGTACCTTGATATTTCCCCATATTCGAGGCAGTACTAACTCATATCCATCCCAAAAAACCTCTGTAGTGCCTGTACTATGAGGTACTTGCCTCACTATGTTGAGGGAGAAAAAAATCATTACCAACTATCATGTATTACAAGTCGAGGGGTATTCTCTTCAAAATGAAATCCACTACATAGGGAACTCTATCTTCCATGGATGACCCTCCCCCCATAACTCAAAGTAGATGTAGTTCCACTCCATTGATAGAGGACATTCACTGTATGTTTTGGGGAGTTCTGACTCTACCTATATGCTCACAATAGGGGAACCACATCATAATATGATAGGGAAGTACCTACCCCATGAAACAAGTATCATAACCAGATGCAATAGGGGAGTATTGACTATACGTATGTGATTTCTAATGGAGGACACACACCCTAATATGATTGCGGAGTTCAAACTCCATGAATAGTGGACCCACACCTTGGTATGAATGGGGGACTACCAGTTACATAGATAAGGGATCCTCAATCTATTACCAGAGGGGTAACCCACTCTATATGTAGAACGAGTTTGGAGGGAATGAAACATGATAAGACAACCTATCCTTGTATCCATATAAATGAACGATATGAGGGACCCATCCCCTGGTCCAATATGGTAGTAACAACCCCAAGAGAAATACAATATAGTTAGTCACACTCTAATGTGGGGTGTTTCTTTATCATCGGTCTAAGAGGTAAGGGATACTCGTGCCCTTGTATGAAAAACGATTTCAAATTATAGTGTCTCTCTCTGAATGACTTCACTATTCCACATCATCATTAAAGAATTGTTGAAATGCATGTCACACTCATATCCCCACACATTTCATCTCTACCTAAAGTAGGGGAATCACACACTGAAACAGTATAGGATAACTTTTGTACCATCCTAAAAGGACTTTGAGACCCACATCCTTCTGTGATAGGGTAGGGTACCATCCATGACCTCTCTATAGTGATCTATCTCGATCACATGAATAATCAAGAAACATTATCACAATTTCATTCATGAACCATGCCACATAATATATCACTAGCCACTATAAAGGCTCTGATAATGTTATATGTTGAACAAATGAAGGGATAAGCTACTCATAAGCCTAAACTCAAACCTCAAAAATGATATATGCTTGGTGAACTTCTCCACTAGAATTACATTGTCTGTACTATGATTCAAATGGTGTGTGAACCTTCCCCAACACCTAGTCATGTTTTCAGGGGCACAACATGGCTTACTATGTGATCATAAATGGTGTGCATATCATATATGTGACATGTCTCACATCACCTAGACCCTGAACCTATCTTCATACAATGGTAAAGCCCAACACCATGTGTCCATGACTCTGGGTAATGTACTCCCACATGGCCACATCCCCCAAAATGGCTACCCTGACTATATCAGTCATCCATACAACATATTATCACTAGACAACATGTACCTATGGTACATGGTGTATAGTTTAAAAAAAATCTTTTTTTATTTGGAAGAACACATTGAATGTAACCCTCCACTAGACCCCATGTGATTGGGAATTTTGAATGGGAATTACATATGAGCTACTGAAACTTCTATAGTTGTCATTGAAACCCATAGATCGACCCCGACGGTGTCCCTGTCATTTTACTATGGTCCCCAAAACACTAAAAAATTCATAAAAATGGTATTGTATCTAGAAACTTCAATTTATTTACCTCTTAGGGAAAAATCGAAGCTAAGGGTAAAAAACGATGCTTGAGAGACATAGAAACATGATCCAGTGATGATCTGCCATGAAAATGGAGTTCGATGGATCCACCACTCATTGATTCATCATCAGTTATATCCATATCCATAGGATATTTTATAATTTTCCTTTTTATGCATGAGAATGTGATTGAGAGGATATTGGTTTTTTCATAAACTAATATCATTAGATATCCACTAAACAGTCTCTAAACTATGCACCTGACCCAAAAAACATTATATCCTTCTATGGGAAAACTTTACATTCTAAACTAAAATGCAGTCTCAGAAATATGATCAAATACTCCAATAGAGATTTATTCTTTGTTTTCAATGAAACTTCACACACATGATATATTAAATTTTACATTTTTATTATCACTTCACTAAGACTCTCTAAGATCTTGAATACTATGTAGACTATGTTCCTAGATTTTGAAATATTTCTAGAAATATTAAAAATTATTACAGACCAAAACTAGAGTCTCTACACTCCTCCCACGTTATGTATTTTAATAACAGATAAACAAATCTCAGGGATGAGGAGAAAAACAATCTCTCCAATGGGACTCCCACACTATTGATCTCATCAAAGTGGTTTGGTTCTACCCACAAGAACATACTCAAGGTAACCACAAAGGATAAAACACACCCAAATTCTATATTTATCTATTTAGACATTATGAATCCTAATGGGAACATGTCTCCATTTCTTTAACATGTTGAAAAAAACGAGCACGTGGTCTACCTGTGGTCATAGTGTCTATCGATACCCCACCTTGTTGGACTGACGAAGATACCAACATGACCCAGAAGTCCTCATCTGTCACTAGATGAACTAAAACATGCTAACCAAAAGGGTTTCCTCAATATCTTCAACATTCTAACGCACAACCATTTTCAAAACACAAAAGTTGATAGATCTTATCTACCACAGAAAAACACAATATTCTTTTGGTATAACTAGCTCGCTCATACTTATTTGTATCGTGTCCCATGGATGATAATTATGTGATATGTGTCCCTCTTCCTTGTGAGTTTTATTATTTTCCAAAAATACCCCAAAATAAGGATTTACCATATACCTATGTCACCCTAAATTCTCATCATGTAAGAAGTTGAAATAACATAGTACATCATAATATTTTCTAAAAAAAACACTGAAAATAAAATAACAGATACAAAGATTACATATAATCACTGTCAGATCCTTTAGGTCATATTCCCATGTGGCCTACAATTATCCTTACTCAAATCCTCTAGAAGTATGATCATGATGCGGACCACCAAGGGTTGGTGGGGGAACATATCTAAGAATATTCCACCTCCCTCTACTCTCCCTACTTTTCACTGATGTCATCCAACAGAAAGAACTCCCTATTATAAATGTTTCCTCTACCAGGTTGGTATATTGGTCATATTCATCTTAGTATTATGGTAGGTCAGATAATCTCATGTGATATGTCATTGTCCATCTCAATAGTAATATTTCCTCTCCTGTTGCTGACCTTATCATTAGCGCAAGTCCAATTCTATAATCTAATGTAACAAAGGATGAGAATGGTTATTACTCTTAAATCACAATTCTTCTTGCCACTATATTCTCGATAATACAAATGTCTAATAGTCATGATCACCACTTCGATATACATATACATGACCCTAATCTTGGAATATATCCACCACTGGATCTTTCTCTCATACTTAAACATAAGTGGTACAGAATAAGGATTACACTCATGCTTAGATTTCTCATTGGAGGCCCTCCTCAATGGATTGTTCTCTGGAAGCATTTCTCAAACAATATTCTGGGAGTACTGTGAATAGTATATGATCCTCTCTGATTAACCTACCATGTACATGATACATGAAAAAAGATATAGAATCTTATGGATATTCGCTAGCCTCAACATGGAAGGATTAAAAAATTCCCTAAGGATCCCATCAAACTCCACACACCTAATAGAAACATCATCATGCTTCTGCATCACTAGACTCCACCATCGTCATGCTGATCTCGTCAGTGGAATCTCCTTAGGGACCACCATCTCATCAGGTGGTGTTTTTACGAGAAAAAAAAATGTTTCTCCCAAAATCCATTCATTAGCTATTTGGGGGTATTGATCACCCTAAAACAATTGTGTTCAGTGCCCATGGAACTCATGAATCCCACCCATCCTATGTGCAATATGGGCCTGCACTATAGGATCAACCAATTGAGTAATTATTGGTGGAAAAAATATCAGACCACCCTAGGTTACTACCTAAAAACATGTTCCCTGCATTAATGCATCATCACTTGTAGGATCATCATATCGATCATGTCGTTGAAATGTATATGGGTATTGTTTTTGTGGAATCCTAAGATAATAATAAACAAATGACATATTTAAAAATTACCATGGGAGATGTCTTGAGAAGGAAATGAAACCCACAACCCGGTACTATATAAATCATGTAACATAATATACCTCCAACCAGTGCCCAAATGTATCAAGTAAACAAGAAGGTTGTCAGAGTCCTACTATATGGATACATCAGCAGCCACACCGTCACTGGTGTCCCTGGACAGAAATCCAAAAATGAAACACATTAAAACATTATCTATGAAATCCAAACAAATATTTTAGGTAGAAAAACCCTAAAAATCTAGTAATAGGAAAGGACTTACTATAATACCACTCAATCATGATCCAATCCACCAAGACCTAAGAAAAAAACCCCAAGTCTGCCTCCAATAGGCCAGGTGTTGGCGATGTGTGTCAGGTAGGAATATCACACATAAGAGAGGCCTTATTATTTGTTTTCTCTAAATATTCACCAACATAAATCTCCATGAAATATTGTAGATATAATAAAAGTGAAACAAAAAAGGATTCCATCTATACATCCCATAATTAGATTTTTTTAAAAATAAAGGAAAAATATAGTCCCAACAAAAACAATAAAAGCATAAAACATTCTCATATAAATAGGACCTCAATAAAATGTAACCACTCGAATACACCTCAGTCAAGCTCTTGTAAACACCTTTGTCTACCTTACACTGAAATATCGTCCTATTTTGGGACCTCTTGGGACTCCATATAAAAGATAAATATCTGTAAATGTCAAAACCTGTTTGGAAGAATCCAATTCATGGTTCATTATAAAAATACACAATAGGAATCCTAATACAAAAAATAAATTGGAGAATCAAAAAGGCAATAGTCTTCTCAATACATCTAGTGGAAACCCATGATGGATAGAAGCTTTATCGTAGCCACTCATCTATACATGAGTAGTCAACATAATAAAAATGGTTTGTAAACAAAGACAAGTGAAAAAATCACAATTATTCCTAAAATATCTCAAATTTACATAACTTATACTAAAAGTATCATGAGGTATATAAACCATATCCTTCCAATGTGTTCAACTCAAGTTTTAATAGTAAACATTTCAATGAGAAATCATTGTACAACACATGTCATCCAATGTAGAACTCATCCAAGAGATAAAATCCATTGATAACGGCTCTCTAGGTCCAACTCTATCTCACATAACTAGAGTTCCAATCAATACTACCTTGTTCCCTATTTAATCTAACAAAATCCTCCGTTGAGGGGCCCGCTCCTATCTACTACACATTAATGATGGTGAACTGCTCATGTATGTGAACCAACAACCTTCTCTCTAAAGGAAGAGTATTTTGGGAAATGTACCTTTCCATTATCCCACATCTGAGGGTCTACTAACTACAATCCATCCCATTAAACGTCTTTTCTATACATAAGAAGAGGCCTTCACCCCACTACATCGAGGGAGAAATACTCCTAACTAGGTAATTCATGCAAAATGTGGAGGGTCCCAAAACATGTACTTACACTCCATATCTATATGAGATCCTACTCTCATGGAGGACCCTCTCCCCACTAGAACATGAAGACAGTGGAGTTCCACTCTGTAGGTAGAGGACCTAGACCCTGTGTGTATGGGAGTTATAACAGTACATGTAAAATCGCGATGGGGGAACCTCGCCCTAACATGACAAGGGAATACATACCCCAAGATAGATTTTTTGGAAGATTTACATAATGAAATGATATGCGAGTACTAACTCTAAGAATAGTGGAACAATACCCTCATACAAAAGGGGAGTACCAACTCCATTGATATAGGACCTACACCCAAGAAAATTAGTTGAATAGACACTCTATATGAACAATTATTATGGAGGTACCGCACCCAAATATGAAAGGGGAGTTCTGTCTACATCTATAGTAATGATATGGGGACCACACACTGGTCCAATAGGGGGTATCAACCCCTAGAGATCTACATTGTAGGCAGACCTGCACCTATTATGGGGACTCTTGAATCAAACAGTCTAGGATTTATGGGAAGAAAATCCCTTAGTAAAACTGGTGAGTACCCCCTAATGTCACTCTCCAATTTAACATAATAATCCAAAATATTAGTCGATAATTTTTAAATGGTTCATCGGGTTCATCAAACTACATGTCACATCAGTCTTTCTAGTAGGGGACTCATGAACTATCATGTTAGGGGAGTGCCTCTCATCCAGCATAATTATTATAGGGGACAACATCATAATTTGACAAGGAATGGTACTATCCATGATATCTATATAGTGATCTACCCTAATCACTATTCACAACCAATCACTACTAGTGTAGCATCATGCTTGAACCATGCCACATCATATCTCACTAGCCATTATAAAGGAACCCATAAAATTATTCACAGGAAATTACCTAGGAAAGATGACTAGCATGTCTAAATATAAAACTCAAAGAAAGAGATATGATTGGGGGATGTCTCTAAAATAAATTAGCAAAATGTATTGGCCTCCACAATATATCTGATCTCACACCAACACCTGGTCGTGTCAAATATTTTATTGATTGGATGGTCATCTAATCTTACATGGATCATAGGTTATGTACACACCATATAACACATCAACTGGACTCATACAAGGTCTCCATCATGTTCCAGTGTCCACCCCCCAAGTTCGTGTCACTTGGTCATGTAATCTGTCATAGACATGTCCCCTAACAAGGATACAATGGACATGCCCCTTAGCCACACAACCTATTTTCACTAGACATCATGTAGTTATGGTAAATGGTGTGTATTACCAATAATTAAAATTATTTAAATATGATGAGAACATGAATTATGACATTGATCTATAAACTATGTGATTCGGATTTTGTATATGAATTCATTATGAGACACAAAAAATGGCCAATTTTACGGCGATCCCCAAAAAGGAAACCCCACAAGGTCCCTAACAGTTTTATAACGGATCTATAAACATAAAAAATACATAAAAAGTGCATCGAGACATTAAACACAATTATTTAAACATCTGGGAGAAATGATGATGCTTCAGGTGACAAATGATGCTCCGAATTAACTACATCATGATCGGGTGACGATCACCCTCAAAAATTGATATCGATGGCACCTACTTGCATATATTCTTCATCAATCCCATATTTGGCCATGGTAGAACCTACTCATCTCCATTAATATATGTGAGAAGGGGAGTGTGATGATATTATTTTATATTAATAAAATAATATCATTATCTACCCTTCCATTGTGCTACCAAACCATTGATCGATGTATAAAAACATTATGTCATGCCTAGAAAAAACACCAAATTCTGAACTAAATTGTGGTCTGAAAATTATGATATAAGACTCCATATAAAAGTTATTCCACATTTTCAATGACACTAAATATGTGTGAACAAATATATTTAATACATTTAATGACATCACATCTAGGATCTCCAGGCCTAAGAATCCAGCACCAACTCAGCACCTATCTATATAAATATTCCAAATTCTTGTAGGTCAAAACCATATTATCTACACCTATATAAATTTTTCACCTTTAATGAAAATAATTTATTTAAATTTTTCTTATCTGGATAGATTTTATTCTATTAGAGGAGGAAAATTCTTCCTTTCTACATTCACCAATGTCAACTCTTCCCTTATTACCATGTCAATCATGTATAACAAGGGCTTAATTCGAAATTTTAATTTTAAATCATATTTAGAAATATCCCAAAAACATTATCAATTTAATTTATTCAACATGAATTAAATAAACATAATTCATAAACTAAAAAAATCCATTAATGAATTTCAATGAAAATTGATCACTTTTTCCAACTGTATTTCATAATGTTTTTCAAAAATGGTGCAGTAAAAATAGTTCAAATATATTTTACTTTATGAAATAGATAATAATATATTATTGGATACAATTTAGTACATTTTTTATATTCCTATCGAATGATTTCATCCAGGATCAGTATTTATGGTATATGTAAAAAGGATCGATTTTTATAAAATATCATTTGATATATGATTTAATCATATTGTGTATGTTCAATCATAAAAAATGGGACTCCCCAACATTCATTTAGTGTTATATAAAAAAATATTTATATACTTAGTATTGTCATGAATCATCACATATAACATGGATCTTAATGTTGATTCATAACCTTTTGTGATTAAAAAAATGTAACACCTATATCCCATATTAATTTTAGATGTTTGATAAATGGAGATAGATAGAAATAAATATCATTATAGACTTTTTTTGGTGAAGATATAAGGAGATACAACATAATTTTTTCAATTTATAAGTAACCATGTTCTCATGTTTTAGTTAATTAAAATGACTATAAATGTACTATGAGTACTACTTTTTACACCAAAAAAATTATTCCATACATAGATCATGAAATAATAAGCCTTGTTTGTTAATTTCCATATTTAGTTTACTCATTATCAATATTCCTCAAATTTTTATTGTGTACTGAGTAACATAGTCTCCCATTTTTAATTCATGTATCTATGCTACATGTCACTTTTTCAATGGTTTATTAACCTCTAAATAGTCATAAAAATATGGAAGGATTGGAGTGTACCATACATATTTCCAAATACATTATTCATTATTCATGTATATATTTTCACTACACATTATGAATTTTTAGAGTGATTCATAGTCCTTACATAAGAATATAAAATCCTACAGATAGGATTGTATTTTCTAGAGATCATACTCATTGAATATTGATGTTTTTAGAATCATATGTTCGATAAGGAAAACCATTTTGTTCTGTTATCATATCATTTAGGAGAACATTTAGTTATGTAATGTTGGTGTATCTCTATCTTATAGTACCTTTAATATTATATAACATAAATAGAGACCAAAATGCTGAATATTTAGAATAACTAATATACAATAATCTATTTGGTCATCTATTTATCCTCTCAAACAAGATTGAATAATCATGATGGTCAGATATAAATGACACAAGTACTTGTTTTTTTATGATATCCATAACCATTTACACAAGAATTCATATAAAATATTCCTTAAATAACATTATCATCTGAATCATTATGAACATTCAGTTTCTACCCATTTTTTTTCTGACATGTATATCTTTGATCTAATCAATGAAAAATAAAATGTTTTTTCAACTCTTCTGGATGCAATTTTCTTGAATAATAATAGTGTAAAAATGAAAAATGGATTTGAGAATGGTCTTATTCAATCTATATTAAAAACATAATAAACTCATAAAATAAATCCTCATACTCTTATTTGATATGATTATTTTCCATCTATTTTCAAATCATATTCATGATATAATGTTAACAAAATAATCATTTTTAGAAAAAATTTATAAATATACCTAATTAAATCCTAATCAACTAAGGAAGAGATACATGCATATATTTACAGGAATGAAAAATTCTAAATTTATTTATTATGATTCCAATAATGTTATAATTTTACACAAGTGTTACATGAAAAGAGAAAACTAATGGATAACTTGTGTTTGTTCATATAAGTTCTCAATTTTATTTTTTGTTGTAAAATAGGCGTTAACTAAAGGATGGTTGTATATATTTGTTAGGTTGGAGTCCAAGTAGTGTGAGGAGTTTTTGTTTATTAATTTTCCCCCATGGTATATAGAGGTACATATTTTGTTTTGGGGATGTATTTCAATGGAACATGTGTTGATGATATTTTATTTTTTGTTGAAATAATAAACATCAACATAATATTAAGATGATTTGTCGCTGGATATGAAGATATACTCATATCAAAATATTGATTGGATTATAAAGCAAACTACCAAGGATCATCTAAAACGCCCAACCATAGTTGTAAAGACTAAGATATTTTACTATGGAAGTATTTTTGAGTGGAAACTAGGAGTGTGGATTATATATGATTGGATAAGATATGCTTATTTTGAATACAAATCATGGAACAAATTTAATTTGTGAATGGAATTATAAGTGGATATTTAAAGAGAGCTCAAGGTTTCCTCATCTCAAACTAATGCTTATTGTTCTTCCAATTTTATTTCAATGGATGTAAGTTTTAACACGACTCAATTAAATCAATATTATCTCAATAATGTTACCATTATGTTATTTAATAACTCTCAAATGGTTTTAGTATCATGTCTATCTAGTATTATAACAAGAGGGAAGAGTTCAGGTTTAGTCATTTACTCACATAGTATGTGGTGGCCTAGATGGCATTTTAGGGATAATATTCTTAGGATCAGAATTTTATATATTTTCAGATGATGAAAATGTTGATATAGATCAATCAATTGGTCTTGGGAATGAAAAATTTGATGAAACACATAAATTAAAATACAATGATCCAAAATTCTTAGGATTGGGTTATCATGCTACAGTAAACAGGTAAAATTAAATATTTGGGGGTAAATTAATCCTTCAAATATTAATAATCCATGTGGTTAGGATGAAGCATTAAATAACATAATTGGGGTGGATGGAAAAAACACAAACGCGTGTTTGATAAGACATGTATGTTTTTAATGTATGTAGTGATTCTAATATATGGAGTGAAAGAAATTCCAAGTGTATATTTTTAGAGACATTGGGGAGTCCCCATAACAATGACCATGGTTTAAATAAAACATTTTATCTATACATATATAATAAACCAATATTTTCAACAAAAAAAATTTAAATAAATATTGGTGACATAATGAAATATAATTGTGGTTAGAATGATTGAAAGTGGGGAAAAGTAAAAGAACGCAATTAAAATAAAGACCCATTACAAATTAAAGACAAGGATTAAATGAATGTGGAAGGAATCCTCATTGTGGTCAGTAGGGAAAGAAACTACTATGATTTAAACATAATGGAAGTAGGGAACTATGAATTAAGAATCATGTAAATTAACAAAATTAATTTTTATCCAACACTTTTTATATTTTACAATCACTTTTTTATCACTATTACAAGAATTTCTTTTAAATTTAAAATGTGTTTAGTGGAATTGTTGAAAAATTCATATCGTAGAAGATCCCAACTGTGAAAATATTAAATGTATCAGGGTTATTATTATGATTAATGGTGGAAAATAAGAATAATTGTTTAATTTTAACATATGTGAGTATGAAGGATACTATGAAATTTGATTCTTCTCCCCCGTATTAGATGTTTCTTCCAATACATCAATCAAAAATTACCTCAATATATAGAATGTGCGGGAATTTTGGGTGAATGACACTTGTAAGTGTCCATGTGCCATTTTTTTATTTATAAGATATGTCGTTTTGAAATATATATATAAATAATCTAGATAAATAATCATGTAATTTGAATCATATGAAACATTAATCCACTGACTTGTATTGATCATTATAAAATGAAACAAAACAAATATAGTGAGGCTGATAATATTTGAGTTAACCAGTAGAACCGTGATTTTCGTGGTGATCCAAGGGATGATAACACTATAGGGGGACTTTTTCAGGTTATTAGGAAGTAGTGTTTAATGGTGGTTCCATATCGTGTATGTTCAAATGAGGTGAGGCATGTCGAGGACAACAACACAAGGATAATGACACTAATAAAGGATAATAGGTGATGTCAACTATATATATATATAAATATATATTTAAATATAGTATATTCAACTATATAGATAAATTTAAATGAAGATATAAATAATATAATAATAAATTATCTATAAATGTCTTTCCAAAAAATAATTATAAAATAAAATATCTGTAAATTTTTTAAATGATATATTTTAAAATATATTTTAAATTTTAATTTAAGACAATATAAACATCTTATAAAATATGTCTGCATGATTTCAAATAATAATAGTCGTCCTATTTAACGGTTTCCATAACTTAAATTATACAAATTTAAATTTAATTCTATTTTTATATTTTTTGATGGGTTTATCAATACGAAATTTAACAATTATAAATTGATTTTATCAAATAAATTTATTATATATAAATATTGAAAAATATGATTAATTTTATTATGTTATTCTAGGATTTCGTAAAACCATTTTCTACATATATAAAATTTTAAAGTACATAGTATCATATTAACTAACATACAACTACTGTCCAATTAATTAATGTTTTACAGAGGTGAGGATTTGGGATGGATGGTATGAGGGATTGTACTAAGTATATAAAAACAAGTCAGAAGGAGTGGTATAGATAGATCAAGGAAAAACAATCAAATGGGAGAGGGAGAGTGTGAAGAAACAGTGAGAAGATATGAGGGGGGTTTGGTGGATGATAAGGAATGTGGATGTTATAGTTTCCCAACCATGATGCCACAAAATTTTTCCCTAACACGGTGGTTCACATGGCCTTAAGAATGTATCCAGGAATGCTTGTGGTTTCTGATAGGAAATTAAGGGATACAATGTGTTTGTGAGGATATTATTCCTTCATGTAAGAGTGTATCACAGTGGTAGTAAACAAATCAGTCAATATCAAAAGTAATAAATCATCCATACCGAAGATAAACATCCAAGACATAAATATATAAATACTGAAAAATTTAATATATTATAAAAAATGATGGGTCATGTGTTTTATCAACAATGTTGATCAATCATTTGCACAAGAATCATTACAATACATGAAAAATTCCAAAAAGAACACAAAGAACTATCCCTACTAGCATCATGATCCTTTTCCGATTCTAGTGCTCCCTTGATCCTAATCGTAGTACAAATCATGAATTATACTACGGTTTATTTCCCCTATCCATACCTTTATCAATATAGTTTGTCCAGGTACCAATGGAGGCTTGAACATGGTGTGAGATAACACTCAGTAGGACACCATAAATGGTGTCTATAAAAATCCAATATGTGATATTCTTGATAATGAGTATAAAATTTACATCAATGGTATACATAAAATAAACACATGTTCCCAAGGCATATGTGATTCATGTAAATTGAAAATTTCTAGTAAGACAAGGCTCCCTTCAAACATCACGCAATATCTCACAAGCAAGGTAATTAGTATAAAAAGAAGAAAAATATGTAATATAGTCTAGTAAATACACTATAATATAATACCCATGCCTATGGTATCTAATAAACATTCAAAAAGATCCACCACATCCATTTTTTACTACCATGTTTAAGCCACTTCCCCAACCATGAAATATATACTATTATAGAATTCATCACGACCTTCCCATACAATCAAGGTTTCCACAAAATCCATTAAATGTTAACAAAAATGTCGGAACTCAAACGGTTGGATCCAAGGTACATAGGGACAAGGTATCCATGTTATCTTCAATAAGGATCTCGATGGAAACCTGGTAACGACATCTATGGGATCCGAGGATCACATCCACTATGAGCCTAAGAAAGCGGGATCTAAGGGGTTTCATGGCTTATGTTGTATAATGTTATCATGAAAAAAGATGAAAATAAGCCCAAGTCATACAATGTAGCATTCAAAATCCATGGGAGATAAATTTTTGGAATCTCACTGAATAAGGATCCAAATTTTACCAACCATGTAATACACTACATTTTTTATCACTTAAATCATCATTTCATATTCAACTACATTTCATGATTTTATCCATCACATTTCACAAAATTATATAAAATACATTTAAATAAGTGAAAAATTTCCCATCAAATCAAAACATCGAAAAAGAGGCAATCTTTCTTCTAATATCTCAATCAAAATGCATTAATTCAATTTATTATGGTTTTTTCTAACAAGGAAAGTACACATGAACTCCAATGGTGGTATAACTATAGGTAAAAAAAAGACACAAACCATGGGTGGACTATGTGGGGGAAAATCTCCCACCATCTCAAAGTTAATAAAAGGGAAACCTAATAGGTTTCAATTTATCTGATTCAACCATTTTATTAATTTAATGGTCACTGCTTAATATTTTGGAATGTGTGTTTCTAATGAATAACCAGGTGACTGCCAGTCGATTGTAGGAGGTTGAGTTTTGTGAAATTACTCACATCTGGTTCACTATTTAGAAATAGTTTCCAACAGATTTTATTCATCAAACCAAAAATTCCCAATAGTTATACATCCAAGAGAGACATTATTTCTAGAGGAATATGTTCATTAGATAATTTTTCTAAGGATACATAATAACCCATATTATTCAAGAGGAGGGGAGGTTGGGATCATCACACCATTTTAGGGGTGATTATAGCTGACTCTAGGACTCTCTTATATATTTATGATATGTTCATGAATATATCATTAATTCCCAAGAATAATGTGTTACACCCTTGAATTAACAATCAAATATTACCTTGTGAATAATTTTGAATCTTCTATATGTATTTGAGGTTCTTCATTAGTGGATATATCTATACGTATTGAAGGTTCTCTTTCGATGGTACCCTCTTATATAAACATTATATATTCAGTGGTCATTATTACAATGATTCTGGGAATTTTTTTTTACACAATGGGGTGCTTTGGAGGTTTCATAATCTAGTAAGAAAATACATGTTTTGATTCCAAGATAAAACCCATGAACATTATTCCTACAAATCCCTATTAAAGGAATTAAAACACACAGAGTTCAGTGAAATTTATTAGGGGCCGTTCATGCCTTTTATGATCATGTCATACAGACTAAACCGTATTTTTTGTGTCATGTAAAAATGATAACTTGGCAGATGGATCCTAGTCAATGGTTAGAGTAGGACTTATATAAAAGATGGACATAGAACCATGAATCGATATGCATTCCCAAGATGAATTATACACCTCTATGAATGGGGCCCATAGATAATGGGATTTATTTCAGATACTTGTTTTGGGCCTCTATAAGGATTCTTATATACCTCATTTATATAGGAATAAAATCCTACCCATTTTAGTTATAAGGACATATGCCTATAGAGGTACACAGATTTCTCTCATAAGGGTGTATGTCCCTTGGGTAGAATTACGTTAGGGATTATTGGAAAAAAGGAAAACCTGATTAATAATTTTGGTTCCATAAGAATAGGCTTATCTCATGAAGATTTGGGGTTTTGTTTAACGATTACACCCTTGGAGGATGACCTAGTGATTTGACGTTTGGTTGTGGATTACTTTTGGAATAGATTACCCCTATGAATGAGTGTGGTTTGTTGGAGGAATATTTTTGATGAGGATTGCTAATGGTGGAATTTTAGTGATTACTCCTATGGAGGATTCTCTTTTTAAATGGAGAATGTGATTGGGTCTTACATCTAATATGGATGAAATGGATCAGACTGATTGGGGATTACTCCTGGGGATGAATCCCATGGATTAGTTTGACTAGGGATTAATCCTAAGAAGGATTTACATGTATTTTTATAATTGGGGATTACTCGTGGGAGGATGAATATATTGTGAATTTTTAGGGCTTCTACCATGTACGAAGCCCATGTGATCAATTGGGGATTACACATGGAATGAAGCTTGTTGGCTTGTCGATCATGAGGATTTCATGGTATTCGTATGTTTGTGAAAGAAACAAGCGGAAGTGAATTCATTGGGAAACTAAACGATTTGTTTTATTTTTGAATTTTGGATACATTACCTTGAGAACCCACACATATGTGGGTACTCTAAAGGAATGTGAAATGAATATTCAGAAGAAGATCTTCTGTCAAAACATGCATCTAGGTCTGTGGATGTCATGGTGATTCATATACACTAAAACTATGATTAATGATGAGTCTTGATTTAATGTGAGAAGAAATAAGAAGGGGAAGATCTGACATACCCTAAACTTCACTTCCTCTACTATTGGAAGAGGATTGGGCGATAGGATAAGAAAAATGTGCTTGGATGTGCCTGTTACCACTCTTGTGGTGTATGTAGGGTAGTTTGGTCAAACTACCCATATAGACACATCCCATGAGAATTGATATGATGTAAGAGATAAACATCCCATGAGAAATAGTAGGGTCTTACTCCAAGGGGATTCCCTAAAACAAGTTACGTATCGGGATTGAAGGATTTCATTCAATGTCTAATGGAAATGAATGGTTGATCCTTTCCCTCCTTACATGGAACCAAAGGCATAGGGAATTATATATAATGAGGTAAGGATATGGTACATGAACTATTATGAAATACCAATAACTCCATGAATCCACCCCTAGGTTTATATTCCTCATGAACATAGGAGAACACATCTATGTGTACCCTAATGACCCTAACCATCACGTAGGACGAGTGCATGAATCCTATAACCATGGTAATTCATTAACAAATGAGAGACACTCTAACGTGACTCTTCCAATGGATTTTAATGTCTGAATGCTTCGGTGGAGGTTTCAATTCATAATCTTTTGGTAAAAGGTGAAAAATGACGATAAGACCTTCTATGGGTGTCCCTGAAGAGGGCCTAATCAGAGGATCCTTTTTGGTAGAGCATGGGTAAAGCTAAGGGGGTCTCTCTCAAGTAGCATGTGTGGCCTGAGGGAGCTTCATAAAGGTAGGTATACATTGGATGATTTTACATTTTAATATATTCCATCTATAAAAAAAACATATGCATGTATTTTCTCAGGCCTTCAAGGGTCTCCACATGTGTTCCTAGAAGAATCTATAACAGGACCTTGGATAGAGAAATGGAACTCATGCTAGTGTTCATACACCATGGGGGATAGGGTACCATTTGTACTTGTTTTGTGTTTTAAACAATCAAAGGAAAATTTTTATACTATCTCCACATAATTTATTTTTCTTTAGGTTTTTGATGGATGCCTTGAATGTTTCAGATTGACTAGGATAAAACTAGGATAATTAGAGTAATAGGGTTTTTTTAGAATAATCATCAATACAAATGAATACCCCAAGGTTCTATATATAAGTTAAATATTAGACCCAGGGAAAATGGTATTTTTCAATCATTTGTGTTGTGTAGGTGGGTTTCAATGGATGGTATGAAATTTGGTAACAAATGATAATCTGATGGTTCCCCACACACCGATTCTACATGGGGGCACCTGTGGGAATTGACTTTGATGAAGATTTTTGATCCTAGGCCTTCAAATATTTCTTATTATATTCCCTTAAAGATATTCCACTTTTAATGTTTTTCATCCATGTGGAAAAATGGAGTGTCAAAAAATGTTCCTTGTTAGGACTGGATCTGATCGAAAGATTAGGGTCCAATCTGGATGTTAAGGGATGAAAATGGTGGGTGGAATGCAGAGGTAATCCACACAGGTCATCAGCCTAGGTCATATGCATGTGCAGGGAACACACACAATCCATGTAGAAGGGGATCCTTGTCTATAAATAGGAACACTATATAACCATACAGTTCTCACACCATGTCATTTTGGGTCTCATCCAGTCAGTGTTGAATTCATAATTTTTTCTAAATATCTTTTTCTAAAGTATCATTTGTTTTCAAAATTCATGCACCTTCATGTGTGATATAGATGTATTGGTCAGCTACAAGCATATTTCCTCTTGTGTGAGGTACCTAAATGAGGTCACTTGTGTGCATACCCTACATGAGCTTGTACCTTTTCCAAATTTTAATATTTTAAAACATTATTGAAAAGAAAAATTATTGAAAAACTAAAACATTTTTCTTGTTTGTATAATCAATGGAAACTCAAAAAAAAGAGGCTTGGTGGGAAGAGTTGTAAATAGAAATGAAGAGATGGAAAAATATGTAGGACATGACTACTATGATTCTCGTGACATTATTCTAACTGATTTGACATGACATATGAAGAATTACCTCTACGAATTCATAGAGTGTAATTATCTACCTATTTATGTCCGCAAATAACTAATGGAGTTCCTCATATCAGTTTTAATAAATGCACTCATCTTTCGTAGTTTCGTGACGACTGAAACATGACTACTAGAGAAATTTGAAGAATGAGTGAATATATTTATGTTGGGACATTAGTCATAGACTAAATCATGCATAATTGCCAATATTCTCTATATTTTAAGTCACACATGCTTGAATTAATGCAGAAAAATTATTTTTCAATCCTCTATAACTTCTGGATAGACCATATGATGAGCCTGAAGGAAAACTAGGGCTTCCTCCAATGTGTGGGTGTTAGGCCTGAGTTGATGTGGTCCTATTGGGTGTACCAAACTATTTAATAATTCATGAATTAGAAACAATACCTTAAAATATATTAGGATGTTTGGTCAGGGAAATGGTAAGTATATAAGAACACTGAATTTATCCTTATGTTATTAACTTGATTGATTGTACATAAGAACTCCTTCCACTCAATGTATGCAGAAGATTCCATCATCTTGTGGGACATCCAAAAGTTCTATAGTGCTATGATAATTGGAGATATATATGACGAATACCCATGTTTGAGGGAAACATGTGATAACATTGGAAGGAAACCACCCACTATACAAGAGTTTCTAAAGATTAATAATGATATTATGAAGAAATACCCCCCACATAAATGGGGATATCCATCCTTAATCATGGATGAGTACTATATTGGAGCTGTGGGAGAAATTTACTACTTCAAAAAATCAAACAAGGTGTCCTAAAATGGTGAATCAGAGTGCTCCTGGTATATTGTTTCTGAATTCGGAGACAGGGGAGTACAAAACATGGGGGTGTAGGACCATGTCCAGTGTTCCTGAGAAGACATTAAATGCTATAATTTTAGTTGTGTGTCTAATAATTTAAATGATTCATATTCATGATTCTAATGGTGGCATAATGATAGGTACATTAATCATAGAGACCATGCTCGTAGGGAAGAGTCATATGTGGTTAGAAATCCCCATCCTAGAGAAAATTTATCAATGAAAGCAAAAAAACATTTAGGGAGCCCCTATATAGAATTGTAGGACCATTCAATGTACTATAGGGATCAGTCATGGTTCACTATAGATCTTATTACAGGTTATGGGGGTATAGATTCCTGAGTGATCATCTAGAATGTATGTTCATGCTGTATCTGGTATTCTTTCCTTGTCCCAGATGTCCACTGAGACCTTGATGACTCTAATCCTATTCAAGGAGTTCAATTTTTCCTATATGGAAACTGTATACTACGAGATATTATAAGGATAGAAAGTATGGAGACATGTTATGACTCTACGTGATGTCCCTTAGGGATTGCGTTGTTTTGACCCACATCGATGAATAAGTTATATTTGAGGGCTATTCTCCATATAGATTTTTAAACCAACTCTAGTTCCTTTAATAGACTATGGCATCACATCATGTTCATGTTCGATTATAAATACATCATATGGCTGCCTGATAACTATGGATTCTTAATGAAATTGATCTTAATAAAGAAGAAATCAACTTTCCTCCGACTAATGCATCATATATATTGACTTATGGTTATAATGATGACTAAATTTCATCACATCGGGAGGGAGTTTTGGGGGAGAAAATCCCTTTAGTTATGATCAAAATAACTACAAACAATGGGAAGTGAGGCAGAAAGGCTCCACCCCCTGATGTTTGTGTTGTGTCTCCCCTTATTGTTCATTCCTCCCCCTCAGGGGGAGTATATGATGAGGACCCATTATCAACCAATGTTATTCATTCACAGTTTAATATTATAGCTAGAATCATATGGGCTACACCAACTGAGGCTGAGCCTAGGTTTTTTAGTCATCGATTCCATGATGATACTTGGGTCTCAGTCTCTCATCCTTAATCTACGAGAGATAGGTTTGAGAAGCATGTAATATCACATATTGTAAAATTATCCTCATGAAATTATAGGATGGAATCTGAATACATATGAACTAAGGTAGTCAAATTTTGTTAGGTAATTCTTTATAATAATGAAGTTGTGTGAACACTTCTTTTTTTTGGTCTACGATTTCCAGAGATAAGGGACTCTCAAGACCCACTTGATATTCTTTTTTAGGAAAATACAATTGTGGTTGATATTGATATTCTGAAACATGATATTATTACATATGTAGCATAAAAATGGATCTCTACTATGATAATGGTGGAGGAAATGTTGACATGGGGTTCTAATGTGGGGTTGGCCACCCTTCATCCAAAATATGGACCTATTTTGTTAATCGAAAAGATGTATTTTCTTCTTTTGTTGAATATTCTATTGGTCAACATTTCACTAATTTCATGAAAACTACTTTTTCTGAGGGGAAATGTTATCTTGATTTAATGTAGTCTAGGAGTAATCAGTTGAGATTCTATCACCAAAATACAACACACATGGCGACCCTCTTGGAACTGATGATTCATCCCCTATACTGGGAGAGTTATCCTTTGGTCAATAGTCAATGGAGGACGAGATGGTGAGATAAAATAGACTACAACATATAAGACTATATTTTCAGGATGCTTGTGTTATCCATCATTAATCTAGGTATAAATAAATTTAGAGAATAAAATAATTGGCTAAGAACGTAATCAGTTCTGTTAAGACACAATGGTACAATTAATCCCAACATTATCATAGAAAAATCTTTAACCCTTCCATGGTTGTAGAGTTTACTTACCTCTCCTCTCTCTAGCTACTTTGAAAAAATCCTCAACTAACTGAGGAGGAAATTCAACTATAAACATGTATTCCCATTAGAGACTCACCTCCTTTGAAATAATGAGTGTCAAGGGTTGACGATAAATCATCTTTTCATATTACTGATCCTATTACTATAGAGAGGGTGGATAATTATGATAATTTAAATGATATATTATAATTTTTCATCTACTAGATTCTTATTTTTATCCTTATGATGTTTCACGTTCATCTCATACACCAAGGGACCCTATGATGACTAATATTGACCCTACAGTTATCTTTGAGGATGCTATTTGGGGTCTCAATACATCAGAATAGGGTGATGTCCTGGTTCCTGATTCAACTATTTCAAGAGTTCCAATGGGATATATTATCATGGGGATTGGTATATCAATGCCATCCAAGAGAATTTTTTTCATAACCATTTCTTAAATACTATATCTTATTTATCTTCCTACAATTTGAGAAGAAATTGAATAGTATAATGTGTAATTGAATGGATGTGAGTTTGTTTTCATATGAAGACAATTTTTTACTGATTTAAAAATCATTAATAGTTCAAATGTTCTGCTCCATATGTGGAGAATGTCACTCTGGCGGTGCATGAAAAAGTCATCAAAGTCTATCCCAACCCCACTATTGAGGGGTAAGGACTATGTTGGACCCAAAAAATGGGATTATTCTTGAGCCACCTATAGTGAGATCTAAGAAAGACCAGCTGATTTTTACTCATTAATATTTTCTGCATCAAACGAATGACCTCGTTGATTCTACAAAATAAACTACCCAAGACAGAAAATGATAACAGATTGATTGTTTCCCTATAGAGACGTGAATCTTGATGTACATGGAAAACACATTACTTTTGCAGAATACTTAATACATAACAAAATTCAAAACTCAAGGACCGTAATTGTATAGTGTCTTTTGAATATCGGAACGTAATCTTCTAATCGTGGTGAAAGTTCTTCAACATCTCCCATAAAGATCTTCCCCTTATGTTTTCATACCTAAAACCTTTCATTATATCATGGGGAAAAGAAAACATATAAAGGGTTAGCTCAAATGCTCATCAAGGGTACGCATGGATAAAATAAAACAAACCATATACATTTGAACTTAAAAACATGAACAAAATTTCTAAACATCAAGATCTTTAGCAATTAAATAAAACATGGAAATACGTAAGGCATATATCATAAATAAAACTTAATCCTGATAAAATCGAATGGGAATAAAACTTATAATTGTGGCAACTATTAAGTACATGATATGATTTCCATAGTAGCCAAGGCATTGCTGCCAAGACCATCTTAGTGGACAAAGTCCCTTTCTGAATCGAGTTCACTCCTCGTTCCGGTCCTGTATTACTGAACCGGTGAAACATTCTATTCCAGCCATGTCTATCTAATGAGATATAAATCTTTACCCAATGAATTGGATGGATATATAGGTCCCACCCATCTCATAATGAAATCATTCTTACTTGTTCCACAACATAAAATTAAAACATTCATCATAACCCAACGAATAAAATGGGTTTCATAAACATCATATTATCATCACATAATCCATATAAAACAAATGGATATTTAATCATAAGAAAAGTGAAAGCATGTAAATCATAGAGAAATTATAGTTGAAACATTCACATATGAAATAATGTCATCTTAGATGAAAAATGGTTTTGATAGAATTCTTTAAATGAATTCTTGAGAAAAATATCCTTTCTTCTTCAAAATCAATTACTTTTCACAAAACGTCATGCAATTTTCAAAGAAAGATATTTTTTTGAAAATAGTCATGAAATATTTTGGAGGAAGCTTCATGAAAGTAAGGCTGTATAAAACTGTAAAAATCATTTCATTCCGTATAATTTAAAAAAACATTCTCTTCGTACTTTTGTCGGAAAAGTCAAAAAGTACCTCGTAACGTAAAAAAAAGATTCCTTACATATAATGTAGTAAAAGACAGAATGGGTAAAAAGGACATTAAAAATACAAATTTTTTTTATAAAACATGTACTTGGATGATAACAATAACCCTAGTAATTACTTACGAATAAACAATCTCGGATAAGAACGAGATTGGAAAAGTTATCCCTTACCGTATGTCTGATATTCTTCGTATGTATCCAAACCTCATGTATAATGATTTAAATAATGTAATTGACTTATTATAAAATCATATTCATTGTTATGATATCATATATGGTTCAGTTATGACTTTATATTACCCATTCTTTTGTAAATTAATGTTAAATTAGCGTTTTGGGTAAAATCATCTTATTTATCGTACGTGTTTGGACTTGTTGTTCTTGATGTTATTATTACTTATATCATGATTTACATATTTAGAAAATGTAAATAATGATTTATATATCATATAAATTCATTATATATCTAGCATATTCAAGCATTTATAATAGTATATAACATATGGAGGTATGAAATGAAACACACTGTTCATGGAGACGGTAAGTCGTATGTACGCATGCACACTACTTTCATTTATATTTCTTATTTTAATGGATTTAAAACATAATGATTCATAGTTATATTATAATTCCAGTATAATATCATATATAATATCATTATCCAAATCCTTTATACATCCCACATATGGTATTAATGAATTACATCCCTTTGAGGGGGCACTAGTCCGCACTTCCTCAAATACGATTATCGTATTTACTGATGAGGGAAACTATAAAGGCTTGATATAATTGGGAATTAAAGAAGCATAAGGAAATCATAAAAATAATATATATTATATTTAAATACAGTTCCATCATAATGGCCCCCATGAGAGGCGGTAGGAGAAAATCGAACAATCATCGTTTCGTGAGCCATTAGATTTCCATCACAGAAACATTATGATCTTCATCCATTAGATGGAGGTGTGTGTAATTGTAGTTAGAATACTTCTAATTAAAACATCCTAGAATATTTAGGATATTGGTTTCATTACAAAAGAAAGGATTAAAAAGAATTTAGGGGTTGGAGAAGTAGAAAAAAAAGAAAACAACTTAAGAGAAACTGTTACCTTTAATTTTGGTAACTTCCTTTGGTTTGAACCAAAAGGACTACTTGGAGAGTCTTCTAACTAATGTAAGGCTTCAAGGGGGGGGGGATTGGGATGTAGGTAGATTATTTGGGCAGATTTTAGACGAGCCAAAAGGCATGATATATGTGAGGAATTTCATAGAATTGGTCTCCTTTTATAAGGGAGAGGAGGGGCTCTTTAGGAACGTGTGAAAACATTATTTTATTATAAACTTATATTCGGTTTCAAGAGGTCAAAAACACATTAATGTAGAAGATAAGGTGACTCATATTCTAAATAAAATCATCCAATTGTAATTGTACAGGTTTTTGATGATATTTTCATCATTATAATCTTATTTATTTAAATCATTTATTAATGAGGTAAACACTACATCATTATTGTGTAACAAATAATTTTGTTCATTTGATTTCTAAAAATTATGAAAAAAATACCATGATGTAGGGAATCTTTTCAGCTTTATAAATAATATTTATAGTCGAAAATATAACTTTTATATCCCCTTATAAAAATTAATTACTAAATTCTTTTTGTTAAAGTCAATTTTGTCTTTACATTAAATTAATTTATCCAAATTTTCATTTTCACTAGAAAGTGGCTCATTGGGGTCCTAAAATCGGCCCAATGTTTCCCATGGTCGGCCAATACTCATCCAATAATGTTAAGTCAAGTGTCAAGGTAATTTTGAATTATTATAATATTTTTTTAACCTTGAATTACCCTATTTACCTTTAACCGCAATAAATAAAAATTAACGTAGTTTGTATTCATAATAAAAAAAAGTAACATATTAACATAATTTGGACCCACTGATTTTAAATATGGAATCCATTTTTCAAAATTCAAAACAAAGAAGTTTCAGAAATTAAATTAAAATTAATCCCTTTGTCGAAAGAAACAGGTTTTTGTTTAAATCATTGCAAAAGATTTAATTTATTTAACATACGAATTCATGGTAAAATCAAGGATAATGACATAAATTATATTAAATGCTAAAAATATATTATTTTTATATTTTAAAACCATTAAATATTATAATTTATCCATATAAATTTTTACGATGAAAAAAGATGTTTTTAATTAAAATATAGTGTGTTTGTACTATTCATTAAAATATGAAAGTTATCAGAATAATATGAAAATTTTATCCAAAGTATATTTTTAAATACTGATTCCAAAGAAGAATTTTATTTTTTCAAATTGAACTTTTAAACATATCAAAAACTAGATTTAATTTGGTGCACCATCAAAAGGCGGTAAAACTACATTTTTTAGAAAAATACTTATTTTACCTGAAAAATTTATTTTGTTCTCATACCATGTTCTAGAAAATGTTTGAGATGATTAATAATGTTATAAAATTTAAAAATTAGTTAATAATATTCATAACGGCTAGTTAATATAAATATTATAATAATATATCGTTGTTTAGTAAAACCCGCAATTACCTACAACACACGATATCGAGGAAGGTCGCGATTGCGTGTAATGCAAGCCAAGTCAGTGTTCCGTGTTGTGAAAGAATCCTTCATTGGTTAGTATAATAGAATCCAACCATATTTCATTTATACATTGAATAAATAAATAAATAAATATATATATATATATATATAAACACACTCAATGTTGTGTAGAATGACTATTATAAAACGAACATGAAATTGTGTGTAACACGATCCAAGAATAGCGTTGCGTATACTGCAAGCTAATACAGTGTTGCGTATAGTACAAGATAAACATGGTGTGTTGTATAATAGAAGAAATCAATGAAATTAAAAGAATAATTTTCATAAAATCTCAGGGTGTTACATTCTACCCCCCTTAAAATGAATTTCTCCCTCGAAATTCATCGGGGTTATAAATCGTTTACTATTCATAGAAACCTACATCGTAAAAAAGAATACTAAAACATAATTTTGAAAACTAAAGTATGAAATGTAACTATTACACAAAGTAGCTAATCAGTACGTTTCCATATAGGAGAACATAGGTTAAAATATGGATATGGAAGAAAAATCTAACCATCATGATCTGAAGGAGAGTGGTAGAGAACATGTCTATAAAAAAGCTAACAATCACAAAGACATAAATTTGTGATGATCTAAGGTACCATCTGATTCATCGGATATAAGAGCACTAGGGAAATTTTTTTGGTTTTCAATATCTTTTCCCTAAATTTGATGAATTAAAAGAAATAATTACATGATTTTCATACAATCTCACTATTGTTCGTGAATTGAACAATTTCCACTTCATCTCTTAAAGAAATGAAGTTGTGTTTGTTATTCGTGAAGTGTTAGCAGATCATGTGATAGAATGATGGGTCATTCCATCTATTTTAAACACAATTCTAGCAAAATTTATATGTCCATATTATAGTGAGATTAATCGTATATGGTTCCAAAAATGGACTTATACTTTATTTATCATACCGCTTAATAAAATAAAACTACTTTCCACTAACTAGAGACTTCCTTTAGGACAGTGTTATGCGATAAAGGCCAGTCTCACTTCAGTTGTGGGTTCGATTACCACAGCCTTGTACGATGTGATGGGATATTTCCCATCCTGCAGGATGTCTTTTTTCAAAAACTACATTAATATAACATCCCATCAATAATATCGAAAAAAGTTCTATCCTTAAACTATACTATCTTATGTACAACATAATCCATTACAATATTTATCTAAAATACTTCGGTCCAAGCTCATAGTTAAAAGAAAATAATTACTTGAAATTTCATCAAACAACAATCATTTATCCCCCATTATCTTGTTGGTCACATTCTAATCATGTGAATACCTTAATCATGTATTCTCTTGAAAAATGAATACCCATTAAACCTTAGTGATAACATGAATGATGTCAAAAGTTAACTCTTTCCACATACCAAAATCCAAAATTTCCATATACTCAAACCATGATATAACCTTTTCCTTATATCAGTCATGAGCTCATTAATACTATCAAACATTTAGTTTTCTCCTTATCCCTTCATTATGCGCATATCATCTACTTTCCAAAAATACTGGTAGAATTCATCACACACTTTCAAAACATAACGAAATAAAATAGTGTAAAAATCCTTATATGTCTCTTTATTCCATATTACCATGAGATTACTTATACAACATTACACTTGATAAACATGTACTATTTTAACTACCTTCTTAAACCATTTACCGAGCATCAACAATTCTTTTATCTCGTATATAATTTGTAGTATCTTCATCATTATCATCCTAAATTTCACCCAAACGACCATACTGATTCTCTTATGAGACATTCCCTTAGGGAATTGGTTTGCATAATGCCCTTACATTCCACATTTAAAACATTTTACCATTGTTAATGTCGTAGCAATACCATTATCCTCATCCATGGTGTAAACTGAACATTTTCCTTTGCACTTACTGGATTTATGTCATTCTTTTCCACACCCAAAGCATCTTCCAGTTCCTTTGCAACATTCTCCTTGATTCCTCTTCTAACATGATTTACATAGGGGAAATTGAACATTCATTCCTTTATGATCACCATGAAACTCCATCTTTCTCTTATTAGCCGAGTCAGGAAACTTACTAAATTTGTGTTTATTGATCATATTATGAGATTGCTGATTCGGCATAATAATGATGTTTGGACTTCCAAATCCCATTTCATTTGGTTGATCATGATGAATATCATTCCATTGTCCATCATATCCTTTATTATCATGAATCATCTTGTTTCCAGCCATTTTCTAAAACACAAAAAGAATAGTGTGAGAGTCAAAAATCTTAATAAAGTGGGAGTAACTTCAATATCTAACATATTAGGTTTAATATAATAGCCTTACCATAATTTGAGGAATATATCCTATACATAATTAACCTTAGGGACATCCCTAGACAAACCTTAAAAATATCTCTAGGGATCTCACTAAAGTTCATGTATCCTAGTTTCCTAAGGATGACTAAACCATTCCTCTGATACCAACTATAGAGACCTGAAGCTTGACGTACATGGAAAACACATTACTTTTGTGTAATAATTAATAGATAACAAAATTCAAAACTCAAGGACCGTAATTGTTTAGTTTCCTTGGAAACTCGGAACATAATCTTCTAACCATGGTGAATGATCTTCACCGTCTCCCATAAAGATCTTCCCCTTATGTTTTCTTACCTAAAACCTATCTTTATATCCTGGGGAAAAGAAAACATATAAAGGGTGAGCTAAAATTCTCAGTAAGGGTAATCATGGATAAAATAAAACAAACCTTATACATTTGAACATAAAAACATGAACACAATGTATAAACCTCATGATCTTGAGTAATGAAATAAAACATGGCAATACGTAAGGAATAAATCATAAAGAAACATTAATCTTGATAAAATAGCATAGGAATAAAACTTGTAATTGTGGAAACCATTAAGCACATGATATGATTTCCATATTAGCCAAAGAATTGCTGCCAAGACTATCTTAGTGGACAAAGTCCCTTTTTAAATTGAGTTCACTCCTCGTTCCAGTCTTGTATTATTGAACCGTTTTAACTTGCCGTTACAGCCACGTCTATCTCATGAGATATAAATATTTACCCAATGCATTGGAGGTAGATATTGGTCCTACCCATCTCATAATAAAATCATTCTTACTTGTGCCAGAACATAAACATAAAACATTCATCATAACCCAACGAATAAAATGGGTTTCATAAACATCATATCATAATCACATAATCCATATAAAATAAATGAATATTTCATCATAAGAAAAGCGAAATCATGTAAATCATAGAGACATTATAATTTAATCATACACATATGAAATAATGTCATCTTAGATGAAAAATGGTTTTGATAAAACACTTGAAATGAATTCTTGAGGAAAATATCCTTTCTTCTTCAAAATCAATTTCTTTTCACAAAAATTCATGCAATTTTAAAAGAATGAGATTTTTTTTGAAAATAGTCATGAAATATTTTGGAGGAAGCTTCATGAAAATAAGGCTTTATAAAACCGTAAAAATCATTTCATGCCGTATAAGTTAAAAAAAAACATTCTCCTTGTACTTTTTTCGAAAAAGTCAAAAAGTACCTCGTAACGTAAAAAAAAGATTCCTTACATATCATGTTGTAAAAGAAAAAATGGGTAAAAAGGACATTAAACATATATAAAAGTAATTTTATGAAACATGGACATCGTTGATAATAATAACCCTAGTAATTACTTACGAATAAAAAATCTCGAATAAGAACGAGATTGTAAAAGTTATCCCTTACCGTACGTCTGATATGCTTCGTAGGTATCCGAACCTCCTGTATAATGACTTAAATAATGTCAATGACTTATTACAGAATCATTCCATTGTTATGATATCATATATGGTTCACTTATGACTTTATATTACCCATTCTTTTGTAAATTAATGTTAAAGTAGTGTTTTGGATAAAATCATCTTATTTATCGTACGTGTTTGGACTTGTTGTTCTTGATGTTATTATTACTTATATCATGAATTAATTACATCAAAAATGTAAATAATGATTTATATATCATATAAATTCATTATATATCCAGAATATACAATCACTTATAATAGTACATAACAAATGGAGGTAAGAAATGAAACGCACCGTTCATGGAGACGGTAAGCCGTACGTACGCTTGAACACTACTTTCATTTCTATTTATTATTTTAATTGAATTAAATCATAATTATACATAGGTATATTATAATTCCAGTATAATATCATATATAATATCATTAAACACATCCTTTATACATCCCACATAAGGTATTAACGAATTACATCACTTTGAGGGGGCAGTAGTCCGCACTTCCTCAAAGGAGAGTATCGTATTTACCGACTATGGAAACCGTAAAGGCTTGATATAATTGGTAAGTAAAGAAGAATAAGGAAATAATAATCATAATATATATTATATATAAAAATAGTTCCATCATAATGGCCACCACGAGAGGCAGTAGGAGAAAATCGAACAATCATCGTTTCGTGAGGCATTAGTTTTCCATCACAGAAACATTATGTTCTTCATATATTAGATGGAGGTGTGTGGAAGTGTAGTTATAATACCTCTAATAACAACATCCTAGTATATTTAGTATATTTTTTTGTTACAAAATAATGTATTAAAAATAGTTTAGGGGTTGGAGAAGTAGAATAAAAGAAAACAACTTAAGAGAAATTTTTACCTTTAATTTTGGTAACTTCCTTTGGTTTGAACCAAAATGACTTCTTGGAGAGTCTTATTCCTAATGTAAGGATTCAAGGGGGGGGGGTGCGGGAGGGATTTAGGGAACTTATTTGGGAAGAGTTTGGACGAGAAAAAAGGCTTTAGAGGTGTGATGAATTGCATAGAAGTGGTATCCTTTTATAAGGGAGAAGAGGGGCTCTTTAGGAAAGTATGAAAACATTATTTTATTATAAACATATCTTCGGTTTCAAGAGGTCCAAAAAACATTAATGTATATGATAAGATGACTAATATTCAAAATAAAATCATCCAATTGGAATTGGACAGGTTTTGGATGATATTTTAATCATTATAATCTTATTTATTTAAATCATTTATTAATGATGTAAACACTGCATCATTATTGTGTCATAAATAATTTATTTCATTTTATTTGAATAATATTGATAACAAATAGCATGATGTAGGTAATATTTTTATCTTTATAAATAATATTTATAGTTGAAAATATAACTTATATAACCCCTTATAAGAATTAATTACTAAATGATTTTTGTTAAAGTAAGTTTTGTCTTTACATTAAATTAATTAATCCAAATTGTCATTTTCACTACCCAATTTTCTTGTTGGGGTCCCAAAATCGGCCCATGGATGAAAATGTTTGGCCAATACTCATCCAATAATGTTAGGACAAGTGTAAAGGTAGTTTTGAATTATTATAATATTCTTTTAACATTGAATTTCCCAATTTACCTTTAACCGCGGTAAATAAAAATTATCGTAGTTACTATTCATAATATAAAAAACAATTAAAGTAACCTATTAACATAATTTGGACCCAATGATTCCAAATATGGAATCCATTTTTCAAAATTCAAAACACATAAATTTCAGAAATTAAATTAAAATTAATCCTGTTGTCGAAAGAAAATGGGTTTTTGTTTAAAACATTGCAAAAGATTTAATTTATTAAACCTACGAATTCAATGTAAAATCAAAGATAATGACATAAATTATATTAAATGGTAAAAATATATTATATTTATACTTTAAAACCATTCACTATTATAATTTATCCAAATAAATTATTACGATGGAAAAAGTTTTTTTTAATTAAAATATAGCGTGTTTTTAGTATTCATTAAAATATGAAAGTTATCAGAATAATATGAAAATTTTATCCAAATTAAATTTTTATATCCTGATTCTAAAGAATAATTTTATTTTGTAAAATTTATCTTATAAACATTTCAAAAACTTGATTTAATGTGGGTGTGTCACGACCCGCCCTCGGTGTCCGTGCCGTGACTACCCCAAGCCCGCCTTCCATAGGCCAGGGGCTGGCAACTAGCACCAAGGCGTAAATCCCGGTAAAAAGGAAAGGCATTGCCTTTGTAAAGTAAACAAACACCACAGAGTAACCAAGCAGAAAGTAAATACTAAGCAAAAGCAGAGTAAAACTGAAAGTGCGGAAATGTAAATGGGCCAGTATACAAACCCAAACTAAAAGTAAAGTACAACTCGAAAGGGAAAACAGAAACTGAAAAGTAAAAGCCGCTACACCGAGTTGTCCACTGGAAATCCCACCTGAAGGGTGGGTACAGATAGCTCCACTGCTCCACGGGTCCCGTCGTCCGCTCCGAGCACGTCCCGTCCAGTGGTCCACCTCTAGGTACCGTCCTGCTCTGCAAGCCTCAGCTAAGATCAACGCTGTCCGTCGTCTGCAACCAACACAACGTAGTGAGGGAAAAGCCCGTGCAGGGGTGATATAAGATACTCAGTAGGGACCCCGAGACCCCTGAAGGTCTCTCAAATCCACAAAGGATAAACCACAAAGAAAGGTACAACACGAAGTAACAACCGACGCTGCTTAGGTATATGCCCATACATATACCTAAGTCACCAATTTCAAATACGCTCCAACCTCCGAGCCCAAGTACAACTCAATCCACACAGGAAAGTAAACGTATTCCACACAGGGAAGAAAAACGTAATCCACACAGGATAGCACAACACAATCCACACATGTAAGCAACAGGATTCAGCTCACACAGGTATACTTCTTCAAGGACGATAAAGATGATCTCTGATCCATCTAAGTCATCGGACCCACGAAGGATCGATAGGTAACTAACCCCCGAAAAAGACCCACACAGGATCGGGCCCACATAGGACCTGTAGGCGCTGGTTCACACAGGACCGCTGAGTGCAAAGACCCACACAGGATCGAACCCACACAGGATCGGGCCCACACAGGACCTGTAGCACTGATCCACGTAGGATCGCTGAGTGCTGTAGTCGTCGTCGTCGAATCCACACAGGATCTCTGTACTGTCGTCGTCGCAGTCACAGTAGCAGTAGTAGGAGTAGTAGCAGTCACAGTCGCAGCCAGCACTAGGGTTCCCGCACACAGCAAGCTCGTACAGGAGGATCTGCTCCATGAGCCGAGAGGCTGATACATCAACTGTCACAAAGTCCAGAGTTGATGTATCCAAAAGTTCCGTATCGTCAACAGGAACTCAACGCAACAGACGGCGCGTCGATCGGACGCCCGGTCTAAGAGTTATTGGCATTTTCTTCCCCGGGGCCCGGTTGGTTTTTAAGGCAAAACCAACCCGACCATACTCCACCTGCGTCCAAACCTTGGGCGGAGTATTCCAAAAGATCTGTCTCAGTAAGAGGAACACAACAAAGCTGACGGCACATCAATCGGACGTCCGTAGCTCAAGATATGAGCGTTTCCGCTCCGATGGCCCGGTTGGTTTCGTGAACGAACCAACCCGGCTGAACTCAACGTATTCCGAAACTTTGAGTGCGATATACCGAAACGACCGTCTCGATCTAAGGATCGCGTTGTCGCAGACGGCTCGTCGAACGGAGGTCCGTGGCTCAAGTTATGGCCAAAAGACCGAAACCGTCTCCAAAACGGGGGGTCCGGGTCCGGCCCTACCCGGCCCGGACGGACGGCCGGCGGCGCGGCGGCGCGGCGGCCTGGCGGCGCGGTGGCCTGGCGCCGCTGGGGTCACGCGCGGGGGTCTAAGCCCCCGCTTCCATCAAAGTGCGGCGCCGCTTTTAGCCACGCCATTTGGAACCCCCCCCCCACTCGTGGGGGGCCTCCTTTGAAGAGGACTGGGGGGCCGCCTGCCCCCCCTCAAGGAAACCGCCCCCCCAATTAAATGGGGGGGGGGCTTTTGGGCGCTGGCCGAGGGAATTAATTTCCCCCGGATTTTGACCATCCGGCCGGCCACCTGGCCGGCCGGTTTTTCTCCAATGGGACCGGCGAACCGGTCCCCTTTCCGGCTTCTGACGCCGGCGGCCCGACGTGCCGCTGGTCTTCCCGTCTCGTCGCGGCCCGGAACCGGCCGCGGTGTTCGTCGTCCGACGCGGTGCGACGACACCACGCCCCTCTGCCGCGCCTTTTGATTCCCTTCGACGCGGCGCGACAACGTCGTGTTCTTGATGATCCTTCCACGGTGCCACGCAATATAAACGTGCGATTATCCGCGTGGTGTGACGGCACCACGCCATCTTGTTTCATCCGCAAGATAAATCAACAAGAACAAGGAGGGGGTTCGGCCGTGTTCATGTGGTCCAGCCCCCTCACGTTAGATGATAATAAAAATTTAAAATCCTCACGTTAGTCATGCTAGAACCACGAACAAGGATAAATAAATAAACAAATAACAACAACCCCTACCTTGAAAATTGACATCGCACGTCGGGTATCGCGGAGAAAGGCGTTGCGGCGTCGGACGTAGATTTCGTGGACGTCAGGGTGCGTCCGAGGAGGAAACGACGTCTCCTCACTAGTCTCTATGATGAAGAAGGGATGTACGTTGTCGTTGGCGATGATCACCACGGTCGGCGACTTCTCCCTTGTCGAGGAGGAAGATGAAGACGGAAGAATTCCGGACGCCGAGTCTTGTAGGTCGTGGGGTCGATGTTCTTCGTCGGAGAAGAACCGTTCTTCACGTTCTTCATCGAAGACGAAGAATATCATCAAGTCTCTCAATTATTCTCCCAAACCTCTCAAGCGACAATGAAACGAACCAAAAATAAATTAAGCTCACACTTAATTTATTAACACAACACCAACCTTTGAAATTCAAGAGTTTGAATTTCAAAAACTCAAATTAAACTCACTGATTAATGTCATAAGTTATAACTCAAGTTCACATCATTAATTGTGATTTGGGGGGGTTAGAGGATATGAAGGGGTGGGGTTCGTGTGGGCCCCACCACCCTCTTAACCTCCCTAGGGAAGTTGGGTAGTTACCCAACTTTCATCCAATGGATAAAAACACTTAAGGAAAGATAAAAATAAAAATTGAAGTTAACTTTTTATTTTAACATTCACAATTTATTTTACAACATCCCTCGTGTAAACGCAACTCCGGAATAGGCGTTCATAAGCAAATATCGGCGCTGCGGTTCCATCGGTGCCCTTGGAATTCAATTCCGAGCACCGGATCAAAAGTTAGAAATTCCCGCTCGTTCGTTCACTGAACGTACCCGAGCCAAACTTTGGAAATTGATTCCGGGCACACCGGGCCTCGGAATCAGGTGCCGTCAGAAACCGCGCTCTTCTAAAAATCCAAAGAAAATTAAAAAAAATTACCTTGAATTTTACGGGTCTTTACATTACTCCCACCTCAGGGATTTACGTCCCCATAAAGAAACAACAAAAACTAGGGAAACAAATGAGGGTACTGATCACGCATCTGAGCCTCCTGCTCCCATGTGCTCTCCTGGAGGTTCCCGTGCTACCATCTGATGCGCACAAGAAGAATCGATCGCCCACGCAGGACCCATTCCTGTCGATCCTCTATCTCCACCGGGACCTCCGTAAAAGTCACCCCATCGTCAACGTCAAGTTACCCATGGTCAATGATGTGCGTCGGGTCATGCACGTATCTCCTCAGCTGAGATACGTGGAAGAAGTCGTGCACCCGGTGCAACTGAGGTGGCAGAGCCAGGCGATAAGCCAACTCGGAAACCCTGCTGAGGACCTGGAAGGGTCCGATGAAGCGCGGAGATAACTTTCCGCCTCGTCCAAATCTCCGATTACCACGTCGAGGTGAGACCCGAAAGAAGGCGTGGTCGCCATCCTCGATCTCTAGTGGCCTCTGCCTTCTGTCAGCGTATGACTTCTTCCGGCTCTGAGCTGTCCTCAACCGCTCTTGGATAACCTGGACTTTCTCTGTTGTGGCTTGGACCATCTCTGGTCCCACAAGTGCTGACTCCCCAGGTTCTGTCCAGCACAAAGGAGATCTACAAGGTCGGCCGTACAACGCCTCATACAGTGCCATCCCGATGGTGGAGTGGTAGCTGTTGTTGTACGCAAACTCCACCAAGGGTTGGTGGTCCTCCCAGCTACGACCAAAGTCGAGGACACATGCGCGGAGCATGTCTTCGAGAGTCTGAATGGTCCTCTCCGTCTGACCATCCGTCTGAGGGTGAAAGGCTATGCTCAGACGTAGCTGCGTCCCGAACGCCTCCTGTAACCCCTTGCAAAGCCGGGAAGTAAAGCGAGCATCTCGATCGGAGACGATAGATGATGGCACACTATGGATCCACACAATCTCCTGAACGTAGAGACGTCCCAGGCTCTCCACTGAGCCCAGCTCTCTAATGGGTAAGAAGTGTGCAGACTTGGTGAGTCGGTCAACAATCACCCATATGGAGTCGTGACCTCTGGAAGTGCGTGGAAGTCCAGTCACGAAGTCCATAGATATGCCGTCCCACTTCCACTCCGGAACCTCCAAGGGCTGTACCAAGCCTACTGGTACCTGATGCTCTTCCTTAACCTGTTGGCTGGTGAGGCATCGAGAAACGAACTCTGCTACAACCTTCTTCATGACCGGCCACCAGTGCTATCGTCTGAGATCCTGGTACATCTTCGCCACTCCAGGATATACCGCCAAAGGAGAAGTGTGAATATCTCTCAGCACTTCCTCTCGCAAAGCGTCTGGTACCATGGTACGTCCTCTGAAAAGGATGTCGTGCTCTGCTCCAAGGGAGAAACCATTAGGTGTCTGTCCTGAGGATATCTATGCACGCCGTGTCTCACAGTCAGCGTCCTCACGCTGTGCCTCTCTGACCTGCTGTAGTAGAGGAGGGGTGACTGTGAGAGACTGGAGGAAGGCTGCTCCATCTCTATCCACGAAGGATATCTTCAAAGAGGCTAGCTACAATGATTTCTCCTTTTCCGAAAAGTGAAATCTGGTCTCATCCCCTGGATGAACCATGTTCCTTTCCTAATACAGTCAATCCCGTAATGATTTGTTAATTCATGGCATGGATGACGTCGTAAGGCCTCGACGCTGCTACCAAGAGATCCAACCGTTACTCTCGCCTCCTAGGGTTCAGTCACACTGTCGGCATCAGTGTGTGGTCACTGGGTTTCCTCCAGTACAAATCTCGAAAGTGAGGGTCAAGTCAATAGTTTTTAACCGGCACCTCTTAGTAAAAACAAAAGACAAGAAAACAAAATTCACCAAGGAAAATGTCTTTTATTACTTCAACTTAAAGAACAAGGTCACAAAGCAACACAAACTAAGAAGCTAGAGGCATTATGGGCAAAGGCCTCTATGCCTGGAGCTAGTACCGCACTAGTCCACCCGCTTCCGGAGCTCCATGATCGTAAGCTTCAGCTGCCTGAAGCTGTGCTCTCCCCTGAGGTCGGGGTGGACCTCCTGGTGGTGGTGGTGGTAGAGCCTCAAAACGTCGCCCACCACCTGCTGCTCGGCCAGCTCCTCTGCCTCGTCCGCCTCCTCCCTGCGGACCGCCATGGTCAAACCTCTGCCTCTGCCTAGGTGGTTCCTCAACCGTCTGATGTTCCTCTGCATGGCGGGTCGGGCAGTCACGAGCCATGTGACCTTGCCCGCCGCATGCATAGCACTGTCTTCCACTCGAAAGACTGGCTCCGCGCTGTGTGCTCCGCACTGCTGAGCTAGTGTCCTGAGGTCGTCTGCCTGATGGTCTGGTCTGTCTGGACCCCTGAGCCATCCATCGACTGCCTGCTGCAGATGACTCTTCCACGTGCCGCCCTGCGGTGGGTCGCTGCGCTGGTGTAGACTCAGCAAGGAAGCTCTCGATCAGAAGGGCTCGCTCCAGTACTCCTGTCTGAGTCGGTATGCTGAGGGAGATCAGCGATGCCCTGATCTCGTGTCTCAAACCCTGCTCGAAGGTCCGGGCCCGGAAGAATGGGTCCCGTACCATGTCGGTCGAGTAGCGTGAGAGATCAATTTGTCACGAGTAGCGCGAGAGATCAGTAAATCTCGCCGAGTACTGAGCGACCGTCATGCTGCCCTGCCGCAGCTGAAGAAGCTCCTGGATACGCACCGCACGAAGGGTGGCTGGGACGAACTCTGAGCGGAAGAGGCTCTCAAAGTCCGTCCATAGAAGAGACGCCTCATCGTGCACCTGGAGCATCAAGCTCCACCATCGTCCTGCTGCTGCGTGTAGTAGGCTCGCAGCGAGGATCACCATGAGGTCTGCTGGTGTCCTCACTAGCCTAAACACACGTACCACTGCCTCCAGCCAGTCCTCTGCTGCCTGGGGATCCGTCTCCCCGCGAAACCTAGGTGGTCGCTGGTGCTGAAACTCATGCAGTGCGTTGAGGCGACGTGCATCGTCAGCGGCTGGTGCTGGAAGTATCGGGGGCTCGACGGGTAGAGCTACCGCCGGTGCCACTGCTGACAAAGGGCCCTGCACCGAAGCCTCGTCGCTCGGTGGGCTGTCGTCACACTCGACTCTTGGAACCCTAGCTGGCTGCCGTCGTGGGGCCATCCTGAAAAGGAAACAGGTGTGCCACGGTCAGAACAATATACCTGGTGAGCTGATATAAGAAATCACAAAGAAAACATTGAAACAGACACGCAATAAATGCTTTCGTGCATTAAGTCGGAAATCTGAAGTCATAGTCCTGGTGTACGGATACGTCGACCGCCGCACCAACACTGGACTCCCTGAACTGATAACCACAGTAAATACGCTAAACATTATTGCTTCACATAGAAAAGATCAGAGTTCGCGGTAGAACCGAACTCCTCTGATACCAATTTGTCACGACCCTCCCTCGGAGTCCGTGCCGTGACTACCCCAAGCCCGCCTTCCATAGGCCAGGGGCTGGCGACTAGCACCAAGTCGTAAATCCCGGTAAAATGGGAAGGCATTTCCTTTGTAAAGTAAACAAACACCACAGAGTAAGCAAGCGGAAAGTAAATACTAAAAAACGAAGAGTACAACTGAAAGTGCGGAAAAGTAAATGGGCCAGTATACAAACCCAAACTGAAAGTAAAGTACAACTCGAAAGGGAAAACAAAAACTAAAAAGTAAAAGCTGCTACACCGAGCTATCCACTGGAAATCCCACCTGAAGGGTGGGTACAGATAGCTCCACTGCTCCATGGGTCCCGCCGTCCGCTCCGAGCACATCCCGTCCAGTGGTCCACCTCCAGGTATCGTCCTGCTCTGCAAGCCTCAGCTAAGATCAACGATGTCCGTCGTCTGCAACCAACACAACGTAGTGCGGGCAAAGCCCGTGCAGGGGTGAGTATAAGCTACTCAGTTGGGACCCCGAGACCCCTGAAGGTCTCTCAAATCCACAAAGGATAAACCACAAAGAAAGGTACAACACGAAGTAACAACCGAAACTGCTTAGGTATATGCCCATACATATACCTAAGTCACCAATTTCAAATACGCTCCAACCACCGATCCCAAGTACAACTCAGTCCACACAGGAAAGTAAACGTATTCCCCACAGGGAAGCAAAACGTAATCCAAACAGGATAGCACAACACAATCCACACAGGAAAGCAACAGGATTCAGCTCATACAGGTATACTTCTTCAAGGACGATAAAAATGATCTCTGATCCATCTAAGTCGTCGGAACCACGAAGCATCGATAGGTAACTAACCCCCGCAAAAGACCCACACAGGATCGGGCCCACGTAGGACCTGTAGGCGCTGGTTCACACAGGACCGCTGAGCGCAAAGTCCCACACAGGATCGGACCCACACAGGATCGGGCCCACACAGGACCTGTAGCACTGATCCACGTAGGATCGCTGAGTTCTGTAGTCGTCGTCGTCGAATCCACACAGGATCTCTGTACTGTCGTCGTCGCAGTCACAGTAGCAGTAGTAGGAGTAGTAGCAGTCAAAGTCGCAGCCAGCACTGGGGTTCCCGCACACAGCAAGCTCGTACAGGAGGATCCACTCCACGAGCCGAGAGGCTGATACATCAACTATCACAAATTCCAGAGTTGATGTATCCAAAAGTTCTGTATCATCAACAGGAACTCAACGCAACAGACAGCGCGTCGATCAGACGCCCGGTCTGAGAGTTATTGGCATTTTCGTCCCTGGGGCCCGGTTGATTTTTAAGGCAAAACCAACCCGACCGTACTCCACCTGCGTCCAAACCTTGGGCGGAGTATGCCAAAAGATCTGTCTCACTAAGAGGAACACAACAAAGCTGACGGCACGTCAATCGGACGTCCGTAGCTCAAGATATGAGTGTTTCCGCTCCGAAGGCCCGGTTGGTTTCGTGAACGAACCAACCCAGCCGAACTCAAAGTATTCCGAAACTTTTAGTGCAATATACCGAAACGACCTTCTCGATCCAAGGATCGCGTTGTCGCAGACGGCTCGTCGAACGGAGGTCCGTGGCTCATGTTATGGCCAAAAGACCGAAACCGTCTCAAAAACGGGTGGTCCGGGTCCGGGCCTACCCGGCCCGGACGGCCGGCAGGCGGCGCGGCGGCGCGGTGGCCTAGCGCCGCTGGGGTCACGCGCGGGGGGCTAAGCCCCCGCTTCTAGCAAAGGGCGGCGCGGCTTTTAGCCGCGCCATTTGGAACCCCCCCCCCCTCGTGGGGGGCCTGCTTTGAAAAGGATCGGGGGGCCGCCTGCCACCCCTAAAGGAAATCGCCCCCCAATTAAATGGGGGGGGGGGATTTTGGGCGCTGGCCAGGGGAATTAATTTCCCCCGGATTTTGAACATCCAGCCGGCCACCTGGCCGGCCGGTTTTTCTCCAACGGGACCGGCGAACCGGTCCCCTTTCCGGCTTCTGCCGCCGGTCTTCCCGTCTCGCCGCGTCCCGGAACCGGCCGCGGTGTTCGTCGTCCGGCGCGGTGCGACGACACCGCGCCCCTCTGCCGTGCCTTTTGATTCCCTTCGACGTGGCGCGACGGCGTCGCTTTCTTGATGATCCTTCCACGGCGCGGCGCGACGGCGCCACACAATATAAACGTGCGATTATCCGCGTGGTGTGACGGCACCACGCCATCTTGTTTCATCGGCAAGATAAATCAACAAGAACAAGGAGGGGGTTCGGCCGTGTTGATGCGGTCCGGCCCCCACATGTTAGATGATAATACAAATTTAAAATCCTCACGCTAGTCATGCTAGAACCACGAACAAGGATAAATAAATAAACAAATAACAACAACCCCTACCTTGAAAATTGACGTCGCACGTCGGGTATCGCGGAGAAAGGCGTTGCGGCGTCGGACGTAGATTTCGTGGACATCGAGGTGCGTCCGAGGAGGAAATGACGTCTCCTCACTTGTCGCTATGATGAAGAAGGGAGGTACGTTGTCGTTGGCGATGATCACCACGGTCGGCGACTTCTCCCTTGTCGAGGAGGAAGATGAAGACGGAAGAATTCTGGACGCCGAGTCTTGTAGGTCGTGGGGTCGATGTTCTTCATCGGAGAAGAAGCATTCTTCACGTTCTTCGTCGAAGACGAAGAAGATCTTCAAGTCTCTCAATTATTCTCCCAAACCTCTCAAGAAACAAAGAAACTAACCAAAAATAAATTAAGCTCACACTTAATTTATTAACACAACACCAACCATTGAAATTCAAGAGTTTGAATTTCAAAAACTCAAATTAAACTCACTTATTAATGTCATAAGTTATAACTCATGTTCACATCATTAATTGTGATATGGGGGGGTTAGAGGATATGAAGGGGTGGGGTTCGTGTGGGCCCCACCACCCTCTTAACCTCCATAGGGAAGTTGGGTAGTTACCCAACTTCCATCCAATGGATAAAAACACTTAAGGAAAGATAAAAATAAAAATTGAAGTTAAATTTTTATTTTAACATTCACAATTTATTTTACAACTTCCCTCGTGTAAACGCAACTCCGGAATAGGCGTTCTTAAGCAAATACCGGCGCTGCGGTTCCATCGGTGCCCTCAGAATTCAATTCCGAGCACCGGATCAAAAGTTAGAAATTCCCGCTCGTTCGTTCACTGAACGTACCCGAGCCAATCTTCAGAAATTGATTCCGGGCACACTGGGCCTCGGAATCATGTGCCGTCAGAAACCGCGCTCTTCTAAAAATACAAAGAAAATTAAAACATTTTCCCTTGAATTTTACGGGTCTTTACAGGGTGCTCCATCAAAAGGCAGCAAAACTACATTTTTTTAAAAATACTTATTTTACCTGAAAATTTTATTTTCTTCTCATACCATGTTCTAGAAAATGTGTAAGATGAATAATAATTTTATAGAATTCAAAATTTAGTTAATAATATTCATAACAGCTAGTTCATAATAATATTATAATAATATATTGTTGTTTAGTAAAACCCGGTATTGCGTACAACACACACTATCGAGGAAGGTCGTGATTGCATGTAATGCAAGACATGTCAGGGTTGCGTGTTGTGCAAGAATCTTTTGTTGTTTTTTATAACCGAATCCAACCATATTTCATTTATAATTTGAATATATATATATATATATATATAAACACACTCAATGTTGCGAAGAATGACTATTATATAATGAACTTGAAATTTTGTGTAACACGATCCAATAATAGCATTGTTTATACTGCAAGCTAATACAGTGTTGCGTATAGTAAGAGCTAAACATGGTGTGATGTATAATAGAATACATCAATAAAATTAAAAAAATATTTTTCATAAAATATCATGGTGTTACATTCCAAAAAAAATTAATATTCTTTATTTTAAAATTAAATTATACATTTAAGGTTAAAAATTATTATTATCCATTGTCTAGTTCCATCAAAAAATTTTGAAATGTGTGATGGTGGTTCCTCAACACCAATTCATAAAGTACTTGAAGGTAATCCAGCCATTGTCCTAGAGTGACTAGGGAGGGGTTCTTTATAGAGTAATCTGGTCTTGGAATACAATTCTCTTACTAAAATTGGATATATGTTTGAGGTCAAGACACATATTTCCCATCACATCACACATCATGTGACATTGTAGTATTTTGAATAAAAATATCTAAAACGAATTTGAAAAACATTCCTTCAAAGATCTATATTATTCCATTCTTATTTGGTATTCTAGGATATGTCGGGTTTGATTACCACCATATTTATGATTCCATTATAGAGATCATCCTAAAACTATAACAAAAACACGGGCTTTAATAGAATATCATAAAAGTGAAACATCTTGTAAATAATGATGACCTCTGAGATGTATTATCACAGGAAGAAGAAAATAAAGGCAAGAATCTAGAGATGTTTTAAAAAATAAATTAATGAGAACACTTCTCAATCCTCACATCTTAAATATTAATAGGATTCCACTCATGAGGAGATTGTACATCATAATCGATCTTTAGAAGGATCCAAAATTAAATGTTCAACTACTATTGTGACTCTAGTGTAAGAACATCGGTAAGATGAGGAGACTTAAGTTTTTCTGTTAGATGGACACTGTTATGTTTTTGATGAGGTCGAGAGGCCATTTAACAAATAAGTAGTTCTGTTGATGGTATTTTGTAATGATTGATGGAGAGACTTCATTTCGTGGATTCTCAAACTATTTTTTCATATAATTGAAAAGAGTTTCATTTCTAATAATTTAGGTCTTCATCCCAGTTTTCATCATGTGATCATAACATTTCAATTAAACAATCATACATAGAAACATATATTTTCATCAGCTCTTTAAAACCATAGTGATAGGGATCGAAATAATCTTTGAATTTCTCGTAATCCATGGGGCCTAGAGGGAATTGTTTTATTGTTGTTATGTTCATATGGATAATTGTCAAAACATTTAATGGTTTATGTTATTGAACTTAGTTTTTCCAATGTCTAATACAAGGAATCCCTAGATGGTGGGACTTGGAATTTGGTTGGTCCTCCCAATATGGGATTCAATCCTCACTTATTTTTTGTCTATTTATATTCAATGCTCTATTTTTTCCTAAACCACATATAGTGCAGGTCTAGCCAGCTGAGAATCAACTTTTTTCCAAGGTTTACTTTGAGGGTTTCCAACCTAGTGAGTAATGTGTCTATTTTTGTGGTAAATTTTAAGTCTTGAAAACAGGCTAATGAAACCTGTGTTTTAGGTTAAACAGCTTTAGCCATATGTTTTGAAATAATGACTCAAACAAGGATTTTTAGCCGATAATTATCTTTACATTAATAAGATAACCATTAGGGAATTTGTATACATGATATATGTGTTTTAAAACCAAAAAAATATTTGGTAATAGAATTGTAATATTCTATGGAAAAATTTACCACCGGATGAATAACTAGGTTTATCGGTTGCTTTATGAAAATAAAATGTGGGAATTTTACTATATTTTCAATAGAAGCATCCTTTAGATATCAACCCCTATTTTTTGTATACAATATGATTTGAGAATAGGTTGTTTTACGGAATATTCATAAAAAGTGTTATCATGAAATATACTATTATTTTTCAGATGGTCAAAGGGATTTTATAGAGATTTTGATATCTCATGACCACAATTGGTGGTTAGGCCAAGGGGAGATACCTGAGAATGAAGAGAGAATACATATTAGAAAAGTTGTTTCATGAAAAACCAATCTATCATAAATTTGGATTATATAAAGGAGGGTGAAATCATTTAAATGGATGATATTGGGGGGCCATTATCACAATGGTTAAATTATTGTGCATCTTAATTTCGTGCGACTAAGTGATTGACTGTGTACTTTAACATCTTATAAAGAGGAGATTATATTACAGTTTAACATCTTATAACTAGAAAACTATGTTATAAAGTTTCAATTCATATATAAATTTCATTATTCAGTCCATTTTAATGTCATACAATAATTAAATTAGGGAGGAAATAATTTATGATCATTAGCATTGACAAAATGTTTAATGATTCTCTCATTCCATGTAATCATTCAGGAATGTTTCATTATATTCAGTTATGTGTAATGAAATATCGTAATCTATAAGTTTGGAATTATAAAATATTAAGAGTGTTATGGGTAATGGGATTATGGTGATATAGGAGGTCTCTCTTGAAAATGAAGTTACCACTGATTGAAAAACATGTTATGAGGAAAACATTATGCAAATCCAAATTAGGTGTGTTATAGAATAGTCAATAGGGAATCCTTTGGATAAGAAACCCATTTTGTGTTATACATTGGGAAAAGATTTCTTATGAGTGATATAGAATAATCATGGGAAAAACTTATCAAGAATTATGAAATACTATTACTTCTCTCTAAACGATGTTTATAAAGATTCACATTTCCTCGGGAATATATTCTGGTTTGTGGAAGGAAAACCTGAATATGGAAATATATTTTAAATTAAAAATTACCTGAAAATTAGGGGAATAGGTCCCCTACACTATTCTGACCCAGGAATAGTAAATATGGTGCTTGTAGTTTGAATTCGAATTCATAGAACCATGCATTATTGAAATGATAAGGGATATTCGGCCAACAAGACCAAGATCATTCATGTATTCTTCAGATGGAAGGGAGAAAATTTCAAACAATTTCCTTGGGGGTTTTAATATTTGGGTAATGTGTATTGTAAATATATTATAGGGGTGATAGATTATTGTATATGAATCCTGATTTACAACAATATTAAATCAAATCATAAATGGGAAAAATAGGCTACTCCTAAGGGAGAAGTTTCTGCTAGTGTTCCATCATTTTTTAGGGCCATTTTATGTAAAGAAGATCATGGCATGTTTTTTCATAATCATGAAGTGGAATCCTTTTGATAAAAAACACATTTTTTTGGATACATTATTAAAATCCAACAGGGTCATGTTATAGCATTGTTATGAAAAGGATGCCTTAGGTATCACCCATTTTATCATCAGGAGTTGGAGGATGGTTATGAAGACCTGAAATCCCAAAAGAGTTTGAGTATTGAGTGTGGAAGTTAGGTGTACAACCATAAAGGAACCTTTTGGACTGATATTTCCCATTTTTTTGAGATTCATTATTATAAATCTGCCTCATATGCAGAAGAGGGACATCATTGTTTCCACGGTGGACCCATTAATGAGGGGATACAAATTAATATCTCATATACATTTTGTTGATTTTTATATGGGATTGGGGAATTTGTTTAACCCATAGATGTTTCTAGATAAATATTCATTGGTGTCACTATGTATATAATTATAATACAATCATTCCATACATTATTGTTCAGATACAATGTAGTTTAATGTCACGTGACCAGAAAATTAGCCATGCAGTTTTACATTATGGGGTAAGGACATTAGTCATTCAGTTTAATGTCATATGGTAATGAAGAATGTTAATTTATGATATTTTGTCTAAACGTAGTTTTAAACCCCTACCATCATTATGAATAATTAACCCATAAATAGTTCTAAAATAATGATCCCACACACAGATTAAATTCATGCATGGAGGAAAGCGGGGGGGTTTGGTTACAGGATCTTACATAGGGTGAGAACCCTTATTGAATCGCTTAAATAGATATTTCACATTCATATGAGATTGGGGGTATTTTTCATACTATGTTTCATCTCGGTCCAACATTGATGATCTGGATTTCTCTATGATTCTCATTGGAATGAGAATCAATCCACACATGGTTCTTTATAAGACTATGTAGTTTATTATAATGTGATGAGGACTTCTATTGTTCCTTTCAAGGTATTTCTTCTTGTACCATGATGTCCACAATGTGAATGTAGGTCCCTTACTCTTAAAGGGAACTCGTTTACCAAATATAAAAATCTCATGTGAACTATACATAGTGTGAGAAACAAGGAGGGAAAATGTTTTTTAGACTTCGTAAAGTCATCACAAGGGAATGATAGATGAGTTTAGACTTTTGTGGTGGCCGGTCAATTAGGTATGATATAGGAATGGTGACATATCTCACTAAGATGATAATAAATCCAAACATATTTCTTGAAATCTCATGAAATTTATTTTAATGTAGTAAGGATAAAACATTAACACATCTGAAATAAAGGAAATTTTATGACATTTCCCAATGATGGCAATATGGGCATCACTAAATATCATATGATGCTAGGAATCAATCAATACATAGTTCTTGAAAGGTTATTTGTACAGAACTAAGTCATACAAAGAGTGTTTGTGGTTTATTTATTGTATCTGGAATTGAAATCAATGATCTGGGCATCACTATGTTTCACATTGTAATAATAATCAATCCACACTTAGTTCTTATAATATTTAATGTGAATTTATGAATCATTCATAGAGAGAGGGAATATTTTTTATTTTATGTTGTGAACCAACCATGGATTGGATATCCATAAATCACTACATATCATACATGAGTTAGAATCAAGTCAGATATAGTTCTTGAAGAACTATTTTGATTAATATTATGAATCAAGGATGTAGGATTCAAAACATGAAAAGGGTACTGCAGCTAGACTAGGATATACAATTCAGGACTCACTACACACCTTGTTTGATAATGAATTAATCCATATGTATTTCTTGATAAATTATCCCAATAATATTACGAATTTGACATCGATAATGGGGGGATTTAATTTTTTCCATAATATTTGTTGGTCACAATAAATAATCTCTAAGTGTCACTAAACATCCCATTATAATAAAAATTAACCCATGTGTTTTGAAAAAAGTTCGCTATGTAGATGTAATTCATACATAGGGGAAAATGTGTTTGTTTCCTTCTCAATAATCATGGATGGACCCATTATGAGATGTTTTTGGGACACTACATATACCAATATAATGAGAATCAAGAAACATTGTGTTCATGATATGATTGTGCAGTTTGGTAACTTGAAATGATGATGTTGGTCATGCAGTTTAATGACATGTAGTAAGGAAAAGATATTTTTGGTCTATATACCAATTACGGGGGCCCATGTTTTACTGTGGGGTGGAAATTATCTGAGTAGATGTTATTCATGAAATCCTCCAATATTTTTTTCCACATGTATATAAAAGTGGGATTATTGTCATGCTCAGAGGTTAGAGGGATGTGACTAGGACTTACACAAGATATGAATTCCTATATTTAAGGGACCACATGGATTTTTTATCTCATGCAAATTTTTGGGGTTTCAACACATCGAATGAGAGTGATGTTAATCATGTAGTTTAATATCATGCAATGCAGAAGAATAGTGTCTAGATGTATTAGATTATAAGAATATGACCACATGTAGCACAATTTATCATCTTGTGACACAGATAATGATGTCAGGAAGTTTAGTTTCACAAGTCCATAATTTTTTTATTCATTATTAGGTCTTTTGACAAGGATCATCTATGCAGTTTAACATCATGAATCTTGGTATTTATTTCATGTTATTACCTAAAATATTTCATCATGGATGTTCCACTAGTTGGTGTTGTAATGATCTCACCATCAATGGAGATTAAGGAATATAGTCCATTAGAGTGGAACACGGGTATGAGTAAGGTAATTTTGACTATGAATTATGTTTCAGTGCAGTTCTCCTCAGTAGGATTAGATTATTATGGAACAATACAATTTCTCATTGTTGGAATCATGGGATGAAGAGCTCATTTCTAAAGGCACCCACTATCTAATTTTGATTGAAATCAAAGTGATGAACACCGTGACATTATTTTTCATCAATCGACTTCTGTTTATCCAATAATTTTTTGGGTTTTTCATCCATGGATATGTGGTTAAACATGGAAACACATAATGATTTAAACTAGACCTCAATGGGAAGTATTTCTTATGTTCCAAATAATAGTGAGTACGGGGTAACACATGTGGCAGTACTGGTCGTAGTCCAATAATCCCTTAAGGAATACGATATCTTATCATGATAATTATTATTATCCTTATCAACTATATTATGGATTATATTTGATAGGTTCTTGTTAAAGGACTATATCTTTCAATTTGCTACTTCATGATAGTCGTATGAATGGGTGGACATGATATCGTACTCCTAATATAGCTTCTCTAGCTCAACAAAGTATAAATATATTCCATTATCCTTTAGTATAGTATGAGGGACATCAAATCTAATAATGATGCATGCTTTAAAGAATCCAAAAATTCATTTGTCCCTGAATTCACTGAGGGGTATTGCCTCAGCCAATTTGGAGTTAAAATTAGTAGCAGTAAAGATGTATTTGAACTACATGGCTATTTATTCAAGGTATACACCACAACATCTATTTCCCCTATGGATAATGTCAATTAGTATTTGGGTTTATGATTAAAATAAGGGGTTTGATGTAAGAATTTGGATATTACAAGATATAAATGGATTTTATTGGTGGATTTTATGCAATCCGATGTCGTAATGGGCCAGTAGTTTCCAGACAATCAGATTTTGTAACAAATATAATATCCTAACTTGGTGGGTGACACATAATTTGATGTGTACATCATTTTTTAAAGAATAAGTCTATCCTCCATAAATTAATATGATAATGAATCCTTAATATCTTCATTTATATAGGACATTATGGTTATTTGTGCCATCATAAAGAGTGGACTTGACTACTTGCAGCCAGATTTTCTCTTTCCAAGTTCCATTTGGTGGGAGTACTCCATCATGAAGGTATCCCATGATTGGAATCACTTATTCAATGGTAGGACTATATGGATCATGGATATGGATAACTTCATTGATCTCCTCCATTCTGACTGGAACAAAAGGTGAATCCATTTGGTAATGGGAACCGCTACTGACTATATTTTACTGATTTGGATCTTTTAAAGTTGTAGTTTAATTCTCCAATGCATATGTCTATGAAATCTATGATCATGTTATGGTTTTTAATGTTGGATCTATGTGCAATTATTCCATCATAACTTGGAAACAATCAGGTAGGGGTATTAGCTCTTCTTTTCTGATGGTATAATCCATGTTGATCTATATAATTACCAAATCTAAATCACTTATCTCATCTAATTGGACCATTAGTATTTGGATATATAGTTTTATTATTTAATTGAGGGTATAATACTCTTCCTAGATATTAGTATATCCTAATGATAGTAGGATGGAGTAAGGTAAAATTACATTCCCTAGGGAAATTGGAATGATCCCTTACTCAAATTTATTGAGTTTAGGGGATCCCATTATCCTCCCCATTGGTATCCTAGATGTGTATAAAATAGAATTTTCCATGTTTGGGGTGAACCATGAATGAATAAAATATCTTAAACAATCAATTTAGTATTTAATGATGTTGTTTATGTAGACATGTGTTCTAAATGGGAATCATCCAAGGGCTTTCCATTCACTAATTTCTAAGAAAAAATTGTATATTGATCTGTTGAAGAATAACCTCCCACTACTCCAGGTGTCATATCAATACTGGAAGTATGATTTTGTATTTTAGAGGGCTATTTTGAGTGACCAATTGGACTTCGTGGTGTTTTCGATAGTGCCTCTATTTCAAAACCGCAAATATTAAAACCAAAAATATTTTTTTTATATCGGAATAATGAGTCTTAGAATTTTTCATGAAATTATCTATATAATATAGGTTGTTGTAATTCATATCATTGTTATTTTGTGAATGGAATTCATGTTGTGATAACATTAGGGCAATTGCTGATATAATGAGATAATTTCATACAATGGGTTTCATTATCATTAGTGGGCTCAAGAGGTACTTCGTGAGGTTTTCAAAGCTTCCTGATAGTCACTGGTCCTCTAATATTCGAAAGGCCTAGGAGCTAAATCTCACTCCTACCAAAATTTATTAAAAAAAGAAAGGGGGGGGGGGAAGAGGAAGTCAGCAGTACAAGGGAGGTTTACAATATCTGGTAAAAATCATGCCACGTGCATCAGCCTCCACAAGGTGCGTGCAACAAACCGGAGCATGAAAGGACCATTCTGAAGAAGAGTCCAAAATAGCTTTCTTTGACAGAGAATCAGCAACCTGATTCGCCTCCCTCTAAACATGCGTCACATCAATATTTATACCAGCAAGAAGCTGTAAGCACTCTATCCAAGAAGGTAGCAGCACCCAAGTGACATCCCTTGACCGCCGCCTGAGGAGATCAACAGCCACCGTTGAATCTGATTCCAACCAAATAATGTGCCAACCATGCTGGACCGCATACTTGACCACCTTTATCATCGCTCATAACTCCGCTTCGATGGAATTTCCCTGTCCAATGAAGTGATAAAAACAGCCCTTGATGAAGCCACGATAGGTGCGGAAGACACCACCACAGCCCGAAGGCCCAGGTGCGCCAGAAGCTGCCCCATCAACATTCACTTTCACCCATGATGGGATGGGAGGTATCCATCGCACTGATTTCAGAACCAGTGGTTTTTTCACCCTGCCTGAAACACCAAAGTTCTGTAAGATAATAAGGTCCTCGGTGTTGTTGTTCATGCATCCAGTCTGCAGGTTGGACGCACTGCACACTGCCCTATGAATATGCCTCACCCCAGCCTGAAATGATGGCTTCACATCCTCAAAAACCAAGACATTTTGTGCCTTCCAGATGAAACCACAAGTACCCGCTGCTGCCACCAGAAGAAGGTTGCCGACCTGCGCGCTGCACCGAGTAGCAGCAACCGAGGCCAGACAACCCGCCAAATTATGTAGCTACACTCGGCAGCCTGTGATGTCTTGAATGTATCTCCAAATCCTACCTGAAAATTCACCGAACAAGAAAATATGGTCGATCGATTCCTTAGCTACAATACAGAGAGGGTAGGCCGAAGCAAGGCTGATTCCAGCCTTCTTGAGCAGAATTTGTACAAGAACCCGGCCTTTCCAAGCTTTCTAGAGCAGCAGAAAATCGGCGGGGGGAATGAAATGATTTCGGAAGGCCAAAAGCCACCGTTGGATGTTAACCTGCCCATCACACATGGAAAGATAGAGGGCACGAGTTGTGAGGGAACCTGTGATACCCGACTTCCAAATGAGGGTGTCTCTGTCAATAAAATTGTAGCACTGGATGTCAGCCTGAATCTGAGCGGGAAAGAAATCGTAAGTATCCATCGAGGGTCCCTGAAAATCAGCAATGGTGATGTGTCTCAGATGAGGTGGGATATCCACATCTTCTTGAATTGGATTATTTATCCAGGGAGTCCTCCATGCATTCAGGAGGGAGTCCCTACAAACAAGACATCTGGCGGAGAGCATACACTTATTGAAGGTTGATTTCAAAGCAGTCCAAACAGAGGAGGAAAGATAGTAAGAGTATACATTCAGAAGCCTAGGGATGAGCCTGGCTGAGATAAACTCCATTGAATTATCATTGTGGGTGAATAAGTTCCATGAAAACTTGCTAATCAAAGCCTCATTGAAAAGACCCAAATCCTTAATGCCTAACCCCCCCATATCAACTGGTTTAATGCATTCCCTCCAAGCCACAACAATCAGCTTCCTTTCATTGACGGAACCAGTCCATATAAAATTACTGATGAGCCTTTGAAGGTATTTGAGAAATGCCTTTGGCCATTTGTAGATAGAGAATCCATACACAGACATAGAGGTAGTCACCTAATTAACGAGGAAAATTCTTCCAGCCTGAGACATGGCTTTTCCTTTCCAAGATGTCATTTGCACAATTATACGAGAGGATATGGACTGAAGATGGCATCTCTTCACTCTGCCCCAAAAGAGGGGAACTCCAAGATAATTAAAGGGAAGCGAGCCCTTCTTCACCCCCAGCAGCCTAGTAACCTTGTTTTTCTTCCTGGCTGTCACTCCCTCTCCAAAGACCACAAAAGATTTCTTCCAACTAATAGCCTGCCCAGCCACATCCTCATAGTGCCTGAAAATGGCCTTTATTGATGAAAGAGTCCGTGAGTTTGCCTGACAAAAAAGGAGAATATCATCCGCGTAGAGAAGGTGGGAAGGAGCGAAGAGGTCCATCCCGGCTTTAATCTGACTATAAAGACCAGCCTGCACAAGGCTATTCAGACAAAGGCTTAAGTAATCCTCAACAATGGAAAACTGAAGCCCAGATAGGGGGTCTCCTTGACGAAAGCCTCTGGAGCACTGGAAGAAGCCTCTGGGGGTGCCATTGACCAAGATAGAAAGCCTAGCACTCTGAATTATGGCAAGGACCAAGATGATGAATTTAGATGAGAAGCCGTGCATACTAAGGATAGACATCAGAAAACTCCATTTCATGGTGTCAAAGGCTTTAGAGATGTCAATCTTCACTGCAAGATTCCCGTTTTTCACCTTCCTTTTCATGACATTGATGCATTCTAAGGCAGTGAGAATGCAGGTTTGGATGCTCCTACCTGGGACGAAACCAAACTGATTAGGGGTGATGATTCCTTTTACCACATTACCCAATCTCGTGGCAATGATTTTACTGATAATCTTGGGTATAGTGTTCCCTATTGCAACTGGCCTGAAGTCCTTAATATCAACAGCATTGTCCTTCATGGGAATAAGGGCAATAAAATTGGAATTAGCACTATAGGGCATAAAATAAGTGAGGAATACGTCTCTCACTGCATTGGTGACCTGATCATGAATAATTTCCCAATTTAACATAAAAAACTTGTTGGTGAACCCATCAGGTCCAGCTGCACTGTCAATATTAAGAGAAAAAAGAGCCAACTTTACTTCCTTTCCCCCAGGTGGGTCAACCAAAGAGGCTTTGATACTGTCATCAATGGACGGGTTGATGTTGTTGACAATCATGTGTGTTCTATTAGAACCATTATCAGAGTAGAGATCAGAAAAATAGCCAATTACCGCATCAGAAATCTCATTATCAGCGGTAAGCAGCGTCCCATCAATCTTGAGGGTAGTGAATCCCCTCATGATCTTCCATTCTTTATGAAGACGGTGAAAAAAACAAGAGTTCCTATCCCCATCTTTTAACCATTTTACATTATACAGAGACCTGGCCAGATTTTCTTTGGTGTTCAGCAACCCATCAAGCTTTGATAAGGCCTGAATCTCATCAGTCGAGGGCATGGAGTTCAGACGATTAATATTCTGGCAGACCAAAAGGTGATTTTCAGCATCCTTGATGTCCTCATCCAGCTTAGAGAACAAGTGCTTGCTCCATTCCTTCAATTTCATCTTAACATTTTTCATCTTTGAGGAAACAATTTGGAAAGCAGACCCCAGGGCCGTAGAATTCCAGGCGGTGATCACAGCCTCCCGACACCCTGGGATGACCAGCCAAGCATTGTTGAACTTGAAGGGAATAGGGGCCAGACGGCCGGCATTAAGGGAGATGTCAACCACTAAAGGGTTGTGGTCAGAGTGAATTCTTGGGAGCACAAAACCCGAGGCTGAGAAGCTGTCATTCCTGTCATCAATCTGGAATAAACACCTATCAAGCCTGCTTGCTTGCCTACCATTCAAGGTGTACCTGCCCCAAGTGAAGTCTGCACCAACCATTGTATCCTCAACCAGATTACAACGATCAATGAAGCTGGAGAAGTCACTAGCAGCAGTCCGGTTGAAGATGGCACCGGTTTTTTCCTCAGGCCTAATAACCGTATTGAAGTCACCCAAAAGAATCCAGTTGTGAGGTGCTTGAGTGGAGAAAAACGTCAGCTCATTCCATAGCTCCCTCATTTTCACGTAGGAGTTTGAATCATAAATGCAAGAGACACAAAAGGTAGCACTCTGTATTCCATCAACAACAGAGACCATTTGTCCAGCCTTGGAGTGAGAAAAGATATTGACAGATTCATGCTTTAGAACCCATAGGCTCTCTGCATTGTCTTTATTTTCGTTGTGATCAACAAACGAGTAACCAAGAGAGCTCCACTTGAATGACTTCCAACTATCAAAGTTCATTCTTGGTTCAGCTAGACCAATAATGAGAGGCTTGTTGGTCAGTATAATATGTTTAAGGGCCTTGACTGTGGGAGCATTCCCAAGCCCCTGACAGTTCCAGAATTATATCTTCATTTATTGATGGTTGTCATGGCCCTTGTTTGGGCCCCCTCTGCCCGAGATGTGTCTTTCTTAACCCTGATCATATTCCCCTTGTAAGTGGGTGTATGACCCCTTCTAGCTGGTCCTTCTGGCACAGGTTCTGTTGGATCATCGTCACCGGATTGTCTGTTCCCAGCATCATCCGACCACAGCACCCCAGATAAAGGGGTAAATTTATTGGAGAAAAGGGGGATGCCCCCACCCGAAGTCCCCTCCGGTATCAACCTTGCAGCTCTGCCAGGTGGGACATGAGTGAAAAGAGTCAGATCCCCTACAAGCTCCTGGCCATGTGCCAACTCTGAAGAGATTCACTGGGAAGGGGTCACAGCCAGCTCATTCATAAACATGATACCCAAGGACTGTGAAATCAAAGCCTCATCAAAAATGGGTGGTTGAAGAGGATCCAAATCACACAGAACAGCAGCAGGATCCTCCACGAGAACCAGGGTCTTCAAAGGCACCATAGGAGGTTCTGGCTGAGAAACACCGGCAGTATTCTGTGATGTGGCATTATGAAGGGTTTGAAGCTTTGTTTTATGGATCATTGGTATGTGGAAGATGAATTCCTCAAACCAAATGGAATTACCTAATATCATAATAGTAAATGGGGAATCTAACGTAGGTGACATATTCATCATCTAGGGTGATTGAAATTTGGTTTTACCCATAATAACCATCTATAAAAGAGAGTTCTTGATAACCAATCGTTGCATCAATTAGGAGTTCTATTATTGGATCAAGGAATTCATATTTTGGAAAATTCCAATTGAGATCTCCGAAGTCAATGTATACATTGATTTTTCTATTTTTCTTTATCAAAGATATATTATTTTCTATCCATTTGAGATTTTTTATCTCTCATATGAAGTCATCATTGATGATTTTTTCCACATCAACATCAATTTTAGAGGCATGAGTTGGGTGTATCATTCTGGATACAGGACAGTATCCTCGATGGTCTTTTGGAAAACCTAGGAGATGGGTGGCCACATCAGGGTCAAGGACTAGAATCTATATGTAATAATAGGACAAAATGTCCTACTAGTTCTTCAAAAAGAAATTATATGCCTCTGGTTATTTGTTAATCATGGATTATCTAATAAATGTAGTTTATTGATTTTCTTATGTAAATGTATTTAACTACATGAGATCATCAACATTGGTTTTAGAAACCTTCCTCACATTCATGATGGGAATCCTTGAGGACAACTTCATATTCTTCTTCCTTGTACGTTACCTATTTCACTTGTTCCTAGGAAGTATGTGATGATAAACATTTCATGAAGTTAGAAGGGGTATTAAAATTTGTACACCTATAGGGTGAAGAAACCATTTGAGGATCACTTACTGGTATGATGTATTTTTAGATATCTAAAAGGTTTTGTGTGACTAATAGTGAGCATCATAATTTTATACCATTGACATGACAACTTATTCCATCCTATCTATTGTAACATGGTTTTATTAGATATCAAGTTATTGAATTAAGACAAATTATTCTCATCTTCCAAAACACTTTAGAGAGTTGAAAACATTTCTTCCAATATCATACTCACTTTTCATGATTGGAATCATGTATGTCGTGGATTGTGTTATTGAATTGAAGACCACCCCAGAGATTTAATTTATGGGAATCATGTAATTTGTACTTATCTACTTGAAAGGATTAGCCTAAATTATATCCAAATTTTTTTTGGCATGAATCTTAGTGACACTATCATCCATAGACTATTTCCCTTTCCTTATTGTAGAACCACAAATCAATATATTGTGACTCACAAGATTGGAATATGGATTTACCACCATGAAATTTTCTAATTTGAAATTAATATAGTTTTATAGGCACACCTTATATAAAGAAGGGATATCCATGTGATTATATATTCATCTTCTTTCAAGAAGAACATTGATGTCTGTATCATTCCTAACAACCAGGAATTCTGAGTTATACATGAGATCTATGAATCGATTCTTGAGTTTTATTCATCTAATAGAATTTTTCTCATTGTTTTTATAACCAGGTATAATTAGAGTGGTGGGGGAAAAGTTAGATTTATTAATACCCAATTGATAGTGTTTTTGAATTTATATGAGTGTGACATATAATCCATTATCATCAAAGGCTCATCAGATATCAATGTTAGTTATCCTTCCAGATGTATAAAAGGTTATAATGTTGCACAATATGATGCATTCCACATCATGATCTATGAAAGCGATGACTATATGGAATTATACAGGATCATTCCTTGCACTATACACATTATTAGTTTGAACCTCAACTTCAAATTCATGAGGGCTCAACGTGGCCATAATGATTTATTTCTAAAGGTCTTTTAAAAGACTCTAATAAACAAATATTGTAGAAATGGGTGATACCAACACTAATTGCATCAAAATTTCATTCTTATGGTTAAATGGTTTGTGTTTCCTATTATGGGGATGTTTGTGCATAGGAACTGTATGAGATAAAGTACCGAATATATATTGTTCATTCCTTAGAATAGGAGCTGATGTTTCCTCTTCTCTTGGTTGATAAGGTCAACTAGGTATTCATACATATCTTGTTTGATTAGTTAAGGATGTATCCACTAAATAATCCCATAGGATGATGGTTTCAGGAAAAACTCTGACATGTATGGGGGAACATTCCTATTTCTACTGAGCTCACTTGATAACATTCCCATGAGTTTCAGATGCATAGTCGATATGATCAGGGACATGGATAAAGTAGTGACTTCTGGAACAATTGTTTTTCCTCTGTATCCTCCAATATAATGGTCTCTTCCACCAGTCACTCAATCCTATTTAGAGAATTCAGGTTCATAATTACACTCATCGTCAGATAAAGGATTCATTAAGTGTATAAAATTAATGAAACCAAATATCAACTCCTCATATGATAGTGGTACTATCTGGTATGTTGACTCTCATTTTACAGTTTTGTGGGGTGGTTCCTAGGGTGTTGAGATTTTCAGCATTAAGTCCATTAAATTAAAGTATAACATTAAACTTTACAATGTCCCAACATCCTATATTTTCTTCTTACTCATCTATGCATGTCACATTTTTGTACATTCGATTTCAAAGAATGGAGTTTGCAGTGGAGTTGGTTGTGTTATAAAAAAATAGGATGGAGGCACAATTGGCTACTTCAAATATGCATGAATGATATCATGAGTTATTTTTTATGGACTTTCTGACCATTACATCAAATATATTCTTATATCCATTACTAATAAATTGTTTTGATTAATTATCCTCCATAGTATCAGTGTATGAAAAACAACCTACTTGAGATGTTGATTTTATCTACATCACTTTCCAAGAGTCCACCATCCTTGGAATGATATATTTTAAAACAAAACACCAATAAATTTTATTACCTGATACATTATGGAATGGGAAATACATCACCAAATCATCATCACCATATTATTTATTCTTCCTAGTCTTTGTAATCATTAATGTGTTGTTTTCCCATGATGATATGAAGTATCTAAGGACATGGTCATATAGAAAAGAATATTCCTTGTTTTTCATACCTCAAAAATATTTTTCATTATATACTCTTTGATAATCCAGATGAGGATATTGATTTTGTAGAATATCAGGGGGTATATTCACATGTAATACTTTATGTTTTAGGAGATGATAGGGTAAATGTGCTTGTTTAAGAGTAGTAGTGGTAGCATATACATTCCCAATTCTCCTTCCTGGAGTTGATGGAATTACTCTGGACTTTTCCTTAGCCACGTTGATGGAGTCCTCCAATCTTTGACAAATTTTGGCAAGATCTCAAAGCCATACATTTTATGTCACAATAATAAGTGGAATGTTAAACTCATCACATAGATTATATTTTCAAATGGGAAACAATTTTTCTTGAGGTAGTTGTAGGTTTATGGACTCTTCCAACCCTTTCCACTAGGAATTTAAATCTTCGACCCTTACATTCTTCCACTATTTACAGTTTGAGATATCGAGGACAGTTTACTTATGAAGTGTTGAGTTAAACAATAATATAAAATTATGATGGTGATTTTCCCATACCATAATTGACCGAGCCTTTAATATAGTGTACCATTCAAAGGCTGGTCCCTACAGTGACTTCACAAAGCACCTATGTTTCACTACCACTTGTTGTTCAGTGGTCCCTATCCTGGGATTAAAGAGAGAGAAAAAATGTGTCAGATACTACTCAAAATCTCCTAATCAATTGAGAAAGGGAAATTCTGGGTTCATAATGATTGGTGAGGGAGGATTTAAGTCTACCAATTCACTGTAATGCTTCGTTTAAAGTTGTATCACCATGCTCCATTAGAACATTTTTTGTTCCCTCCATATTTGGAAGCACTGATGGTATTTAACATGGTTAATCTTTTTGGAATGTTTGATAAGGATTTTCCTAGACTATTTCTTCTTCTTAATCCAAAGAGGTAATTATTATTCTACTACAATGTGGTCTATGTATATTGGTAGTTGGTTCACCACACTGATAAGGTCTTCTAGAAGAACGGTTGTTTCTTCAATGAAGCCTCTTTGATATGGTACTCTATTTTGGACGATTGAGTTGAGGATATACTTGAATTGTATATCTAGTTGGGAGGCATCCTTTATGTAGTTACATATTGAGTATCCTAAACTATTTCATCTCTTCATCTTGGGGTGAAAATATTTGCATAAGTGAAAGGGGCCTAATCCCTCAGGGAGGTAGGTGAGGCAAAATCTGACCATTACCCTTTTATTTCTTGGTTTCCTTTCAACAAGGTAAAAAAATGTATGAGGGGAAAAACAAATTTAATAATTATTTTTGTTCCAGTTACCCAAACCTCCTTCAATTGTTTCTCTATGGACATTATTTATAACTAATTATTCCTCCACTTATTCTACATCTGAACTAGCCCCATGATCCGTAGGGACACCATGGGAGGTATTGATGATATTCACTAACACATAATTCATGGTAAAATTTATATCAAATTATTTGTGAGAATTCATTTTTATAAACCCTTTATGAGGAATTTTCCTATCCTTTCATATTTCTCTAGGATCTGTTTGATGGAATTTGATCCAAATGAATCCCCAGAATGTTTATACATACATGTTCCCAATGAGGTTATCAGGTCACTGGATGGGAAGAATTGGGTGAATCCATTATGTGGAGTTTTCAATAATCCAATTAACACTCACATCCACTGAGGAGGGTTTGATTGAGTTGAAAAATTCACTGGACCTAAGGGATAGCGATTTTCCTTTTCAACTTTCACAACTCATTAATCCATGTTATTTAACCACAATGGATGAGTTTAAAAAACCCATCCTTATGTGTTGGAGTTTTTCGTAAACAGTTTTATATACTAATGAGGTGGCAATTCTTTTTTTTTAGTTATTTCTGAACATGGGATCAATTCATTATTTGGTATGATAATGAATCTCCCTCTTCTGAAGATTAGTTCACTATTTATGACATTTTTGCAATATAAAAGTTGAACTCTCCCTAATAGGAGACTCCCTCTATTTTTTCATTTTTATGATTAATAATTTTCTAAAAAGCCTTCCCTATTTTTTCCCCATCATCGATGAGAGTTGGTGGTAATTTTTAGTTTGGGACAATTGAGAAATGTTACACTTCGTGTGCACCCAATCCTCTAATTTAAACACCAAATCGGGAATCTACAACAAGTTATCACTATCATTTTAATGATTTGATGGAATCACATTGAAGGGGACCTTTCTATATCTCTATATATTTCATAGCTAGTGGAGCTACATCACTTCTATTTCCTTAATCTGACTTTGATACTAGTCATAGGGTAATGCTTTTTCACTCATGTGACGAAGAATTTCACCTTTATTGAGGTGGACGTTGTGCACACAATCATAAATACATGACTCTATAATGCTATATTGAGGGGTGGGTAAGGGAAATAACAAGACTAATGTAATGTAATTAGAGAGAAATTTCCTTAGGTTTATCATGTCATCCTTATCTCTTTTTAGAGGTTCCCTTACCTTTTTTGACAAGAGTTGATGCTTCCTGGCCCCTTTGTAATAAGAGGTGATATTGGTCGAGACTTCGAATTTTATTCTGGATTGAAGGTGATCCAATTGAGTTTTAGAGAATGAACATTGCCTTTGGATGTATTCCAGTTTATAGAGATATTCATTTTCCAATGACAAGGATTCAGACCTGACTGGCCATGTTTTCCAATGTGTGATCTGGTAGAATGGATTTCTCATTACTACATTTCCAAGGGGAGGACCCTTATGAAGATATAAAACACTAATGATGAGATAAATTTCCAAGTTAATACTATCTTGGGGAGGAATATCAGGTTGTATTACAACAAAAGTAATATCATCTTTATCCTTGACGTTTTAGACTTGTTGAGGGATTCCATGACTCTCATTAGGAAATGTGCTCTCAGGATCGATTGGATTGTCATCACAATGAAATAAATCATAATGAAATGTCTGAGAATGTACTTTGAAATTTATAATAATACTCCAAGAATTTGATAATTGAAGAGTATGATATTGAGCTTCTATAGATAATCATTTGAAAGCTTAAAGAACCCCAAGATTAAGTATAATAGCATTGTAGATTGGCACTTCATTTTTAAATTTTTCTCTCATGAGGACTCTTTTTTAATACCTTCATTCATGATTCTAGAGTGATTTTCTAGGGGAATTTTTATTTAGCAATAAAACCTGGTTTAATTAATTCTCATATTACAATCATAATATTTTTATAGGCCTCTTTAATATTGTTAGGGGTTTGTGCCTTCCTCGAAGTGTCAATTAAAATCTGTTGATTACGTCCTATTGGAATGGGTATATGTTTACGATCTCATTTTCAATATATCATGGAGGAGTTTTCCCCACAACCCTATTAGATTAGAGCAGAGGTGTGTGTAGGCTCAAGGGTGGAATGCAATTGAGCCACCCCATTTGTGGGTACATAGCTATGTTTTCATACCTCTGATACTATTATTGTGGTTTTAATGATATCCTCACAAGTTTGTAAGCTATGGTATTGGATTTGTGTCTTCTCATTCACCTTTATTAGGATATGCTTGGTGAAATCAATAATTTGAATAGGGTTATATTACTATTCTGTATATGGATCTGGGGTATGTTCACGATTCTTTACTCTCTTTCATACTAGTGGAAAATTAAAGTACTCATATAGGGGGGTTAGAGTTAAGGATGCCCATATTTTTCATTGGGAAATTCTGGGTAACTTCTCCAGGTGATTCTAGATGAAACTGAAAGAAAGATTGATGAATGAATGATGGTGTGTGAACATTCTTATCTGTATCCATGAAACATCCTTATCAATATTCTTTGAGTGTTTATAGATGAGTTTTCTAATAGGTTTGATTATAGTATGTAGGTTTGTATTTTTTTAATTGTTTGACAGCAAATTTAAATAGGGAGCTTCTTTGGATTCTATTGGGTGATTCTAAAGGCTACTTGTATTAGGTTGGGTGGTTGTCTGTTATCACTCGTATTTGGCCTCAAAATTTCTTATAGTGCTCCTCCAGAGGGGGAAAGGTGTAGTTCTACTCATTGTTGACATGTATTTTTCCCTGGTGGGTTGTCCTACACATCATAGTCTATAAGATTTAGTCTAGACAGATGATGAAGGAATCCTCATCATATTTATGTTTCAATACCACACGATATTGGTAGAAATGTTAGATGGAAGGATCTCTTTGGAATGGCCCTTGTTTCTTCTAGACGAGGCCATATGCAGCCTCTTGATCCACCTCCCCATGAGAAAGTAAGTGTGGTTTGATGTGTTATGAGGATAAAGTCATTAAATAGTAGTGGATGGATTTTGGAACAGTCTACTTTTAGGCCATTATTACTCTTGGATTAAATGATTAGTGGGTCTTGGAATGCTTGAGGGCCTTTTGGGCATCCTCTAGGGAAAGGATTGTACCATTCTGAATGTACTCCAGGACCAGCACATTTGAGACCCCGCATTGAATACACTGTGTTAGTGACATCTTCATTTTCTTGGATGAAGACCATAAATGAGTATTAGTCTTACCATACGTTAGTGAATGATGTATGGATGCCATTTGATTTAAGGGAAACCTACGATAATGTTCCTAAAATATGAAAAATAGAAATAATAAAACGCCATCAAAGAATCATCTCACATGAATGAACACATGGATGATGTATTTTATTATCAATATCCCTTTTATTTTGAGAGATAAAGGTTCCTGACATTTGAGGGACATTATCATATAGGTAAATGATTCATGTCATGTTCCTCATTTTTTTGTCGGAGAATCGATCTCCTTACTATTGATCCCAAGGTGTTGATCTTTTTGAAATTTATCACATCCTGTTAACTATTTCAAAATAGTTTCTAATAGGTTTTTTTCATGGAACCAGAGACACCCAATGGTTTTATATCTATGAGAAAACTACTATCTAGAGGTAAGAGATCACATTGGAATTTGACCAACAATACTAAAGAAATATCATTGTTCTAGAGGATGGGAGGTTGGGGACATTAAAACCTTATGGGTGGAATTGTTGCCTATTCTGAAACTCTATTTTAGATTTAAGATATGTTCCCAATTCATTCATTAATTATATTTTTTAGTGTGGTTCACCATAGACTAAACATGCAATTATTAGCATTTATAGAATTTATAATCATCTAAATGCATCTATGGTTCTACAATAATAGAGATATATGTATGTTTCCAAGGTTCTCCATCATTGGTATCTTATTATACAGTGGCTATAGATTGTTTGGTCATTTTTATGTAGATGTTGTTTTTTAGCCCCACAGTGGGGCTCCCTATAGTGTGTCATAATCTAGGGAGATGGGATTTGTATTGATGTCAGGATTAGACCCATGAATGGGATTCAAATGTATCATTATTAAAGTAATTATAATGCACACAGTTTGTTTCTATTTAGTAAGGAATATAATACCTTTTATGGCCATGTGATTTTGACCAAATCATATATTTTAGCATCGTGGGATAAGAAATTTGAGGTGAATTGTTCCTAGTCAATTTTTATTCCATGACTTATGAAAAATAAACCAAGAAAATTTGAATGGAAGATGGATTACTTTGTTGAATAAAAACTTTTTTGAGTGATTCTTAAAGAGAATGGGGTTGATTTTTGGTACTTCTTTTAGAACTCAAGGAGGAATCCAATGTAACCCATTTGGATAAAAATAAAAGCCCATGTAGTTGGTTTATAAAGACCTAACCCTATGAGGTATCATTTATTTTTTACATAGTGGATTGTGTTTAACAAATGGGCCTCATTTACAATAGAATCACCCCAACATAACATGGTTGTCGAGTGCTAGCAAACAATGTATTAACTATTGCCCAGTAGACATGTCGTCCCATCCCAAGGGTGCACCAACATACCCAAATGGGTCATATGACTAATTAATATCTTCAAAATACACCATAGGTTCTTTTAATATAATTGCTTCTCACTCCAACACACACTTGGAAACATCCAATAAGGCCACCCATACTAATCACTACACCGGGATAAGCACACTTAACTGTGGAGTACTAATCAGGTTGGATCCTAAAAAGAAAGGTGTACCTTGTTGAAATGAGTCATATAATTTATTATTTTAACCCATTATCATTTCGGGGTTTTAAAATACCCCCCTCCCCCCTCCCCCCCCCCCTCACGAATCAAAACATTCTCATTATGGACCTTATACCTCAACCTATGAATAGTCATCTCACATTAGGTCAGGTTCCTCCTATGATACTAATATAACAATTGGACCCCGCTAGAAGCACAGTCACCCCCGAATTTACATGGTTGTCTGGTCCTAGACCACAAGGTACCACCACATTCCTTATATACACTTTTTATTCTCCCTAGGTCCCACCCACATGTTTGAGCGAGTCATATACCTAGTGAATATCACCGCAGGAAAATATATGTTCTTTCCAATCTTCTTTGTAGAAGCTCACCCGCAACCTAAGAGACTTCCTAGTAGGTCACCCATTTGGATAGAAATAAAATCCTACGTAAAGACCCACCGCTTTAGAGACACTTTTATTTTTCTCTTAGTGGATTATGCGTAATAAATTGTCCCCACTGACAGCACAAACACTCTGAAATATCATAGACTTCAGGTCCTAGCCCACCAAGTACCACCAGTTTTCCGGCAAACACATGGTCCCCACCATGGGGCCTACCCACAAACCCAAATGGGTCATCTATATAATGATTATCCTGACATGTTGTTACATATTCCTTCCAGTGTGATGTTTCCTCACTCCATCACACCCAAGGAAACATACCAGAAATCCACCCATCTTTATCATTGTTCCATGCCAATAACACTTGACAACAGAGTTCTAATAAGGTAGGCCCTGGAAAATAAAGGTGAAATTTGTTGACATGAGTCATGTCATTTATTATTTTGACACAATATCATTCAGGGTTGTTATAATAACCCCCCACCAAGAGAGAAATGTTGTCATTTTGGAAAATATTTCTCATCATTGGAAGTGTCATCGCACTTGAGGTTGGGTTCCTCCAATGATACCATTGTAATGATGGAGCTGTGTTGATAGAACATACACCACACCTACACATGGTTGTGAGTCTTAGAGTTCCATGTTTCCCCAGTTTCTAGGTAGACACATGGTCCCCATCATGGGGCCTAACCACATGCTTGAATGAGTCATTTGACTAATGACTATCCCCATATAACAACATATGTTTTATTCCAGTGTTCTTTTCCCATCACTCGCACAAAGCCCACGAAACGTCCAAGAAGTTCACCTATCTTAATAACTAATCCATTAATGTTATTTTTACCTAAAAATATAAAATCAAGTAGGATCTCAGAAAGAAAACTTCACATTATTGACATGATTCGTATCATTTATTCTATTAACATTTAATCAATTTGGTGTGATACGTTATAGACCATTTAGAGGATTATTTTGGGGCTTACGTTTTGGGATGATTCCATAATAAATGAATTTTCTTCAATGAGAATCAAAAAGACCCATGGTAATTTGGGTGTTTGGTTTGGGTGTTGACCCTTGGCAGGATTCCCTGCTGATTTAATGATCGGTTAGGGATTACTCCCTAAAAGGATGAACCATGTGAATTTGTGTGTTTTTTTAATCTTACTCATGATAAGGATAAACAATGTTTCACTTTTGAGGGTTACTATTAATGTGGATACCTTGGGTGATTGGTTTATGTGATTAGTTATTACTCCTAAGCAGTACCCATGTGGATTGGATTCATAAGAGACTATTAAATAAGAAGAATCACACAGATTGTTTTTATTATGGACAAATCATGTGGGGGTACACATATATTGGTTTGACTGGGTCTTAATTTTTGAGAGTTTTCCCAAACTGTTGATGGTTGGGACTCATACCAACTAAGAGGTGCATGGTTTCAATTTGGGTTTACACTTGGAATGATTCTCATGGGATTCGGAATCATATAGATTCCAAAATCTTTTTAAATATCTAAGATCACATGATTCATGATCTATGTCAGAAACCAGAGAAAATTTATAGTCAATGAAACCACATTATCTTCTTTTTCCAATGTTTCGAAAGATGAATTTTAATGCCCACACCTATAGAGTAACTCAAAATGAATGATAAATGATGGTTTTGAAAAAGATACACTACCAAAACATGAATTAAGTTATGTAAATGTCATGGTCATAGATATTCTCAAAGACCAATAGTCATGATCATTCATGATTTAATGTGAGAAACAAGGGAAAGAGGATGATCTAGTAGCCAACAAACATTTCTTCATGCACTAGTGGAAGAGGAATAGGTGAGATGAGAGGAAAAATGGGATTCGATTCACTTTTCAACTATCCTGTTGTGTATCATGGGTAGTTTGTTCTGTCTACCTGTATGGGAACGACCCTCGAGGAGTGAGGATGAGAAAGATATAATCCTCCCCTAAGAAAGTATATGTTCTTAATCTTAGAGGGAGGATCCCTAAAACTGGTTTTGTAGGGTAGAGGAGGATACCACTCATTTTCAAAAGGAAATGAATGTGTGATTATCCCCCTCACCTTCTCGAACTAGTGGCTCCATGTCATAGAGATGACTATGTAATTATATTTTTCAAAACACAATACCCAAGAATTGAAACTCCTTGACACCTACCCCAGGTTCATTTTACACCTGACCATAGGAATCCACATCAATGAGCACCCTCAAGAAGCTAATCATCCAATATAAAGAGGGTGGGAATCCTTGAACCATTGGAATGAAAATCATAAGGGTTGACCAAATGTTGTGCCTATTTCCAATGGGTATTCATGACTTGAAGCTTCAGGGGAGGTTTCGATTTTTTCCCTTATGGGAAAGGTAGATAATTGAGTAGAGGCCTCGCCATGGGTGGCTTAAATGTGGGTCTGGTCAAATACGCACGCAAGGTAGATGTTTGGGAGAGACAAGGGGGTCCTACTTAGGTAGGCCTGCATGAATCGAGGGTTCATAAGATAGGTAGGCCACATGGGATAATGGTATATTGGGTGATGGACCACCTGGGAAATAGCACATTGGCTATGATTTCTTATGATTTATGTTTCATCATAGGTTTTCCCATAAGTGTCTCTCACAAGTCCCTATTTAGGAAAAGGTTCCTCACTCTAGTTTCCATCCACCATGAGAGAGTGAGTTCCTCACACATGTGTTTTGTGCAAAAAACTTTGGGAATACTCTTTTTCTTTTATCGCCCAATAATTCCTTCATATTTAGGTTTCGGGGGGCAACATGGAATTTTTATGAGGGTATGGGTGATGTACTAGGGTGATCTGGGCATCAGGAGGTCTGTGGAAATTTTCAAAAATCCAATAGAATACCACATGGTCTATTTAATGAATATTTGGAAGACTGGGAAAAGTGTATTTTTCTATTATGTGTTTATCGTAGGTCTACCACACTGTATGGGGCACAATTTTGTTGTGCATGATTATTCATAGGTACCATGTATGTAATCGTTTCGTGGGTAACATGTGTGAATGGCCTTCAGTGGTTATTTTTTTCTTTTTTCTTATTCTATGAACATTATGATATTTCTTAACACCTTCTCAACTATGTTAAAATAGAGAGTATAAACACTATAGAACAGTAAAAATTATCTATATAAAAACTAAATATTTCATAAAATGTATTGGCCACATACTATAGGTTCTTATATGTGAAATCATCCAATATTGTTCTCTGATTTAGTCTAGTTCTAGAGAATGACTAGGAGCGGATGAAAAACCAAGAAATGTGGTATATTAACATGCACCTAAATAATTATTCAGATACTCTGATGGACAAGGAATGTAATAAGATGAATGAAGAACTCACCATCAAGAATCCAATGAGACTCAAAACACTAAATTACATGTTTGAAACGAGATATTAGTGAAAAATATATGATATGAGCTCAAAGGTGATCTCCCTCCATTAATAGTCTATCCACTAGAAGAGATGAAATAAGGAATTTTGTTATATTGGATTTTAATATAATTTTTTTAATTTCCCCATGTAATACTAGGCCGCATGGTTCGATTTAATGGTTGGACAAACAATGCACCAACAATATTCCATTAATTGATTCAAAGGGAAAGCTGCATGGTTTCATGGACAAGGTTTCGTCAACCATGCATTTTGGCTCTGCTAAAAAAATTGGGTGCCTTCCATGGGAATGTACATAATGTTTCTGGGTTTCCTCAAACCATGTGACCTCTTATAACCCAATTTCATTCCCAAGACAGTTAGGGGTAACCATTTGGCATGCCCCTCGTGGTTTCTCCAAACCATAAGGCCTATATTTATTTTCCAAAAATTCGGGTTTCGAGCTACGAACAAGTCCCATACACCCCAGATACACCCATTATCTCAAAGGGTAGACATATTAGGTCATAAAAAATCAATTATAACGATAAATATTTTCAACTCTTATGAAAACATTAGATCATACAATATTCACAACATTAATAAATCCATCTATGAATTTCCCTCTCAATGGTGGTTACGAACCCCCTATGAATGAATTTTTACACGGAGCACATTCGTCGGCCTCTTGAACCCTTCTATTAAACTATAAATATATATACATCAATGTCAACCATAATATATGAATTATCCATCATCATAAAACAATTTTATATGTTCAATGATATGAATATGATGCTCCTCAAAATATGCATCTACTAGTAACTCCACCTCCTCGGGTTGCAGAGTGTGAGATGGTTCTGATTGATAATGGCATAGATGATGTATATGAATGAAATAATTAATTTCTTGGTACCTCTATTGTAACATAGAAAAATATATTACCATGATAACACCATTTAGAAACTCAAACGGCCTGACTTATCGCAGGGAATTCATACCCTGTCACAAAATCCATCAATATCTCAACCAAAGTGAGATTCATAAAAATACCCAATCAATGACCTTAAAATCTAGAGATCATTGATGGAATTTTGTTTAATATTTCTATTTATACATTATAGTACCCAATATTCTTTTGAATCCCTTAGACCTAAACCATAGTCTCCTGTAGGAGATGTAGTCCAGGTAATGATGCCTCACTGGCTTCTAACCCACATAGGTTCGATCGACATAGCCTATTTTAAAAATCCTCATAATGGTCCATCTATATTTTTCTAGGTAGAAATTATATTAGGAAGAATAAAATAGGGGTATATGTCACTTCTTAGATACCAAAAAATTCTGGATTAATTACCACAACATTTATTTAGGCATCTATATCATACGTTTTGATTTTGCATCAATTTGGGGGTGGTATATTATGCTCAGAAGCACGTATGTACCCAAAAACCAATACAAATTCCATTAGAAATGAGATATAAAGTAGGTTTCCATATCTGATAAAATATTCTAAGACACATCATGTAGTTTTACTATCTCATGAATATATTTTCTACTAATAACATCCATTGAGAAGGGCTCCCTAATTGGAAGGAAATGGGAAACCTCCGTGAACGATTCCACTACAATCCAAACAACATCACTACCTCACATTGACCACAGAAAAAAGTTCACTAAATCAATCATGTAATCATCCAATATTCAATTAGAAATAGGATAGTATTATAAAATCCAATCTGGATTCTGATGTTTTACCTTTAGATGTTGGTAGGTGGAATAGCATAAAACAAATTCTTCTACCTCATGTTTCGTACCCATCACCCAATACTAGAGATGTAAGTCGTGATACATCTTGGAACGCCAGGATGCAATTATAAAACTGATACATGAAAATTCTACATCATCTCATCATATATTTCTATTGTAACCCAAACACAACCATGTATACATAGGATCTCATTCTTTCCTATAGTCTAACTAGGAAGCAGGTCCTCACCAACCACACTCTCCCATAGGATTGGGCCCTTAGAATCAGAAGTTTTCCTCATCCTTATTATATAATATCTTATAGGTCATAGATAAGTATGATATAATAGGTTTCCCATTAAGGAGATAAGATCCCACTATCTAATGTAGTCTGGAACTACCTATATCTGAGTCATATTTCATCCTTCATTGGCCACTGCTCTTCCATTTTAAGATGTATAGTTAAGTTCCATGTCAAAATATTTTATGTACTCAACCAACCATCATTTCCTTTGATTAAGATCATGATGTGTTAATAAATACATGAGGTATTATTCATTCGAGTACACTAAAAAATTATCACATGGTAAAAAATGTTCACAATAGTGAAAATCATGAACAAGTGAAGCTAACTCATGATCATGTGTTTTGTAGTTCCTTTCATGGGGCCACAATTTAAAAGACCCATAAAACAACCATGTTCATTGTTATAATTAAATATTTGATTTAGTGAATAATAAATCACTTAATACATATATAATATCAATACATTTACTGTATTTGGTAATTACGTACATTAAATTTCAATTTAAAATAGGAAAAACAATTTCTTTGTTCAAAACATCTATAAAGAGCTTCCACCGGAAACAGCCTGGGATAACCTGGGGACATACATAATAAATGTTTGACCTACAAACCTCAATAAGGTAATAAATATGGAATAACGTTATACATGTTTTAAAATTGGAATAAAAATGGGGAAAATGAGTAATAATAATAAACATTATTAATAAGGCATGATATAGCATGATAATAATAACTTGTGAAACGTGGAAACAATATAAAAACTTCTTCATAAACATAGGTCTAGGATAACCACTAAAAAATAATTATGTAAAAATTCCCATAATAGAATCTTGATCACTCTCTATCCTATCATTATGTCTCATGATACTAAACATTAACAAATGTATTGAAGCACTATATAATTTTAGTCACACAAATCACATTCATTTTCTTCACATGATTATGTGTGACCCATTTATCATAAAACATAGAATATTTTTTTCTTAAAATTTCAACAAATGATCATGGTTTGTGGAATAAATACATGTAATTACCTAATAAAATTTTTATAGGTTCATAAAGATGAAAACCATTTATACAAATTGGGAATGGGTTTTCACTGTACATTTTTTTTCATGGAAAACCATGGTGAAATTCAGATAGACTAAAGGGGTGACATTAATGTTCATGGAAATTATTAATGAGAGTGAAAAGTGTCTATAATAATTTATAAATAATATGGGTTGAATTAGGCCTCTGAAAAAATGGACTCAAACTATATTAATTGAAAATAAAAGGGAATAAAATGGAGATGAATCATGAATAATGGGGATAATGAGAAGATTCCTTACTTGAGTTTGTTACTGGAATCGCTTGGGAGGAACTTCGTGAGAGATTGGGGCACCATAGGAGTACTCTATATAGAGACGATCTGGGTAAGGATTTGGTCAATGTATTTTTAGTGAAGATCAACGGGATCATTGGAGTAATTATATAAGAAAATATTGGGGGATTCTTTATCATTTCTCAAACATAGGTTTTGGACTCTATATAATAAATTAAACAAAACAAAAACCTTACCATTATTTCTACCCATGGTTTTTTTCAAATTGAATTGTTGTTTACTATTTTTTAAGGCTATGGTCCTAAAAAAATAAAATAATACCCTCTATTATGTAGAGGTGTGTCATACTCTTAATGAATGAATTTGAAAAACTTAAAATATATCATATGTTTTAGAAGATTCATAATATCCTAATAAAATAAATAAAATTCACATAATATAACATTATTTTAAAGTGAAAACATATCTTTGGTCTTAGATATGTTTTAGAGTATTTAATACTAATCTTTTGGTTTATTATGATGTCATAATACACTTAATATATTTATAAAGTATTTAAATTTTTTTTCTGAAAATTAGATTGTCTCGAAAATTTATGAAGCATTTACCATTGTATAATTTAGAAATTCTGATTTCAAAAATAATATTCACTTTGTCAAAATAATTTTTTAAATAGGTTCATTTTCACTTTTAAAACAATATTAAACATTTACGGATAAATACATGGTTTTGTTGACAATAACAATTTTTTACCCTTACAGAAAAATTACATTTCACTTCATAAAATGTATATGATCATTTATATTTTCAAAAAATTTGTTAATAAAATTATTTTTAAAAATATTATTTATTTATAACCACAATTAATACAAAAAATAAATTCATTATTTAATTTAAATACTATCCATAAATACTATTTTTTGTTTTATAATATAAAACTAATTTTTAAATTGAGATTAATAGGATGAAAATAAATACATTTTTCTGTGAAAAATGATGTAAAAACTCATATTTCTAAGTTATTGATATATATCTATTTAATACACAAGTGAACACCCTAATAGTAAGGTGTCTGACCGTGTCAATTACATGTGGTGGGTTAGTATACTTGTTATGGGTTGTGATCTCATTGACCTTGAACTTCTCCAAAAAAGGTTTCTTTTATGCTTAAGTTATTAGATCTCAGCATTTTCTTAGCCAAGGGAAAATACTAATGATTATATCTCCATCATAATCTAAAATAAATGGGGTTCATATGGAATGATCCTATTAGTTGAGTCTTTCACTTAATTTTTTGTGTTAGGTATATATGTTAACACTCAATATTTATACTAATAACTTGTTCATTGTTCAATAGCTATATTATCAACTATAATGAATTTTAACAATATTTTAAATCTAAAAGAATATTATAGATCCAAAGAAGTTCATGCATTTTATATAACCATAATGTACAACAAGATATTTAACTAAATAAAAATGGAAATTTTATTTATAATTGTTTAGGTCATTACAATATTTCTTTTTAAAAATATTTTACCCATGAAATTTTCATTTCCCACACAAAAAAAGATAAGGGTATCTTAGTTTCATCACCTCCTTTGGTTCCCACGTCCCTTCCTCAACATTTTAGTTCATCCAAAACACTTTTAAAAGGTGTATTGTCTTATTTCATAGAAATTTGGCAATATGATCTAAGACCTCCACCAGATGATCATCATATGAGAGATAATTTACCAATGGAACCTACTCAAGAATTAGTACATGTGAGGGGTCTAGTATATACTTTCTCAAGAGGGATACATGGAATAAATCATGTACTTGAGATTGGTTACATGGAATTTCTAGTCTATATGAAATTACGTTGATACAATGATTGATTTAGAAGTGGTAAATTTATATTGGTATAAAATTTCCCTTATTCTCAAATATCATATCATTCTTCCTTATAGAAATGTTGATGAATAGAATGTATCCAACATCAAACTCTAGGTCTCATTGATGTTTTCCAACATAGCTGTTTTTTTAAATCTGAGTAGTCTGGATGGGATACAAAATGGTCATTACCTTTTCCACAATTTCTTTGACCATTTTATGACATATTAATTTTCATTCCACAACATTGTATTAACATGAAAATGTTCTACATATCATTCTATATAGTTCTTTATAGGAAGTTATTTGGATGCAAGGTTAGTAACTGTTATTGTATTAGAACTAGACAAGAGGAAGATGTTGGTCCCATCCCTATTAAAATTTCATAGAAACTTATCCCATCATGAATTCATGTTTCTTAATATTCCTCAATGACTATCCATCAGTTTGAGTATTATAGGCGATACTGAAGATTAAAATAGTTTTTATATAATTTTGAAGGAATTTCATGAACTTGTAGGTAAATTGTGGATCCCAATAGGTTAAAATTGATATTTATACTCCATAAATCCTTCCAAATTATTGGATGTATCTATGTATATGTTAATCAAGTGAGAAGACCTCTTTAATTGTGATAAATTGATATGTTTTTGAAATATGATCCAAAAAAACTAATATAGAATTGTTTCCTCTAGATGTATTCAGATGTCTTTTGAAAATGTCTATGGTGATGTCTACCAATTACCATGTTCGTATGGGTCAAGGTATCATCATACCCTTTTATTTTTTTAAAATCTCACATGATGAAAAAATTGGAACATTGATGTATATTTATTGACCCCTTCTTCATATTTCCACACTGATAGTTCTCTCAATGAAATAAATACAAATTTATGCAACATAGGTGCATATAGAATGTTGAGATATCTACATTATTCAGGAGATCACTATTTATAACATTATTTTGTGGTACACATAGTTGTTTAAAAATCCTATAAATACTTCTTGAATAACATTGAATTCTGAATATTTCCCATTTCCTAATGTTTCCACATTCTTATGAATTCTAGCATCATTTTCTATATATACTTTATCATTTCCAAAAGAGATAGTTGAGAAAACATAGGTGAATGTATTGGTGTTGTTCCTTAGTTTATGATTCCCATGTCCATGCTCTTCAATCATGATAAGATTAGATCCCTCTCAATTATCAGTAATGATAGAATTATTAGATCCTTCTTATTTAGTGTGTCTGACACATTATTTTCCATACCAGATGGTAGTGGATTGAATAGTCACAGTCCTTGGTCAACACTAACCATCATCGTGTGTTAATGTTAATCTATTTCTATGTGAATATTTACATGTGGATTTTTTATATATCTCACACTTCAACCCAATGAGATAATTTGTCCACATTTTAAATACAAAGATCGTTGTAGAAAACTATTGATCATGTTTTGTGGTGTTTTTTTAAACCATTAATATACTTTCAACATATACTATTACCATTTCATTTTTAATTAACACACATCCCAATCATTTATTTGATGTATCACCGAATACCATGAAATGTTATCCACATGTGGGTTGTGTGAAAACATGGAAAATGATAGGACACATTTTTATCTCTTTCCAGCTGTCTTTATATTCATCATTCCAAGAAAACTTTAATCCCTTCCGAGTTATCATAGTTAGAGGGTTTTAAAATAATGATAAAATTCCCATAAATCAATGACAGTACCATATTAATCCCAGGGAACTATGAATATCAGTCACATAGGTTAGCCTCATCCCTTATTAAATTACTTATATTTTATAAGGGTCCACATATATCCTATTGATTATGATGATATGTCCCAATAATGAGACTTCCTTTATCGATAAAACACAATTTTTGTACTTTTCATGAAGATTCCTTTTTTCCAACGTATTTATAACAGTTCTTAGATACTCCTCTTTCTCCTAATTTATTTGGAGAATATTTTAATATCATCAATAAATACAACCAAAACATTCTCTAGGAAATCACTAAATACATTGTTAATCATTTCAATGAATATTTATAGAGAATTGTTGTGTCTGAATGGCATTAATATGAACTCAAAGTTCATGTAAGATTTATGAAAAACAGTCTTCGGGATATCCACGTTCTTCACCCTAATATGGTGATATCCTGACAAAAAATCCACCATAAAGAAGTATTGTGCTACACATAGTTGATCAAATAGGTCATCAATTCATTATAGAAGACACTTATTCATTATCATTCTTTTTCTGAGTTCATGGTAGTTATTAAAAAGGTGCATTTACCCAAACTTCGTATAGATGAAGAGCACTGGTGCAACCCATGTTGAAGAACATGGGAATATAAACCCTTTATCCATATTGTTCCATTTTTGTTTTTTTCACATAAAATTCCACAACCATTATTCAATATAGTTTCTTCTATAATGGTAATTCTATAAGTATGAGTTTTAATTAATATTCAACCTCTCTTCAAGGAAGGATACGAGAAAATTCATAAAAAATCCCTTCATCTTATTCCCTCACAACATGCATGTCATAGAGAATAGTTATATCCTTAGACTCAATCATTTGAGGTGGATACTCCTGATTATAGAGAAATAATATCCATCCTTGAGATATCATTCCTAAAAAATATCCATCCTTCTTGTTTTGATTGTATATAATTGGGGGTTGATTTTCAATTCAGAGTATGATTTCTTTATCACAGAAATATATGTTAGATGTATATAGAGAAATCAAATCCATATACACAATTTTATGAAATTCCACAAAAGGTATTATGACAAGGTTTTTGGTATGTTTCAACCTAGAAACATGGATATGGGAGGAATTCATAACAAGGAATGAAATAATATCCACATTTTCTATTTTAACTTAATACTCTACATCAATGCTTTCTGTTAGTTCATCAATAGTTCTCCTAAACAATCATGATATGAAAGAATATATAGAATCATAATCGATAATCAAATTATCTATCCCAAAATATATAACTAAAATACATTCCATCACTTTGTTTTAAGGATTCACTTCAGTGGTTATTATGGAAAAATCTCACCCTTGTTGTTTTGGAGGATGTTGGTTGTCTTCAAAAACCCTTGTTTTATTGTATTGGATTTCAAAGATACATGGTTTCATGCATTTGAAACAATTAATAATACAATATGGGTTGATTGGATCATTCCTCTATCCCAATTAATTTTAATGTTTCTACTATTGGTAATCTTTGGCTAAGTGTCCTTCCAAACTACACCTAAATCATTTCCACATTCCCCGTAGGCAATTTATGGGGTGTATCTTTTTGCACCTTTAATAAGTGGGATGTTGAAATTTCTTACCATCATTATATTTCTCAATTGGACAACTAGAATAAAACTCCCATATTTTATTATTATCTCTATGACACTATTGAGATTATCATAAATCCATTTTTTATTTGAGCTAACATCATACAATTTTCTTATAGCTAACAAAGTCCTGGATCACCATGGATTTTCATAAATTAGGTTTTACCCCACCAGGAGAAGCGGTCAACCATGAATTTGGGGGTAACGATAATGAATGAGGTGTATCAAGAAAGTATTGTGATTTTTTCCTCATATACCCAGATATATTAATCTTATTACTTATTGAGGAAAAGGAAATCCCTTTCCATTTTTTGTTAAAGGGTGAGAGGAAAACATTTATCAATTTTTTTTCAAAAATTCCTTCCACCCAAACACATGGATCTCTTAATTAATTATATTTACAATCATTGTCCAACACTTCTCAAATCCCCCCTTTATATGATACACAGCTAGTAGAACCAGCTCATGTTGAGAACATTGATGGATTAGGAAGATCTTCTCAATGAATTTGATCCATTATTTTTTGATTTGGGGATCTGATGATCCATTGAAAATTTGAGGCATGTTCCACATAAAGGATTCAATAATAGCATGTTCTCTCATAGGGGTATTTGATAAAACCTCTGAATGTAGTATTTTATTCAAAACCATAGTCACCTGAGAGAGTATCATAAAAAAATTGATTCCCACTCTCATCGGGTTGTGCATCTAATTGGGACATTCATCGCATTTCTCCTCACATTGATTGCTTATCTAATTCATACTATTTCAGGTCATTGTGTATAATTAAAGGGAAAATTATGGATGATTATTTATAAATAATTTATGACATAAATGGGAACCTAATGATATTAAATGCAGATCTAATAAATTGCATTTATTTTTTACCTTATGAGTTTCTAGGCTTCAATATGTGTTACCCATTATATATTTTCTAACATATACTCATATATGTAATTTTTTATCCTTAATAACGGTTCATAATGATCTTATTAATATTCAAATGAATATCCCCCCATGAGTTTCAAACTAGGTGCGCAGTATGGTTTGTTGTCACGTACCAGGATACATAGATTCAGGACAGATGCACCTGGTCGGAGTTATTGCACCTCAAAACATTTTTTCCAATAACACATCCACTTGTAGTATCCACAATGGGATGAATTTTCTGGATAAATCACTTCATCCATAATTACCCATTTTTATCGATACTTTCTTATACTTAGTCATATAACTAAGACATTCTCTAGATATTGTTAATCTTAATCCCAAAAATAACTAATCCTTTCCATTAATAAAAACTATAAAAACCATATTCATTATTAAAAAATTAATGCATGATTTATTAGAATTTATTAATATTAATATAATCTATATGATCTATAATTATAGTGCCATTCGAAAGTAGGTACATTTAAACAAAATTTAAAACATGAAAAACTATATATTTATTAAATAAATTATTAATATGTTGTCACCTAAAACTATATGGGATAACCTGGGGATATTCTTATGAAAGGGGTGAGATATAAATTATATTAAGGAAATAGAAAACAGATAAGTTTATACGTATTAGGAAATAGAATAATAAAATTGGAATAAATGGTGTGATAATATTAAACCTGAAAAATAAGTCATCATATAAAAATATGACAATCATATCTTTGGAAATGAAGGAACAACATAAAGTATGGCATCAGAAACATTGTTTAGTTATAACTGAAAATACATCATGATGGATAAACTCCCAAAAACATTCAAGATCAATTCATATTGTAAACTAAAATCAAATGAGACTAAACATTACCCAATTCATTAAAGGGATACATTATTCCGGGCGTACCTTTCACTTTATTTTCATTTTCATGCTTATGTGAGCCACATATATCATACAACATGGAATAATTTTTCATAAAATTTTATTTTGTGATAATGTATTTTTTGATTACTAATATGTATGTCCAAAATAAAATATTAATAGGGGAATAAAAGAGAAAACCATTGATTGGAATTTGGTATGGGTATTCACTACACTTTTTTGCATATAATACACTAGAGAAATTTTGGAAGTTAAAAGGAAGATTATAAATGTCCATGGGAGGGATTAATGAGAGTGAAAGGGTTCTCTAATAATTTTGACATCCTATAGTCATTTTGGGACATGTGAACAAACACAAACCCAATATTTGGAATTTAAAATAAAAAGAAATAAAATGAATATGATTTTTGAATAAAGGGGAGAAAAATAGTATCTTTAGAGTATTTAATTAGGAATTATTTGGGGGATCTTCCTGATTGCATGGTGGAACCTTACAAGAACTCTACATAAAGGAGTGTAGATTATTGATTTGATGAATGTAATTGTAATTCCTCGACCCCAGTTACCCAGAGTCAGTGCATTATTACATAACATTGGCATGATCACAAGAAAGATCAAATCTCGAAAGACCGATTGGTTTAGTAGCTTTGGAAACAGTAGATATATTCATAAAGTTTTACATTACATCATTAATTGAAAAACTACTACAAAAACATATTGTATCCATAATCCACACTATTATCCCCTCATAATATCCCTACAGGTCATTCATAATGTAATTTTTCACATCCTAGGAAAAATAAAACATAGAAAAGGGGTGAGCTCAAATGCCCAGTAAGGATAACAATATAGCGGAAGCTTTCATAAATAAAAATAATCATTTAAGGCAATGTATAACTAAATCAAAAGCCTTTTAAACTTGAACATCAATATAATATGGAAAAAATAAAATGAAATAATTCCATTTACTTATTCACATGGATATTCTACTAATCGAATAATTACATGCAATACCAACAACCAATTTCATAATGATGAAATGCATAACTCCAGACTATCATAACCACAAAGCCAAGGCCTCGTGCCAAGACTACAAATAATATTTTGTCAAGGCCTTGTTCCAAGACACTAGTTTGTCTCATGAGACCTAGCGATGCATCGAGGAGCTATAGCAGGCTCCACCCATCACATATTAAGTCCAATTCATTCCCATATGATAAGGCTTAAACATAACATAAACATTTGTATTAAAACTAGCATACAAAATGTAAATAATTCAACCATAAACAATGAATGGTATAAAAATAACACATCCATAGTCAAACATATCACAATACAATACATAATTTTTGTATCATAATAAATCAACTTCAAATAAGCGTAAAATCTATCAAAGGATGTTGACATAGATGGAATCAAAACTCTTTTTTTTAGAGAAATATTTCTTTCTATTTTGAAATAATTTAAGAGTCATATATTTATAAAATAAAACATTTTATTTGAAAATATTCTTATAATATTTCAAGGGAAGCTTTGAAGATTTTATAACGGCGGAAAATAGCCGCACCCGCCGTATAAGTTAAAAAAACATTCTTACCTTAATTTTGCCGAAAAGGTTAAAAAGCACCTTCTTTGGAAAACGACAGAAAGATTCCTTTATAAACCTCTTATAAAAATTCAAACAAGGGTATAAATGTCTTTAACCCATATTCTTGTAAATAGTAAAAATGATTTGAAATACATTGTTATGAAAAATGGATATGGATGATAAAGAAATCCCAGTAGATTATTACGTATAAACAACCTCAGATAATGAAGAGATTGTGAAATAAAATTTACCTTGTACTTTTACTTGGTTGGGGTAGGTTAACCTCCTGTATAATGGTTAAATAATTGTTATTACATTATACAATAATCATATACATTAATATGATATCATATATGATCTTTTAACATTGATTTGTTAATAATATCTTAGTATTATCGTTGTTTCGGGTGTTAACTTACTCATTTTATTTTGTATGTTTTGTTACGTAAGCTATATTTGTCATGGATAGGTTGTATCTTAATCATATCCAGAATGATATAATGTCCTTGGATACTATTATTAATCATCAAATGAGAATTATACTTGAATGGATACGATGGAGAATGAAACTTATCGCGTGTGTGGAGACGGTAGTCCGTACGTACGCACGAGCGACAATATCATTCATTTTATATTAAAATAATATATATTTGGATGGTATATCATATATAAAGAATCATTATCATGTTACATTTATTATTTACATGAATCACAAATCATTATTATACACATCCAAATAATAATTTATTGAATAACAATCACAGCACGAAGTGGAGACGGTAAACCGTACGTACGCACGTATGGTGACATGTTATTCAAAGGATGGATATAATAACGAATATGATAGTACCATATTTATAATAAAATCACAGTATATATAAGATACTGGAGTTATTATTTTAGAATGGTAATAACGAAGAATGAAGAAGTGGAAGAAGAAAGGAACTTGAAAAAGGGTGGTGAAACCATTATCTCTTCGTATGGTTCTTCCTTTTGATTTCATCATAAGGGCTCCTTAAGTTAGATTTCTGACTAAAGGAAGGCCTCTAGGATGAAGTGAGGGAAGTTGAGAGAGTATTTGGGTAGAGTATTTCCGAACCAAAAGGCTTTAAAGGTGTGAGTTAATGAGAAGGGAGAGTTCCCTTTTATAAGGGGGGTGAGGGTTACCTTTGGAAAAGCTTGAAATATTATTTTATAATAAATTCATATTTGGTTTTATAAAAGCCCAAAAGTGGATTATTTAAAGTTTAAGGTGGGTATAGGTCTAAAACCACCCAACCAATAGAATTTAGATATGTTTGGGTCATTATACTAACCTTATCTTTAAGTATTAACACTTAGTTAATTAGTTTCACTTTGACAATGTCTCTTTGTATTTTTGTATTATATGGTTAATAAACATACAATATACATCCAAGAGACCCCTAAGTGGTCCATTAATGACACACCTATCATGATATAATTCTTTTGTACGAACCATATATTTTTAAGAATTTAATATCAATTAATAATATAATATTTGTTTTAAAAACTCTTTTATGTCAATTTTTACACTATTTAATAGTTGATTTTTGTAAAAATCATAAAATAATAATTAATTCAAAAAAAGTCAATTAATTCAATAATAATATCTCATATTATCCTATAAAATTAGTTTAATTCAAAAAAACTCTCATTTTATATTTATTTGGATATCTACAATATCAATCATTTTAATTTTTCAGTATTATGGTAATTACTGCATCACAATTGTGTCATAAATAAATTAAATTTTGTAATGTCCAAAAATTATAAAACAAATACCATTATGTAGGAAATATTTTTATCTTTCTAATTAATATTTATAGTCGAAAATAAAACATATATAACACTATGTAAAAATTGTTTTTCAAAAAGATATATACTTGTGTCATTTTTGTATTCATTTTAACTTAATTAAAATAAAGTGTCCCTATCACTTACAAGATTCACCATGGGGTCCCAAAATCGACGAAAAGATGCCCATGGTCGAACATTTATCAACCAATAATGTTAGGACACGTTTTAGGGTAAATTTGTATTATTATATTATTATTTTTTAACCCTTATTTACCGGATTTACCCTTTAACCATGGTAAATAAAATATTTACCAAAGTAATTATTCAAAATGTCTAAAAATAAAAGATACCTATTTAAAAAATTTGAACATCCTGATTACAAATATGGAGTCCATTTTTCCAAATTCAAATCACAGAGGTGGCAGAAGTTAATTTAAAATTAATTCCCACTGTCAAAACAAAAAGCGTGCTTTTAAGATATAATAACTATCAAAAGATTGATACTTGTTTATGTTCGGTTTAATTGTGAAAATATGTCTAATGACAAACATTGTATTAAATGGTAAAAATATATTCCAAATATACTTTAAAACCACTCAAATTCATAATTTATCACTATTAATTATTTTGATTAAAAAAATTGTTTTTAATTAAAATTTAGTAATTTTCACTATTCATCAAAATATTTAAGTTATCCGAAAAGTACCAAAATTTCACCGTAGGCTAAATTTGATACTCCGAATCCAAAAATGAAGTCCATTTTGAGTGATAAAATTTCTAAAATTTCAAAAAGTAGGTATTACTATTTATAACGGCTAGTTTTATTGGTTGTGGTGTGTGTTAGAACTCGATGTTGCGCACAACACATGCTATTGCATTATTCAAAGAGAAACGTAGCATAGAAGCTTGGGGTGTTACATTCACCCATACTTCAAATAATTTCGTCCTTGAAATTTCTAGAATACTACCGCATGAAAATACTCGGGTGGTTCTTCATCATAAGTTCCTCGGGTTCCCATCTTGCGTCTTCCATCTTATTGTTTCTCCACAAAACTATTAACAGACGTGTCGTCCGGTTTCTCAGTACTTGTTCTCTCGTATCAAGAATCTTGACGGGCTCTTCGCAATAAGAAAGATTAGGTTCCAGTTCTAATTCATCATAGGTGAGTACATGCGTTGGTTCAGGCATGTATTTCCTCAACAGAGATATGTGGAACACATCGTGAACTTTGGAGAGACTTGGCGGCATTGCCAATCGGTAAGCTACATCCCCAATTCGTTCTTGAATTTTGAAAGGTCCGATGTACCTGGGACTCAATTTACCTTTCTAACAAAAACATATGACTCATTTCCATGGAGATACCTTCAGGAAAACATGTTCACCGACTTGAAATTCCAAATCCTTCCTTCTATTATCGGCATTGCTCTTCTGCCTACTTTGAGCTACTTTGATGTGTTATTGGATTAACTTTACCTTTCCAATTGTTTCCTCTACCAGTTCTTGACCTATAAGTTTTCTTTCACCAATGTCATCCCAACAGTTCGGTGTACGACATCTCTTTCTATATAACGCTTCATATGGTTCCATCTGAATACTCGAATAGAAGCTATTGTTTTAAGAAAATTCTACCAGAGGTAAATATTGATCCCACATACCCTGAAAGGCAAGTGAGCATGATATCAACAAATATTCTAAGGTTTGAATAGTTCGTTCTGATTGTCCAACTGTTTGAGGGTGATAGGCAGTGCTAAAATGAAGTTCAGTGTCCAAGGCTTTCTGAAGACTTTTCAAGAATCTTGAAGTAAAACGGGGATCATGATCAGAAACAATCGATAGGGGTACTCCATGAAGTCTAACAACATCATCAATATATAGTCTTGATAGACGTTCCAGTGGTAGATCTTCTCTTATAGCAAGAAAATATGCTGACTTGGTAAGATGATCAACAATGACCCATATTTCATCGTTCTTTCTAGGAGTCTTTGGTAGCCCCATGACAAAGTCCATCATAATATTGTCTCATTTCCACTCTGGTATGGTAAGAGGTTGCATGAATCCTCCAGGATGCTGCCTTCTAGCTTTCACTTGTTGACAAACCATACATCATGACACAAAATCAGCAATCTCCTTCTTCATGTTTTCCCACCAATAATTTTCCTTCAAATCTCTATTCATTTTTGTGCTCCGAGGGTGTATAGAGAAATTGGAACTATGAGCATCATCCATCAATTCCCTTTTTAGATCAGGTATATCGGGAACACAAATCCTTTCAAAAATTTCAAAATTCTATCTTCATACACAAAGTCTCTCAATCTCCTATCATTCACAACTTTAATCTTTTTTTGAAATTCTTTATCATCGGTCTAAGAACTCTTAATTCTGTCTAGTAAATATGGTTTGGAAACCATTTGAAAAAGAATTGATTTTTCACCCTCCCTGGGTATTCCCATGTCCATCTTCACTAGATCCATGAAAATTGGATCCCTTTCAATTCTCATATTGTTCAAAACTCCTTGGTATTTTCTTCTCAAAGCATCTGCCACCTTGTTTGCCTTCCCCGGGTGGTAGTGTATCGTGAAATCATAATCCTTGTGTAATTCAAGCCATCTCCTTTGCCTCATGTTTTGTTCTTTTTGTGAGGAAAATATACTTCAAACTCTTTTGATCTGTATAAATCTCACATTTTTCACCATAGAGGTAGTTCCTCTATATCTTCAAAGCAAAGATCATAGCTGCTAACTCATGATCATGTGTAGGATTGTTTTTCTCATGAATTTTCAACTGTCGTGATGCATTGTAAATAACCCTATCATTCTGCATAAGGACACAACCATGTCCTTTCTTCGATGCATCACTATAAATAACGAACCCATCTTTCCCCAATGGAAGATTCAATATAGGAGCAATGAATATTATTTTCTTCAGTTATTCGAATCATTCTTCACACTCCTTTGTCTTATCAAATTTAACCCCTTTATGTGTGAGCTTCGTTAATGGGTTTGCCAATCGGGCAAAATTCTGGATGAAACGTCGATAATAACATGCCAAACTAATAAAACGGGGTACCTCAGTTATACTCGTAGGTGTTGTCCATTCTTGGATCTCCTTGGTCTTAGAAGGATCAACAGAGATTCCATCTTTAGAGACAATATGGCCAAGAAAAGAAATCTGTTGAAGCCAGAATTCACACTTGTTAAACATACCATATAATGCATGTCTTCTCAGAGTCTTCGGGATAATGTGCAAGTGACTTTCATGATCTTCGTAGCTTTTAGAGTATACCAAGATATCATCAATAAATACCACCACAAATTAATCGAGAGATTCCTTGAAAACTATATTCATCAGATCCATGAATACAGAGGTTGAATTAGTCAATCCAAAAGGCATTACTGTAAACTCGTAATGCCCGTACCTGGTTCGAAATGATGTCTTCAGAATGTCTTCCTTATTTACACACAACTGATGGTATCCAGATCGAAGGTCAATTTTGAAAAGTATTGAGATCCATGCTGTTGTTCAAATAAATCATCAATGCGATGTAGGGGATACTTGTTCTTTATCGTTATAGTATTGATCTCCTTATAGTCGATACATAACCTCATAGATCCATCTTTCTTTTTAACAAAAAGAACAGGGGCTCCCCATGGAGAAACACTAGGGTGATTAAATCCCTTATTACTAAATTTCTCTAGTTGTTTCTTTATTTCAACTAATTCAACAGTGGCCATTCTATAAGGGGTATTCGATATAGGCCTTGATCCAGGAATTAAATCAATGGAAAACTCAACTTCTAATTCTGGATGAGGTCCAGGTAAATCTTCCAGAAATACATCTACGTATTCATTCACAACAGGTGCATCCTCTATTTGAACATTCATTTCCTCACCCAAAGTCATTTCATTCTCTTCCTCCCCAATAAATGAATTTAGTTGAGCTACTAGGGGTGGATCTATATAATAATTAGGTGGTGACGATTCTGCTCTAATGATAAGGTGTTCCTTATCGTCGTCATCAAAAATCGTAACCTCCTCCTTCTTATAATAAATCTTCGCATAATAGTCTGAAATCCATTCCATACCGAGGATTATATCAAAATCAATCATTGGTATGATGATGAGATCAGCAGATAATGAACATTTATGTTCTCTAATAGGGACTGATTCACAAAACTTTGTTGCAATGATACATCCCTTAGGAGTTTTAACTGACAACTCCCTTGTTAAGTCAAATTGGAGATATCGAATTTTCATATCAAACTGGGATGATATGAAACAATGTGATGATCCAGAATAAAATAATGCATTTTCTAAGCATGAGGAAACCAATAAATTACCTGCCACCACGTCTTTTGGAGCATTTACCTCAGTAGTAGTGATCGAAAAATCTTGTCCTTGATCCCTTGGCCTTTTCTGAGGTAAGATCCCATGACGATTAGGACATTCATTTGCATAATGTTACATCTCCCTGCAATTGTAGCATTGAACAATGGTAGCTTCCTTCTTCCCTTTTCATTCACGATCTTGGTGGCCTTTTTCACTAAACATGTAAAAGACACCCATTCCCTTCAAGCAAGTACCAGGGTGTTTCTTCCCACATTTAACACAGGATGGATATTCAACCATTCCCTTCTTCCCCTTATTTCGATTCCTAGGTTGATCAGCAGATCTCTTCTTCTCTTTCTTTTCTCTAAAGTCATCAGACTTGGAGAATTCCTTTTCTGTCTTGATAGCACATTAGACAATGTCTTCATACGACGAGATGGATTTTGAGACTAATGCTCAATGGAGAAATGGTTTTAACCCATCAAAGAAACTATCCATATTACTTCTTGGGTTATGAATATAATCTCCAGCATACCATTCTATCCTTGTAAAGTTAGCCTCATATTTTGCGACATTCTCATCCTCCTTTTGTCTCAGACTCAGAAATTGCCTTTCCATATTTTCTCGATGGTCACGAGGAAAGTATTTTTCTAAAAATAGATCTTTGAACTCCCTATATTCTATATTTGATACATCATCATCTTCCTTCGTTTTTTGAATCAATGACCACAATTGATCAGCATCTCCAGTGAGGCGGTAAACTTTCATGATAACTTTTTCCCTTTCACTACTCCCCAAAGCCTGAAATATTTTCTGTAGGGAATTTATCCATTGCTTAGCTACTAAGGGATTTTTACTCCCATTGAACATTGGTGGTTGTTGCCTCATGAGTCTATCTAACATTGATCCTCCACGCTGTGGATCAGGGTGCTCCATACGAGTAAGGATATTATTCATAACCTGAGTGAGTTGTCCCAGTATGGTGATTAGCTGATTGGAACCAGTTGCATCACCAGCTCCACTATAATTATCTTGAGCAGGAGGGAAATCCCTACATGGAGTGAGTGCATTGATACGGTTTACATTTCATCCACTAGGCGCCATTTCTAAACAATGGCATAAACTAGATCAGTTTATGAATCAAAATACATAATTTCATACTTATAAAACACTTAACATAAATTGAACTCTTTATGGATATAATCCATAATCATAAAAAAAATTCTTTGAGGAAGTATATACTCATAAACCTTTCATACATATTTGTAATGAAAATGAGTGTTATCCTAAGCATATCCCCCAGGAGTGTCGTAACCAAGAGTGCATCAAGGCCTGTTGTCATGCACCAGTTCTTATTCGAGTCTAGCTCAAAGCAGTGTTTTTGGGTTTTACCCCTAGGTACATCTGTTCCAGATCCGCCTCTACCTGCTCATATCCAGACAGAGATGTATTGCTCAGAAAACTCACAAAATCTCTACAATATCAAAAATCTAGGAAGTTCTTCTATACTAATCCTCAAAGTTCATCTTAGGTCTACGTTCTCTAATCAGAGTTTATCTAAATCTATCTTCCATGGTTTGTACTAAACTTCCTCTGATACCAACTGTAATGCCCCGACCCCAGTTACCCAAAGTCGGTGAATTATTACATAACATTGGCATGATCACAGGAACGATTAAATATCGAAAGACCGATTGGTTTAGTATCCTTAGAAACACTAGATATATTCATAATGTTTTACATTACATCATGAAGTGAAACACTACTACAACAACATATTGTCTCCATAATCCACACTATTATCCCCTCATAATATCCCTGCAGGTCATTTATAATTTACTTCTTCACATCCTGGGAAAAATAAAACATAGAAAAGGGGTGAGCTCAAATGCCCAGTAAGGATAACAATATAGCGGAAACATTAATAAGTAAGAATAAAAATTTAAGGAAATGTATAACTAAAACAAAAGCCTTATAAACATGAACATCAACATATTATGGAAAAAATAAAATGAAATAATGCCATTTACTTATTAACATGGGTATTCTACTAAACAAATAATCACATGCAATACCAATAACCACTTTCATAATGATGGAATGCATAATTCCAGACTATCATAACCACATAGACAAGGCCTCAAGCCAAGACTACAAATAAGATTTTGTCAAGGCCTTGTGCCAAGACACTAGTTTGTCTCATGAGACCTACCGATGCATCTAGGAGCTATAACGGGCTCCACATGTAACATATTAAGTCCAATGCATTCCCATATGAAAAGGTTTAAACATAACATAAACATTTGTATTAAAACTACCATACGAAATGTAAATAATTCATCCATGAACTATGAATGGTATAAAAATAACACATCCACAGTCAAACATATCACAATACAATACAGATGTTTTGTATCATAAAGAATCAACTTCAAATAAGCGTAAAATCCATCAAAGGATGTTGACATAGATGAAATCAAAACTCTTTTTTAGAGAAATATCACTTTATATTTTGAAATAATTTAATAGTCATATATTTATAAAATAAAACATTTTCATTGTAAATATTCTTATTATCTTTCAAAGGAAGCTTTGAAGATTTTATAACGGAGGAAAATAGACGCACCCGCCGTATAAGTTAAAAAAAACATTCTTACCTTAATTTTGCCGAAAAGGTTAAAAAGTACCTTATTTGGAAAACGACAGAAAGATTCCTTTATAAACCTCTTATAAAAATACATACAAGGGTATAAATGTCTTTATCCCATATTATTCTAAATAGTAAAAAAAAATTGAAATACATTTTTAAGAAACATGGATGTGGATGATAAAGAAATCCCAGTAGATTATTACGTATAAACAACCTCGGATAATGAAGATATTTTGAAATAACCCTTACCTTGTACTTTTCCTTGGTTGGGGTAGGTTAATCTCGTGTATAATGGTGAAATAATTGTTATTATATTATAAATGAATCATATACATTAATATGATATCATATATTATCTTTTAACATTGATTTTTTAATAATATCATAGTATTATCGTTGTTTCGGGTGTTAAGTTACTCGTTTTATTTTATATGTTTTTTTACGTAAGCTATGTTTTTCATGGATAGAATGTATGTTAATCATATCCAGAATGATATCAAGTCCCTATATACTATTATTAATCATCATATGAGAATTATACTTGAATGGATAAGATGGAGAATGAATTTTATCGTGTTTGTGGAGACGGTAGTCCGTACGTACGCACGAGCGACAATATCATTATTTCGATATTAAAATAATATATAATTGGATGGTATATCATATATACAGAATCATTATCATGTTAAATTAATTATTTACATGAATCACACATCATTATTATACAAATCCGAATAATAATTCATTGAATAACAATTACACCATGACGTGGAGATGGTAAGCCGTACGTACACATGTATGGTGAAATGTTATTCAATTGATGGATAGAATACTAAATATGATTGTACCATATTTATAATAACATAAAACTATATATAAGATACTGGAGTTATTATTTTATAATAGTAATAACGAAGAAATAATAAGTGGAAGAAGAAAGGAACTTGAAAAAGGGTGGTGAAACCATTACCTCTTCTTTGGGTTCTTCCTTTTGATTTGATCAAAAGGCATCATTAAGTTAGATTTATGACTAAATTAAGGCCACTAGGATGAAGTGAGGGAATTTGAGAGAGTATTTTGGCAGAGATTGGCCGATCCAAAAGGTTTTGATTGTGTGAGTTAACGAGAATGGAGAGTTCCCTTTTTATAAGAGGGGTGAGGGGTACCTTTTGAAAAGCTAGAAATATTATTTTATAATAAATTCATATTCGGTTTATAATGGCTCAAAATTAGATTATTTAAAGTTTAAGGTGGGGATAGGTTGATACCCACAAAAACAATAGAATTTAGACAGGTTTGGGTCATTATACTAACCTTATCATTATGTTTTATCTCTTAGTTAATTAGTTTCACTTTTACAATGTCTCTTGGTATTTTTGTATTATATGGTTAATAAACATACTATATACATCCAAGAGACCCCCAAGTTGTCCATTAATGATACACCTATAATGATATAAGTCTCCTGGTCGATCCTTAGATTTTTAGGAATTTAATATCAATTAATAATATAATATTTTGTTTAAAAACTCTTTTGTGTCAATTTTAACACTATTTAATAGATGATTTTTGTAAAAATCATAAAAGAATAATTACTTCGAAAAAGGTCAATTAATTCAATATTAATATGTCATATTATCCTATAAAATTATTGTAATTCATAAAAAGTCTAAAATTATATTTATTTGGGTATATACAGTATCAATCATTTTAATTTTTCACTATTATGGTAATTACTGCATCACCATTGTGTCATAAAAAAATTAAATTCTTTAAAGAATAAAAATTATAAATAAAATACCATTATGTTGGAAATATTTTTATCTTTCTAATAAATTTTTTTAGTCGAAAATATAACATATATAGCCATATGTAAAAGTTTTTTTTCGAAAACATATATACTTGTGCCATTTTTGTATTCATTTTAACTTAATTAAAATAAAGTATCCCTATCACATACAAGTGGCACCATGGGGTCCCAAAATCAACCCAAAGATGCCCATGGTCGAACATGTATCAAACAATAAGGTTAGAACACGTTTTAGGGTAATTTATTATTATTATATTATTATTTGTTAACCCTTATTTACCGGATTTACCCTTTAACCATGGTAAATAAAATATTTACCGAAGTAATTATTCAAAATGTCTAAAAATAAAAGTTACCTATTTACACAATTTGAACATCCTGATTCCAAATATAGAATCCATTTTTCCATATTCAAAACACAGAAGTTGCAGAAATTAATTTAAAATAAATTCCCGTTGTCAAAACAAAAAGCATGTTTTTAAGATATAATAACTATCAAAAGATTGATACTTGTTTATGTTCGGTTTAATTGTGAAATTATGTCTAATGACTAACAATGTATTAAATGGTGAAAATATATTCGAAATATACTTTAAAACCACTCAAAATCATAATTTATCAGTATTAATTATTTTGATTAAAAACGTTTTTTTATTAAAATTTAGTAATTTTCACTATTCATCAAAATATTAAAGTTATCTGAAAAGTACCAAAATTTCACCATAGGCTAAATTCTATAATTTGAATCCAAAAATGAAGTCCATTTTGAGAGATAAAATTTCTATAATTTTAAAAAGTACATATTACTATTTATAACGGCTAGTTTGATTGGTTGTGGTGTGTGTTAGAACTCGATGTTGCGTACAACACACGCTATTGCATTATTCAAAGAGAAACGTACCGTAGAAGCTTGAGGGGATACAGTAATTTTTACTGATGATAAATTATAAAATTTTTGGTATTATATAGGAATAGTCTGGGGAATTCATTATCATTTCTCAAACATAGGTTTCAGACGATATAAAATGAAATAACAATAACCCCAAATCATCCCATGGTATTTTCCCATGGTTTTCAGACATGGTTTTTTTGTGAAATGGTAGTGGTTCACATTGTTTTATAATCACAATTACAAATTCAATAAAATAATTTTTTTATGTGTAGGTGGGTCATACTATTAAATATTGAATTTTAGAAAATTAAAATATATTATATGTTTTGGAGGATTCATAATGACATTATTAAATAAATAAATTCAATGTAAAATCAAATTATTTAAATGGAAAACATATATTTGGTCACATAAATATTTTATAATAATTATTTTATCACTTATGAGTCATTAAGAGGTCATAATACACAACATATATTTATATGGTATTTAATGCTTATCCAAAAATTTGATTCTATCAAAGAATTGTGAAAAATTTAACGTTTGGTGATTTCAGTTTTGTAATTCCAATAATTATATTAATTTATAAAAATAATTTTCTAAATATGTTCATTTTCACTTTTAAAATAATAATCATCATTTATTGATAAATGATGGGTTTTTTTTACAAAAAAAGATTTTTAACCCATATAAAGAAAATACATTTTATTTCATAAATATTTTATGATAATTTATATTTAATAAATATTATTTAATAATGATATTTTATTAAAATATTATTTAATTCAAAAATACATTAATTTATGAAAATAAATTTCATATTTGAATTTGAATATTACCCCACCATACTATTTGTGTTTTATTTTATAAGATTCATTTATAACGAAACAATGATAGGATGAAAATATATTCATTATTCTACGAAAAATAATGTATATAAACATATTGATACACTCTTGATACATATCCCATTAATACACCTACAAATGCCCAAAGAGTTTGGTGTTTGATAGTGAGACTATCATGGGTCAGTTCAACATATATGGTTTTGGACGAGATCTCAATGATATTGAACTTATACCATAAATATTTTTGATCATTCTTTTGTTTTTGGATAACAAAGATGTCTTAGCCAAGGAAAACCCCCTAGATGCTACCTCCCTCAAAAGCTCTATTAAATGGTCTTCATTGGGTATGATTCTACAGGTTGAGGCCATATCATACTTTGTATGCATCAATTGGAATTGTTAAAGTCGTAAATTTATACTAATCATGTGATCATTATTCAATTAATATATTATCAATGGTAATGATTCTTAAAGGTCTTTTAGTCCAAATAAAATATAATAAAACCAAATAATTTCATGTGTTTTCTATAAACATAATACATCGTAATACATTTAATAAAAATAAAGGGGTATTATTATTTATAGCAGTTTTGGTCATTACAACCTATATTCCTCAAAGATATATCCCTTCATAAGAACTTCTCCTAGATTGATACTTGATTCATTGTAAAATATAGTGTATCTCCTACTGGTCTATGGGAGAATCAGGACTGGTTCAGAAGTCAATCTAACTTTTAGCTCCTAAAAGGATACCCCACATGTATATATCCATTCAAACATCACCCCCATCATAGTGAATAGAAAAATATGTGATGATAGGTGTGATAAATCATACATGAAACTTTTTCAATATCTATCTTACCTATTAAACACAGTTTTTCAAATAAATTCTTACACTAATCCTAGAAAATTATAGATCCCACCATATCTGCGTCAAATGATACTATAATATCTTAGATAATATTACCTAGGAAATAAATCTTATCCATATAGAAGTAAAATATTCTTAGTTTAGAATATACTTTATGCTATCTCAGTATATAAAAAATGAACTCATGATTTTTTCCATGGTCCTGTCGATTGTGAGAAAACATCAAGATATTGTTCATGAATACCACCAAAAACGAATCCAATAAGAATGGAAACATTGTTCATTAGCACCATGAAATTTTTTTGTCGGTTTCTAAGATGAAACAACATAACCAGAAACTCATATTGACCATTCATCGTATGAAATAATGAATGATGTATGTATTCATGTCGAATGTGAACATGGTTATATGAAGATATCAAATCAATTTTTGGGAACACCAGAGCTCCCTGGAGATAATCAAAGATATCATCTATCCGTGGAGATGGATACTAGTTATTAATCGTATGAAGGTTCATTTCCTGATAATTAATTTATATCTTAGGGGTCAGATATGAATTTTTCATAAAATATCAAAAACACCCAAGGAGAAGTACTAATCTGTATAAACTCCTTTTCCTCTATGTACTCTAGCTGCCTCTTGAGATCATGTAACTAAATAGTATCCATCCTATAATGAGGAATGGATGTTGATGTATCTAATTGAACACTGTATATGGACAAATACAATTCTCTATTAAGAGGAAAACTAGTAAATTTATCTAGGAAAATGTACCTGAAATGATCAACCACATTAGGAAAATATTCTAAACACGATCTGTGATAATCCAGATACTAAATATCAATCTTAGATGCCATCCCCCCCAACCAATGATTTTTTTGTGTAGTTAGTCTAAACATAACATCCCATTCATCCTTTTGAAAAAAAACTATACTCTACGGTGATGTGAAGGTCACCCTCCAGTGATAGAAATTGATATGGGATTGACAAGAAACTGGAAAATCCATCTCGGTTATGTTGTCAAACCATATCATCTCAAGGGAAAAAAGATTCTATATGAAGTTACACCCTCTAATCTAAAGGGAGAACCCCATATACTTATGTATATCCCCTATTATAACCCCTAATGGAGTTTTAATCATTATCATGCTATCATAAAACATAACAACGATCCAACGAACTCCCATAACATGTATATGTGTGAAGCTATGAGAAGTAATTATATCAATAAGATAAGATTCAGGCATATATGATACTAAGATACTACCTCTCACCATAGATGGATCAGTGATATGGTCCTTAGTTATTGGATGTATAGAATTTATTTGGAATGAATCATGGACCTATGAAAAAACCTCACTACTGATGTAGGAAAAATATTCTCTATAGTTACAACTGCTACTTATATACCATATCCATGAACACCACCTCATTAGGAATGATCAGTTCTACTCTAGACCTCATCTTGACATAGATTTGTAAAATTGAATCCCAAACTTGGTGTCAGAGATAACCCCCTTCCACTAACTATTAGAGGTAAGGTCTTGAAAAAATGTTGTGTGTTGCCCTTTCGTCTGCAATCTCAGTGCTTTGTTCAGTCTCTACCACACAGAAACCTCATAAGTCACCATATACCACGCTGATGATAAAAAAATCACTATGATTACTAACAACTATGCTAGTACTCCACACACATGAGACCTCAAAATGTCACTTCCTACCACTAGAAGATGAACAACTTAGTCAAGAGGTCAAAGTTACATACTCTCCACCTCTTTCTTCCCTCAGGATCGTGTCTGTAATAAGCGACTAATTAATTATCTCAGTAGGAGTCTTCAATTTAAACAAGTTGACATATGATCAAGAGGAATTTTGGATACCTTCCTCACGCAATCTCACCCTCAATAAAACATAACCTAGATGAATTAGTAAAAAACACTATTACTCTATAAATAGTGCCAAATACTCCATAACTATCATTATTCCCTACTCCAGACGCGTGAACTCAGTGGCCTGATCTACCATTAATGAATCAAGGAAAAATAATTCATAAAATATTCATTGTAAATCCCTCCATACCATATATCTCATTATATCATCTTAGTTAAAAATTTGCCACCAGTTCTTTTTTTGTTCCTAGAAGCATAAAATTCATGAACATAAGTATTCTATCCATATGAGTCTCTATATGATCGACAATCGAAAACATAGTCTCAAGCCACTCCTCGGAATCCTATAGAACACCATCCCCAGAAAACCAAATAGGATGATAATATTTAATCACATGGATCAGCTCTCCATATATGAAATGAGTCATAGTTCTCCTTTGAATTTCTATAGATATCATAAAAATCCCTTTTGGAACGATTCCTTAGAACCTGCGTCAAAAAAAACTATGGGTGTTGTAGTTAGAAATATACCATGTTCTACTGATATCCCATGGCCAACCACCTCTAAAGAATGTACCTCGCTAACCTCCATGCATGCTAATGGAGGTCTTATTGGTAGAATGTCACTATAATTCTAACAACACACCTCATAAATGATAAATAACAAAATATATCATAGCTAAAATCATATTATTTGTGTAATATTTCATATAAATATATCACAACCCTATACCTTCTCTTAATTCCAGGACTGGGTAAAAAGAAACAGTCACATCCATCCCTAGATATAATGTCTACTAACCACTCTATATTCAGATCTAGGTCATGTTATCTATTTAAAAAAATTCGAATTTTGGTTGATTTCATATTCATTTCACATTTATATCACTCTTCAAATTGAATGGGTGAACCAAATGGGTCACGACTTGTAATTCAAATGGTCTCATAAAACTCATGAACTGAAATCTATCATCTTGTTAATTCATACCATATCATGACCAATGGTTCATGATTGTACTTGTCATAGTTGACTTCTTAGTGTGACTATTATATCATAATCAATAAAACTTTATATAGGATATGAAAACCAATATTATTACCAACCATAAGTCTTTGTTCTATATAAGAATCATTTTTCACCGCCATGTATTCTCCATGCAAGGTATATATCACTAATTAATTCTTTCAAAGAAATAATCCTATATGTAATGGAGCATTTCATGTCATTTTAATCATAATAGGTTCATAAAATGATTCATTAGATGGATACCCTTATCTCATCGGGTAGTGGTAAAAGACCCCTCAATCATATCAAAAATAATATCAAAATTCACATTCCAGACCCAATGGTGGAATCAAATATAATGTAATTTAAAAAATATTAAAAACAACAATTAATGTTCTAGGAATATTGGATAACTCTTATACGTGGTTTAAAAAATCTCAGGAACATCTCATTACCAAATTCCAATTCCTTTTAATACCATATTTATTGTCTGAAAATAGCAAAATAGAAAAAATTAAAATTCTCGGATACCACTTGGTAACATCCTATCCTAGATGCCACTAAACTATGTTCTGAGCTAGTGGGTCACATTGCCTGAAGTGCACCTCCCTAAACACCAAAGGCGTACAACTAGCAGCAAGGTCCATCCTTGTGGCTATGGGGAGATTATTCCCTCATTTCTAAGTGTATAATAGTGGTACTAAACATATTGGATAGTAGAATAAGCAGTAAATCAATTATAAAGAAGATAAACATACAAGATGATAATATATAAACAAATCAAAATGTAAAAACATTAATAAAATTATGAGTCATGTCATGTCTCTAAAAAGTAATTAAAATAATTGTACAAGAATCAGTACAATACATGTATCAAATATACCCAAAATACCAAAAAAATTATCCCATTTAATATCTAGAATCACAGCTTAGTAATGTACTCCCCTCATCCTAATCATAACAGAAATCAATAATCTTACTCTAGGTTCTTACCCTAGTCTACATAGATCCTCTTGTGTATATGTTAACCAAAAAAGTGCCGAAACTGTATTTTAAATAATACTCACCAAGCCATAACCAATAGTTTCTATAACAAAACCAGTATGTGTGATACAAGCTATGTAGTGTGAAATGTATATCAACGGTATAATGAAATGTCAAAAATGTAGAGTCCCGAAGCTTGACGTACATGGACATTACATTACTTTTGCGGAATACTTAGTACATAACAAAAACACACACACCAGGATCGTCATAGTTTACTGTCTTTGGAAACTCGGAATATAATCTTCTAATCGTGGTGAAAGATCATCAACATCTCCCATAAGGATCTTCTTTTTTTACCTAAAACCATTCTTTATATCCTGGGGAAAAGAAAACATAAAAGGGTGAGCTCAAATGTTCAGTAAGGGTAATCAAAATAAATATCAATCACATCATATTCATAAGAACATAACATTTTGGAAATCTTAACCTGCAAAAGGAAGCATAATTTCATAACATGGGATAAATCATAGTAGTGAAATGAAATCCCAAAAATAATAACATAAAACATGAAACTTTGTGGAATACACACATAATCATAGAGAATCATTTTTTATCAGTCAAGACTCATTGCCAAGACTATCTTAGTGGACAAATTCCATTTCTGAATCGAGTCACCCTCATTTCAGTCCTGTTTCACTGAACCAGTATAACCTACCGTTCCAGCCATGTCAATCTCATGAGATATAAAATCTTTACCCAATGCATTGGAGGGAGATATAGGTCCCACCCATCTCATAATGAAACCATTCTTATGTGTGCCACAAAATCGTAAATCATACATCATAGCATAACCAATGTAATAAAAATGGGAATCTTAAACATCATGACATCATAAAAAAATTCATATAAGATAGAGGAATTCATAAAAATAATTCCATCACAACAGAATAAAATCAATGTAATAATAGGGATATAAACAGAACCCTTTATTATCTTAGATGGAAAATAATTTTTATAAAACACTTGAACTTCATTCTTGAGAAAAATATCCTTTCTACTTCAAAAACATGTTTCCTTTCTTAACATGTCATCCAATTTTAAACTAAAAGAAGTTTATTAAAAATAAACTTGAAAACTTGTAAAGGAAACTTCTTGGAAATAATGTTTTAAAAATCCATTAATGTCGTATAAGTTAAAAAAACATTATTCGTACTTTTGTCTGAAAAGTCAAAAAAGTGCCTCGTACGAAAAACAACAGAAGATTCCTTTCATATATTTTACTAATAACTCACTGAAGGGTAAAATAGGATTAAAACAATTGTAGGTGAATGGAAATAATATTACATATTGAGGAAACATGGATGTGGATGATAAAATACACCACAATAAATGCCAAAGTATAAACAATCTCGGATAAAAATGAAATTGTGATATTTCCCTTACCATAGGTCCAATTTGATTCGTAAGTGTCCGAACCTCCTATATAATGAGTTAAATAATGTCATTGACTTATTATAGAATCATATTCATTATTATGATATCATATATGGTTCACTTATGACTTTATATTACCCGTTCTTTTGTAAATTCAATGTTAAAGAGTGTTTTGGGTAAAATCGTTTCATTTGTCGTCCATGTTTTGACTTATAATTATTCATATGATTACTTATATCATGATTACATAATTTTAGAATATAAAACATGATTTATATATACTATATATTCATAATATACATATATATAATAAATCAGTAAATGGAATGAAATACACCATTCATGGAGACATTAGGTCGTACATACGCATGAACGCTGTTTTCGTTTCCTTATTGAGTTGAATGGAATTAAGTAGATGACATACATATATGTACACATAAATCCAGTATCATTATTATGTCATATATTTCATGATTACTTTTTATATATACTTTATAATCATTCATGAATGGTTAAAGTGGAGAATGAATCTCATCGCGTCGTGGAGACGGTAGTCCGTACGTACGCACGAGCGATGATATCATTCTCATGATCGTGGGACATTATTGGAGTGTATGTATACTATTTTAGAATCAATATCACTTTAAAATAATCATATATAGTAATTGTTTACACATTATACCCATCCATGTAAGGTGGTGGTGGAAAATAGATTTCACCACGGCGTGGAGACGGTATTCCGTACGTACACACGCGCGGTGATTTTGTTTTCCATAGGATGGACAGATGGTGAAATAGGGTTGTTTAATACTTATAATAACATATCAGTATATGATTGATACTGATGTTATTACTTCATAATGAAACAACTAAATAAGAAGAAGTAGAAGAAGAAATAATGATGAAAGAATCGGTAACAGACATTACCTCTTCTTTGAAGTGCTTCTTTGAGACCTCCTTTTAGGGCACTAAAAATAGGTCTTTGAAGAAGACCAGAACCTCTAGGATGTCTCTAGGAAAGTGGAGAGGAGAAATTGGAAGGGTTTTCCCGAGCGTGAAGGCTCAAAGTGGTGTGAGGAATAGAGGGAGGAGGTGCCCTTTTATAAGGGAGGAGAGGGGCTCCTTTGGAAAACTAAAAATATTATTTTATTATAAAGTCATATTCGGTATTAAATAGCTCAAAATTGATTTATTTATAAGATAAGGTGGGGATGGGTCGAAATAATCTCATTCAATAGAATTTAGACATGTTTATGTTCCTATTTTAACCTTTTCATTTTGATTTAACATTAAGGTAAATAATTTTACTTTTACCGTGTCTTCTTGTGTTCTTACACTATAAGGTTAATAAACTTACTATCAAAGCCAAACGAACCCCAAGTTGTTTATTATATATATATATATATATATAACATTATCTATTTCATTTGGCCGAACCTTAGATTTTTAAGAATAAAATAACAATTAATAATACAATATTTGTTTTAAAAACTATTTTATGTCAATTTTGACACTATTTAGTAATTGATTTTTGTGATAATCATAACAGAATGATTAGTTCTAAAAAAGTTAATTAAATCAATTCTAACACGTCATATTAACCTAGAAAATTAGTGGAATTCAGAAAAAGTCTCAAATTACATTTATTTGGGTATTTATAACATCAATTATATCAATATTTCATTAATAAGATAATTACTGCATCATCTTTGTGTCATAAATAACTTAAAATATTTAATGTCTAAAAATTAAAAATAAAATACCATTATGTAGGAAATCTTTTTATCTTTTCAATTTGTATTTATAGTTGAATTTATCGTATGTATAACCCTATATTAAAAATGATTTACTTATTAAACATTGATTTTAACTATTTTAACCCTTCTTTAAATAAATTAATAATAAATGTCCTAATCTAATCCAAGTGAGCCTAAATGATCGTATTTTATTCCTAACGTTGTATTTGGTCGAATTACACTTATCCAATAGAATTAGGACATGTTTTGGTATAATAATAATAACATTTTTACCCTTAATTACCCTATTTACTTTTAACCATGGTAAAAAAAAGTAAAAAGTTACTCTTCACCAAAAATTATTTTCATCTCATTGAACCACATTTTACTTACTGACATCAACCGTGTCTCTCGGATTTTTAAAATTCCACTCACAGAAGCGGTAAAATTACATTTTATGAAAAATTAATTTTTTTTAACTACCACTTAGTGATTTCACTATACATCAAAAAAATGAGAGTTTCCAGAAAAATACAAAAAATTAGGCCTAAACTATTTTTGATATTATGAACTCAAAACTGATGTCTATTTTACCAAATTCAAAACATATCAGTTTCATTAAATAATTTAAAAATTAATTCCTGTCGTCAAAACAAATAGCGTGTTCTTAAGAGATAATAACTATCAAAAGATTGACACTTGTTTATGTCTGGTTTAAATGTAGAAATACATCCAATGACCCACATTGTATTAAATTATAAAAATATATTCTAAATATACTTTAAAACCACTCATAATTTATCACTATTAATTATTTCGAATAAAAATGTTGTTTTTAATTAAAATTTAGTAATTTACACTATTCATCAGAATATGAAAGTTATCCGAAAAGTACCAAAATTTCACCCTAAGCTAATTTCGATATTCTTAATCAAAAAATGAAGTCCATTTTGAGAGATAAAATTTCTAAAATTTTAAAAGGTTGTTATTTCTATTCATAACGGCTAGTTTTAATAATATTTTAATAGCATATCGTTGTTTAGTGAAACTCGGTATTGCGTACTACACACGCTATCGAGGAAGGTTGTGATTGCGTGTAATGCAAGGCAAGTCAAGGATGCATGTTGTGAAAGCTCCTTTTTTTTGTACCGTACAACACAATACATTAATGAAATTAAAAAGAATATTTTTCATAAAATCTCGGGGTGTTACATTCTACCCCCCTTAAAATGAATTTCACCCTCGAAATTCGTCGGGGTTATAAATCGTTTACTATTCATAGAAACCCACATCATAAAAGGGAGTACTGAAACTTAATTTTAAAAAATAAAGTATGAAACGTAATGATTACCCAATCTAACTCATCACTGGGTTTCCACGTAGGAAAATATAGGTGAAAATATGGATATAAAAGAAAAATCTAACCATCATGTTACAATGGAGAGTGGTAGAGAACATGGCTATGAAAAATCCATCGATCATAAAGCCATAGATTTGTGATGATCTAAGGTACCATCTGATTTATCTGATATAATGGTACTATGACAACATTTTTGGTTTTCAAGATCATTTCCCTAAAGATGATGAAATTAGAATTAGAATAAATACTTTCCTGATTTTGGTATAGTCTCACCATTGGTCATTATTTGGACATTTTCTACTTCATATTTTAAAGAAATGAAGTGGAATTTTTCATTCATGAAGTGTTAGCAGATCATGTGATAAAATGATAGGTCATTCCATCTGTCTAAAAAAAGGTTATAAAAATCATCAAAAATACATAAGTCCATCTATAGTGAGATTAATCATATATGGTTCCTAAAATGGACTTATAATTCATATATCATACTGCTTAATATAATAAAACTAGTTTCTACTAAACAGGGACTTCTTGTAGGCCAGTGGTAGGCGATAAAGGCAAGTCGCACTTCGGTTGTCGGTTCTATTCCCACAGCCTTGTCTGACGCGATGGGCTATCGCCCGTCCTACAGGTTATCCTTTTTCTAAAACTACATTACTAGAACATCCCATAAATAATATCGAAAAATATTCTATCCTTAAACAATACTAACTTATGTAAAAAATAATCCATTCCAATCGTTAGGCTTATCCAAAATACTGCAGTCCACTCTCATAATATAGTGAAAATGATTACCAGATATTTAATACCATCGTTGATCCCCATATAACACAAGATATGTTTTGTTGGTCACATTCTAAACATTCAAAGGCCTTAATCATGTATTCTCTTGAATACCCATTGAACCTTAGTGAAAACAAGAATGTTGTTAAAAGTTAACTCATTCCACATACCAAAAACCCAAAATTCTATATACTCAAACCATGATATAACTATTTCCTTATATCAGTCATGAGCTCATTAATATGGTAAAACATTTCATTTTCTCGTTTTCCATTCATTATGTGCATATCATCTACATTCCTAAAATATCTGAATAACCTTTCATGGATACTGGTACCATTAATCATACACTTTCAAAACTGAAGGAAAGACAACAGTGTGACAATCCTTATATTTCTCTTTATTCCATAGTACCATGATATTACTTATACAACATTACACATGATAAACATGTAATCATTCCACTACATTCTTAAACCATTGACCGAGCTTCAAAAATTCATTCATCTCACATATCATTTGTAGTGTCTTCATCATCATCAACATAAAAACTACCCATACGACCATACTAATTCTCTTCAAGAGACTTTACCTTAGGGAATTGGTTTTCATAATGCCCGTACATTCCACATATAAAACATTTAACCATTGTTGATGTCGTAGAAATACCATTATCCTCATCCCTGGTGTTAACTGTTCCTTTTCATTTGCACTTACTGGCTTTGTGTCCTTCTTTTCCACACCCAAAGCATCTTCCAATTCATTTGAAACATTCTCCTTGATGCCTCTTCCCACATGATTTGAATAGGGGAAATTGAACTTTCTTTCCTCTATGATCATCATGGAACTCCATCATTCTCTTATTAGCAATGTCAGGAAACTTACCAAATTTTACTTTATTGATCATATTATGAGATTGCTGATTCGGCATAATAATGATGTTTGGACTTCCAAATCCCATTTCATTTGGTTTCTCATGAATAATATCATTCCATTGTCTATAATATCCTCCATTATCGTGAATCATCTTGTTTCCAGCCATTTTCTAATACCCAAAAAGAATAGTGTGAGAGGAAAAACTCATGCTAGGGAAAACAACATAGTAAAGGGGGAGTATCCTCAATATCTAACATCTTAGGTTAAATTCTATGATCGTTACCGTAGTTCTAGGACGTATACTTATCCTTAGGGACATCCCTAGACATACCTTAGAAATATCTATAGAGATCTCACTAAAGTCCTCGCATCCTAGTTTCCAAAGGTTGACTAAACCTTTCCTCGGATACCAACTGTAGAGACCCGAAGCTTGACGTACATGGACATTACATTACTTTTGCGGAATACATAGTACATAACAGAAACACACACACAAGGATCGTAATAGTTTAGTGTCTTTGGAAACTCGGTATATAATCTTCTAATCGTGGTGAAAAATCTTCAACATCTCCCATAAGGATCTTTTTTTTACCTAAAACCTTTATTTATATCCTAGGAAAAAGAAAACATAAAAGGGTGAGCTCAAATTCTCAGTAAGGGTAAACAAAAGAAATATCAATCACATCATATTCATAAGAATATAACATTTTTGAAATCTTAACCTACAAAAGGGAGCATAATTTGATAACATGGGATAAATCATAGTAGTGAAATGAAATCCCAAAAATCATAACATAAAAAATGAAACTTTGTTTATACACACATAATCATAGAGAATAATTTCTTATTAGTCAAGACTCATTTCCAAGACTATCTTAGTGGACAAAGTCCATTTCTGAACTGAGTCACCCTCGTTTCAGTCCTGTTTCACTAAACTGGTATAACCTACCGTTCTAGCCATGTCTATCTCATGAGGTATAAAATCTTTACCCAATTCATTTGAGGGAGATATAGGTCCCACCCATCTCATAATGAAACCATTCGTATGTGTGCCATAAAATCATAAATCATACATTGTAGCATAACCCATGTAATAAAAATGGGAATCGTAAACATCGTGACATCATAAAACAATTAATATAAGATAAAGGAATTCATAAAAATAATTCCATCACAACATAATCAAATCAATGTAATAATAGGGATATAAACAGAACCCTTTATTATCATAGATTGAAAATAATTTTGATAAAACACTTGAACTTCATTCTTGAGGAAAATATCCTTTATACTTCAAAAACACTTTTCCTTCCCTTACATGTCATAAAATTTTAAACTAAAAGAAGTTGATTAAAAATAAACATGAAAAATTTTAATGGAAACATCTTGGAAATAATGTTTTAAAAATCCATTCATGCCGTATAAGTTAAAAAAAACATTCTTCGTACTTTTGTCTGAAAAGTCAAAAAAGTACCTCATATGAAAAACGACAAAAGATTCCTTTCATATCTTTTATTAATAACTCACCGAAGAGTAAAATAGGATTTAAACAGTTTTAGGTGAATGTAAATAATATTACATATTGAGGAAACATCGATGTGGATGATAAAATACAACCTAGTAAATGCCAAAGTATAAACAATCTCGGATAAAAATGAAATTTTTATATTTCCCTTACATTAGGTCCGATTTACTTCGTAAGTGTCCGGAACTCCTGTATAATGATTTAAATAATGTCATTGACTTATTAAAGAATCATATTAATTGTTATGATATCATATATGGTTCACTTATGACTTTATATTACCCGTTCTTTTGTATATTCCATGTTAAAGAGTGTTTTGGGTAAACTCATTCCATTTGTCGTCTGTGTTTTGACTTGTAATTATTCATATGATTACTTATATCATGATTACATAATTTTAGAATATAAAACATGATTTATATATACTATATATTCATAATATACATATATATAATAAATCAGTAAATGGAATGAAATACACCATTCATGGAGACAGTAGGCCGTACGTACGCATGAACGCTGTTTTCGTTTCCTTATTGAGTTGAATGGAATTAAGTAGATGACATACATATATGTACACATAAATCCAGTATCATTATTATGTCATATATTTCATGATTACTTTTTATATATACTTTATAATCATTCATGAATGGTTAAAGTGGAGAATGAATCTCATCGCGTTGTGGAGACGGCAGTCCGTACGTACGCACGAGCGATGATATCATTCTCATGATCGTGGGACTGTATTGGAGTGTATGTATACTATTTTAGAATCAATATCACTTTAAAATAATCATATATAGTAATTGTTTACACATTATACCCATCCATGTAAGGTGGTGGTGGAAAATAGATTTCACCACGGCGTGGAGACGGTATTCCGTACGTACACACGCGCGGTGATTTTGTTTTCCATAAGATGGAAAGATGGTGAAATAGGGTTGTTTAATACTTATAATAACATATCAGTATATGATTGATACTGATGTTATTACTTCATAATGAAACAACTAAATAAGAAGAAGTAGAAGAAGAAATAATGATGAAAGAATCGGTAACAGACATTACCTCTTCTTTGAAGTGCTTCATTGAGACCTCCTTTTAGGGCACTAAAAATAGGTCTTTGAAGAAGACCAGAACCTCTAGGATGTCTCTAGGAAAGTGGAGAGGAGAAATTGGAAGGGTTTTCCCGAGCGTGAAGGCTCAAAGTGGTGTGAGGAAGAGAGGTAGGAGGTGCTCTTTTATAAGGGAGGAGAGGGGCTCCTTTGGAAAACTAAAAATATTATTTTATTATAAAGTCATATTCGGTATTAAATAGCTCAAAATTGATTTATTTATAAGCTAAGGTGGGGATGGGTCGAAATAATTTCATACAATAGAATTTAGACATGTTTAGGTTCCTATTTTAACCTTATCATTTTGATTTAACATTAAGGTAAATAATTTTACTTTTACCGTGTCTTCTTGTGTTCTTACACTATAAGGTTGATAAACTTACTATCAAAGCCAAACGAACCCCAAGTTGTTTATTATATATATATATATATATATATATAACATTATCTATGTCATTTGGCTGAACCTTAGATTTTTAGGAATAAAATAACAATTAATAATACAATATTTGTTTTAAAAACTATTTTATGTCAATTTTGACACTATTTAGTAATTGATTTTTGTGATAATAATAACAGAATGATTAGTTCTAAAAAAGTTAATTAAATCAATTCTAACACGTCATATTAACCTAGAAAATTAGTGGAATTCAGAAAAAGTCTCAAATTACATTTATTTGGGTATTTATAACATCAATTATATCAATATTTCATTAATAAGATAATTACTGCATCATCTTTGTGTCATAAATAACTTAAAATATTTAATGTCTAAAAATTACAAATAAAATACCATTATGTAGGAAATCTTTTTAACTATCCAATTTGTATTTATAGTTGAATTTATCGTATGTATAACCCTATATTAAAAATGATTTACTTATTAAACATTGATTTTAACTATTTTAACCCTTCTTTAAATAAATTAATAATAAATGTCCTAATCTAATCCAAGTGAGCCTAAATGATCATATTTTATTCCTAACGTTGTATTTGGTCGAATTACACTTATCCAATAGAATTAGGACATGTTTTGGTATAATAATAATAACATTTTTACCCTTAATTACCCTATTTACTTTTAACCATGGTTAAAAAAAGTAAAAAGTTACTATTCACCAAAAATTATTTTCAACTCATTGAACCACATTTTACTTACTGACATCAACTGTGTCTCTCGTATTTTTGAAATTCCACTCACAGAAGTGGTAAAATTACATTTTATGAAAAATTAATTTTTTTTAACTACCACTTAGTGGTTTCACTATTCATCAAAAAAATTAAAGTTTCCAGAAAAATACCAAAAATTAGGCCTATGATATTTTTGATATTATGAACTCAAAACTGATGTCTATTTTACCAAATTCAAAACATATCAGTTTCATTAAATAATTTAAAAATTAATTCCTGTCGTCAAAACAAATAGCGTGTTTTTAAGAGATAATAACTATCAAAAGATTGACACTTGTTTATGTCTGGTTTAAATGTAGAAATACATCCAATGACCAAGATTGTATTAAATTATAAAAATATATTCTAAATATACTTTAAAACCACTCATAATTTATCACTATTAATTATTTCGAATAAAAATGTTGTTTTTAATTAAAATTTAGTAATTTCCACTATTCATCAGAATATGAAAGTTATCCGAAAAGTACCAAAATTTCACCCTAAGCTAATTTCGATATTCTTAATCAAAAAATGAAGTCCATTTTGAGAGATAAAATTTCTATAATTTTAAAAGGTGGTTATTACTATTCATAACGGCTAGTTTTAATAATATTTTAATAGCATATCATTGTTTAGTGAAACTCGGTATTGCGTACTACACACGCTATCGAGGAAGGTTGTGATTGCGTGTAATGCAAGGCAAGTCGAGGATGCATGTTGTGCAAGCTCCTTTTTTTTGTACCGTACAACACAATACATTAATGAAATTAAAAAGAATATTTTTCATAAAATCTCGGGGTGTTACATTCTACCCCCCTTAAAATGAATTTCACCCTCGAAATTCGTCGGGGTTATAAATCGTTTACTATTCATAGAAACCCACATCATAAAAGGGAGTACTGAAACTTAATTTTAAAAAATAAAGTATGAAACGTAATGATTACCCAATCTAACTCATCACTGGGTTTCCACGTAGGAAAATATAGGTGAAAATATGGATATAAAAGAAAAATCTAACCATCATGTTACAATGGAGAGTGGTAGAGAACATGGCTATGAAAAATCCATCGATCATAAAGCCATAGATTTGTGATGATCTAAGGTACCATCTGATTTATCGGATATAATGGTACTATGACAACATTTTTGGTTTTCAAGATCATTTCCCTAAAGTTGATGAAATTAGAATTAGAATAAATACTTTCGTGATATTGGTATAGTCTCACCATTGGTCATTATTTGGACATTTTCTACTTCATATTTTAAAGAAATGAAGTTGAATTTTTCATTCATGAAGTGTTAGCAGATCATGTGATAAAATGATGGGTCATTCCATCTGTCTAAAAATAGGTTATAAAAATCATCAAAAATACATAAGTCCATCTATAGTGAGATTAATCATATATGGTTCCTAAAATGGACTTATAATTCATATATCATACTGCTTAATATAATAAAACTAGTTTCTACTAAACAGGGACTTCTTGTAGGCCAGTGGTAGGTGATAAAGGCATGTCGCACTTCGGTTGTGGGTTCTATTCCCACAGCCTTGTCTGACGCGATGGGCTATCGCCCGTCCTACAGGTTATCCTTTTTCTAAAACTACATTACTAGAACATCCCATAAATAATATCGAAAAATATTCTATCCTTAAACAATACTAACTTATGTAAAAAATAATCCATTCCAATCGTTAGGCTTATCCAAAATACTGCAGTCCACTCTCATAATATAGTGAAAATGATTACCAGAGATTTAATACCATCGTTGATCCCCATATAACATAAGATATGTTTTGTTGGTCACATTCTAAACATTCAAAGGCCTTAATCATGTATTCTCTTGAATACCCATTGAACCTTAGTGAAAACAAGAATGTTGTTAAAAGTTAACTCATTCCACATACCAAAAACCCAAAATTCTATATACTCAAACCATGATATAACTATTTCCTTATAACAGTCATGAGCTCATTAATATGGTAAAACATTTCATTTTCTCGTTTTCCATTCATTATGTTCATATCATCTACATTCCTAAAATATCTGAATAACCTTTCATGGATACTGGTACGATTAATCATACACTTTCAAAAATGAAGGAAAGACAACAGTGTGACAATCCTCAGATTTCTCTTTATTCCATAGTACCATGATATTACTTATACAACATTACACATGATAAACATGTAATCATTCCACTACATTCTTAAACCATTGACCGAGCTTCAAAAATTCATTCATCTCACATATCATTTGTAGTGTCTTCATCATCATCAACATAAAAACTACCCATACGACCATACTAATTCTCTTCAAGAGACTTTACCTTATGGAATTGGTTTTCATAATGCCCGTACATTCCACATCTAAAACATTTAACCATTTTTGATGTCGTAGAAATACCATTATCATCATCCCGGGTGTTAACTGTTCCTTTTCATTTGCACTTGCTGGCTTTGTGTCCTTCTTTTCCACACCCAAAGCATCTTCCAGTTCCTTTGAAACATTCTCTTTGATGCCTCTTACCACATGATTTGAATAGGGGAAATTGAACTTTCTTTCCTCTATGATCATCATGGAACTCCATCATTCTCTTATTAGCCAAGTCAGGAAACTTACCAAATTTTACTTTCTTGATCATATTATGAGATTGCTGATTCGGCCTAATAATGATGTTTGGACTTCCAAATCCCATTTCATTTGGTTTCTCATGAAGAATATCATTCCATTGTCTATAATATCCTCCATTATCGTGAATCATCTTGTTTCCAGCCATTTTCTAATACCCAAAAAGAATAGTGTGAGAGGAAAAACTCATGCTAGGGAAAACAACATTGTAAAGGGGGAGTATCCTCAATATCTAACATCTTAGTTTAAATTATATGATCGTTACCGTAGTTCTAGGATGTATACTTATCCTTAGGGACGTCCCTAGACATACGTTAGAAATATCTATAGAGATCTCACTAAAGTCCTCGAAGCTTGACGTACATGGACATTACATTACTTTTGCGGAATACATAGTACATAACAGAAACACACACACAAGGATCGTAATAGTTTAGTGTCTTTGGAAACTCGGTATATAATCTTCTAAACGTGGTGAAAAATCTTCAACATCTCCCATAAGGATCTTCTTTTTTTTACCTAAAACCTTTATTTATATCCTAGGAAAAAGAAAACATAAAAGGGTGAGCTCAAATTCTCAGTAAGGGTAAACAAAAGAAATATCAGTCACATCATATTCATAAGAATATAACATTTTTGAAATCTTAACCTACAAAAGGAAGCATAATTTGATAACATGGGATAAATCATAGTAGTGAAATGAAATCCCAAAAATCATAACATAAAAAATGAAACTTTGTTTCATACACACATAATCATAGAGAATAATTTCTTATTAGTCAAGACTCATTTCCAAGACTATCTTAGTGGACAAAGTCCATTTCTGAACTGAGTCACCCTCGTTTCAGTCCTGTTTCACTAAACCGGTATAACCTACCATTCTAGCCATGTCTATCTCATGAGGTATAAAATCTTTACCCAATGCATTTGAGGGAGATATAGGTCCCACCCATCTCATAATGAAACCATTCGTATGTGTACCACAAAATCATAAATCATACATTGTAGCATAACCCATGTAATAAAAATGGGAATCGTAAACACCGTGACATCATAAAACAATTAATATAAGATAAAGGAATTCATAAAAATAATTCCATCACAACATAATCAAATCAATGTAATAATAGGGATATAAACAGAACCCTTTATTATCATAGATGGAAAATAATTTTGATAAAACACTTGAACTTCATTCTTGAGGAAAATATCCTTTCTACTTCAAAAACACTTTTCCTTTCCTTACATGTCATAAAATTTTAAACTAAAAGAAGTTGATTAAATATAAACATGAAAACTTGTAAAGGAAACATCTTGGAAATAATGTTTTAAAAATCCGTTCATGCCGTATAAGTTAAAAAAACATTCTTCGTACTTTTGTCTGAAAAGTCAAAAAAGTACCTCATATGAAAAACGACAAAAGATTACTTTCATATCTTTTATTAATAACTCACCGAAGAGTAAAATAGGATTTAAACAGTTTTAGATGAATGGAAATAATAGTACATATTAAGGAAACATCGATGTGGATGATAAAATACACCCTAGTAAATGCCAAAGTATAAACAATCTCGGATAAAAATGAAATTTTTATATTTCCCTTACCTTAGGTCCGATTTACTTCGTAAGTGTCCGGAACTCCTGTATAATGATTTAAATAATGTCATTTACTTATTAAAGAATCATATTAATTGTTATGATATCATATATGGTTCACTTATGACTTTATATTACCCGTTCTTTTGTATATTCCATGTTAAATAGTGTTTTGGGTAAACTCATTTCATTTGTCGTCTGTGTTTTGACTTGTAATTATTCATATGATTACTTATATCATGATTAAATAATTTCAGAATATAAAACATGATTTATATATACTATATATTAATAATATACATATATATAATAAATCAGTAAATGGAATGAAATACACCGTTCATGGAGACGGTAGGCCGTACGTACGCATGAACGCTGTTTTCGTTTACTTATTGAGTTGAATGGAATTAAGTAGATGACATACATATATGTACACATAAATACAGTATCATTATTATGTCATATATTTCATTATTACTTATTATATATACTTTATAATCTTTCATGAATGGTTAAAGTGGAGAATGAATCTTATCGCGTCGTGGAGACGGTAGTCCGTACGTACGCACGAGCGATGATATCGTTCTCATGATCATGGGACTGTATTGGAGTGTATGTATACTATTTCTGAATCAATATCACATTAAAATAGTCATATATAGTAATTATTTACACCATTATACCCATCCAAGTAAGGTGGTGGTGGAAAATAGATTTCACCACGGCGTGGAGACGATATTCCGTACGTACGCACGCGCGGTGATTTCGTTTTCCATAAGATGGATAGATGGTGAAATAGGGTTGTTTCATACTTATAATAACATATAATCATATGAGTGATACTGATGTTATTAATTCATAATGAAACAACTAAAGAAGAAGAAGTGGAAGAAGAAATAAAGATGAAAGATTCGGTAACAGACATTACCTCTTCTTTGAAGTGCTTCTTTGAGACATCCTTTTACGGCACTAAAAATAGGTCTTTGAAGTAGAGAAGAACCTCTAGGATGTATCTAGGGAAGTGGAGAGAGGAAATTGGTAGGGGTTGTCCGAGCTTGAAGGCTCAAAGTGGTGTGAGGAAGAGAGGGAGGAGGATCCCTTTTATAAGGGAGGAGAAGGGCTCCTTTGGAAAACTAAAAATATTATTTTATTATAAAGTAATATTAAGATATAAATAGCTCGAAATTGATTTATTTCGAAGATAAGGTGGGTATGGATCTAAATACTTTCATCCAATAGAATTTAGACATGTTTAGGTTCCTATTTTAACCATATCATTTAGATTTACATTAAGGTAAATAATTTTACTTTTACCGTGTCTTCTTGTGTTCTTACACTATAAGGTTAATAAACATACTATAACAAGACAAAAGAACCCGAAGTTGTTTATTATATATATATATAACCTTATCTATTTCATTTGGCGGATCCTTAGATTTTTAGGAATAAAATAACAATTAATAATATAATATTTTTTTAAAAAACTATTTTATGTCAATTTTGACACTATTTAGTAATTGATTTTTGTGATAATCATAACCGAATGATTAGTTCTAACAAAGTTAATTAAATCAATAATAACATGTCATATTAACCTATAAAATAATTGGAATTCATAAAAAGTCTCAAATTACATTTATTTGGGTATTTATAACATCAATTATGTCAATATTTCATTAATAAGATAATTACTGCATCAACGTTGTGTCATAAATAAATTAAATTATTTAATGTCTAAAAATTACAAATAAAATACCATTATGTAGGAAATCATTGTAGAGTTCTAATTTGTATTTATAGTTGAATTTATCTTATTTATAACCCCATATTAAAATTGATTTACTTATTAAACATTGATTTTAACTATTTTAACCCTTCTCTAAATAAAATAATAATAAATGTCCTAATCTAATACAAGTGGGCCTAAATGATAATATTTTATTCCTAAGGTTGTTTTTGGTCGAAATAAACTTATCCAATAGAATTAGGACATGTTTTGGGGTAATAATAATAACATTTTTACCCTTAATTACCCTATTTACTTTTAACCGTGGTTAAAAAAAGTAAAAAGTTACTATTCACACAAAATTATTTTCATCTCATTGAACCACATTTTACTTACTGACATCAAACGTGTCTCTCTGATTTTTGAAATTCCACTCACAGAAGCTGTAAAATTTAGTTTTATGAAAAATTCATTTTTTTAACTACCACTTAGTGGTTTCACTATTCATCAAAAAATGAAATTTTCTAGAAAAATTCCAAAAATTAGGCCTAAGATATATTTGATATTATGAACTCAAAAATTATGTCTATTTAACCATATTCAAAACATATCATTTTCATTAATTAATTTAAAAATTAATTCTCGTCGTCAAAACAAATAGCGTGTTCTTAAAAGATAATAACTATCAAAAGATTGACACTTGTTTATGTCTGGTTTAAATGTAGAAATACATCCAATGACCAAAATTGTATTAAATTGTAAAAATATATTCTAAATATACTTTAAAAACACACAAATTAATAATTTATCACTATTAATTATTTCAATTAAAAAATTTGGTTTTAATTAAAATTTAGTAATTTTCACTATTCATCAGAATATGAAAGTTATCCGAAAAGTACCAAAATTTCACCCTAAGCTAATTTCGACATTATGAAACCAAAAATGAAGTCCATTTTGAGAGATAAAATTTCTAAATTTTTAAAAGGTGGTTATTTCTATTCATAACGTCTAGTTTTAGTAATATTTTAATAGCATATCGTTGTTTAGTAAAACTCGGTATTGCGTACTACGCACGCTATCGAGGAAGGTTGTGATTGCGTGTCATGCAAGGCAAGTCAAGGTTGCATGTTGTGCAAGATCCGTTTGGTGTAGCGTACAACACAAGACATTAATGAAATTAAAAAGAATATTTTTCATAAAATCTCGAGGTGTTACAAAAAAAGTGCCCAATAAATTTTTGATACATGTAAATTGATGATTTCTATCAAACAATACTCCCAAAAAATATCAATAAGGCTCCCTTAATTAATTGAAATGGTAAAAATATGATCAAATAATTGTAATAAAAACCATTAAATGCAATTTAATCTAATACCCATGCCTGGGAAATTTGTAAAAGATTCAAAAATATCCACCATGGACACAATGTTCAATCATGTGTAGACAACTACCACAACCATGTCATATAAATTTGTATAACATTCACCATGGTCTTATAGTTTAATCAATTCATCCACAATTACCTCCACATGTTATATAAAATTTCAATCATAAATGTGTAAGATCCATGGTATATAAGGCCAAGGAATCCATATCTTGTCTTAAGATAATCTTGGTGGACATAGTAAATAATTGTGTGGGTCTAAAAATTACGTGCTTTATAAGAACAAGAAATTTGGATTCGAGGGATTGCAATTCCCAAGGCATGATACAATATCAAGGCCCAATGAGAAATAATTTCCTTATCAACCACTAACACAATCAATATCCATGGTAGAAACAACCATTGTATATAACTCTATTCATATCCATTGTAAACCAACCTAGGTATCCACTACAATTTTCATCTCATTTCAATCATCATTTCAAATTCAATTATATTTCATTATTTCATAAAACTTATATAAAAAAATTCTATAAATTTCATTTTAATAAGTAAAATAGTTTACATTATGTCAAAACATGTAAAATGAAGGAAACTTATCTTAATATCTCAATTAAATTCCATTCAATCAATTTAAAATGGATTCCAATAACTGTCATCCCACATTCACTCATCAAATTTAACAAAGGGCCACATTACATGTCGAAATTTATCCAATTCATTCTTTTGATCTATTTAATGAAAATTACTAGAAAGTATTCCTTGTAGAAAAATTTCAACACGTTGTATAAAATAAAAAACAAGATGGAAAAGTTATAGAACACCATGTGATGATTTTTAGATGATAAATCGTCTATTATTGATCTATGGATGAGTATAGATCGAGATATAAATGAATAATGGTGGATGAAATCGGAAATATGGAATATTATATTGCACTTTAATAACATTTAAAATACTAATATGAATGAAGAATGGCCCAAGTTGAATAAAAAACTCATCGAAGCAACTCCAATGAGGATGAAATCATTCAATTCCGAATTCAGATTGAGAAAAGTTATAAAAAGATATTGTTTGAGCTCAAAATTGAGCCCCTTTTGGTATGAGTATTTAAAAGATAGGTGGGAGAGAGGAGATTTGGTTTTATAATATTTTAATATCATTTTCTCAAATTTCCCCAATAAATAATGGGTGGAATGGGATGGCTTTTCAGTTGGACAAATTGTGTGCCAACTGTGCACCCTTCACTACTTCAAAGGGAACCCCACAAAGTTTTAATGTCATGGTTTGACTATCCATGTTCAAACAGTTTATTTTTATTAGATAAAAATTAATTGTGCCTCATGCATGAAATAACCTATGTTGGAACTGTTTCCTTGACTCGTATTACCATTTGCAACTCATTGTCAAGCCCCACATAGTTATATGTATCCATACATCCTACCCCACAAAGATTCACCTATCTGTAATTTCCAAAAAAAAAGCATCCACAAACCAATCAATCCCCAAACACCCCATGATACACCTATGATCTTAAAATGTAATCAAAATTTGAAATAAACAAGTATTTAAATCAAAAGAAAAAGATATATACCACATAACAAAACATTAGATCTAATTTATCGATGAGAAATAAGATCAATCACACCATTAAAAACTTTTGGTAGAATTAAAAACACACAAAGATGATCTAAAAATATAAAACAATGAATGAGTTTGAGTAGTGGATCATAAGTTTCATACAATAGGTGTTATAACTATCGATTCATCTGAGAAGCTCAAGGGGGAGAGGTGACAATGATTTAGTTCCATGAAAGCATGAATAGATTATGTTATGGGGTCCTCTGTTAGGGTTCTATTTAATAGAAACAAAAAAAATTGTTAGTTATTTATAAATATCATTGATAAATATAGGTTTTATAAGAGATAAAATAGAACGTGCGGATAAAAACACTCTTTATAAATGGTACAACTTAACGTGCATAAATATGAGTGTTTATGTAACACCCCAAAATTTCAGAGTAAATTATATATTCAAAGTAATATAATATCATATGTTTCACTCAACACCAACTACACTTACATTATATACAAGATTGATTTTCTACAAAACAACACATTAATATTATAATTATTTAAACGATATAATTATTTTTCAATTAAATGCTATAATTTAATTAGTAAAAATTAAATTTAAAATGCTATTTTTAATTTTTTCACATAAATAAAACATATTTAAAATTAAATATATAGGTTTTGTTAAAATAGTTATATATTTAGAATCACTATTTTCTTAAATAAACTACTTTTTATGTCCTTTTGTGAACAATAATAAAATTAATTTTAGACACTCCTAAAAATTTAATATGGTACAATAGACTTCTTTTTTGAATTCAGAATATTGAAATTATCTTAGGGTGATTTTTGGGTATTTTAGGAAAACATTCAATTTTTTATGAATAGTTAAAAATACTGCATTATATATAAAAATCAACTTTTTCATTTAAATAATAATTTTTAATTAAAATTTATCTTAATGTCGAAATAGAAAGATAATACATATATTAGAAAAATTTACTTCATTTGATTCATTTTATAATAGAATTAGATATTAAAAATCATTAAAAATTTTAAACATCTATTTATCCATCTTGTATGATCATTTGCAGATGGGCATAAATTTTTTTACCAGTTCATTCAAATGAATTGTGAAAATAAGAAATTCATGGTTGTCATCAATAAGAAAAATGTTGTTCAATGGGAATAAAATAATTATTGGTGAATAGTAACATTTTAATTTTATTTACCATTGATAAATGTAAATAAGGTGATTAAAGGTAAAAATAATATTATAATAATATAAAATTGTCCTCACATAGGTAAAAATTCTATTGGATAAGTGTATTTCATCCAAAATAAACAACATGAAAAAAATATGATCCTTTTTTATCTGCTTGGGTGAGATTATTACATTTGTTATATTTTATTTAAATATGAGTTAAAAGTGAAAAATTCAAATTTTAGTAACTAAACCATTTTTAATATAGGGATATACAAAAGAAAAATTAGACTATAAATATTCATTAGAAATATCAAATTATTTCCTAAATCAAGGTAATTTAATTATAATTATTAGACAAAAACAATTAAATTTATTTATGAGATAATGATGATGTAATGGATACATTATTAATGAAATATAAAAATAAATTATATTTTACATATTAAAATAAATATAATATAAATGTTTTGATTCCATACACAAATTTTCTGGATGACATTGACTTATTAGATATGATTTTATCCCTTTTATTCAAAAGAATCAAGTTGTTATGACTTCAACCAAAATAAACTACCAAAGAGTGTCAAAATTGACATAAATGAGTTTTTAAAACAAATACTATTTTATTAAATGATATAAAAATCCTAAAAATCTATAGTTTGTCCAATTGAATTGGTTAGTGACGAAAATGTCATAAATTATCCAGTTAATGTTCTCGTTGTATGTTATATTATGGATATTAACCGTGTAGTATAAAAATACATGGGGATATGCTAACTGTTGACTTATTTTACAAAGGGTTAAATATAAAAGATAAGGGAAATTTTATGACATTAACATGTATAAAACCTTTTGGTTGCGATTATTTAGACACATACTCATCTTATCCTAGAAATAAGTCAATTTTTAGCTATTAGAATCACAAAATCATTTTATAATAAATAAATATTTCAAGCTTTTCCGAAAGTTCCCCTCACCTCTCTTATAAAAGGGATCCTCCATTTATCTTTAATTCACACCTCAAAATCCATTGGGCTCAGACAAACTAGGATAAAAAATTCTCCCCACATCCACAACTTTTTCTTAGTGGACAAACTCTAGGATGAAATACAACTTATGGAGTCCTTTTTGTGCAAATCAAAAGTAGTCACCTGAAGAAGATGTAATAGTTTTATCCCTTCATTCAATGTTAATTTATTCTTATACATTCTCTTACTAATTTGTTACCATACTAAAATAATAAATACATAATATATTATATTATGAAATATTTTATGATTTTTTGACAACCCTATTCCTCTTTTTACCTATCCTTTGAAAAATAATACCACCATGCATGTGTACGTACATCTTCCTGTCTCCTAGTCGTGGTGTAAATTTCTTATCATGTACACTTTATTTATATGAGTATAACAATGAATATACTGTAAATAAATAATAAAAAACAATTTATATTGTTTCTTTAATATCCATATTCTATCCCATTTTATACCATTAAGGAAATGATAACATAACTCGTCCGTACGTATGGCTTACCGTCTCCACAACGCGATGAGACTCATATTTCATGTTCACCATCCATGAATGATTATAAGAACAAAAATTATTAATAATTATGATATATATGAAATAATAATGCTACCATTATGATATATATATATATATATATATATATATATATATTTATTTCATTAACATACATCCATAGGATACAAAAATGGAAACTGTATTCATACGTATGTACGACCTACTGTCTCCAGGCACAGTATATTCCAATATATATTTTTATCTATTATATATTTTTATATTATGAATATATATTATATATAAATCATATTATCGATTATATATATATGTAAATCATTATCTATGTAATATGATCAAGACTAACAAGTCAAATCACGTTAGATAAACAAAGTGATATTTCCTGAAATGTTACTTTAACATGGAATTGTTAATAACTGGGTCACATAAATTTTTAAAAGAGTCATATATTTTATCATAAATATTAATATGATTCTGATATTAGTTAATAATAAGTTTAAAAACATTATACATGAGTTTTGGACTTGTATGGGGGGAATGAGATCTAATGTAAGGGTTAATTTCACAATCTCATTATTATCCAAGATTATTTATGTTTATGTATTTTTGGGGACATATTTATCTTCATCTACATGTTTTATAAGAAGAATTCAAAAGTTATATTTTATGGTTTTATGGAAGGGACTCTTTAACAAGTTCATCATTTTAAATTTTTTAATGATTTATTTTTTTCAATATCATTTTAATTAATGTCTAGGTCTTTAAAATGATTTTAAGGATTACTTTTTATGGGAATGATTGTTTAAAAATGTCAATTTATTTAAAAAGTTTCAATGTGGTCTGAGACACTGTAATTCGAAAATATGTTTTAAATTATTTCCTCTATAAATTTTGTGACTTTTAAATGATTTCATGAAAAAAGTTATATTTCTCTCAAAGAGTTTTATTGATCATTTTCAACAATGTCAACGTCCATTAGTGGATATCATTATTGATTGAGATTGATTTACTATAATACAATATTCCATATTTTATTGAATGAGTTACTATATGTTTGACTATGGATGTGTTATTTTTATTACATTTTATTTGTTTATGGGTAACGTTTTGACATTTCATATGATATATTTAATATGAATTATTATGTTATGTTTCACCCTTTTCAAATGAGGAATGAATTAGACTTAGTAAGTGATGGGTGAGGCCCGCTATAATTCCTTGATGCATCAGAAGTTCTCATGAGGCAAACTAGTGTTTTGGAACTAGGCCTTGGTAGAATATATGTCAATGGTATTTGTACATGTCCTTGACGGAGTAGTTATTGTGTCTTGTATTATGCATTCCCTAGTTATGAATTTAGATATTACATGTGATTATTTGACTAGAACAATATCAATGTGCATGATTAAATGGTAATGGTTTATTTAATTTTTCCATATTATGTTCAATTTTATGTGTTAAATGTTTTTCTGTTTATTTTACATTTTTCTTAAAAGTTTATCGCTTCCGCTGAATTATTTACCCTTACAGAGTATTTGAGATCACCCCTTTCTTATGAATTATTTTTCTAGGATGTAATGAAGTGTATTATGATTGATATGAAGGGTTAATCTAGGTGAATAATGTTGTTCTAAAAGGATTATATATGTTGTAGTTTATGTTATAAATTGTAATGTTGTGTTCTTCTTTGTAATGTAATTTCCAAGACTTTTAAACGGATCAGTCCTTTAGGACATGATTCCTTGTAATTATGCCAATGTATTAAAATAATGCACCAACTCCGGGCTTCTTGGGGTGGGGAGTTACATTTTATCATTTCATTATAGTGCTAAAAAAACTGATCCTTATCAGTGAAAATATTTTAACAATGATAATGATAGTTTCTATCAGTGATTTCAATTTATACACCAAAAAAACAAATATTAATCAGTACTTTTTTAGAAAAAGACTACAAAAACTATATAAAATATTTCAAATTATATTAAATGAATATATATTTAAAATGAATATATAATAAAAAAGGTAAAATTAATTAACAATATCAGTGATTAATTATTCATCAATGCATGAATGCCATAAATGAGTGAAATTTAATAAATTAAAATGAATATAATTCCAAAATATAATAATCAATGATTTTGTTCAATTAATTATATGTGTTAATAAAAAAATTTAATTTATATTACAACTAAATTAATACATATCAAATATGAAAATTACAACCATTTAAAAAAAATTAAATTTCAATAAAAAATAATATGTATATATATATTTAAAATGATAAAATTAACAAAATATTATGAAATTAAATATTTGAGATGAATAAATTATAAATAAAATTTAAAAATAAGTTACATTTTTATAGATAAAATAATACTAAATAGTATTGTATGGGTAATTTTTTTTCAAATATAATATTTAATAATTAAAAATTAATCGAATTGTAAAAATATTTTAAAAAATAATAGGTTCAATGAATTATATAGATTATTAAAAAAAGTTAAAAATGAATATATATTAAAATGAAAATGATTACATATTAATTATATAAATTAAGAAAACATTGAAAATAGTAATTTTGATGAATAATAACCTATAAATAAATATTAAAATGGATAAATTTTCCAAAATATTAAAGAATTAAAATTTGAAATTGATTAAATTATAAAAATATGGAAATAAATTTAAATGACTAATTGAAATATAATATTAAGAATCAATAAATGTGAAAAAAATATTAAAAAGTTATAATTATTATATTTTGAATAAAATATACAAAATGAATAATGTTTTCTGATTAAAAAATAATATATATTAAATATATATTTTAATATATATTATTATAAAATGAAAAAAAAATTGAATAAATTTTAAAAAATAATAATATGTGTGTATATTCAATATAAAATTTCATTGTTTAATTAAATGTATGTTTGTAATTCATGTATCCCAAGCTTGATATATGTTTAATTGGGAATGTAAATTATATTTTTTTAAAACTTCTATTACTATATACAATTAGTCAATGTTTTTAATTAATATTTTTTAAAAAATTATAATTATTTTTTGATTAATATATGACTTATTTATTGTAAATATATATTAGGTATATTTTAAATCAAATTTACTTAAATATGTTATATATTTTCATATATATGTCTGTATTAAAAATAATAAATATATTACAGAATAAATAAGTATAAAAACATTAATTTGTATAAATTATAGAAAAATTATATAGATTATAATGTAAAGTTTATTAATTATAAAAATATTAAAAGATAATTAATATAATAAATAAGTGAGTAATAAATATTTAACACATATAGTAAATGTGAAAAATTTATTTATAAAAAGATTGTACTGAAAAAATATTTAAAATTATAGAATAATATTAACTATATATATTTAAAAAAAATATACAAAAGAATATATGTTTAATTGAAAATTAATATATATTAATTATATAAATTACAACTATATTATATACAGTAAAAGTCTATAAATAATTTTTTTTATAATTAATAAATTGTTTCATATTATTAAAATAATTTAAAATTAATAAATTACAAAATAGTTAAAAAAATTTAATTAAATAATTATGTATAAAAATGAACAAATTTAAAAAACATATATAATAATTAAATTTTAATAAATAATGTATTTTAAATATAAATAAAGATATTCAATTAAATTTAAAATTTTTAAAAATGATATTACATATTAATAAAATAAAATAAAAAACAATAACAATAAAAAATTATAATATATTTGTATATTGGTCTATATAAAACTATATTAATTTTTTATATATATACGTATGAAATTATTATGTGACATGTTATGTGTAAATAAATTTCAATTTGATTTATTAAAAATTATATATTTATTATTTGACATGTATATCGAATTGAAAAAACAAAAAACAAATATAAAATAAAATGTCATAATTAGTAAATATTTTTTATTTTCATTAAATATTTTTAGTTAAATTAAAAATCTGTTTTTAAATTAATATATGCCATATAAATTTATATGATTTATAATAGATATTTTGAATTAAATATATATAACATTTATGAATTATACATATACATATATTTATAATCTATTTTTTACTAATTATCATATATATCATGTTTAAATATATATTTTTTCATATATATTTCATATTTAATAAAATACTTTATATTTTTATCAATATAAAGATATTTTTATATTAATATATGATAATTAAAGATATAAATTTTAAAATGGAATATACCACTTATTAGTGCTAAAGAAAGTTCTCATTATGTGATGTCTTTATTAGTGCTAAAAGAAAGGCCGATAAGGGATTCCCTTCAAAAAAAAAATTTCGCACATATAAATCCCATCCACTATCAATGATTTTATATCATTCTTATAAAGTCTACTATTGGGGAAATTTTATATCCGTTGGATTTTTCTGTCGCATGCCATGTATATGTATATTGAACCAATACCTTAGCTGATAAATTTACATTTCATGATCTATCTGACATATCCCATTCTATTGTGGTTGTACTATGATTCTTGCCTTGAATATGCCCTCGGAAGATGACAGGATAAAAGTTCCCCTCTTCACGCTATCATGTACTGTATAAAATATTAAATCAATGAGCATAAAATTACCATGAGTTCCAATGATACATAAAAAATGAATGTTGTGTCAAGGATAAAATGTATATTTATCTATATTACTTATATAAGTCATAAAAATAAAATATATATATATATAAATAAATAAAATGATTAAATAAAGATAAATTTCCATTATCACTTTATGGTTGGTGTATTGATGCCACAAACCACAATATAATGATTCGCAGTCCTTATATACATATATAATGGTAATTATTATCTGAAATAGGATGTTTTAAGGAATTATAAAAAAAATTCCCCACCCAACCATCAGATAGACAGTGCTTCCATAGTGTGAGGGAAACTCACTATTGAATCAATCCACACTGTTAGTTAATCCATGATCTCAACATCTACCCACCGAAAATTTTTTATGGTAAATTGGTCCGTTAATGGTAAAATATAAATATAAATCATATGCGAGTAAAATTATTTAAATATATAAATTATATAATATAAAAATTACAATGTGTATTTTACATAGTACGTTTATAAATAGTTGTGATAATATATAATTTATTAGTAGCTACATTTTTGTATTCTTATGTATATATTTGTATGTATTCATGTGTATTCATATTTTTGTGTATATGTATAAGTATTAACAAATATAAAAAAATTAATATATATTTTTATGCATATGTGATAATAAATAAGGTATATTTTGATAGCATAGACTTTCTAAACCATTATATAGTGAGTTCTAGGTTATGGTGGTCCCTGATAGAAATTAAAAAAGATGATGATGTGTAGATGATGAGAATGTATCTAAATTTTCACCTAGATAAAGACTTTGAGGCATGGTCAAATCCATTACATAAATGTTTTTTTATGTGCTACCACAATGGCATAATGGAAAATGTTATTTTTCTGTGGTATTTTAATTCCAAATCCACATAAAACTTCTCAAAAATCCGTCAAAATCATTATTATTAAAACTTATCTCTCAAAACTAGGTTGACCGGCGTGTTTCATTTGAAATTTATTCCACCCCTTCATGTTCTTTAAGGTCCTTGGTGTCTAATGAAAGAACTTCAGTGACATTACGATAGTTTCCTTCTATCTACCCTTTTTTCCTTCCCTATAATTAATTTTGGGGGACATTGGTTAATGAGATGGATGTACTGGGTAGTGTTATAGAGGTATCATTATGGGGAGATGTTTTCTAGATTTGACGAGTTGTTTCCTTATATTATTTTTCATGACGGTTTTCTTTATCATCAATGTTACTTGCAATGTGAATTGGAAAAAATATCTTTCACTAGAGGAACTTTTTTCTCTCCCATTTTAAGTGTATTTGTGGGGATTGAATCTTTTTTTCATCCAATGCATACATATTAACAGTAATTTTAATAAAGATTAAAAATTGGTTAAACTAAAATTCATAGTAATGAAGAGTAATCACATGTGTTTACTATTTTTTGAAAAATTACTTATTATAATGAACACGTGTTGTTATTGTATAAAATATTGGTTTATGGGAACCATTTTCATGATTTGATTAGTGTGAATTATGAAAAACATGTTATTATGGTGTAATTGAATTCACAATGAATTAAATCAGATGAACATCTAAATAGGTTTAATAAATTAGTTCCTAGGGAAATCTGGATTTCTGTGATAATAATAATTCTAAATAAGTTGTAATGATATTAAATACCTTAAACTGAATCAGTAGTCGATATTAAATAAGGAATTTTAATCTAGGTGTTAATGTTATAACATCTATTTCTTTTGTAATGTGGATATATAACTTCTGGGGATTTGACAATTTGTGTTGAAGGTTGGATTTGAGATGGAATATGGTAGATGCAAGGCTATGTTTGTTGGGAATCGGATTTAATAGGGGTTGATGAATTTTGATTGATTTATGAGGTTGTTTGTATTTTTTGTTCTAGTGAGATGGTTTTATTGGGGTGATGGATTGAAAAAAGTTTCTAAATGGATTTTGATGATGTTTTATGGGTTTTTTGGTTACCTAATAACCTTTGTAATGAATATTAAATACATCTACTGAAATGAGTGGGATAGAATTAAATAAGCATGGGGTGATATTTATTAATGTTAAATGGGTTGAATGGGATTAAGGATAAATTAATGTCATATTAACAGTTGAATGAAATGGATTGGAATATGGGATTTGGTGTAATATCAATAAATCTAGAAAGGGTGGAACATGATATTGGGAAGTGGGATTTTGTGGCTTTTGTGTGGAGGTTTTTTGGAGTGATGCAATATTGGTGATTGTGGATTGTGGTGAAGGATGTGAGACATATTGGTGATGTTTAATGATATGTTCATGTTCTTTTATGAATAACGTGGTTGGGTGTGGCGTGATTTCTATTTACCATGTATTTGATTTTATTTCTATATACACCCCACCTGAGATGGAAAACATTACCAAAAACCCAATGTGTTGGTTTCTTGGGTGACTTCCCCAACATCTATGAGGGTGGTTAATTAGGTGGTTGGAGTCCCCCACTTCTATGATCTTCTTTTAAAAATATTTTTGGTGATGAGTTTGTATTTGAGATCACCTAATGATGACTGGTTCATGTTGGTGATCTCTCAATGGTGATTATGATATGGTGTGTGGAAGGGCCATTCATGGTAGGATAAGGGAAAACTATTTAAATCCATTACATTCATGATTCCCTACTATTCTGGATATGAGATGTGATGATGGTATGGGGATATGTTGTGTGCAATGTGAATAAAACTAATATGAAATAATAACACTTTTGAAGATGGGGAAGGTAGGTAATCCTCCTCACACACATTAATGACTATTTCATGAACATATATCTCTATATCACAGTGTTTTCATGTTCACAAACATTTTCATATGATACTAATAATTTTATTTCAGTTACATTAAATAATTTTAAATGAATTCAATGTTGTGTAATTCATGACATGTTCAATTTTCTTTAAATCCCTAACAAATCCTTAGTCATCTCTCTATTAATCCTTAATTACACTGGAAAATCCTTAAATGATTAAAATATGAAATTAATGTTAAACAATAGTTGGTATGGTTGATGTGAATGTAGTATGAGAAGCACCATCTCTTTGGTGTAAGGAATCGGCTAGAAGACCCAATGGCTAGTTGGTATCGCCAACGAAAGGTCCATCGTCAGAAGGTGATGAACATATTGGGTTTATCAAATGAAACTCAGGTGAATGAGGGTTAAAAATTATGATTTCAATCAAACATAATGTAGTTCATTCCTACAGAACACTTCGGAATAATCCTTGGATTATGTATCAGTTGAATGAGGTTAGGCAAATTCTATACATTGGAATCCAAGTGGAGTTTGAGTAATATAAGGGGAAGGTTTTTCAATATTATTGGAGGAATAAAATCCTGATTTGGAGGAATGAAATACTGAAAATGGTAGGGTCCTTTTTCTATCATAGAATTCATGTTTAGAATAAATCTGAGGATTATTGTGTGGAACTCAAACTGAAGGAAGCACACTAAAGATGAAGGGTTGGAAGTAATCCTTATGAATTTATAGAAGGCTATTATGTGGAATATAAAAATAAAGGTAATCAAAGGGTGAAATGAACTTTGAACCAAACGTTGGATGTTGAGGCTATGATTTTTATTTGAAATTAAAAGTTTCAATATCCCATTTATAGAGTCCTAAACATATCAAATAGCAGTGATTACTAAATGTCCCGTTAGGGTATTATATATGATGTCCATTGTTCAACCTTTGAAAATTAAGAGACTCAGTGGCATTGAAAATTACTAAAAAGGTATTACATGAATCCCTCTTATGGTGTATCCAACATGGTTTCACACAAGGACTCAGGGAAACATATCCAAATTGAAATTCCAATTATCCTAATGAACAATGACAGTATGAAGGGTTTCATAAAATTCTATTGCATTAATTGGTGATATCGCATCAACAATGTGAGTTGGATGACTCAAAGGAGTCAATTTCCTTATAACTATTAAAACCATTTGATAGGGAATAATCTTTTCCTGTTTATCTTGTGCATGTGTGATGCATGTACAAAACACGTTAAAAACAATTTTTCATACTTATTTTGTTTTTACATGTATGATTACAGGGTTTCTTGTGTTATTGTTTTCTATTTTGAAGAATAATTAATGGAGGACTGTAACTGAATTTTAAAATTATTTGGTTGGGTGAATGTGATTACTTGACCTCCAAATTTTATATTCCTAACACACAGGGGATCTTTTGGAGGCATGTTCCATTGTTTTCCATTCAGTGGTGTCATAGGTTCTCCATTTAGATATTTAGAAAGAAAGACCTTATATGGGATTCTCAAAAATTAGTGTCATAGGTTGTATGTAACATTCATTGGGTGGAATTCTGGAGGGTAGTGGACGAATTTTGATGCTTTGATAGATTCAGTTGATGATCCAATATTGGAGGCTACTGATATTGGGTAATTACAGTTATTCTACACCTATAGTATTTAAATTTTCTATTACATGGGTAAATATTTCAAAATTAAGGGTTTTATTAGGAGACCATGATAAGAGAACAAGAATTATTCTAGAATATGAATTCAAAGGATGTTGTATAGTACTAGAAGAGGATTTCAGATAACACCATTCATTATCATCTCACGTTAAATAGGTTTTTTGATTTCCCTTATTTTGCATTGAGTTCCAAAAGGAAATGGGTATTATATTAGTACTATTAGTTAGTGGTAGATTGGACCATGTATGTACATGTTTTGGATGTTCCCACAATGTACATCTGAGGAACGTGACCAAAATATTCCCTCCTGTTCACTAGATCCCCTCTAAAAAATAATGTGTATTTTTATAAAGTTACTCTATTTAGTAGAGTATGTTCATATTTATTTGGATAAATTTTAAATAAGCTGAGTTTCTTCCTAATATGGATTCATCTTTATGGGGAAGTTTTGAAATGTTACAATATCCAGAATATGATGACAAAAATGTGTGTCAGTATATATGGGATCAGATGAATGGATGATGGAATATTATGCATGGTTCTCATGAGTTTATTGATGTGAGGGAAAGTAAAGGTTTAGATTTATATTTCATGAGAATGATTTCTAGAACTAGGTGGTAGATAGTGAAATATTTAGTGTTCAGGTTTGATGTTTTATGTTTTGATGGTTTCTCTCATGATATGTCATTAGAGTGCAGTGTACCTTCCTTCCAAAGAACCATGATGTATATTGACTAGAATTTGGTCAAGGATATAAGAGTGTGGAGTGAATTAATGTTGGGAATATTTATGGATGTAAAATTTGGGAGACCTAATGGAATCATTTAACTTGTACCATGGAATTATTACAACTATACCAAATGACATACCATCATTAGAAGGTTCTGAATGGATTGGGTTCAGCTGATTTAGCATGGGTGAATATCAATTAACCAGTATGATGTCATTGTAAAAAAATTAGTTCTTTATGAAATAATATTTCATAATGATACTTAAATTCAGGATTAAGGGAATGAGAATGGGTTGAGTCAGTCTGCTAGAAGCACATTGGAGTGTGAGTACTAGAATGGGTTTCTTATGGATGTATCTCAGTGGTAGTTTTTCATGATCTATAGGATTCTCGTGAGAAAAATAGTAGGGGAATCATTTGATAGGTGAATGGATGTTCTAGAGTTTTCTAGTGATCATTGTGTGGAAGACACTTTTACTAAAATACATTGAAGATAGAGAACATTAAGTACTTCTAAAATAAATGTGGATGGAGATATTTTGAAAGATAATCACTAAGTAGATCAGAAGGTGTTGTGTATAGTGAACCATATGATTACAATTGATGTGGTGATTATTATAGGAATCGACAATAAAAAATAGTCAAATGATGGAGGAATACACATATCAAATTGAGGTACTAAATATATGTCATGATGGTTCCATCTATATAAAGGACAATAGTACACTTTTTTAATGTGAGAGACTGACTAGTGCTGATAAGGGATGAAAAAGGCTGATGTGGATCCACCTTTTGGGGTATCCAACAACGGTGGACAAATATCTTGAAGAACCAAAAATAACTGTGAATGTAAAGGATCCAGAAGATTTTGGGCTAGAAGGAAGGTATCATAAGAAGAAAAAGTTATAGAGTTTGATGGAATTTCATCATGTAGTGTGAGTTGGTTGACTATAATGTGTGAGAATTATGGTATCCAAAATATCTCCCCCAATAAAAAGAATGTGTTCTCCTTTTTCCCATTATTGTATGATTCACATATTAGAAATGTTATCCCATGTGGCTCATGGTTCATCTGATTGTACTTCCATTTTTTGTATGTCTATAATTTTCTTGTCTTTCATTAAGAAGGAGAATCCAAGGTGGAATGGAACTACATTATGGGATTAAAATGTTTTATTTCATTAGTGCTTGGACCTCCAAGTTATTGAACACAAATTCATATAGGATCTTATATTGGAACATTCTGTAGTTAGGCATATGATGGAGTTATCCTTAATTCTAAAGGATGTTTTGAATACAAGTCCTTCTACTGGATTACGAAAATCATTTTTTTATGACAACATGCATACAGTGAGGCGCACATTGGGCCAGGTGATGCTCCATCTGAGACTGGGTTATCTAGGCTGGGACATTACAACATCATCACCTTTGGATAAAATGTATCCATATATCATGAAATCATGATAAATATTAACATAATATTGAGTTTTTTATATCTTGAGTTGATTCTTTTTCCACCACTCTTTGTGGAACCAACTCAACATCTACCTCAGAAACACATCCCATTTTTTTGGTATTGAACTATGAAAATTTATAATTTCCACTCACTAAATCATTGAATTGTTCATTTCTTCTAAAATAAAATGTTATTTAAGGCCACGAAGACATTGTGTTGAGTAGCATTTTAAATTTAATATCTCATAAATTCGTTGGGATAACCAGCAAATAAGCATCAATCCAATTTTGTGTTGATTTTATCAACAGAAAAATCATGTACTTATTATAAAAAATATTAAAGGAAAATTTTGATTTTTCCCATTCCATATCTCATATGCTGCCATTATGAAAATTTTATATGGAATACGATTAATTAAAAATGATACAGTTTCCAATGAAAACCCATGGAATGAAATAATAAGGTTAGACAAACTCCACATCTATTTAGCCTTTCCTAATAAGATATTATTACACCTCTTAGATAAACGATTCAATTTTGGTTCTCTAAGAGGAGATATTTTAAGAACAATTCCACACTCTCTCAGATGATCAATGGAATCCAATATCATGTATTCACCACCCCGAACATATTCAAGGGTCTTTATAAATATTTCAAGTTTGGTATTTACTTATTCTTGAAACTCTTAAAACTTGTTAAATGTTTCATACCTATGTATCCTTCAAAAAACATTTATATTTTGACAAATTTCTTTAATAAATGTATCAATGTACCGAAAACGATCGGTTTCATGAGTACTCATTATTCCACATACATCATTTTGTATACGATCCTATTTTTAAGTATCCATTTCACTGTATGCACTAAAAAGTGATTTCGTAATCTTTCATAACAAATAGAATTAATAATTCACAGTTTATTCATAATAAAATGCTTCCAATAATCCACCTCTAAGGAATCATTGTATGAATTTCTCATTTATGTGCACAAGGTGATAATTCTAAATATATTTGCGAATTTAATAAACCATTTCCATATTTTGAATGTTATAAATAGGATTATCCATATCGATAATATATGAAATATTTATCATATTTCATTTTCATAAATAATTCCATTAATATATATATATATATATATGAAAACTATTTTTATCAATAATGAATATAAATCTCTTCCTATCCAAACAAGATTCCAAAATAAAATTTATGTTTATGAGAAGAATATAATAAATATTATCTAGATATTTAATTAAACAACAATGTAATCTCATATCATAAGTGTTGACCTACAATGTAGTAAATCTTACTCTATTATATACATGAAGATCCATTTCACCCAATTTCAATTACATTGCATCTTTGAGTCAATATTCATCCATAAAAATGTGTAATTAACACCAGATATCCAATACACATGAATAAAAGTCGGTTAAATTGACATCTATAACATTCACATTTAGATTCAAATAATTCAAATCTTTGAGAACACATGTATTCCTTAGATATAAATCTAAAACTACATTATAGTTCATAACAATAAGGGATCTCAATATTATTATCATGAAAAAATACTTAATCTATAACAAATATATATCTATGGCTGAGTATCATATTTTATAACTTTAAATAAAGCTATTTAGAAGAAATTACACTTATTAAAAATGATGAACCCATAAATCATATCATAGTGAGAAAGGAAAAATATTTAATCATGACTAACGTAAGGTATTTCATAAATATGCTATGCAAATATCTTGTAGAAAAAAATTATCGGTTGAAAAATATATTATTCTTAGATAGGTAAGCTGACCACTATGTATCTAAATATTTAATAGATTCCTGAAATTAATTTCCCTTGGTATAATAATGGTTTGGGTTTCCCAATTAATTTCATCAAAATGAAAGTGATAAAAAAAGGGAACCTATTAGTTATGTTCACCTTGTAACTTTCTCGTATAACAAAAGATAGTACATGGGAACCTAATGATTTGTCTCACTTGAGATGAAAGACTGGGGTCTTGAGGCATTCTCCCATAGATAAAATCTCACACTTATTATTTATTATTTTATTTTAAAGGTAAAATCAGTTTAATATACATCACTTGTATATTAAACAAATTACATCTTGATATCTTTTTATCTTATCATGTTGTAGGGTTTTATTTTTATAGTCACATGAGTTTAATATACATCACACCACATTAATTTGTAAATATTTACATAACCCACATGTTTTTGTTATCCATAAAAAAGTGGAAGAAAAATTTCATCATTCATATTCAAATTTATCTCATGCATAATGTACATGAACTCTTCATGTCAATACATCGAGTTATATAAGATTGAAAATCTCTACAAGAGTAATCCCTTTGTGATAGACATCCAAACCATCACCATTATAGACCAATTAATAATCATATATTCTATTGGAAAGCCTATATCCATGTCCATCCCACTGAGGATACATTTCTCCTCAAAGAACTATATTTTTTATATCTCAAAAATCTAGTATTCGTAAACTATATCAACAACAATATTAAATTTCGTAATTGTATAAACAAACTGAGTTCATGGTTGAAGAAAATAAAATGTTATTATATCCTTAATATAATGTAATATATAGATAAATCTCTTAAAAGTAATTATGTAGATATATTAATCATACACATAATAAATATTGATATATAATTCATAATTTTGAATACTCTAATGGAATTTAGAAAATAAATAAACACTTTATTTATTTACCAAATCATCATACACGAATATGAACATACCATATTTTTTTCTCATTAAAATTATGTTTTATGTGGAATAAAACATATAATTTATATATAACTTCTAAAAAATAAGAAAATTTATCAAAAAAACATCATATCTTTTTTAAGAAATTCATATTTTATTATTGATAAAAAAAATTATAAAATACAAATACTTTTGATACGTGGAACCCTTTATTTTAGTCATATTATTTAATAAAAATTCAATCATAAACTATGATTGAAATTTTTAAATACAATAGGTGATATCATATTTCTCATTTTGTATTTCATGATTGAGGTGATATTTTATATATCATACCATCTCATTTTTTCTTTCGAACCCTTGTTTTATTCGTATTTTTTAATGTAATTTATCATGGGATATGGAAAAGTTAAAATCCTCGGGTTTCGAATATATCTTATATTATTATATAACCCATTCATCTTTTAGTGATGATGGAAACATTATATGTAATCACTTCCAATTATGTGATATCATTGAAATTGATTTACAATATCCATTTATATGAAAACATAGTGGTATTTACATGTTTAATTTTTTTTAAAGGCTATGATCCAACTGATGGGATTTAGGGAATCATCATAAGATTTTAGACAGTGAGAGCAATCCACTATATAGTGCAATTAATCTTCAATTAATAAACTCGAATGGAATCACATTGAATATAATATAGGTATGTCATATATAAGGACGTCCATATTGATGGTGAAAGCATGATGTAGATCAATGGAAAAGGAAACTAAGGCATTCTATCATTATAGGTAAAACACCATCCATGGATCCCACATCAAATCTTTGAAATTCCTATACACCATAGGGGTTTTAGATCCCTCACAATGTGATGAATGATCTTCCAAGTATAAGGGAGATTTGATAGTGTACACATGCAATAGGGAACACCCACATGTTGGAACCATTCCCTTATAAAGTCATCATCACTACACTTCTTTTAATAAAGAGTTTATGACATATCGAATGCATTGGGTTCCATCTCTTTGAACCCATAATTTATATCATATTTTAGTTATATTCATTAATCAATTTGATGTATTGGGTTCAATCCATAAATGATCCATCTAATGTATTATAAATAGAAGAACTCATACATGTGGTGGTAGCAAGAAGCATTCACTATTATAAAAAGAATATAATATGGATAATTGTATTCTATGATATATTCTAGATGAACCATATTATACTTCCATACAATATCCAAAAATTGTTAAAAATGATATGCATCTCATGGATATAACTTCCAAAAATCAGGTTTCATCCTTTAATATAATAAAACATATTTTTAGTGAACACCCATCATTATTTACCATGCCAAACAACTTTAATCCTAGGCCATGTCAACAATAATGTATTTGGATCAGTTTAAATCCACCCATAGATTTGTCATAGGACTGAAGGGACCAAATCTGTGATTTTTTTTGATAATTTTAACTAAAACCAGTAATTTCTTTTAAATTCAGCACAAAAATACTTGTACAATGGTGTGGTCATCTCATGGTGATATCTATAATTGTGGTAATTACACAACTATTTTGGTTAGCCAATGTGTATCATGCTACCAATCCTTTCTGTAAAATTTCTTTTAAATTTTTATTATGTAATGGTATACCTCATTTTTTTTCTACCATGTAAACAGTACAATGACCATAGTGTACATCACCATCTAGTGAAAATCTATTTTTCTATAATTTCCTCTTATTTCCATAATTTTCCATTTTTTCAAGAATTATATTATGTTATGTTAGTATCAAGAAACCAAAACATCCACATTGAAAAGGATAACGTTGTGGTATTGAATTCCCATGAACCAAAATGGGTGTTTTTTCCTATGCTGTGGCATCTTGAAAAAAAAAATTTTGTTCATCTAATAGAATTCCAATCAAAATGTTGATTTATTAGATCTGATAGCATCAATTAGATTTTGAGGGAATTATAACATCCGAAACATAGTAGAATAACATCCCTAAAACACAATTAATACTATAATATAGTATTACATTTTGAATAAATATAAGTTAATAATAATAAGGGTGTACTTTTTACCATGTCGATCAAACTTATTGAAGCATAAAATATGCAATTAATCAATATAAATAAGAATCAGTCAAAATACACCTTCATATTAAGGTATCCATGGACCATTGGAATCATCCAATCCATTGGTAAGATATTTGTAAACCCCATGGCCTAAAATAAATTTGAATTCAAAGGCGGGTGAGATTTGAGAGTTATAGGTTGATCTCAGTGTCGATGTGTTCTAGAATTCATTTCAAAATAATAAATATCCACCCCATTACATGAGATTATATCAATTTAAAATTTTATTTAAATTTTAAAAAATTGAAGAAAAATATTTTAATGATCTGTTGATTTTTATAAATAAATATTGAATCACAATTTTTAATTTTCCATTTCTACATATTACAATGAAACTTAAATGATTAATTGTACATGAATGTATTTGTGTGATAATTATTAATAAATTTGGAATTTATTATATATTTAAGTATAAATATGACATATAATTATATTATGATCATGTTTTCCATTTAAATTACAGTATATAACAACACAAGCCTCATAAATATAAGTCACCCAACTTCAATTATAAATCTTTCTACCATATTTATAGTGTTTATCATTTTTCGACTATTATAATAAATAGAATAATATCCATGGGTGAAGATTAATATTTAATATTTGTTGTATTTATTATTTACTTATATATGGGTTATAATAATAATTTTATTAAATATGTTTCCTTATATTTCAATTGATATCCCATTTTATTTTTTTATAATCTATCATAATATAATAAGGCTTCATTCATTATTTTATTTTTTTTTTGTAAGAATTTTTATCCAACACATGGTATAATTTAAATAAAACTTATCACAAAAAATAAAGTCTTTTAGAAAAACTCAATCACAAATAAAATTATATAAAATAACATATGTCAGAAATCAATAATATATCACAATAATTTATAAATAAAAGTTAATATTAATAGTAATCGACAAAGAAAAACATTATTAATTAATCATGGTTTAAATTCACTATCTCTAAGTCCTTAAAAATAAATTTCAGATTCTATTGGACCTTCCAAGTGGATTATATGGTTCTACATGGTCTATATTATGTGAATTGTAACCTTGAATCCTTAGAATGTCCTTCCATTTTCAATCCAAAAAAAATAATTTCACAGAAAGATTATGTTAATTAAATAATAAAATAAAAAATATTTATTTATAAAATAAATATTCCAAAACAAAAAGTCCAAAAAATAAATTCAACATTAATTACCCTAATATATCTTGGTTATTAAATTCCTATCAAGGAATTTTAAGGATTCCTAAAGGAATATGCGGTCCAAATCAATGGATGAAAATAAAATTCAAATTTTTATAGAAAAAAATAAAGAATATATATTTAAGATATATAAAGTCCTTGAGATATAATTTTACCTCTATATAATAGGGTTGTTGGTGATTCTAGGGAATTTGATCTGGGAGAGGGGCACCAAACACGATGTATGCTTGTGTAAGAAGAATTGGTCTTGTGATGCATAATAAAAAACATGTACAAGGAGTTTAAAAAGAATAAATCATGTACCATACGTTTCGAGAGGGCTAATTCATCATAGATGTTCAAGGGGGAGGAGAGGTAGATATTATGTTTTGAAGGAGAGCGTGAATAGCATGAATATGTGAGTATTCATAGGGTTTAATTTATAAGATCACAAAGGGTTTTATCATATCATTAAAAAAGATAAATTTTATTTTTATAAGTTCTAAAATAATTAACACTCATAAAACTAATCATTATAAAAGCTAAATTTTACATAGATAAACATGTGTTTTATCATTCCATTGTATTCTATCACTGATGTTTTATCATTGATTTTTTGGAATTCACTAATCAAATATATATTAAATAAAATTGAATGAATACAATCATATAATTTAAAATCATACCTCTAATAATAAACCATAGTTAATAATTATGTATAATTCAAAAGTTTATTTTCAGTAATTTTAAGCACGTCAAAAATTATGAGAATATTAACAAAATAATTTTAGTAAATTAATTATATAAACTTCAACCATTTTAAAAATATAACATCTTAATAAATGATAGTTAATCAATATTAATCATATAAGTTAAAAACATCTTATATTCGAAATATTAAAACTCATCAAATAGTTATGTATAGATAAATATTAAATATTGATTAAAATTCAAATTTATTAAAAATAAATAAATATAAAAAAATGAATTTATAATATTAAATCAACAAATATTAAAAATGCTATTTTTATAAAATTTAAATTCATAAAACTTATTATGTGAGTTACAAAGAAAGATAATATGAAAAAATATATATTAAATAGATAATAATAAATTTAAAAATAGAAAAAATATTAAGAATGAAATATATTGACTATATAAATATATTAATGATTATATTAAATTTAAAAACTTTTAATGTGAATGAATAAACTGAATTAAATAATATTACATGATCGGAATAATTAAATGAAGAATAAGAAAAAATTAGTTCAATAATATTTACTTCTCATATAATAAAAATATAATTTCATATAATATCATAATTAACAACACAAAGAGAAAAACATTAATATGGATCAAATACATTGGGTTCAATTTAAATTCAAAATGGAAGGGGTTGGATATGGTTTTATTGGGATAAATTATATATTTTTAGGAAAAAATGTTTAATTTGTTGGGGGGATACCCCCCCCCCCACCCCAATTGAAACAAGGACACCCCACTTGTTACTTTTGGAAAAGTTATCCCATAACATGGATTTGTTTGTATACCTAGTTGGTATTAAGCCTCGATACATTAGACCTATAGGATTAACATGGCTCTAAGGACCATCGGGGTCCCACAATCCCACCACAATCACAGCATGATACATAACCATTAACATTATTCCATTCACAACACATCACCGACTGATGCCCAACAATCCAATTGGCCAAGCACCATCGCATTCCAATGTCGATGTATGAACTTCCCCACACCGATCCATCCTTTTTTTATATAGATGGATCCATTGTCATCCCAATACACCCCTGCCACCATTTTTCTTATGTCATCACCATCATAACGAACTTCCCAACTTCAAAATTTCTAATTGAAACCTTCCATCATCACGACACTGCCCCTACCACTGATACATGAACTATTTCAGTCTCAAACACTAGACAAATAAGATTGCAAAAACACCCCTCCTACAAAATAAATATCTAACCATTTGGGATTGAACTCTTGATCTGATGTAGATTTACAGGGTGGCTAAGCCACTTGAACAACACCCCAACTGAAAAAAAGATATCGGGTAACGTTGTTATGTGAGGAACCACACCAATCATAACTTAACTCCAAACCAGCACCATGATCCATCCTTCCCAAACAAAATTTTATTGTGTTCCAACTTAACCCAGAGCTATATCCCCTGCAAGGGAGTGAGCGCCTTACACGATACCCCTTGACTGACAGTCAGTCCACAAAATATTAAAACATCACCAATAAAAATTAATTGATATTAATAATATACCTTAAATACACATTAAAAATATTGAAACATTGTAAATAAATTTATATAAATTATTAAATATGAATAAATTATAAATATAATTTAATTAATTTCTATCAAAATTTATAAATATTATTCAATTAATTAATATTAAATTGATAGAAAAAATTAAATTAATTATAAAAGTATTTGAAAATATACAATTCATAACATTAATTAAATTAATTTAAAGAATGGGAAAAATAAATAAAAAAGAATATATAAAAAATTTAATTATTTATTTATGCATTATATTTATCATATATAAATAATATAATGAATTATTAACCATTAGAATTATAAATAATTATTAATATTATTAATATTTTACAAAATATATAATAATTTAATAATGTATAAATAACTATCAATATTGAATATATTAGAAAAAATTCAAATGAATATATATTTAGTATAAAAATATATTAAAAGTGAGTATATTATAGAAAATACTAAAATTGGAGATATCATAGAAAATTATTATTATTATTAAATCAATAAACATACATACACATACACACATACTTTCACATACACATACATGTACACATACATTTATACATACACATACACATACACATACACATACACTAAGAACCACATACAAAAACACATAAACATACAAATACATGCATTAATATGCATAACCAGGGACTTATAAACATACATGAACATACACATTATGACATCCAGGCCCAAACCACAATGTTCGAGTAGGAATGCTACATGACCTCATGCACGCCTCCCTGTATGCAAGAGGTTATCATCTAGCAGTGAGGGTCTTAGATAAAACATATGTGAGACAATAACCTTTGTATCATTTCATATGATAAATTATAATGAATAAACAAAAAAACAAACAATTAGTGTAAATGCATAAACAGATTAATTAAAAACAGATAAGATCTCACAAAGTGGTGAGCCTGTCAAGAATATAAATTAATTGATAAATACAAAATAATTTTAAATAAACATATATTTACAGAATACTCCATTATCTGTCCCATTATTCTCCTCTCACATTCTGCACTGCTCAACCATCCACTAAAGGGTCATTTCCATTAACCAGATCTTTGGTGATGAAATCTGATAGCACACTGAAATGACTAAGTAGGGTGTGAGTAAATGACTTAGTATGTCAACACCAATGTGTCCTTACAATAATTGAACAATATGTATATATAAATGTATATCATTTTATAAATAAATACTTTGTAAAAATATTTTCTTCGAGTCATCATGTGCTAATCGAGCCACCACAACCCTTGTTCCCACATGCATATGCTAGTTACTGTTAAAAAGGTCAAGAAGTTACAAAACTATATTAAGGCGAAAATTATCACCCCACCACACTACTATTTGTTTATAAGAAATAATCATGTTACATGTAGTATATAATCATCCAACATAACCATTTAAAACACAGAAGAGCCATGTCTATAGAATGCAATGACCAGTATCTATCACTTATGTGTCCCGTACCCATTTAACCTTTTAAAAAACCTAGGCTAATGTCCTTAGGAATCAATGAACAATATATATTTTCTATGAATCCTCACTCCTATAATATTTTTTACACACACATGTATCGTGTTAATATAAATCAATTACCGATATCTACAATCAAGCTAGTATGCATTCCCCTCTGTGGGGGTAGCCATATCTGCCATTAAGGATATTCTGATAGTGTTAGGTTGGGTAGATGGCCAATGTGCTACATAACTCACAACCTCAATCCTCCACCTAAGTATCATGTTACCTAAATCACTATTCCATATGCTATGCACACCCAACAACTCATGGCATTGTAAGGAAATATAAATCACACTATGATCAATGTCAGGATAATAACACACACAAACGTACGCCCATGGCTACTCACACACCCACATGTAATTCATCATAACCATGGGATAGTCCAACATAAACATCACATCACTATAACATCATATATATATATGGCCCAATATTGGAAGCAAACTCTAACCAAAATGTTGTCGATGTTAGTGGAAATGATAAACCACACATCATGGATAAATTTACATCCTCTTCAACTTATTATAATAATTTTCATCACACCAATTCTCAACATTGGTAATGGGTTATTAAATATAATAACCATTATTTTATTTCATAATGAAAAAAATATCATATTTGATAATGACTTTTTCTCCCCAAGATAATTTTTGAATTATTGTTAAAAATATCACATATAATGATGTTTTCATTATCCTAGAAAATTTCCAAATTATTTTCTAGCTAATTTCTTGGGATTATAATAGTATTCTATTAGAATAATTATCTCCGGATAATTTATTTTAAAATTATTCTTAATAATTTTAATTTTATAATTCAATTAAAATTATACTTTTATAATTATCGTTGGGTAATTTAATAAAAATTATCCTTTATAATTATCTTTTTATTTTTTTATCTACAAATTAACCTTTATAATTAAATTGAATAATATAATACTAACCCCCAAGAGAATTCATTGTTTTTTCCATTAATAATTTTGATAAATTATACATAGATTAATGGTTTTAGTTTTTTTCTATTAACACAATTATCTTTAGATTATCATCTTGATTTCAACCTTAGAAGAAATGACCAAGTAATTATTTATTAGAAATTACAAAAATTAACAATCGATAAAACCAAGTGATTATTTAATAAAAATATATTATAAATTTTCATATGATAATTATAAAATATTACTTCATAATTATAAAATCAATAGAACAAATAATAATATTCTAACTATTTTACCTTACGAATTATCATTTCAGAATATATTTAAGATATTTTATTATAATTATTGCATTATAATTATTTACAATTATTATTTAAAAATTAAATAATAATTTTATCTTAATAAAAACTAAATTTTCATAATACAAAAATTACAATTGATACTATTTTAACAAATTATGATTAATTATATAATTGGATTTTCAATATATAAATATATATAAGTATATATATATTTATAATTTCACAAAAAAAAAATTATGGAAGAAAAATTCTAGTGCATGTGACCCCCTTTTTAGAAAAACTCTTTTTCCTCCCATGGGAGAACAACCTTAAAATGGAGATGAGGTTTCACTGAAATTTTCATGTATGATCCTTGGTGATATTACAAAGAAGATAAAATACCTATTTATTTATAGGATTAATAACACAGTTAATCCATATGTAAATTTAATACTTAGATTCAAAACTATTAAACCACTTGGAAATCAATACAGAGGTGTCAAAATCAACGTTTTAATGATTTCCTATTGTTATTTGGTAAAATAGTTAAATTCAATGATTTAAAAAAACAAAAATTCTTTTATGGTGGATGGCGCTAGGTTATAGAAGATGCCGTGTTTCCCCCATTTTTAAATAATTAATTAATTAATATAACTGCTAAATAAATATATTTTAAAAAAAGACACATGCACCAACATTTGTTGCGTATAAACATTATACCCTTCTAAGGGTAAACCGCTCATTCCAAACCCAATGGTGGTCACATATTTCTCACATGACGCACCGTTTAGAAATATTATTTATTTAATATTGAAAAAATGGATTGAATATCTAATTAAATATAAATGGGTTATTTTCTTGAGCGACGAATCAAATCATCTGAAAATTAAAATTTTTATACCCCGCCATTGGTGAAAACCACATCCAGAACCTAATTGTGCCTTCAACTGTCTCATACAATTCACCATTTTGAAGAAATTAAATTTTTTTCAAAAATAAAATCATAAATTTTATTAAATAAAATATTTTCATGACTGAGGCATCCAACCATTAAATTACTATATATATTACACCCATCATAGTGTAAAAAACACATTTCATATTTTATAATGGTCTCGGTTTTCTCATTCTATCTACGATTTTGGATTAATTCAATTATTTACAGTAAATTTACTATACATATTATAACATATTTTATATGATTTTTCAGTCATTAATGAGTCTTTACTGGCCTACGAATATCACACTAACTTAGAGACTAACATCGAAAATATTCCCTTGATGTTTACAATTTTTTAACTGTGATTTTATCATTTATCAAATCTTTTAACACATTTTTTGTTATTTTTACTGATAATTAATTTTTTTACTTCATAAAGAAATTATAATTTATCAAAATATGTATTTTTTTAATAATTATAAAAATAAGGATATTTCAATTCTCCCTCTCAATATTTTTTTAACCTCAATAATCATCTCTAGTGGTCCGATTCAAACAACTCATACGATTGAGCTAAAATGTCAGACTCACATTCCCACAACTCTTCCTACATCTATTCATGTTTCCACCAAAACCAGACTAGTCGTATCATATTCTCTTAGAGTCTATTCTCACATTGATCTATAATCTACAAAAGACACTCATCATAAGATTCAATAGGTTCTCACGCAATGTCCTTGAAATGTATTATATAAAGAGCAGCAGACATGTACCTTTGAATATTAGATAGGTGGAACACATCATGCATAACTCGATAGCAATAATAGAGGTCTAACTGAAACACTACTACCCATATCCATCAGGTGAGTACCTCTTTAGTATTTCACTAAATGAAGCATTGTTTATTGCTCTCCCATATAATAGAGTTTCATGTCATCATTAATGAATCATTAGATGAATATATATAAGGGAAACATAATTATATCATTATTTCAAGTATCGAAAAGGCTCATAGATACAAGGAAAACAATAACACTAAAACAAGGATGAATTTCAAACAAATACTCTAGTTCATACCTCGTACAATAACAAGTTCCTTATAACCATCATTTGGTTCTATATCCATTACATAGACATGACATTACATATCACTATGATCATAACTGTGAATTTCCAGAGACATTTTCATCATGGGAGTCGGTATCCTCTGGTGGATTCCTCCAATCCTGACATGTCCTAACCTCCTATCACTCTCTTGGAATCCTTTGATAAAAAACATCAAAGATTGAAAAATGGTTGAGACTAGTTTATGTCCACTGATGGATTCTTAAAAGTGATGTTATAATTCCCGTATTACCCACAATTATATCACATGCCTAAAAATGTTATGTTTTGAACCAACAACCCATTACATTGTTTCTAATAGTTTTTCTTTCTCTTTATAACAAATAAATGGACTCCTATAATAGAATGAGAAAAATTATTCATTAGGCCACTATTATTTAGATATAATCCTATTATCATCTGCACCACAAACTTATTCTCAATGTATAGGGCCCCGCAATGAACATGAGTGTACAAAATCTAGTAAAATACCTGAACCATATGTCTAATCCTCAGCTGTAAATTTATCTTGATTATCAATTATTTTTGTTCTTCATTCATTGTTAATATTGGATCAAAGTGACTAAACTCGAGAAAACATATACAGTAAGAACAGATAGTCATATAACCTTGTCAATATTCCATGAACTCTTGGGCATGGTCAAATATCATTTTGTTACCAATGTAATATTCTACATAAATCTCCATAAAGGTCATCTATGTAAAATAATATCATCTCCCAGCTTGATTCATGTAATTCCACAATATCATTGATGTTCCTTGGAACATAAACCTTTCTAGAATCACTCACCCTTCCTCATAGGTTTTGACTATTTCATGAATTCTCTCGATATAGTCTACAGAATCCTCAGACACCCATGGGCCCCAAATACTATGGAATTTCCAAGGATGATGCCGATGAAAATCTCCATCATGGTTGGGAATATTCAATTGTCTTGTTCCACCCTAGATAAGAAAAAATGAAAAAAATCTAGTTTTATCCCGCTCTATATCATGGATTAATTATTCAAATACAAGAACATATTGGGGTATATCCCTATATACCATATGTGGTGGAAGAGGAGCATCCTATTTTTTCATATCTAGTGGTTCAATAAAATGTCTATGAGGTGCTATCAATGCAACAAAAGGTGAATTATAAATATATAAATCCCAAATATAAATATGGGATTAATAATGATTCTCTAAACTAATCTATGCGATCAAACAAGGATTCCCTAAAGCAGTCTATGGGATCAACCAATCTTTTACTAGGAATCTATCCTTATCCCGAGGTATACATCTTTAATCACTAAAACATGTTTTCTCCCTTACAGGATAGTCACAATCTTCATATATATACTATCACCACTGTAAGATATGTTCAACTAATTGATTTCAATAATGATATATCTCAGAACAAGGAAATACAGTTATATCACATAGAGAACCTATCCGTATCATATAGTAAAAATCAAGGAATTAAATTAATAGAATACTCTATAGCACAAGGATAACAATATATATGGAATTTGAACCTATGTTCTTAGTCATCATGAATGACCATACGGTAAATTTCATAAATCACATATAACATCATGCACATCGCCAAAGGGGAATAAATAGTAACTATTTAAAAAAAATTCCATTTTTATGGAAACATGGAAGTCCACTAAATAGTTCTGGTCATGCTATAACATTGTACCCCTACATAATTCCCAATTTTATATCTCATGTATAACCCATTCTAACCTAGCATAATAAAAAAACAATTCTGGGGAACCTTCCTATGATACCATTTTGTAACAACCCGACACAAACAATTGGTTCCTAGCCAAAATTCAACATGACCTTGTGCACAACTCCCCATACACATTTGGTTTTGGACTAGTAGAGACTGTAACAAGTGAACACTTAGGGAGATTACAACATGTTTATCATGTCATAGGATCGATAATAATGAATAAACCAAATATAAAACGTTCAGAGTAAATGTGGAAACAGAATAATGACATACATATTAGAGATCCCAATGGGGTTTTACTGTCTATAGTATAAAAGAGTATATAAATACAAGATAACTGTAAATAAACACCCATGTGTTGGGTAATCTAATATATGATCTGTTCCTCCACATATGTATGATGTACCACCCAATTGTCTGTCATAGGTCCCTTTCCTTGGCTAGATCTCTGGTCACAGAATCTACAAACACACTAAAATGCCTGAGTAGGGATTGAGTACAAGACTCAGTAGGACACCACCAATGCATTCATATCATAATGAAAAAACAAATATATAGTTGTGTATATAATGGAATAAATAAATTGTTAGAAAACATATATGTGATGAGTAATCGTGTGCTAACCATGAATCCATGAACACCATCCCCACCTTCTTCAGCTCGTTGCTGGTAAAAAGGACAAGATGTTATGTACATATACTGAGGAACCAATGCTCACCGCACACAACTGGTTTATGTATTTAGGAAAGACTCGTTTTCCATCAAGTATATCCCTAGTCTAGTTAATCATTTAAAATATCCATGGACCACGACTGTAAGAACCGATGACATTTATCAATTAGTTTTGCATCCTCTACCCACTATAACTATTAAAACACCCAAGAACCAAGTCTGTTGGAAGAAATGACTGGTATTTGTTAGCTATGCATCCTCAACCATCATAACCATTCTAGGAACCCATGGCCCATGTCTATAAAATAAAAATGAATAAAATATAAAAGGTAACTATTATGAAATCCTCTCTATTGGGGAATCCATGTCCACTTTTAAGGATATTATGACTGCATTTGATTGGTAATTGGCCACTGAACCACATAACATCCAACCTCAATTCTCCACCTGAGTATCTTTATACCTACATAACAATTCCAAAGGATATATACACACAACTACATGTTTCATAGTTATGAATGATAAGTCACACTGTGATCAATGTCAGGATAATCACACAAAAACATGTACAACCATAACTACTCACACACCCATATACAATTCATCACAACGATGAGTTAGTCCAACATAGACATCAAATTGTGATAACCTCGTGTATATATATATATATATATATTTACTAGTTTGTGAAGGAAACTGCTACCTCAAGTTCATTGATGTTAGTGGAAAGGATAAACCACCTTGTGTGGTTTCATAATCCTCCTCACGTCTTTACCATCCAAATTGTCTACACAAAAAATCTTGATGTTAATCATGGGTTTCTAAAGAAAAAACCCAGTATTTCATATCAAAAAGAAACAAAAAATCAAATGATATGATATGTAATCCATTCAGTATAATGTTAGAATTATTATTAAAAATATCACATGTGATCATGTTCACTTTCTCCTGGTTAATTTCCAAATTATCATTTAAGTTAAATCATTTGATAAAAATATTATCCATCAATAATAATTATCTCTTTATAATTTATTATAAAATTATCCATTATAATTCTCTTGGGGTAATTCAATAAAAATTGCATTTTTTCATTTATCGTTCAATAATTTTTTATAAATTATTATTTATAATTATCTTTTGATATTTTACCTCAAATTGACTTTTAAAATTATATTTGATAATTTAAAGATATCACCCACGATAAATTAATTTTTAATACATTGATAATTTGAATAGATTATCCTTATATAACAGTTTCAATTTTATTTTCTCTTAAAACATTTATATGTTGATAATTTTAGGGATTTTATCCTTGGAAAAAATCACCCATGTAATTATCATTTAACAATTCTAAAAATTATCTGTTAATAGTACCATACAATTATCTTATAATAATATATTATAAATTGTCATATTATTGTTCTATATTATTACATTATAATTATAAATTTATTAAAATGAATACTTATATTCTAACTATTATTTATTATGAGTTTTATTTTCTAAATCATTTTATGATAATTTTTTTTATTATTTCATGAAAATTATTTATAATAATCATTTAAAAACACATTGATAGTTATTTTTAAAAAATCATCTTTGGAAAATACAAAAATTGGAAGTGATACACTTTTAATCAATTTTCCTAAATTATACCATATGATTATCGATATATATATATATATGTTAATTATTTCAAAAAAAATGACTGAAGAAAACATTAGGTGTGTGAAACCCAATTTTAATACAACCTTATGTATTTCTCTTGCATAGACCACCTTATAATGGATCTGAGGGTTCACCAAAATGATTTTCTCCACATCGTGGTGTGTTTCCAAGGATGATAAAATACCCATTTATTTATTTAATGATGTACATGTTTCAACCTTATTGAAATTTAATACATAATTTCAAAACCATTTAGCCACATAGAAATGAATATGGGGTTGTCAAAATCATCACATTGAGGGGCTTTCATTTTTATTGGGTCAAAAGAGGGTAAATCCAAAGGTTCTTAAAAAACTAAAACATTAATGGAGGATGGATCTATGTTAAAGAGGATATATCATTTCCACCCTTTTTAAATTAATTATTTAGATATTTATTTATATAAAATAACCACCAAATAAATTAATTAAAAAAATGACATGCCCCAAAGTCCATTCTATATAAAAACTATACCCTTAACAATGTAAACCCCCCCATTTCATACCCAATGGTGGTTTCAAATTTCTCGTATGACACACCCTTTAACAGATAGTAATTATTTAATAGTTAAAAACAAATTAAATAATTAATTAAATACAAAAAAGGTTATTTACCTGATTGAGGCTACCCAACATCTGACACATACAACTGTTATACCCTACCAATGATAAATATGGTGTCTCATACCTAATGGTAGTATATGATTTTTCAAACAACACACCATTTAGAATGTATTAATTTATTTTCATAAATAATATAATATATATTATTAAATCAATGATTTTCTCAAGAGATACATCCAAATGTTCAACGCCTATATATGTTATACCCTGCCGAGGGTTAACTCTGTGTCCCAATCCAAACAGTGATCACTGATTTCTCTTGTGATGCACCATTTTGGTGTTATTCAAATATTTTGAAGAAGTTACTCATCCTTAATATAGTATATTTAATATTATATTTCAGTCTTTTTTGAGGCTTTTCGAGCACAGAAATCTTGTACTAACTCAGTTTCTGACTCCAAAAATATCCCATTGAATATTTCAAAGTGTTAACTAGTCATTTTTCCTTGATAAAGCCATTTAACCCAAATTATGTTATTTTCACTAATAAATTATTATTTTTCCTCATATGGGATTTATAATTTATCAATAGTTTTATTTTATTATCATTGTAAAAATAAGGATATTACATATATACAAGAATATCTATACACATACAAATTCACAAGCACATGCAAATGAACATGCATATACAGAGACATATATATACGTATGTACACAAACACATACATACATCTACATAGGCGTCCATGCACCAAAATAAACATTTATAAATATACATATATACATACACATACACACATATATATACACATAGACATACATGTACACGTATATACACATACGCATACACGCAGACATTGACATAGACATACACATATACAGATCCAGATACACATATACACACACACAAAAATACACAAACCCATATACAAATACACACACACACACACATACACTTGCATACAAATTAACATACACATACACACATATATACACATAGACATATATATCATCACATACACATACATACACATAAACAAACATATATATATTTATATATACATATACATAACCATTCACATAGACATACATAATATGCATATATATACACAAACACATACATACTTAAACCCATGCATTTACATACATGTATATGCACATATACCTAAACACAAATATAAAACATCAATATAAACACACACACACACAACATAAAATGTGTTTTAAATATAACACATAAATCCACATACAGAAGTCCACATACATACACTTACATAAACTTGTACATATATAACATGAATTATTTATTGATATAAATTATATAATTATAAATATATAATATTAATATAGAAATTTAAATTAAAAAATAACATATTTAAATGAATATATTCATTTTTATAGTATATTTTTTTAAATAAAATTTTAATATATTATATTTATACTAATTGTATACAAATTTTGTATAAAAAAAATATACTATTAATTTTTTTTACTTATATAAAGTAAATAAATTTTTATATTTATATGAAGATAAGATTCCAATTAAATTAAACTTTATTTATACATATTTTTATTTAAATATTATTTTAATATAAATAAATATGTATATGTAAATTGAATTACTAATTGTGCCCTTTATTCATGAAAAAGAAAAAGAATAGATAAGGGAGGGACATTTACCACTACATGAAAAAACAACTAAAAAGGGGTAAAATTTTATCATTTCTTTTTTTCATATATTAAAGTTTCCTTCATCTACACTTTTCTAGCGCTGAGAAACGTCACCAATTTTTCAACGCATTTCATTTTTATGTGATAAATTTCCATGAAAATTATCATTTGATCTAAAGTAATTGATTCTAATAATTTTATTATGAAATCCCCATTCCCAATACCAAGTATGTGTGATCACCACATTAATGTGTAGTTTGGTATAGAACCCAGAAGTATTTTTTATTCACCTAATTGTAGATGATAAAAATATTCATTCATATTTAAATTCATCTCATGAATTATGTATATAAACTATTTCTATAAATTAATATAGTTATATGATATTTACATTTTTCACATTGGTAATACTGAAGTGATAGATAACTAACCCCATAGCTTTCATGTGCAATGAATAAGAATCTATAATGGTTGATAGTATGACCCGAACTCACTCACCCTAAGGAAACATTACTCAATATAGAATAAAATTCATTAAATCATTAAAATCCAATATGTGTTAAAAATAGTCAACTTCAAATTAAAATTTTAGAGTAGTATAAATAAACCGAGGAAAGGTTTGAGGAAAAAAACATATGATAATTTATTTAGGCATGGAAATTATAATTTTACATGTTTAATACATTTAATTTTAAATATTTTAAAAATTATAAGTAAATTTAAAAATATTATCTCTTTGTGACATGTCATATTTAAGGATTGAAAATCACATTCATAAAATATGACAAAAATTAGAATTTCAAATCAATATATGTTAATAATATTATATGATACAATATCAATCATATAATATGTTTGGAATCATCAAATATGACAGGTGATATCCTATTTCTCATTAATTATTTAATTATTGAGGTGACATCATATTTATGCTATGATCCAATGATTTCATACAAATCCTAGTTTGAGTGGTATTTTATAATTTCATATACTTTATGATATGGTATAGTTCAAATCATTGGTTTTCCTATATATCATGCCATTTTATATAACTTGGTCAAATGTTATAGTTAATAGAAACAAAATATATCTTCATACACTATTATATTATATAACAAAAAATTCATAATGATATATATTTCATTGAAAATCTAGTGGAAATTACATGTCGAAATGTTAAAGAACAATACTATGGTTCCATTGATGGGGTTTAGAGGAATATTATATGATCTTGAAAAGTTGAAACGAGCCCGTATATGGCCTGGTATTTTGAAAATGAATAAACTTCTAGGGAATCAGTAAGAGTAGAAAAACTGTATTTTTTAGGCACCAACCTCCATATTTTCTTTGTTTCAATAATAAAAATGAGGCTTCATCCAAATTTCTTTTTTAAAAAACTAACAATTTTGATCATTATTGTTATAACACCTTCCATGGATCCCAGATCATATATCAAGTAATTATTTTCACCTAAGGTCTTCTAGTGCCTTCAATGGGTGATAAACTATGTATCAGGTAAAAGAGAGCTTCCCGAGTCCCCACATGTAATAGGGTACATCCACAGATGGGAACCCTTCCCCAAAAAAATCTCTAAACATTTCATTTAATGAAGTGAATCAGACTTATCGAATATATTAGGCTCCAAATGATGGCACCCATACATTACATCCCATTAGAGACTTCTTCATTAAACATTTCAAATGAATCATTTGAAAACCATACATGATCCATATCATGTATTTTAAATCACAAAACCCATGAGGGAGGAAGTATTTTGATGCTTGAAATCACATGATAATCATACTATATTGATAATTTTAAGCATTGATATAAGCCATTTGTATCCTCTTAAATATTCATATCATAATGACATGACATATAAAAAATATCCATCTCTTGGATAGCACTAAATAATATTTGGGTATATCATAGAATATGATATAACCTATTTTGAGTGCATATCTATCATATTTTACATTATAAATCCATGTTAAACATATAAAACCTCTACCAAAACATATTTGGATACATTTAAATGTCTCTATGGATTCGGCATAGGACTGAAGGCATCGTAACCATGATATGTTTTTATAATTTTATCAAAAAAAAATTATTTTCAATAGAATTACACCAAAAACACCTTGTGTAATTGTGTTGTCCTCTCCATAATGAAAACACGTATTGATGGAAATTCGATGCTATTTTGTTTTGCATGTCCATTTCAGTTTTCCCATACATTTTGGAAAATTTATTTTCATTTTTGACAATATTGCGGTAAACCACGTTTTAAAGACCATCATAAGACAAATATCATGAGCACAGAGTATATCATCATACTATAACACTATATTTTTCAATAATTTCATAATATTTTCCACGGTTATCATTATTATAGAACAATGTACCGTTATGTTTGTATCAATAAAAAAAATTACCACATTCAAAAGGAACATGTAATGGTCTTAAATTCTAAATAACTGAAATTGGTGTTTTTCCATTAATTATGTTGTGGAACATGGGAAACCTGTATTTCCAATATTGTTAGCTGATAAAAATTCAAACTAAATGTTGGATGATTTTCTATAATACCATTTTATAGCATTGAAAGGATTTATAAAATCATAAATATAGTACAAGAACATATCCCAAACACCATAAATCCCAAAATCTAATTGTATATTTAGAATAAATTTAAATTAGGAATAATAATGATGTTCATTTTACCATGTTAATCCCACCAATCAATGCTTCAATCATGCATTTTATAATGATAACTTAGAATCAGTTAAAAGAAACCTTTAATCGGAGGTATCCATATGCCTTGGGAATCACCCAATGCTTGTGTAGGATCTCTCTAAACATCATGTTATACTAAAAAAGTTATTTCATTGATGGGAGAGATTTGGTAGCTAAGGAATAATCCCATTATTGAGGTTTTCTACAAGGAATGTTGAAATAGTGGATATCCAACCCCTTACATGAGATTCAATTGATTTACGATCTTTTTTAAAAGTTAAATTAGTTTAATAAAAATATTGAAATTCTAATTTATTTTTAGTAAATAAATTTGGAATCATAATTCATAATTTTCCATTTATAATAATTATAAAAAAATTAAGGTCTTATTATAAATGATTGTATTTTAATAGGAATTATTAATACGGTATGGAAGCGGTTTCATAATAAGTCATATAAATGACCTATGATAATATAATGATCATATTATCCTTCAGTATTCTTATATACAACATCACATGCCTCTTAAAAATAAATAATCCAAACACCATTCTAAATATGTCTACTATATTTATTGTTTTATCATTATTTATACTTTTAAAATATGTCATTTAATTTTTAGGGGGTAGATGAATAATCTATGTTTGTAGTTTTTTTAGTTATGGGTGTATTATAATCCTAATTTTATTAAATATTTCTCATTAGATTTGAATTAATATCAGATTTTTATTCTTTAAAATATATCATAATACTTATACGAATTATTCATTATTGTTTTGAGTTATGTGTATGATTGTTTATCGAACACAAGAGATTTATTAAATGAAATTTTACGCTAAAAATATGTTCTTTAATTACATTATAAATGAAATATACAACTATATAAAATAAATTTATGTCGAAAGTCAATAATATCTCACAATCATTTCTAATGTTAATATAATATTAAAAATAATGAACATGGATTATAAAACATATTTTCATTATGTATGGTATAACATCACAGTCTCCAAGTCCATGAATATAATTGTGATACCCTACTAGACCATCCAACTGGCTTGTAGATACTTTCATTTTCTATAGAATGTGAACTATAACACTGAATCCCTATAATTCCCTAGAATTATCATTCCTAATCATATTTTTTGAATTTTTCTATAATTTCAATAATAAACCGATGAAATGTTTATTTCAATGATTAGTAGCGAAATGAATTCATTACATTAGTTATGTGAATTAAAGGCTCCTAAAAAGAATAATATTGAATAACAAGAAAATATTAATTATATATATAACACTACTATTTAAAATGAATTATATTAACTATAAAAAACTAATATTAATTAATTAAAATAAAAAATAAAACAAATATTTAGAATGAATAAATTAAAAAACATGATGAGGTGACCTGAATAATTAAGTTAAAAAAGGAAAAAATGTGTTCATTATTATTTACTGATCATAAATTAAAAAATAATAATTTAAAATAATATCGTCATTAACTACATAAACACCAAAATAGTGTAATGGATTCTATACATTAGAGTTCAATTTCACAAAAATATGGCATGGGTTAGAAATGACCTTACATGAATCAGTTATATAGATTTAAAAAAAATTAATATTATTCAACCTCAATAAATAAAAATTAATAAATATTATTCATAATAATTATACACCTATTGAAAATATTAGAACATAGTAACTAAATATGTGTAAATTTTGTAAAATGAATAAATAAAAAAAATATATTAATAATTAATAAGTATGAAAAAAATTTATTTAAAACTATATTATTTAGAAAATAAAATAAAGAAAATAAATTAAAATAAATATTTAACTGAATATAAATTACATGAAGAGAAAACACATAAATTTATTAGAAATGAATAAATAAATAATAATATCATTTATATTCATTGATTTATGCACAATACTCACTGTTTATAGAAAAAATAATTAATTATTAGCCTTTTAAATTTCTAATTATTATTAAAAAAATTATTTAGTAAAATGAATAAATATTTTAAAAGGCCTAAATAACAATCAATATTGTATATATTTCAAAAACATTAAATGAATATATATTGAAATAGATAAATTACAATGAAATACAAAAAATTAAGTGACGTTAGAACATATAAATAATATTAAATCTATAAAAATACAAACACCTACAAACATACTTGTGCAAATACATACATGTACACATACATATGAATACACACACACAAACACACCAATATAAATACACATATACATATTCCTACACATACACATACACATACACATACACAAGAATATACACATACACAAGAATATACACATACACACAAATATACACATAAAAATTCAAATGTACACATACATGTACATACATGTACATATATATATAGATATATATATATATATATATATATGCATCCATATACAGATACACATGCACATATGCATTCATATAGAAGCACATATATAGATATATGCATTCAAACACGTACATGTAGTTACATAAACAAGAGATCACATGCATAAACAAATATACACATACATATAAACATACACATTTATACATAAAAATATACATATGCACATACACATACACAAATACATAAACAGACATACACATAGACAAACATGTACATATACATACACATACATATACAAATACACATACAAATACCCATACAAATATATAAATACACATAAAAATACACGTACATGTACACACACCTACATATAAATTCACATTCACATAAACATACAAACAAACATATACATGGACATATATATATGTGCACATAAATAAACATACTCCTACAAAATATATACTGACATAGCCATAAAAATATATTCACATACATACACATATTAACATACACATACACACACACAAACAAATACACATACATACACATACATATATATATATATGCATATATACATACACATACATTTACATACAAATATTTTCACATATACATATGAACACACATACAACATGTATATAAACATATAGACACACAAAAAACATTCAAACACATACAACACATACATATACAAACACACACACGTATACACTTATAAACACATACATATACATATACAGATATTTAATATGAATTATAAATAATAAATTATAGGAGTGTAAATATATTTATAAGTATACAAATTCAAATATGAAAATCAAATATTTACAAAAACATATTTTTTTAAATATTATATAATTACATAAATTATCTATTAATATATCATATTTATATTAGTTATATACAAATTTTTTAATTATTCTATATAAATATACTTTTTTAATTTTTTTACTACTTTAAATTTTATATATATATATATATCTATATATATGAAAATAAGACTCATTTGTTATTATATGTTATAGATATAATATTTAAATATTATATTTACATATATTTACTTATTGTAGTATAAATCCAATTTAGAGAGAGATATATATATATATATATATATATATATATATATATTAGATTAATCATATTTACCATTATTAGTGCTAAAAAAAAGTTATTCTAAGGGGAGGACTATTATTAACATTCGAAAAAAGAACTGATAGGGGGTACTCATTTACCAAAGCTTTTAGCATTGATAAATGTTACATTTATCAATGATTTATTGTCACGCTAATAAATTTCACCCCTTTATCAGGGATTTTCATTTGGTGCTAATAAGGGCCAATACAAAATATTGTGTGATTTGAATTAGTGTCTTCAAATAATTTTGATATTGAATCCCTATTCCTTCTACCAAATTAATGTACCATGACACATTAATAAGAAACTCTTTCCAAAAACCACAATATTTTTATACACACTATAAAGTAAATGTCAAAAATATTCAAATTAATCTCATGCATAAGGTACATGAAAACTTAATATATTGTAATTATTGTATATATGATTGAAAATCTCTACATGTGTAAGACTGATGTTATATATTGATAACTCCACACCTTTATAGAGAAAGGAAAGGACCTCCAAAACAGTGGATATTATAACACCATGTACCTCTCCCTGATGATATATTACACCAAATATAATCAAATTCATTATGTCAATAAACCATATCATTTAAAAACTATATATATTAACTATATAAAATATAAAAATGGTATGAAAAACTGGGAAATTGCTTGATGAAAATTAAAAATATTATAACATCATACCTAGAATGCATTGTGAAGATCAATGTCACGGAATAAATGTATCAAATAAATAAATCACAAACAATATTTATAACAGATAAAGAGTTAATAATTATGAATACTCTTAATGAATTTAACAATAAAATAAAAACAATATTTTCATTTCAAAAAAATAAACACTTTATTTATGTTGTACATCATGAGATTATAATAACAAAAAATAATATATTATTTCATCTGGAAAAATTTTATTTTGTGTAGCCAAATATTTATAATATTTATATATGTTATTAACAATAAAAAAATTTATTAAAAATAAATGTTTTTATCTCTTTTAGGAATGTCTTATTTAATGATTCATAATCACAATCATAAAATATGATGGACACTGACCCATGGAAGGCCTACATTTTAATTACATTCACTGAAACAATTTTATATCATAATCAACAATGGGTATTTTAAAATATGACATGTGATATCATATTTATCACATATTATTTAATGTTTGAGGAAATAAGGTATTTATGTTGTGATCCATTGATTTCACACAAAGACAATATTGTGTTTTATTTATAATAATATATATCATATGATATGGAAAATTTCAAATCCCTAGGATACCTATATATCTTACCTTATGATATAATCCAATCATATGATATGGTAGATAAAAATTGAATATTTCTCCATATCCTATTATATAATATAATATAAACATTTTTATGATATATATCTCTTTGAAAACCTAGTTGAATTTACAAGATTAATAGTTTAATAACACAGTTTTTATATCATTGATGGGATTGAAGGTTTCTCTCTATGATCATAGGTTAGGAAAAAATCCAATATGATTCTTGATTTACCATTAATGAATTTTCATTCAATTAATCATAAGGAATTCCTTAAATTTATTACATTTGATTTATCCACAATCACATTGATAAGTCTTGATGAATATCAAATGATAATCAAACTAACACTTTTCGCATTTGTAGGTAAAACCCAGGACATTGATACCATATCATATCTTGATGAATATTTTACACTAAAGGTGTGTTTGAACCATCCCTGTGTGTTGAATAATTTATCATGTAGAAGAGATAATCGAAAGTGTTCACATTTAATATGATATACACACAGATGGTAACCCTTCCCTTATAAAAACACACTTTATGATTTTAATTTAATGAAGATAATTAGAAATATCAAATATATCAAGTTGCATCTCAAGGAACCCATATATTAATTACTATAGTATTGTTTTAACTAAACACATCAATTATGGTCAACAAGACATAAATGATCCATTGAAAAGATTATAAAATATTGGAATCATGTTGTGGGAAGTATTTAAATGCATGAAAAGACATAAAATCTAATGATAAGACTAATTGAATAATACAATATAACAAATAGGAATCATCATATATTGTTCTATGATAACAACATATCATAAACAATAATATTCATCTCATGGATATAACTACCTAAAATTTTGGTTATGTCATTAAATTTGATATAACTATAAATTTAAATAAATGATTTGGTTTCAATGATAGGGGTGATTCAATTATACCCCAATTTAAAATAATCAATTTTAATTAAAATCATTAACTTTTTGAGGTTATAGGTCAACTCAAAATAGACTCTCAGTTTTACATTGAGTGAAACTACAATGATAGAGAGAGAAGAACAATGTATTTACACTACTTCACTAAAATGAACACTTTATTCAATATTTGTTATAACCTCCATCAAGAATTATACATTGTATACACAAGTTAATACAGCAATAGATAATATAATGTCCCCCATATACAAAAGCACAATATCCATTCTACCAACTCTTTCTTCAATGTCCATAGAAGACTTATTCACTTATATAATAATCCATAGAGAGAAATATCATCTTTTTCATACTGTATTTCCATTACAAGAAAAATGGATGTCCCGTACTTGTATACTTACTCATGAACATAAGTAATGCTGGTCATGAGACTCCTTTTATATTTGTCCTAATCTAGATTCTCTTCAATCTTCCAATACTCAAGAACTCATATATTTAGGCCTCCATCATTTTTTGAAAATTTGGTGTATTAGGTACTATAAAAAATCATAAAATATTCCTTTATAATATAACATCACCTACATGAATACATATATTAAAAAAATGATATAATGAAATATATCTCAGTTATTACATGTTTTTAAATCCTTCATTATTTTCTCAATTTAAATCCTTTATTTGAATTTGTTCTATAAACACAGTTATTATTTTCATATAAAAGTTAAATACATAAAAGTGTTGGGAATAATATTTCTCATATTAAAATACTCAATATTATTATGTCGGTATTTCAAGATTTACTAAATCTCAATTGTAATAGATAGGAGATTCAGAATTTGGCTTCTTCTTTCACATGACATGCCATCATGCTGAAAGTATGGATTTCATCATTACAAGACAAAATAATTAAGTATTACTTAATTATTTATCATGTTATTAATAATATTTATAGCACAAAACCCATTACGACAGTTTTATTAAAATTCACACACATCTTAGGTTTTCATTATGTGGAAACAAAATATTGTAGTTCATTACCATTTAATGTAATATTAAAAAAATGTATTTAATCCTCAATTTGGTAATTTTTTCTCCACATAATATCACTAACTCGTTATCATGCACAACTAATTCATAGGAGTTACATTTACATGGATTTAATGGAGTGTTAAAGGATCAAGATATTCTTAGACAACAATATATTCTATTTTGAATTCCATATTCATGCATGAAAAGGTAATTACATGCATGAAAACAGATCTCAGATGTACCTGATTTATTTATCATTATTTTACATCATCCAAAGGCTCATTTACATCGAGGGAAGAAACATATGTGAATATTTTTTCATTTATGATGGATGCATTAATATTGATGGAAATATGTTCTATATAATCACTTAGATCTCATGATATCAATACAGAATTCTTAAATTCAGGATCAAATTTTATTTGATCAAGTTGACACATGGTACAAAAATATGGTTTTAGGATCCGGTAATATTGGGTTTATCAATTAAAAATACACATTGGTTTGATTATATATCTCTATATCCTCATAAATATGATGACATGGCAACCTCACTGGCTAAAAAAATTGTTTGATATTAATTGGGAAGTCTGTCCATTTATTATGTTGTGAATGAGATGTTTTGATTTAATTGGTTCATATCTGGTTCAGCATATTTATTTTTATAGAGAGATGTGGGTATATTTTGACTGGTTTTCTAATTATTTGGGGTTCAATACAGTTCAAAATTATCCTCATTTGGCACCCCATATATCAACCTTTATCATAAACTCCCAAATATTCCCACATCCAAAACTGTGTATGAAGTTTCATTACAAATTCAAGAGGATAGTAGAGGTTTAAGACCCAATGATGCATAGGAACTCACATTAGTTAAGAGAATATGAGCATGGGATTATTACACCCTTTTTGCGAAGGAATTGATTCCTATTTTTTGACTCTCATATAGATTTGAGATTTGTTTGTGAATCTATTCCTAATATCGATATGGGACTGGTTACCCGAACAGAATGATCATAGGAGAAACCCTTCTAGTTGAAGAAGTAGTAGATCTCATTAGTGAATCCATCAATATGTATATAGGGTTCTTCATATATTTATCAGTAGCAACTAATATACTAAATACGAATAAAAAGTCACATCATATTTTTCCAACATTTTGGGAGGTGGATAATATTCTAAAGAGGTGATTGAGCCATTATGATGCATCCTGAATATCCTTTTTTTATAATTGGAATCAATACCCATGTAATCATTAAAATAATAGAATTTAATGTTATATGTAAAGGGAATATCTTTGGTAACATGGGAACCTTCTATTCAAGAATGAATGTGGATTATATATTATACGTATCTATATTGTTAAAGGAATCGATGTTATCATAGTTCTCAAATTCCCTTGGGACTAGACCAATTGTAGATTCTCTTACATATATGTAATCATATGAATCCACTAATAGAACCATATTCACTGAGGATTCCATGTATGGTAGAGATTCCTGATTTGTATGATATAACCATTGAAATTACCTAAACCCATGTGATATATTCTCATTACGAGAAACAAGGGATAGAATATAATCATGCTTATTTTATATGGATATGAGACTTATGTACCAGAGAAACACTTTGTATGTTTATTATGGAGCTCGGTCCATAAGATGGTGTAATATCTCTCTTGATTGAAGAAGGAATCAAGGTTATCATAGTTTATTTTTCTTCTTAGTCCACATATAGATGAGATAGAATGATTAGAACATTGGAATGATAGGGTCCGGATGGTTGAAATGTCAGAGACATAGAGGGACTTACACCAATGAGGATTCCAATTTTAATTTTGAGGTGGTCCATTGGAATGTTTCCTATGTATCCCAACTATGGTAGTAATCGGGATCCTAGTAGTTTAATTAGTTCTCAATATATTAGTGGATAAGGAAAGATGGTCACCCCATGGGAATGATTGTGTCCTTATGGTTGAAATTTTAGAGTCATGGAGGGACATATAATAAAATGGATGACCTTTTGACTTCTGGCTCGGGCATTAGTCATGATTCTGAAATATCCTTGTTGTGGAAGGAATTGGATCCCTTTTCATTCAATGAGTCAAGACCTACTCACTAATAATGACTTTATATGAATGGTTTATCATATTAGATCATTTATTGGGGCTTAAACATTGAGTTTTACCTTACCATGATAGAGCCTTGTGTTTTATAATATATATATGATGTCTTACTAATATCCCACCGAATTTCCTATGTTTGATATATGAGTGATCATGTGAGGTTTCCATGCATGGATCATGATCATTATAGTTGTTCCATGTATCTATCCTAACAAAAAACATTCCAGTCATGTGATTAATTTCTCTATTAAATCCACTATGATTCGTGGGTGCACTTGTGTGAGGTTCCAAGTCTTCCTCCATCTGCATTAAACAATTTTTGTTTGGGGTGGGGGATTTATAGGCATTAAAACCCAAGTTATTAATCACTTTTCAGGGTGTGTATTATGAAAATATTTACTAGATTTTGTGGAGGTATTTTTCCTCATGATTATTTGTGAGGTCATATTGTAGTTCATTCTGGGGGCATCAAATGACTTTTAGAGACATCAAGACCGTTCCATTAATTCCCCCATTTGTTATATTATATCCAATTAATAGGGTCTTGATTAGTATTTTATAAATTCAAATAGAATTTCATATTATCATATCGACATGTGAAAATGACTTATCTAGATCATTGTGACTATTAAGAGGCCTTCGCGTGATCTCGGGTGTCTTGTCTAAAATCAATTTCGAGATATGGATGGATTTTCAATGGGCATTATGAGACTATGCTGGGGAATTAAATGAGTTTTACAGTGTAAGTAAGCTCCTACCATTCCCCTTATTTAATTTCCTTATTTAAATTACTCTATTCTTGGATATTGTGAGCTTTATAGAGTGTTGTCGAGGAAAATCATTTTCCAAATCAAGGATTATTCACATGAAAAAAAAAATCACATGGTGATGTGTTTGAGTTTATCATGTGAAAACACATATTCTTATTTTTTGAACCAAAGATGGAGTATGAGACTACATAGAATTTTCTAGATACTTTCATGTGATAGGGGTGACATGTCAGTGGGATCCTGCATGACCAGACGTAAATGTCATTAGAGATTCCATGGTGTATCACGAGCTACTTGGGGTGTATTTCATGATATTTTTTACTACAAGAGGCTCCCACCTTTCCCCTTTTTAGTTTATTTTATTTGTTATATAATGTTTATGGATCATGTGAGATTTTATGAGTTGTGTTTAATATACTCAATATACTTATCATTTATGTGACATGTGATATTTACAACCACAAGAGGCTTCCACATCTTGGATATTTTTTCCATATTTCCCATGGATCGTTGGATGGAGTTTTGTGATCTTTCTGCCTGACAATCCTTTTGACCTTGGGAATCTTGTCTGGAAACCACTACATGATCAGTGAGTGTCTGGTATGACTCAACACCAACAATTAGTATTTTTCAAAGGGACTTTATATTGAATTCCTCAATCTTTTCAGAGTGTGTGGATGCTCATATGTCATTATGTTGGTCATGAAAATTTGATTCTCATGGGGGTTCATGCGATATATGTGATCATGGAAACCATCTTCTTTATTTTCATTGTATGTAAAATAATAATTTTTGGAAAAATATGTCAAGGAGACCTATATGTTTTTTTGGTTGTCATTGACAAAGACAGATGATCGTGAATGTGTTTGGTTTATTTTTTTGAATAATGATTTTAATTTGGTGTAGTTTCCCATTGTTTGCCAAATTTTTGGGCCTCATAATGGAGAAATTGTTTTTGGAAAATGAATATTTCTTCAAATGAGAGAATTGTATGTGAATAGTGTAGCATAGTTTGAAAACCACAAAGGATGTTTGTGGAATGGAGAATGAAGTTATAAAAATATGGATTTCTACATTGCAGTTATATATATACGATGAAGAAAAATATACATACTATGTAGGGTAAATTGTACATGGGATGATATTAGTTCATGGAAGGATTTTGGTTTATGGAAGGATGTATTTTTGTGAGAATGATCATCATTTTTGGCTGAGAGGCGGTGTTTCATTTTTGGGACATCCATTCTTCATGCAAAGGAGTTGGAGATTTGATAATTTATAATCTTTTCATTTGCAGAAGAGATGATCCACTGTAGTGGTTCAAGTATCTACATAGATCATGGAGGAAAAAACTATTAGAAAAAGGAGAATCCTCCACCGTTAAGGCTATACAACATTGATGATTTGATTAAAACAGATTAATGTATTTTGTAGAACTATATTCCTATATTAAAAATTATAATACCATCATTACTTAGAGAAATTTTTCATTTGAGAACATATTTTATCTTGGAAGATATTTTGATATATCTTAAAGAGTTCACAGTACAATACGCAAATGAGAAGAGGTTTGCAAAGTGGATTCCCCAAAAGGAGAATATTTTTTCTAAGATAGTTCACTGAAGAGATTTTGTGGGTAACTGTATCCCACAATGGAAAAAATCCATGAAGGATAGGCAGTCTATGGAAGGAGAAGCTTTGATCAAATCATGGATGGTATATAGAGGAAGAGTTGGACTATAGGACAAGAATCGACCTGTGGATGGAGAAAATGTCCATGGAATCTACGGTAGAACGCAGAGGAGTGGTGGTCCATGAAGCTCTAATGCCATGTGGTGAAGCGAAATTCAGCGAAGACACATGATAGTCCATGGAGGACTCATGAATGTTTTTGGAATAAGATATCACAAAAGTAATTTCTACAAACTATGAGAACACATAAAAGTGGATTTCATATATTGGTGAAATGAGACTTCAATTGGGAATATATCTTCATTTTAGGTTGTGTTCCTTCATGAAACCCCCGCTAAATTGTTGTGCAAGACAATAGTGTGCATATGATAGATAAAGGGTTTGGGACACCTCTATGTCATTTCTGGGATTTCTAGAGTGCTTTCACATGGATATAAGCTAAATATATATTCTCTATTAGGATGTAACTTAAATATTGGGTGCAACCATATTTTTTTTGTCCCCTATATCCTAGGTTATAATGCATGTGGCATCCTCTTCCCAGATTTCTGTGGGTAACTTCTAACCTAAGGAATATTCATCGTTAGAGAAGTGGTATTTCAAGTGTATCACATTGAATGTCCCAAAGATAAAATCTTAGTCTGATGAGGGATCCATTTGGTGGGGTGGTTCACATGATTTTATTATTTCGTGGATGAAATATGTGAGAGTTTGACCTTGTGTTGTAGTAGAATATAACTTCACTTCCATTTATTATAGCCTCTAATGGTCACTTCTGATTTAAGGAGACATATCAGATTTCACCTTCTTGAGTGGTGGAGTTATTTTGGGTCTTCTTTCTAATTCTCTCATGGTATAGTGATCTTTATAAACTTATTTTTCAATTCATCCAGTTGTGGAACTTCTTTTCCAGCCTGGTCAGAATTTTTTTCCAATATCCTAATTCTTTTTACTAGGAAATGGTTATATACACAAAATTCCCTAAGTATATATTTAACACCACCTGTCCAAAATAAAAAATGTGTTGAATGATATCTTTTATGATGATGTGTTTTTTGATATTAGGATCTAGCCTTCAATACAAAGGGGAAATGTTAGGACCATTTGTGAGGTTGACATTAGTTGGATTCCATGGCAATGGTAGCTTAACCAGGTTTTTTTCATTGGGTGCAAGAAATAATAGGGGACATATTAATTGTCGAATGAGTATGATTTATTCATTTTTTCCATGCATATTTGGAAACCTTGATTTCACCATGCTTCTAGATGAGGACAATTTTTTGGTTGTCTCCACCTGACTGGATGTTTTGGGTGGTTTTTGAACATCCTAGGTTCTTGGATTGGTAATGTTGTTATATTTAGTGTAACAACTAATAACGTTTAATTTTTCTAGACTTTTCCCAATTTCTGAGGGCATGAGTCAAGATTTTGATCAGGTTCACTGAATGAAATATTAGATATGTTTTTCCATTTATGTGAACTCGCCAAACCCACATGGATACTTAATTAGAATATTAGATGACTACAACTCAACTCGGAAAATTTTAGCATAGGGTTCCGTCAGTTTCATCAATGAGATAGGGATTCTATGTGAATAGGTCAAAGTATTCCTTATATATATGAATACATATTCCCTCTCATTTTATCATTGTATGCCATTTATAAGGTCAATTATTGTTTTTTTCACATAATAGAGCTAAAAAACCTAAATTAATTGATAAAGTTGGTATTGAAATCCTACAATGGACCCTACTCATAGACTATTGTATCAAAAAATGGTTAGACCTATCAGATTCTGTTAAATATTCCTCAGATTTGTTTCCTCTTATTGATATAGAGGTCCCATCATCATACCACGTCAGGATACGAATTGTGTGATGTGTTGGATGGGGTCACCGTCACTATCAAAGGTTGATAATGTATGATTTTTTGAATTGGGGTGGGGTAGATTATCATCAACCCAGTACAGATAGGGATTCCTCTCAGACTGCATAGGTGTGGGTCTCCCTTCCAAGGATTCAATTCATGTAGTTAGAGATTAAATGAAATCAATCATCTCTTGGGGTACTACAATCTGATCCACCTCTAGTTTATAATGAATGGGTGGGGGTTTATGAGGTTTCCACACCATCATCTCTCGATGATGGTCAATTCATCCTAAGACCGAATGATTTCTCTATAGAGGAAGAGTATCTCACAAAAATGGAGGGATTTCATGATCATTTTTGACTTACTGATTTATATAGAATGAATAACTAGATCCAGAGCTAGTATAAGGAACATATAACCCTTTTTCAGGTGTATTTTCTAATAATGGTATATAATTCATCTAAGTCTAAAGATGATACCTGATGAGAATATTTCCCCTCATTAACTCGTCATTTATTTTTCTGATGGATTGTATCTCACTCTCATATTGTGATAGATTTTCCAATGTTGATAAAACCTCAACTCAAATGGGTGGTTATTGGGTTGTATCCAATCCATTGACATTATATTTTATATTTTTTCAATATATATGCACAGCTCTATATTCATATCATCCATATATTGGTCCCTTATTTGGTTTAGGGTATGTGTAGCCTCAGTTGGTGCATTGAAATCACCCTCCCATCATGGTATTTTTAAGTATTGTGGCCCTCTACATTTGATTCATGATCCACCATATCAATTTTGATGAATGTAATGATATTTACATATTCATATCTTGAAATGGTGGTTTTCCAATTAATTTTGATGCAACAGGATGATTATACAATGTCTTCATTTGGGTTATTACTTGAACCTCGAGCCATATTGGGCCTTTTTATGTTTGGATACCCTAGTGGTGTCTGATTTCCTTCACCTCATGCTCCTCTTATAACTACCATTGAGTATTGACCGTGAGGGAGTTTCTGGTCCTTATTACCAAATGGTCCCCTAATAGTAACGTTTTTCTTGATACGTGAGGAACTAATGAGATTCCAACCATTGATATTTATAACCCAACAAGGATAAGATTAGTTCCCTATTTGGTGGTGATTATGATGAAAATTATACCATCCATGTGGGATGGGAGTTATTTAGGGATACAACCAAGATTGATCGATCCGATTTTTCAGGATAAAATTATTAGAATTATGGATTTTATAACTCCTATTGTGGATGTTGAGATGAAATGTTTACCATCCCAGATGAATGGGATTGATTTGAAGTCACCCTTGATTTCCTTATGACAAACTCAGGGGAAGAAGAACCTTGGGATGGTGATTGACATATAAATTCCCCCACCCTAGTGGGTTGGGGTTTTCTTCATATATTTATGATATATCTTGAATCCTCTCATGATTTGAAAATTTGGGGGGTGGAGGTGGTGGTTAGTATCCCCCTGGCCTTGTGATATGGGTATGCTCCTAGATGGCTTCTATGGTAGTTTCAACTTTAGTTTGTTCAATGCAGCCTGACTATGATCATGTAGGATATGGGTGTAATGGATTCCCATTGTGATAGTAAGTTTCTATAGGATGTCGTCAGGTTTATTGAAACCCTAACTTCCATGTATGAAATTCATTGTCGTTAGTTTGAGGGTCTCAGTTAAAATACCTTTTTGTTATACTCTTCCTCTATTTAAGATGTCTAGGCATCATTGAAGAAGGTTATTTCTTTTGTGGTGATCAAATGGATCTGTAGTAACAAGGTCCGTTGATTTCATTGGAGGCTATGACCTTAAATGATTTCATATAATAAGTTTTATATTTTTTAGAGACATAGAGAAGTGAAATAGTACATATTTCTCCCATCCTATTGATGTGAACGACTAGAGATACTCTAGAAATTAGTCATTGTAGTGTTTCCAGAGTGCGGATGCAGACACTATGTAGGAATTTGTCATCCTCCTCTATTAGTGGGATTCATGCTACATAATAATAGTATATATCTAGTGGAAAATAGAATATATTGATGAGCTAATGGTGATATTTGTATCATGGATAAGGGATCTATCTATCCTTCAACAACTGATTAATAGTGACATGTTTTGGTGATGATAAAGCATGAAATCCTTTTATATCTCATCATAGACCTCATAGTCCTAAGTTGAAATTGGACAAACATGGTGGGGAGATTTCTTATGTATAAATCAACTCATATGTCAATTTTTTCCTCCCCTTTATTCTACATTCATGCATCCATCTGATCACACAATAAAAGTTGGTTCTTGGGGTTTCATGTGGAATAGAGTGGAGTGTTGCAAGGAGTTTAAGTGGAACTATATGTGGATGACATTGATTTTTCAACCAACTCTCTATTATAAAGAATCTGAGTTTTGGAAACCTCTCTATAAAAATTTTTGTAGGAAGTGGGAGGGTTTCTTTATCTGTGGGAGATATAACCGTAGAGAGGTTGATAGTGGCATATGTCAGTATTTGAGTCCCTAAGATCCATTTTCACACTACCATGAAAAGGATAATCTAGGTAATTATTATATTGTACCTAGTTTTATGTTCTTATTGATCCCTAAAGTTATGTGAACGTGTCTTGAACAACCTCACGAACACTTTCATTGAGCATCATAAGAATATGACCCTCAATCTGCATCGTGGCTAGAATATTCCTACCCACATTTTAGAATTGTGAAAGGATATGAGCCTATTTAATGAAGGTGGCCAAAACATATTTACAACCATATGATCTTGTGGGAGTATGATCTCACTATTAATAAGCTATTGAAATATGGAAGTGATTTCCCTCATTATCGATAAGAATACGATCCCATACCAATAAATGTTACATTCTCTCTAAGTGAGCCTTAATCATAAAATGAGTATAAGAATAATCATGATCCTTCGGAAGGTGTCGATGGTTTTTAGGGGATAAGTGCCTACCCCATGTCATGTTCTACTCTCACATGGTGATCACTTATTGTACTAAGAATATGAGCATGGTAGGAATATGAATTCCCCACAGAAATTTATCGACAGACAATCAGAATGGATGAAAGGATATGCACCTCCTTCTATATTTTATCAGAATGATGTTGGGGAAGTCATCCATTGATAGAAGAAGGAATATGGACATCAATTATGCGATCTTTTAGAATATTACATATAGATTCAGTAACAGAAATACAATATTTTCTCAAGGCATGTTCCATTATCACGTAGTTATCACCATCTAGAATGGGGATATGAGCCTGATACCACACCTTTAGATTTTGTTGTTGGTCTTCTTAGATATTAATATGAGTCTTTCCCAAGGGAAACTCCCATATCACTTGGTAAGAAAACATCTAGAATGGGGATATGATCAAGATTCAAGTCCTTTAGAATAACCGACTAGAAATTTTTTATATACATCTTTCCCTATCCAAAGTCTTGTTCAGGAATCACCTGGTGATCCCAATATGGAATAGCCATATTATAATGTTCCTTTTCCTCTTTCTATTCTAGAATATACTGATAATCCCCTTGTATGGGAGAAATAATTTTTCCTTCTCTAGAGAAACCCCTTGTTGATATTGATCTTAGGGTTGGGCTACTTTGGATATAGGGATAAAAATATGTGATTATCCCTGTATATGTACTAGTACCATAATATTCCATATATTTATTTATATCTTGTTAATATATAATGAAATTTTTGATGAAATTTCACATGGATATTAACATGGAAATTTTTTTCCCCACGATATACTGGAAGTTATTTTTTTTATTGAAATTAGGATATGATCTCACTTTTTCACTCCTTGTTCCACCAGAACATGTCGTTGGGAATCATGAATGGGGTTAAGAATATGTGACTACCCTATGCCCTCTAACAGAATATTCATATGGACATGATCCTAGTTAGAGAGGATATGATCCAACTCATTGGTTTCTTTCATGATATGCTTCTAGACATTATCCGAGGGTGTGAGGATATGATCACACTCATAGATATCCAAAGCCTTTATCGAATGATGTGTCTTTCTTTCATCCTATTCATCAGTATTAGAGGTATAACTGTGTTGGGTGGTACCCTGAGTAATCAAATTATGGGTACTGGTGGGAGGTTGATGGATAAGATGGCTAATAGTAGTGCACCTCAACAGATTTTGAACTAGAAGGGAGTAATTTTTGTCTCTCTGGTCCACCTTCATTGAAGACTGATGCTGGTGATTATCACACTCTAGGGATTTGTTCCCAAAGCAATTGGTTGTGGAAATGAGGTTCATTGTCTGGGCTATATATTTCATTAGGATATGTATGTTTTCTGGTTTTACTACTTGGAGACCCTCATGGGTAGCTTCAAGAGTCATTATTTTACAACTTCGATGGTATTATCATACCATTGTGTTTTCCACCTAACATTGAACTAGCTGAGTAAGTGTGATCATATTCCAACCTACATGGGTTTATCCACAACCAAATTTCTACAAAAGATTCTAGATGAAGACATTATATTTTATTGGGATACATTTGATGACAGAAGTATCTTCAATCATGGAGAAAACAAGGAATAATATTACTAATTAGTGAAATAAAATATGCATGATTCACGATCATTCAGATATGCGTGGTTAAAAAAATTTTACATTTATTCTTGATCCATACATTATGCTAAAGTGGACTTGTCAAAGAAATAATGGACATATTTATAAACAACCTCTATTATAGAATATTAGTAGTAGGATTTATTCAAGTCATATCATCCCGGTTTGATATTCCAAAAAAAGTGGCATGACATATAGAAAACTAGGCATACTATTATAAGAGGGTTTTACATCGGGTTCGTTTTCATTGTTTTCTTATAATATAAAATTTAAAATTTCATGACGTATTTTTAACTGATAGTTATTTTCTTTTAGATATTCGCATTGGGTTCTTCATTTTTGCTTCCTCAGAAAGATGATGATCGAGCAACCTCATTGAGAGCGAAAAATGGTTTGAATGGAATATGTCGGACTATTTGTTCTTTATATTATGAGGGGTAATTAATGATTTAATAATATCGTGTTGGGTTAGCCATCTCTGTTTCGATGGAGAAATCTAGAAGTTTATAGTCTAGTGGTCTGATTTTGTGGGGTTTAATATTGTGTACAATAATCTTCATCAGTCTCACCATCTCTCAATATTTCTGAGAAAATAAAAATAGTTCACACATCCCTAACTGGATATTAATCTTCATTATAATGGTAGTGAATCTGTTGGGTTTTTAGACCCAATTATGGTTAAGAACTCTCGTTTTCAATAGGATAGTAGGTTGGGATCATCACTCCCTTTTTTGGGTCATTGTTTCATAATTTTTGACTCTCTTATGGTTATTATATATTCTCATGAATCACTTCTTAATCCCAACATGAGACTGGTTGACCTAATAGAATGATTAATTATATATCCCTTTTACGGTCATAAGAATGTAATTTCATTAGTTAATCCTTATATATGTATTAAAGGTTCTTTATCCATTTCACAATATCTACTTATATAATGATTCCACATAACCAGTAACCAAATAATTCTCTCCCATGAAGGGATGAAGTTATGATTTTGATTGGGGGATTGAGACATTATGTGAATTCATACGTATACCATTTCATAAAATGAATTAGAACTCACATTGTTCGTTAATACCATGTATTCTAACATCGTATGGAAAGGAAATACATTTGTATAGTTATGTACCAATTATTCACGCTCGAGACTCTAGGATACATCTTACGTATCCTGATTATGGAAGGAATCATAGTTTTTGTAGTTTTCTCATGCCCTCAAAAACAACTCCATGTTAGATGCTCTTATTTCTACGAAATCATATCAAGACACTCATTAGAGGTCAAATGTTATGGTTTCCCGGGTTGGTGGAGATTCATTATATGGATGATGTGACCATTTCAATTACTTAAGCCCACTTAAGCTATTTTCCGTGTGATGAATAAAGGATAGAATGTAATGAAACTTCATTTCATGTGGATGCAGAAATTATGTACTGGGATTGACCTTGGGATGTTTGTTATGTATCTCAGGACATAATAAAGAATCATAATTATCCTTGTTGTGACATGAATATGAGTTATCGTAGTTCAATTAGCTTTTTAGTCCCCTAGTGGATGAGGTAGAATGAAAAACCCATGGGAATGATTGGATCTCAATAGTTGAAATGTTAGAGACATTAAAGGACTTAAATCAAAGTATATTCCCATATTAGTTCAGCCTCATTCCATAGGAAGGTATCCTACATATCATGGTTATTGAAGGAAAAATAGTCATCATAGTTCAATTAGTTCTCAATCCATTTTTGAATGAGGAAACATGATCATCCCATGGGAATGAGTAGGTCATGATAGTTGAAATGTCATTGAATTGGAGGTATTTATACTAATAATGGATCCCCAATTGTGTTTGTACTTGGGACATAGGATGACATCCTACATAAGATGTTTATGGTAGAAATCAGATTCCTCATAGTTCAATGGGTCGGGGATTACACACTGATGTTTCTCTTATATACGGGACATATTATACTATTTCTCTAATCACGTCTTACATTTTGAGGTTTACCTTACCCTAATAGTGGATTCTCACATGAATGATTTGATCATTGCATCTACCTAAACCCTTGTGATCAATACTAAGTGTGAGAACTAAGGGATGGAAAATAATCAATCTCATTAGTTGTTGATACCAGACATATGTGTTGGGATTACCCTTTAGATGATTAATATAGATATCAGGACTCAGGGAGGTGTCCTACATATCCTCATTATGGATGGAATTATAGTTATCATAGTTCAGTTGGTTGGGTCTTATACACTGGATTTTCCCTTCTGATTATGACATACACGCTAAGGATAAACATTGTTATCTAGTCCTACATGATTGACCTAGCATGATTTTTTTACTAATATGTGTTGATTTTATAAATTTGGTGCTTTAATTTTATACTTAACATGTCAGAGGATAGCTTCATGAATTTTCCAATGACAATCACATAATATCTTTGAAATTTATGAGGGATATCCAATGACATGGATGGAATGTCTGAAAGATGTTACTTGATCATGGATGAATTGTCTGGAAGACATTACAAGACCTGACTGCCTTATCCTGGAAGCCATCACATGATCCTATATGAAAATTTTAATTGTAGTCTCATTATCCATGAAATCGTACCTCATGACATCATCAAATCTAGCCGACATGGTAGGTTGGATTTGTGAGAGTCAATGTGATATGTCTTGAGGGTGATAGATGATCTCAACTACTATATCTAGAGGGGACAACATAATCTAACTGACATGTTCTAAGGATATGGAATGGTTTGGATGGTTTTTTCTAAGGAAGTCACATGAGCTAGATGGAATTCCACAATGTTATCACAAGTCTCAGCTGACATGTACTGGTGCCGCAATATGAGTGTGGAGATATGTATTTAGTATATTGTGATGTATGGATGGGGAACCTAATGGGATTCATGATACTTTGGAGGCATGCCCTGGGGGGCAGGATGTGACTTTAATTAACATGTATAGAGGACATCACATGAATCAAATAGTATACCCAAGGAGCATCTTGATATATGGGTGACATGTTATAGTGTTGTTGGGTGTCTTGGGTTGTTTATGTGAGGTGAATGTGGATAAATAGATAATTTATTCCCATAAGTACCCCATTTTTTAGTATTCGTTCTATCCTTTTATTTTATATTCCAAAAATATTATCATTGTTATCTTATTTTTTTCTCTTGTGTTTTACTAAATATGTAGGATATACATCTTGTAACCTAGAAAAACTCTTATGAATGATATTTTATTGATCATGTGAAGTGTTCATGTATGGTTCTTGGTCGTTCTTGATGTTCCTTAGTTCTTACCAGATGGTAAAAATTATCTATCATGAGATCATCTACTCTAGGAAATTCACTCAGATATTTGGGTGCACTATGGTGAGGTTCAATGCCTTTGTCAATATTTGTTAAACGTTTTCTCAAGGAGGGGTAGGGGTTTTATATTAATATATACTGGTTATTATCAATATTAAGTGGCATGTATTTCACAAATCCATACTAGAGTCGGTGGAGTTATTTGTCATCATGTTTCTTTATGAGGTCCTATCATAATTCATTCTGCGGGCACCACATGACTTTTTGTGACTGCAATACCAGCACTTCAACGTCCCATTAATTGCATTATATTAAATTTATGGGATATTAAATAATAATGTGGAACTAACAAGGGGATATCATATAGTCATTCCAACATGAACATGGGACTTTCCATGATCTGGGAACTGGTCGAGAGTCCTTTGGGTGATCTCATGAGACTTATCTAAGACCTTTTACAAGACAGGGGTGGATTTTCCAGTAGATTATTTGGAATATGTAGGTCTACCTCATGAGTTTTATGGAAAAAAGATGAATATTAATTCCCCCTTAATTATTTTCCATGTTTAATTCACATGGTCCTAGGATATTCTTAGATTTCTAGAATATTGTTGAAGAAAATTGTTGTCTCCATCATTGATGCATCGCGTGACAAAAATATTATCTTATGGTGATGTGTGAGAATTTACCATGGGAAAACACATCCTCTTATGTTTGGATACAAAGGGGGAGTGTGATGTTTCCTAGACATTTCTGATGTGTTTTTCGTGATAGATATGACATGTAATTATTCACTTCTGCGTCTAGGAGGACATGTCAATGGGGATTTTTAGTTGACTTTTCAGCTCCAGGGGGCATGCTGCCTAATTTTTTATAACCATAATTCGCTCCCTCCATTCCACATTTTATTTCATTTTTCTATTTTATATTGGTTGGATATATCTAAAGGATACATGAGTGTTTTTGAAGAATATATCTCTACCTATCAGGGATGAATCACATTATATTTATGACTGTAAGAGGTTATCACATTTTGGATGTTTTCCTAATATTTTTTAAAATGTTGGACTTATTGTCCAATGAATGAAACCTTTTAATCCTCATGACTCAGAGGTGCAAGTCTGGATTTCGTTGTTTGATTAGCGAGTTTCTAGGAAGACTCCACCATAATGAGGAGGCTTTGACAAAGATAATTCATAGTTCCTTCCATAAGCAATGTGTTGAACGTGTCCATCTTCATGGACTTCTATAGGTCATTTGATCGCATGTCTCTTGGGTGATCATGTGACCAGCGGGGTCATCGAAACCTTCTTCTTCCATTTATTTGTATGGAAAATATTAGCCATATTAATGTATTTCTTCCTTTTGTGATTTTTTTAATTCTCTTTCAATGATAATCAATAGGATCAGATACACTAGATTTAACAAAAGATTCTGTATTCATTACAATTTTAGCAAGTGAACATTAGTGCATAACTCTAATCTAAAATCATTGAATTCCTTTATTCAGTTCTACATAATAACTAAAGTTTTTTCATAGGATAAAATTTTTTGAGTAGTCTAGTATTTACTATGGAAGCCATAGGTTATACAATGTGATTCTCTATCATTCCTCCCTACCATGGCCCTCCTACCCACCATTATTGCGCACTCACTGGTTCATGCACTTACGAGATCTACAGTTCACATCATAATTTTAATTCTTTTTCTATTCACCATGTGGGTGCTATGAATCCACATAGTAGATCAATTTATAGCTAGAGGTTAAAATTTACCACTTATTTATTGGATGATGGGTACCCCTGGATGGCTAGATAGTTCGACACATTTTCGGTAAAATTCCCTATAATTTTTATCCAATTTCTCATATAATGAAAAGTTTTATTCTCAACATATCTTCTTAATAAATTATTGGAAAAATCATTTATTTTATAATTTCAAGTATTTAGGTTGTTTTTTTTTGAAAAGAATGGTTGGAAACATTGATTATGGTTTCCATGTTATTTCATTATTCCTCCTCCCTTCCTGAGAATCTAGCATTCCCCAAATGTTCTATGTATTTTTTGCGAGGTTCCCATTTTGTCTCTACTTCCGGTGAATCTCAATAATGCCTCAGATCTATGTCATCTCACCCTGGTGGCCCGCTTTCGGCTCAATTGACCATCGGTATAACTGGTTAATAATTTTGAAAAAGTTGATTGTAATTTTCAGCCACACATAGTCATTGTTTTTCTTAACTGAAGGCACATCATGGGTTGATTTGGTTCAGAAGAAGACTTGATCAATGCATGGTCTAGGGAACACCCAAACGATGCAGTGGATCCACCTTATATATCTTCCGATGGAGCTTCAATTTTCACATGAAGTGAGACCCATCAATGATAGTGACCTGGGTAATATTTGCAGGTTTACCCCGTTCCTTTCAGAACCCTTCCATTTTTTGTGAAATCGGGAATATGGTAGGGTAGTTCTTATGTTTTGATAATCATAACAGGTCTGTGTGTCATCCTTATTGTCCGCTGATTTTCATCAAGGACAATAGTGTAATGCCTCCGGTGAACTACATTTGGATCACTGATGGTGAAAAGTTTTTTTGGAGGCATGAGGTTGTGTTTGAATATGGGATGCAGTACTACATGAATTGTTTTCATTTTGTTCATTTGTAGTTGGTCTTCCATAACATGATGTTGAGTCAAAGCCCGCAGGAGGGTTTTGATGGCCTTGAGGACTCTAGTACAGTTCTTTTGGTGATTGAGGGTAGAAATGTGGGAGTCTGTTTGGGAGGGGATCAAAATAGAGGTGTAGTGGTTATAGAACCATCAGATTTAGAGGTAATGCAGGCGATGTGGAAGGGTGATTCGACACTGGATCCCGTGAGTGGTTGTGGTGTGAATGATTTGCAGGTGTCTGCTAACCCGAAAGTGAAGCATGTGTTTGATAGATTTGTGAGTAGACTTGTTCTTGGGATGATTTCCACAATGGATAATGTTGATGATTGATCTCATTTGAGTTCTTTTATTAGTCATGAGAATCAGTTTGTTAGTTTTGATCGTGAAAACGATGGAGTGCAAGATCATAGTACAATAGATAATTAGTTTGCTTGCATAGAACATGAGAAGGTTCTTGTTGTGGTTGAGGGACCTCAAGTGTCTGATGTTATATAGATTGATCCCTGCAATCATGTTAGAGTTGGTATGAAAGAACATGAGACAGAGGTGCATGTTGGTCATGGAAACATGGCGAATAATAATTTTCTTTCCACGACTGGTCATAATAAGCAATCTGATCTTATTGGGATTTTGGATGCAGAATTTCCAGGCTATCTTATAGTGACATTGTTAAAAGTAGGCAATACAAGACTACTGAAAGTGATGGAATGAGGACTGTAACACAAAGGATGAAAACAATGAAATATTATTCCTACCAACCAAATCTGGTGAACACTAAGTAATCAGATAAGAGTGAGAGAGTGTATATTCCTTCTTATAAAAAATGTCACGGACAATACAAGAAAGAGGGTTTATCACTAGAACAGTTGAAGTTAAGAGAGAAGTACGTCAATATCCAGAAGAAATATAAAATGAATTCAGTGTGGCAATCACTTACTATAAAGGAAACACCTTACTATGTAGGATATGATGGATATGACTATTATGATATGTAATTGTCTCATTTCTTCTTGAACTGCTGGATGGGTGAGGGAAAGTTGTTCGCACACATCCTTTTCCTTTCTTTATTATACCTATTATTTATTTTAATAAATGGTCAGGGGTATTTCACCTATGAATCTCTTACCTGGTTAAAAAATAGGATGAATTCCAAAAACCATTTGTGTAATGTAGACCGCAAAGCAAGGGTTCTCATTTACGGAGTGTAGGTGGTGATTTAAGGTGACAGAAAAGCTCTCTGCGCTATGTGAACCGCATAGAATATTCAGTTTTTGGAAAATCATTGTTTTCATCCAGAGGTTTTCTTTTTTAGTATTCCACAAAGTCTTATGATTTTTGATGCAAGGCGGTGATTTCAGGATACCATAAAGGCTTTTTTCTACAAATGATATCGGTCACTGTAATGGAAAGTTCTCTATGCAAATTGCATAGAATGTGGGAAATATAATAATGGAGGAACCACAAAAGAGTTAATAGTAATTGATATTTGTGGGTTTTCATGGGCTTATTTACCTATATAATGGACCTTAATAAAATAATTTTTTGGAGAGAGAATTTCATTAGATATTGGATTTGATGGAAGAATATAGTGATGTCTAAATAGCTTTGCAAAGGATAAATTCTGTAAAAGAGGTAGTTCACGAAGATAGTGCAAGAAGAATGATTTCAAAAGTGGTCATTTGGGAAATGTATCATGAAAAGAAAAGGGGTTCGCGAAGAATCAAACATCCAAGAATAAGAGGGGGTATTTGAAGAAGAGGTAGTCTGTAAACAACATTCAATATGTAGTGCATGATACCTTGTGAAAAGATTATGGATGTTCGCGAATGAGAAGAAATAGATCACGATGTATCACACTATAAGAAAATTTCTATTTCGTAAAGTGTATTTCATCTATTCAATAAAAACTGGACACCATAGAACACTCATGTCATGACCCACCTTCACTAAAAGGAGGGAAGGGTTAGAAGATTTCCAATAAATTCCTTCTTGATGTTGAAGGATAGATAATGAACCCCGAAACCCACCTTCAATAGGTCCCGGAGTGGCGACCAGCACCAAGGATATATAATATCACACAAAATTAAAGGCATTGCCCTTTTTCATTTTTATAGGATTGATAGATAAGATAGAATCCCCAACAATACCGAAGCATAAAGTAATGGTAAATCCAAATGTAAAACATTCCCATATGCATGTTCAAAATTAAAAGATACAAGCCACAAAACTCCAAAGGTAAATTACCATGAAAAAGGAAAATGACAACAGCAAATGCCATAAGGTCTGCGCTAGTATGGTCTCGCACAATCCCAGACATCCTCCTGGAAACCTGAAAATAGTTTTATATACGTAGGGTGAGCATACAAGTACACTCAGTAGGGAAAACCAAAGACTCTCATGTAAAGGAGGAGAGGCATTCTAATGCCCTGTGAGAAAAGAAAACCAAAGAACCTAGAAAGGAAAAACTATCCACCCAAGTCTCACTAAGGCACAGTCCCCAAATAACTCAAGTCAAGTAATTTATAGTAATAACACATCAATGTTTGGGTTACCCGCACAACTTTTCCACTAGTTATTGAAGGCATCCTACGCATCGAACCAATCCTTCCATTCTCACAGCAGTCCCACTGCCTCACCCGGCCGCACACACCGGGGGCCACAACCACACATCCCGCCCAGAAGAACATGGACCACAACTGATATCCATCCCACAGACACCTGGGCCAAAAAAACCTTATCTAACCATGCCCGCAAACACCGAGGCCGGAACCACCACTACCATGAATGAAGACACCTGGGCCATAATGCTACCGTCATGCCCAAAGAAACATTGGCCTCATCCCAAAGATACTTGGGAAACATCCTGCCCATAAACAGTCGGGCCAACCACCACAACTACCATGCCTGAATATTCGTGGGATAATAATGGACTTCTGGCCATCACAACCTACCCGAAAATTCATGGGCTATTCGGGAAAGGAAGCCGAAAAGGAGCTAATAACCAGCCACTCATGTGAGTGTTCAGAAAAACACCCCCCATGAAATGGGGGTGATTGACACAAGGTTCTCAACTCAGGTAGGGCGCAAACAAGAAATATAAGAACTACAATTATATGTATAGGTTACAAGAACTCACCCAACCTAGGTTTTTCCAAATCTATCCTAAGAACAACACACTCATCACTATCCATTCATAAATTAAAAGAACAACACCCCTGACCAACTCGTTTCTAGAATCAGTTTCTCAATTAACCCATTATTGTTTTCATGTTCAATTGATCATGTATAAATAGATTCTGCTGTATTGGGCATCTAATAGGCACATGCAAAAGCCTAAGAGAATAATTTATAGCCATCAACAATTTAAGCATGCGTACCTGATTCTCTTTGAAAAGTCACAACAACAAAGGGATAATTGAGATCCCTCGAAGTACTGGAACCAAAGAAAACCCCAACACACAGCCCCATTTCCCCAGAACCAACGTTTTCTCAACAGAAAAGGACCCCACCATAATTCGTGATAAAAGGAGAGAAACGACAACCCCAGATTCACAACCAACAACCATGCCACATTAGAGGATCCCATCCTCACCAACATCACCCCAGCAATCTATGCCTGCATCCAAGAAAGCCATAAGGTCACCTGAATTCAGCCCGTGGAAGAAGACAACCAAACCACTATTACCAATACAAAGCAGGCCCAAGAAGGTAATTTCAGATTTAAACGATTTAACAAACTCCATGGTTTCAATTCCACTGGTCTTAAACCAGGGTTATCATAGAAAAAGAGTTCATCCTGGTGATTTAAATTTATTTAACTGAGTATACGTAATTAACCAATTCCCTGTTATGGTTATTTAAACATCTAGGAGAACCAAGGTTCATTAGTGCATTGAGAAAGGGCACTAATTTCCATGATTTTCAGTGAGCATTGGCCCGTATAATTCACAACAAATAACAACATAAATAGTACAACAGCACATTGATCACCCCCCCCCCCCTTTATTCTTTAATGGTCCGTTCATTATCATCATTAAGTTCGGTTTCATCAATTTCCATAGTGTAAAAATCATGCCCACCCCACATGATACACATAAAGGAGAGATGAAGGATAAAATCTCTACTTTTTTGATCAATTATGGATGTTTTTCTCCACGTGCCAAAACTGGGGAAGCGTGACTCGCAGGGCTCCCGCACAGGTGCACCACTTTCCTCGGGAAAGAAAGGTCTTCAAATACACAAGGAAAAAGAGGATATTGGACAAGTGGGAGAAGATGAATTTCTAGTTTTATAAATATATGAGATCCCCAATGTTATGGGATAAGTAATTTGAACGCCTTGGAAGTCAGATCGTGGTTCTACGACGCGGTTGGGTGGCTACACACGACTGAATTAATTTTTATTTCCTAATGAGGTTTCTGGGGATTTTTAGATATTATGTATGGGTAAAAATGGCCATGAAACGCCTTAAAATGTCAAAAGGCCAAAAAGATGAATTATGGGAAAAACTATAAAAGGAAAACCCGACAAGGCTGGATAGCACCGATCGGTCGCACCGATCGGTCGTTCGCACTGATCGGTCGCACCGAACGAGGTGTGACCCCTTAGGATCCTAGAATTTGGAAAAGGGATGGATCATGAGTGTCTGGTAAATTACATCAGATTCCTCTCAAAATATTCTTGCCCTCAAGAATCAATAACCAGACCCGAAGGAAAGAGGGGTGGTCCGAACAACATCCCCAGAAGATACCTCTCAAGAGTGAACCTATCTGACACATGGACACCATATCTTTTGAACAATCACGAACTTCTTACCTCTCCTTTCCCATGAAACCACGCAAAAAAAATACTAAATTGTCCGGCCATGTGGGAGAGTGGTTTCCCTTCCTCTATGTTATGATACAATCCACTTTGGGTGGCACTGACTCGCCCGCACGGGTTTAGGCGCATCCACTTTAATGTGTCCTAACTAGGAATCGAGTCCTCCCCTCCCCATCCTTTAGGACACTTTGCACAGATTCATAGAAAAAGGAAACAAAACATCCTATAGTCAACAAGGTAAATCATTACATAGAAAACAATTATTGACAAAACAAGATAAAACTCAAAACAACTCTGGGTACTGGGCACACATCTGCACTTCCCTCTCCTAGGTACTCTCCTCATGCCCACCATGAATCCATAACACATGATTCAATAGGATGGTTCATCCACGAAGCACCTTCTCCACATGACCCTCAATCATCACTAACCATTCCATGAAGGTTGCATCATCTTTGATATCTAGATCTCCCTAGCCAAACCTCCACTACCCACGCCGAGGGGAGACCATCAAGAACACTTGGTCCCTGACCTCGAACTCTAATGTCCTTCTCCTATCATCCGCATATGAAATTTGCAGTTCCTGATCCGCCTTCATCCTCTCTCATATAAGTTTCACCTTGTCTGTTGTGCTTTTTTACTACCTTCGTGCTAGAGAGTCCACTACACTAGACTCCTTGACTTCCAGAAAGTGAGCTGATTTCGTCACCTGGTCCACTACTACCCATATGGCGTCACACCCTCCTTGATCCTTGGGTATACTCGTGACGAAATAAATCAAGATGTATTCCCAATTACACTCAGGGAATTTTAAAGGTTACAAAGAACCACCGGGAACATAGTGTTCAACCTTCACCTGCTGACACACTAGGCACATGCCACAAACTGTACCACTGCCAGCTTTGCCCCGGGCCACCAAAATTGTCTCCTCAGTCCCTGAAACATCATGGAAACTCTGGGTGCACCGCCAGGGGTGAGATGTGGAACTCACCAAGGACTCTCTCGTGCATCGCCTACAGAACGAACAACTTCCCTCAGACTAGCATCTGATTCTGACCATCTTCTGTCCACCCTTCCGGAGCACTGCCTTGGCTAACCCGGTCAAGTATCACATCACTATCTGGGTCTCTCCACTGAGACTCCTCGGCCTGACATAACAGAGAAGACTACACTATCATCTGATATAGGCAACCCTTACCACCATCCATCCTCGCATCTAGGTGTAGGGCAGCCAACTCCTCCATCACCCTCCAAGCGTCGGGCGACTCTCAGACCACATCCCTCTATGACTTCCTGCTCAAGGCATCATCCACCACGTTTCCTTTCCCTGAGGAGTACGAAATCTCGAAATTGTAATCCTGAAGAAACTCCATCCACCTTCACTACTGTAAGTTCAGGTCCCACTGGGAGAAGGCATACTTGAAGCTCTTGAGATCGGTGAAGACCAAAAAGTGCTTCCCGATGAGGTAGTACGACCACAACTTTAGTGCGAACATGACTGCCGCAAGCTCCAGATCACGGGTGGAATAGTAACGATCATGGGGATGTAACTTCCTAGATCCATAGGAGATCACCCCTTGCTACTTCATTAACACACATCCATGTCCTTGCCCTGAAGCATCACAGAATACCTCATACGCCGCCCCTTCTTCTGGAAACCTCAACATTGGTGCACTAACCAACATCTCCTTTAGATAACATAAGTATGCCCCACACTACTCATCCCACACGAAAGCTCGATCCTTCTTTCTCAAGGGTGTCAAAGGTGTTGTAACTCGGGAGAAGTTGGGTACAAACCTTCGATAGTAACCTGCCAGCCCAAGGAAACTATGGAACTTTTCCACATTCTCTGGTGCTGCCCATGAAACAACCGCGTCAAACTTTGATGGGCCCTCTACTACTCCCTGCTCGGACACCACGTGCCCATGGAAGTGTACTTCTCACATCCATAACGTTCAGTTCAACAAATTCCCATATAGCTGGTGCTGTCGGAGGACCTCCAAATCCGTCCTTAGGTTCTCAGCGTGATCCTCCTCTGATCTTGAATAGATCAGGATGTCATTGTTGATCACGACTATGAACCGATCTAGGTTCTCCCGGAAGACGGAGTTCCTAATCCCCATGAATACAGCTCGAGCATTTGTAACGCCGAACATCATGACCACAAACTCGATGTGCCCATATCTGCACCTGAAGGACGTCTTCGGAATGTCTCCCTCCTTCACCCTCAACTAGTGATATCCCAACCACAGGTCGATCTTGGAGAACCATCATGCCCCCTTCAGCTAGTTGAAATGATCATCTATCCTCGAAATTGGGTAGCGATTCTTGACCATATTTTGATTCAACCTCTTATAGTCTATGAATACCTTATACCATCATCTTCCTTCTTTACAAAAAATAATGGAGCACCCTACGGTGACGCACTTGGTCTATCACAACCCCTCTTCATAAGATCATTAATCTGTATTTGTAACTCTCGTAGCTCCGATGGTGCCATCTGGTAGGGAGCCATCGAAATCAGATGAGCACTAGGCTGCAAGTCTATCCCAAACTCCAAATAACGTCGAGGTGGTAGAGTTGTCACCTCCTCAGGGAAGACGTCCATAAACTCACTAACGACCCTTGGTACCTCCATCATGTCTGCATCCACTGACTCCATTGATGGGTCAACAAACAAGAAGAGGAGTGTCCCTCTCACCTACTACCCTTCTGGCCACCCCGCTCGCTGGTGAAAGTAACAAGTTAGCCACCTATGTCTGAAAACATGACACTTCCTAGGAAGCAGTCAATGAAGGAACATACAGAGAACAGCCAATCAATGCCTAAGATGACATCGTACGGTTGTATCTGCAATATTAGGAGGTCTTATACTGACCGATGTGGCCCTATCCTCAATCTGCATCCTCGAAAAACATAATCAAGTTGGTCTGACCTCAGAATGGTGTGCTCAACACCAGGGTCACTAGAAGACTCTCGGAATATAGACCCATGGAACGGGCCATACTGGGTGTAACAAAGGATTGAAAAGCTTCTGTATCGAACAAGATGTAAGCAAGGGTACTAAACAAACTCATCGTACCTCGAAAGATCTCCGGTGCTGATGGAACTACTGCCTCCATGGTGTGCAGCTTCCTCTGCCCGACTCCTCTACCTCTCGGTTGTCAGCCACATCCCCGACCACGCCCTGGTCGAGGTCCCTAAGGATCACCCTAGGGGTGGCCTCCTCTTCCAATGTCTTCCCTTGGAGGAGCAATAGCTCGCTGCCCCTACTATTGCTGCTGAAAGGGCCTAGCTGGAAGCTGCTGCTGCTGAAGTGGTTGTTGGGACTACCCCCGGCTGGTTGGAACCTAGAGGGTCCCGATGCTGGAGGTCTGGTGCTGAAGACCATTCCCTTTGATGGTCCTAGCTGAATCCCCTCTCGTGACACACCTTCCAGCATGTGCATCCTCTCCAACACTTCATCCTTCTTCTGCACCGCTATGTATGTCGGTAGGGTGAAGGGAGTAACGTCATATTGGAGGGAAGGTCAGAGTGCCTCCTCCAAATGTCTCACCCGAGACTCCTCATCCAGAAAGAAGTCCAGAGCAAAGTGGAGGAGATCCTTGAACTTGATCCCCAACTCCCTCACCGACATACTCCCCTACTAGAGGGAGATTAGCTCCTGTATCTTTTCTGCCTTCATCATGGAAGAGAGGAATTCCCCCTGGAATTCCTTCTAAAAATCATCCAACATAATCTCAGCCTCCTTCCATTCCCCGAGATAAAGCATCCACCACTGGCGTGCTGCCCCCCGCAGCTGGCTGACATCCAGAGGAACCCAGTACTCAGTCGGAGCCGAATCAAATTGAAAGCGATCACTAACTCTTCTAGCCAGCTCTCTGTCTCCATGTCTGAGGTGCTTCCCTCATACATCTTGAGGGTCTGTTGCTGAAAGGATCAAAGAGAATTCTTCCACTGATCATCATCCTCTTCTCGATCGGTCCTCTTCCGATCAACCAAGTCAACCTCCTAGGCCTCGATCGCCTGCACTACCCGTGGTTGCCTCCTAGGTTCCATAGCTGCAAGTAATAAGGAATGCCTAATCACTGAAAGTGTATAATATTGTTCTTACATTCTATTTAACTTCTTTATTAATTTTTGAATTCCAAATACACCCATAAACATGAGAACACAAGTCATTATGAGGCATGTACCTTTCCTAGGTTCTATACCCTGCAGTCATTGTAGCCTCACTTGGTCATTCGGTAGGTCCAGAGTCCTCACATCAGATCACTGGGGGCCTAAAATCTCGTGTCCTAGCCGGTCATCCCTGGCCTATTTCACGCACCATGATCACCCACCATTTTTTCCTACCATCCCATAAAATCTTCACCGTGCCTAACTCCATACTCCATCCTATCTCTCAACATGTCTCCTTTGATACCATTCTGTCACGACCCACCTTCACCAAAAGGTGGGAATGGTCAGCAGATTTCCAAGACCTAACTTATTTAAGTTGAAGGAGAGATATTGACCCTCTAAACTCACATTCAATAGGTCCCAGAGTGGCGACCAGCGCCAAGGGTATAGAATCTCACACAAAATGGAAGTCATTACCCTTTTTATTTTTATAATATCGAGAGATAAGAGTGAGTTTGATACCATGACATTTTCTCAATAATTAATCAAAAAGTATTAATATGATGTTGAATAATGTTCCCAAATGAATTTGTGAGATGGATTAAGTCCTTATCATCTCATATTAAATGGGTTTTCAGTGGTTCCCCAATTCACTATGTATTTTTAAATATAATGGTATATTATAGTTGGAATATTAGTGTTTAGAATATTGGCTCCAAAAAGAACATATTTTTAAAGTTCCTGAAACATGTTTTTGAGAAATGTGACTAAAATATTTCCATGTGTTCAGTTGAGTACATATCAAAATAAATTTTGTTGGATAAATTGTTTTTTGTTCAATTTAATATAATCAGTGATGTAAAGAGGAATGCAGAAGAGTGTGAATTTCATGTTAAAGGGGGATCATGGTTATAGTTAAGTGTTGAGAGGTTTCATGATCTGAAAAAATGACGACCAGAATGAGTGTTTCCAGGTCAAGGATTGTATTAATTTAATAAATAATAAGAAGAATAGTTTTCATGAGTGTACATGAGTAAGGAAAAAGTAAGGATTAAAATCCCCTATCATGTAAGTTATTTTATGAAACTATTGTTGTATTTATTGAAATATTCATCGGTCATGGATGACCTTATATGTTTCTACATTTTATCATATGACTATTACTTATACTAAAATGTATATTATATTGGAAAACCCATGGTAATTTTGCATGATAAGTTGATATAGAATTTGAAATTATGTATTGCATGGATGTTTGGAATGTGGAAGGATGTTATTTCTCTCATCAAAAATGTTTTAGGAATGAGATTACCACATTCACAATAAAACACACTGAAGGAACAATCCAATCTATTGGGAACATGTTTTTCTTTTAAAATTTGTTATAAATACTTTGTAATACTTCAACATTTTTGTAAACAATCATCATAACGTCATCAATATAAGAGAAGAACCTATGAAATGGAGTTTGGATCCTTAAAGTATCAGACATGGACTATAAAGGTGGGTGAAAGGGACTACAGAATGACTCTATTATACAAAAATAAGTCTTAATTGGAATTTTTCATGTCTATGGAATTATTATTTTTTGGAAGGTGGAGTTCAAGAGAGACTTCATTCTGCTAATGTTAATAAATATCATTGAACCGAAATATTTGGGTTTTATAATCAAAGTTAATTATATTTTTGGATGTATATATCACAAAGACTGAGGTCATAGACATGATGCACAAATGAGTATTGTTAAAGAATATTTCAAAATATGATAATGATAACATTTCATCCCCTTTTTCATTTGATTAATTAAATTGAATCTTTCAGAAGAGATTCATGGATGTAGTAGAATGTAACATCAGATTTCTATATGTTGAAAGAGAATATCATTTAATATATATCATGGATTATTTTAATAGAGCATGGAGTGTAGAATCCTGAAATAAAAATAATAGAATAATGTTTAGTAAACCATATCCATAATGGATATTTGGTGTGACCATGAGAAAGTTCTTCAAGGTGGATATTTTTATTCTCAGCTTGAGAAACCAATTCTATAGTCTTATGTTTTTAGATTTTCAAGATAAATGTTTTCTAGGTTATGTTTTGTGAAATTATAATGGAAAATATCCAGATGTAAAATTTGGGATCCATGATGGATACATTACACCTATACAGAGGAATTCCTAGAATGAGACAAGTATAAGGGACATTATCATAGGATTTTAAATTGGTTCGGTTTGGTAGAATAACCATGGGTGAATGAGAGTTCATTCTATTGAGTTCATTATAAAAAATGATGCTTTTTCTATATGAACAATATGGAAGGATCCATGGAGTTAGTATTATAGGAATTATGAAAGGTGGATGTATTCTGGTATAATTATAGTGATGTTAAAGTACTAGATGATGCATCTTCTAGATGGGTATTAAAGGGTTTTGGTCATTATCTAGTGGAATTATGTGAGGAAAATAGTAATGGAATAGTCTAATAAGTGGAAAAAAAGTTCTGAAGGATTCTAGTGATCATATTTTCGGAGTCACTATGAGAAGATGACATAGAAAAAGGATCTCTATAAGCATTTCATAATGATTTTTTGAAGTAGATATTATAGAAGATCATCACTTAATATATCCAAACGTTCTATTAAAATTAAACCAAATATTTACAGCTGAAATTATGATATTTGAACAAAATTGGATGTCTCTAGAGACAATGGATTCATTCCCAGACATATCAAATGACTTTTATAACTAGAATATTAGTTGAAACCATCTATAAAAATTATATTTGTCCACATGTGTAATTTAATATATTGAGTGGTATAGATGATTCCTAAAAAGGTTTTGGTGACACCCTCTTCAAGGGAATCAAACCTAGGCACACACTGGATCCTGATACATCAGAGCCAAAATAAATGGTCAAGGATATGTAATGTTGAAAACTAGAAGAAGGGTATAAAATGAATAAATAGGTGTATAAGTTAGTGGGATTTCTTCATGTAGAGTGATTATGGAGATCATATGATGTGATTTTTCTTAAAATGTGAACATATATTTGATTGAAATATAATAATAGAAATTATCCAATTAATGTGGGATGCATGGATGAAGAAATTAATCCTTGTAGTAAATTTTCCTTGTGTATTTACATTCATGATTGCAAGGTTGTCATGTGCTTGTATCGTGTTCTAATTAAGAATCATACGATGATGGGAACCAAATTATGATATAACATTGTTTGGTGAATGTGGTTATTTAACATCCATGTTCTAGATGTTAGAGTTATTAAGGAAACGTTGGATGTATATTCTGTGGTTTTTCTTCCAGTGGTGTTGTGGATACTTTTGATCGACGTTTCAAAAGGAGTCCCTTCCATGGGATTCCCGAGAATTACTTCTCAAATCCAATTTCATACTAGTAGACACACTTTATTCCAAGTGATACTTTGTTCTAGACTGAGTTATTCAGGTCAAGACACATAAAAGCATCAACATTAGGTACCATAAATCTATATCTCATAATTCATTGACTAATCCAAATATAAATTCAAGGTTCTTGTGTATCTAAAAAGGATTATTCTTTAAAACCACTTTATATAACTAACTCAACATTCACCATAAAAATTCATCAAATTTCTTGGTCTTTAACTTTTTTATGAACAAATTTCCTCCCACTATCTCCTTGAAAAATGTGTTCCTTCTAACATAAAACATGACATCAATCCACAAAACATTTTGTGTTGAGTAGTATTATAATATCTTTATCTTTTTTTGTGAGAAATAATAAATTAGCATTTATCTGATTTATGGATGTGATTATCATAATTCAAATATTGTATATATTCTTCAATACTATAAGTATTCATAATACACTTATTATGATGTTTCCTATTCCATATACCACATGGTGTCTTTATAACCATTTTACATGGTAATTTTTTTAAGTAGGAATTCATCAGTCTCAAAAAAATTAACATTGAAATGAAAAATGAAGACTAAACAAACACATCATCAATTGATCCATGTAAAACAATGTTTTATTCATCCAATTGTTTATCAAACCAATGTTTAATTAATGGAAATAACCTTCTTATAATTATTTCATATAATGACATGAAATTAGATCACAATGAACTTCTAAGTACAATGTGTTCTTGAAAAATAATATTGTCACTTCTGTTTTTTGAATTTTGAAAATCTGACATAAACAGTTGTGATCATAAATATGTTTGGAGTCCAATAAAACAAACAAATTTTTTGGTGAATAGTAACTAACCCTTATGAATAGTTAATTTTCCCTTAGAAATATTAATATTAACCTTATGAATTATAAATTGGCCAAGTAAATAGTAACCTTACCAATGAATGTGTAAATAAAATTTATCGTATAAGTGACAATAGGATAGTGTTGGTATTTTTATAAGCCATAATTATTTGATTAAAAATTTATCAATTATTTAATAAATTAAAAATTAATATTTATTTTTATAAAGATTCTTCATAAATAATTTTTTTTCTTACTATTTTATGAAAATTTTAGTACTTAAATATTTTTATAAAGTCTTATAAAATTAGTTATAATTTTAAAATAAGAGTTTTTCAATTAAATTGTGATTTTATTTAAAAAATAAATTTTACATAGGTAGATAATTATTTTCATAAAATGTTAATCATTTTTGGAATATACGCATCAGTAAAAAGTTACGATGTTTTTTTTGCGATTTTTCTGAAGTACATGAATTGTTTATGAATATTAAAATATGATAATTTATGATAAGTGCTAAATATTTAATTTCAGAATCATAGTTGATTCATGGATGATGTAAATGGAAATCGGTTCTAACTCACATGCACTTATTACTATTTCTATTCAGGAAATTATCACTATTTCTTTTCTTATGGAAAAATAATAAACTATTGATTAAAATATTAAGAAAACCCTCGTCCCCTCCACCACAAAAACCACAAACAACCCCCTTTTCTCTTCACTCCTCTCAAGCCTTTTTACATTATTAAATTATTCTAAAATTTATCCCCAATATACTAAACCACTTATTTGAGGCCATGGTATCTTAAAATTTTCAAATCTTCCCCCCTTAATAAGCTCTAAAATAAGGTTAATTTCAGAGGTAAATTCCTCGTTTCAATTCTTTTACTTTCCTTTCATGTTCCATTATTTTATTTTCTATATTTACCTCTCATCATAAAAATGTTATGAAAACCCTAGTATCTTATATTTAATGTAATTTTTATTTATTATAATGGAATAATTTACTATCATCTCTCTTTCACCATCCTTTTATTCTAGTAGTAAAAATACCTTATGATGTGTTAATTTGCCACATTCAAGGACGATGGGTTATCAATTTCTATTACCATCTTCAATTATGGTCATGAAATAATTCTTATGGCTGAAACATACTATTATATAAATATTATTTCTCATATATGGTTATGGAAAATTATTTTACACATATTTTTTATTTATAAAACAAAATGTCTTTGTTGTGATCAAAAAACCCCTAATTAACCCAAAATCTTATCGCTAAAATTTTATATAATTATTCATCTTCAATGAATGTAACCAAATGAAAATTAAATCCATGTAACCTTATTCATTTTCAATAATAAAATAGTACATCAATTATAGAAAACCATTTTAATTTAACATGATTACCCATTCATGTATATAAGTAAACAATTCATTAAACAAACGGACTGAAACAATGAAATTGAACCACATAACCGATCAAACAGTTTATGAATGAACTAACAAAGGATATAATAAATAAATTACATATAACATAGGTTCTTAAATAATTAATTAATGAACCTAATTTTATTTTTTTAGTTCAATACTATCAAGTGGAGAACACCCTCATACATAAGGTAAGGGATTCTACCCGAACCTTTGTTATTCCTTTGGGTTATTATTACTCTCTTTTAACCCAAAAAAATCATATATATTATTTATGTGCATGTTATATGTTATATTTATATTTTCAAACTCTTCTATCAAAATCCATTAATAATTCTCTTTTGGGTATATACGTTCTTTTAAGTGATTTCCTCTTTAATACTTCTCGATAAGAAAACCAGTTTTAAGGGAACATCCCTAATTTTTTCCATGTTTAAAGTGCACTCTACCATTTTTTAGGCCACCATTGTTTTTATAAAATCTGTATTTTTATTTTTATATCCTTATTGTTTCACTTATGGTTTTTTATAATATACTATTCCTTTTTTGATTTTAAATTCTCTTTAGTATTTCTCTTAAAACCGCACTGAAATGTTTTAATGCTGAAATTTCATAAATTCTCTTTTTATATTTTATCACTTCTATTTTACATCACATAACATGAGATATTCCTATTTTCCCTTATTAATGTCCATTTATTTTCAAATTACTTTCTATAATGTTCCCTTTCTGGAAACTCCCATTAAATTACGCTATATGGAATGATAATGATAGCCATTCCTTTCCATGGGTACCCTTATGTTTTTGTATGATTAATTATGTATGACTATTTATATAGAATACATATTCATGAACATGTTAATATGGGTGCACCTAGATAATTCACCAATTAATTGGGTAATGTTGAGTCTCATGAGTCGTTATGTTCAATGGTCTTGGTGGTTAGGATTGACTTGTCCTACCATGGGCAACAATCTTGGCGGTTAGCCTTGACATATACTTCCATGTGAAATGGTCTCAATGGTTAACTTTGACTTATGATTCTCTAATGTAAACCAGACATGACTCATTCTAAATTAATGTTTTCTTTTGCTTCCACATTACTATTAATCCATTTTTATGTGATCCCATGTATATATGTCATAATTCCATATATTCCATGCCTTTTATATTCATCATTTCATGTCTTGTAACCCATGTGTTAAAGATAATTTCTTATTCTTAACCAGTAAATAAACGTAAATTTCAAGTAAATTTTTCTTTTCATAAATTCATTGGGATTTTACGAGTACGCAGTTTCTGACTGCACCTGATTCTGAGGCCCGGTGTGCCTGGAATCAGTTTCTGATGTTTAGCTCGGTTACGTTCAGTAAACGAACGAGCGGGGTTTTCTATCTTTTGAACTGGTGCTCGGAATTGAAATCTGAGGGCACCGATGAAACTGCAGTGTCAGTAATTACTTAAGAGGACCTTTATCGAAGATGCGTTTGCTCGGGAGGAGTTGTTAAAAATTGTGGATTAATAAAGAATTGATTAAAAATTGTGGAACAATTTATATTCTTTTTATCCAAGTGGTTAAATTTAACATGGGGTAGTTGGGGTGGGACCCACAAGCCCCTAACTACCCATTTGAGGATATTGGGGAGGTGGGGCCCACATGATCCCCACCCCTTCACATTCCTTAAATATCTTCTAACCCCCTCTTAAATTTTGTAACTCATCTTAACTTGATAAACTTCCCCTGTAAGTGGATGACCCTTCCTCTCCCCACTCACTCAATTTAATGCTTTCTACCACACATTTAATTAATTAATTGAACCTCAACAATTAATTTAAATAATTGTTTCATTTTAAAATTTTGAAATGCTTGGATTGAGTAAATAAAATAAGGAAATCCATATTTTATTTTGGTTGGAAATTATGGTGTTAAAAGAAAGGTAAGGGAGATCTTGAGTTTTGAAAGATCGGTTCATCTTCTTGTTGAAGAATGCTGACACTCCGATGAAGAACGTTGACTCAGTGGCTCAGTTTCTCCATCCTCTTCTTCCTCCGTGACAAAGGACGAGACACCGACGACGTAGGAATTCGCCAACGATTCCATCATCCGCGGCACATGACAACCGTGAACATCCTTCGTGGTAGGGGTTAATTTAAATTTTAATGAATTAAAATTGTTCGTGTTTTCTCATTGATAATCTCATATACTTTGGCCACTTGTTATCGAAATAACGAAAGGAGATCAGACCGCACAAACATGACTGATTCTCCTCCCCACTTTCTTATTGATCAACATTGAAGTTTTTGGCGAAGGCAGCGCGGTGCCGTTGCACCGTGCGAGAACGAAGAGGACCACGGCCGGAGCGGGCCATGGCAGTGCCAGTGAGGCCAGAGGGACCGCGACCAGAGCGGGCCGCGGCGGTGGTGCGCAGTGCCGCCACCCCGTGCTGAAGAATCCAATGGAGGCTGCGGCTGGAGTGGGCCACGGCAGAGGGGCGTGGTGCCATCATGCCGTGCCGGTCGAGGAATATCCACAGCATTAGGCCGCGACGGTCTAGAAAGGGGTGGTCGGCCATGCCGGCCGCCAGCGCTCAAGGAGGCGGGACCCCTGCGGGTCTCGCGATGGCTCACTACCGGCTGACCATTAAGGCCGGCTGCGACCTGAAGTACGGGGTGTGTGTAACCCCCCCCCCCCCCCACCTGTTGACATTCCTAGGATAGACCCCACCGAGAGGGCCACTGTTTCCAAAACAAATGGGGTCGCGCCCCCTTCACACCCCGCTCGGCCGACAGCCGAGTCGCGGCCAGCTTCCGAGCCGAGCCACTGGCCGAGCCGGTCCGGGCCACGCCAGCCGGGCTGGGCCGCACCCAATCAGGCCAGACCTAGACCTAGACCTGGCACGGACCTATACCTAGACCTGGGTCGGGTCAAACCAATTCAGGACACCCCAAGGGCTATTGGGCCGAGTCGGACCGGGCCTAAACCCCATATATTCAAATTTGGTTCCTTCAAACGCTCATATCATGGGATATGGACCTCCGATCAACACACCGTCGGTTGTGTAGGGATCCTTTGATCGAGAAGGTTATTTTTCTATATTACATTCTAGGTTTCGGTAAAGTTTGGGTATGGCAGGGTTGGTTCGAACCCGAAACCAACCGGGCCCTTGGAGCAGAAACACTTATAACATAATGACGGAACGTACGAATGACGTGACATCAATTACGTTGAATTACACTTAGTGAGATGATTGATTTGTATTAGTATACAAGCGGTTTCGACACAGCTGGAGTACAGTCTGGTTGGTTTCATATAAAAAACAAACGGGGACCCTGGGACGAAAAACACAATATCTCTCAGACCGGGCGTCTGATTGACGCACCGTCTATTGTGTTGAGTTCCAATTGATGACAATGAACGTTATGATACATCAGTTCTGGACTTTGTGACAGTTGATGTATCAATCACTTGGCTCGTGGAGGGGACCCTCCCAGAATCGTGTGTGTTGTGTGCGGGAACCCTAGAGCTGGCTGTAACTGCGACGATGATGACGAGTGTACATGGATCCTACGTGGGTTCGGCAGCGAGTAAAATTGTACTTGGATACTACAAGGGTTCGACAATGAGGATGACTATACTGGGATCCTATGTGGGTTCGGCAGTGATTGTTACTATACTAGGATCCTACGTGGGTTCGACAACGACAACTTCTGTACTTGAATCCTCTGTGGGTTCAGCAGAGGAGATGATTCAGAGGCTACATGTAATCATCTTTACCCCTCTTCATGAGTAATATACTTGTGTGAGTTGTTTCTTTAATTTCAATCATTATCATCGATATGATTGACATACTATGTTGTGTGGACTTTGTTGTGATTTCCTGTGTAGACTGGTATGTTCTCGGACTCTTGATTTGGAGACGAACTAGAATTGATGTCTTACGTATATGTATGGGAATATAACTAAGTAGAGTTGGTTGATACTTCATGTTTGTATCTTTCCTTTGTGGTTTATCCTTTGTGAATTATGGGAGACCTTTAGTGGTCTCGGGGTCCCTACTGAGTATCGTATACTCACCCCTGCACGGGCTACACCTCAACTAAGTTTTGTTGGATACAGACGACGGAAAACGCTGATCGTGGTTGAGGCATGTGGAGCGGGACGGTACTTGGAGGTGGACTATCAGGCAGACGTACACAGTGCGGACAGATGAATTCCTGGAGTAGAGGAGACAATCTATACCCTCCCTTATGGTGGGGTTTCCGGAGGATGACTTTGTGGTTTGTGCTTTACTTTTCATCTATTGTACATTCCTTTCTCAGTTGTACGGTACTTTCAGTGGGGTTTGTATACTGGACCATTTACTTTCCAGCACTTCCTTTTGTAATCAGTTTACTTAGTGTTTACATCAGCTTGCATAATATGTGGTGTTTGTTTCTTATATAATGAAATTTCTACCCTTTTTATCGGGATCCACACCTTTGGTGCTAGTCTCCAGCCCCTGGCCTATGGAAGGCGGGCCTGGTGCAGTCACGACATGAGCACCGAGGACGGGTCATGACAAATTGTATCAAAGGAGTCGGTTCTACCTCAGAACATAGGACTCTATTAATTTATTCTATGTGAATCAATAATGTTTAGAGTATTGAGTGTGGTTATCAGTCCATGGAGTCCCGTGTTGGTGTGCCGGCTGACGTATCCATTCACCATGACCCTGACTTCTGATTTCTGACTCAGTACAAGAAAACATTGATTGCATGTGTGTATTAAATTTTTTCTTGGTGAATACTTTGTGTTAGATCACCAGGTATACTATATTAACCGTGGCACACCTGTTTCTTTTCAGGATGTCCCCAAGACGGCTGCCAGCTAGGGTTCCATGCTTTCTGAGAGATGAAATCCAACTAAGCAACAATGCCTCGGTACAGGGCCCCATTACAGCGGAGGCACCGACGGTACCTCAACCCGCCGAGCCACCGATGCCACCAGCCCTATCAGATTAGAGTTCACTTCTCCTGAGTGCACTGCACGAGTTTCAGCGTCAGACGCCACCCAGGTTCCGTAGACAGACAGACCCTTAGGCAGCCAAGGATTGGCTAGAGGCTATCATCTGAGTCTCCAGATTTGTAGGGACACCAGCTGACCTCAAGGTGGTCCTTGTGGCGAGTCTCCTACACGCAATAGCTGGTAGATATTGGAGCCTGATGCTCCAGGTGCACGACGAGGAATCATTGATATGGACGTACTTAGAGAGTTTCTTTCGCTCAGTGTTCGTTCCAACCACCCTCCATGCGGTGTGCATCCAGGAGTTACTATAGCTGCGGCCGGGCAGCGTGACAATAGCCCAGTACTAAGTTATATTTACTGATCTCTCGCACTATTCCACAGACATGGAACGAGACCCATTCTTCTGGGCCGAAACATTCGATTGGAGATTGAGGCATGAGATCAGAGCTTCGATGATCTCCCTCAACATTCTGACACAGTAATGAGTACTGGAGAAAGACCTTCTTGTAAAGAGATTTCTTGCTGAGCCTACACAAGCAGCGAGACCTACCGCAGGGCAACACGTAGCAGAGTCTTCTGCTACCATCATTAAAGAGATGTCGCCGTGTTCCAAGAGGACCAGGCCATCAGGCGGACGAGGAAGAGGATCTGTCCGAGCAGCGGGTGGTGGGCGACGCTTTGAGGCTCTACCACCACCACCACGAGGAGATACACCCCAACCACAGGGAGCTGGCGGACAGATGCAGGCGCAGTTTTAGGAAGTGGTGGCTTATGACCACGACATGCCTAAGATGATTCGAGAACTATCTGTGTATACTCCACCCTTGCTGTAGGTCTTATAGACACAGGATCAAGTCATTCGTTTATTGTCGCTGCCCTTTTTCGGAGATCAGAGATTTTGACAGAGCCGTTGTCATGATCCTTACGACTAGAGATTCCTACGGGAGTAGACTCGACAATTACGCACTGTTACTAATAGTGTGAGCTTACTCTTGGAGGCGAGAACTTCAGCTGGGATCTCCTTGTAGTGGCATCGAGGCCTTACGACATCATCTTTGGCATGGATTGGTTATATATATTTCATGCTCATATCGACTGTATTGGGCGCAAAGTGCGGTGTGTCCGCACAGATGGAGGCATGTTCACCTTTACCATCAAGAAGGGAGCCTTTATAGTGTATGATGAACTCACACATAGGAGAGGACAACCGATCACTCATCAGTTGTCTAGTGTCATCCTATGAGCAGTTGATGTGCGGATTCCGAGTATTCCTGTTGTGGCGGATCAGTATGCAGACGTTTTTCTTGACGACGTTCTAGGACTACCTCATTTCTGAGAGGTAAACTTCTATATTGTCATGTACCCCGGGACAACCACTATATCTACTCCAGCATATTGGATGACTCCCGCTGAGCTTCGAGAGCTATGGGTACATCTGGAGGACTTGCAGGGTAAGGGAATCATCCGACCCAGTGTTTCACCCTGGGATTCCTCCATTTTGTTCGCCAAGAAGGAGGACACGAGCATACGAATTTGTTTCGACTATCTTCTCCTGAACCAGGTGACCTTGAAGAACATGTATCCAATTCCAAGGAGTAATTAACTCTTTGATCAGCTTAAGGGAGCATGCTGGTTCTCAAAGATATACATCAGGTCAGGTTATCATCAGCTCAGAGTTCGAGACGAGGATGTGCAGAAGATGTCCTTCGTGTGTTGGTTTGGCCACAATGAGTTCTTGGTTATTCCTTTCGGCATAAACAACACTAACAGTGTTCATGAGTCTCATGAACAAAATATTCTAGCGTTACCTCGATCGGTTTTTCGTGTTCATCATGGATGACATACTTATTTACTCGACCACTGAGGAGGAGCACGCCTACCACTTGCGGGTTGTACTGGACACACTCTGAGAGAACCAGCTTTATGGTAAGCTCTCGAAGTGTCAGTTATGGATTCGAGGGGTCCACTTATTGGGGCACGTAATCTTTGAGGTGGGAGTTGCAGTGGATCCTGCGAAGATCGAGGCAGTACATGCTTGGGAGCCACCCAGAAGTGTGACAGAGGTGTGGAGTTTCCTAGGTTTGGCTGGGCACTATTGGAGATTTGTGTCAGACTTGTCCAAAGTTAAAGACCTACTTTCACCTTTGAAAAAGAAGGGGAAACCCTTCATGTGGTCTGATAGATGTCAGCAGAGCTTCCATGATCCGAGGCAGAGATTGACCAGTGCACCAATATTAAGGCTACAGGAGGAGGGCGTATGGTACATAGTTTACTGCGATGCATCAGGGACTAGACTCAGGTGTGTCTTAATGTACGAGTGGACAATGATCGCCTGTGGTTCATGAAATTTGAGGCAACATGAGATGAACTACGTTTCCCATGACCTAGAGTCAGTGGTAGTGGTCTTCGCCTTGAAGATGTGGCGGCACTATTTGATGGGCGAGCACTTTACAGTCTACTCTGACCACTAGAGTCTCAGGTACATCTTCCCGCATATGGACCTGAACCTAAGACAACAGTGATGGGTCGATTTCCTCTAGGATTGATACTTTTAGATAGTATATAATCCTGGGAAGGGGAACGTAGTAGCTGATGCTCTCAGCAAAAGGTTGGGCATTCAACTACTTGGATAGGTGACATAGCAATTATCCTGTTTGCAGATATCCTTCATGGATAGAGATGAGGCATCCTTTCTACAGTCTCTCAAAGTCACTCCTCCACTACATCGGGGGGCAAGGAGGCACAATGAGGGGACATTGACTGTGAGACGCAACGTGCACAGTAATCCACAGGACAGTCACCTGATGGATTTTCTGTAGGAAGAGAGCACATTATCCTTTTCATAGGATGTACCATGGTACCAGTTGCATTACATGAGGTGGTGTTGAGAGAGATTCAGATTTCTCCATTTTTGGTACATCTATGAGTAGTGAAGATGTATCAGGATCTTAGACGACATCACTGGTTGCTGGGTATAAAGAAGTTTGTGGAAGAGTTCATTTCACGATGCGTCATTTTCCAGCAGGTGAAGGTGGAGCACCAGGTACCAGTAGGATCAGTACAGCCCTTAGAGGTCCTATAGTGGAAGTGGTATGAGATATATATGGATTTCGTGATGGGAAATCCCAGTACTTATAGAGGACATGACTCCATCTGGGTGATTATCGACCAACTCACCATGTCGGCCCACTTCTTATCTATCAGAGTGTAGGGATTAGTAGAGATAATGAGATGCCTTTACATTCAGGAGACTGTACAGCTTCATTGTGTTCCATCATCTATTGTCTCTGATCGAGACGCTCACTTTACTTCCCGACTTTTGAAGGGTTTGTATGAGGATTTTGGGATGCAACTATGCTTGAGAACCGCCTTTCAACCTCAGACGGATGGCCAGACGGAGAGGACCATTCAGACTCTCAAGGACATGCTCTGTGCATGTGTCCTCAGCTTTGGTCGCGGCTAGGAGGATCCCCTACCCTTGGCAGAGTTTGCGTAAAACAACAGCTTCCACTCCACTATTAGGATGACACTATACGAGGAATTGTAGGACCGACCTTGCAGATCACCTCTGTGCTAGACTGACCCATGGGAGTCAGCACTTATAGGACCAGAGATGGTCTAGGCCACAACGGAGAAGGTACATATCATACAGGAGCAGATGATGACTACTCAGAGCTGACAAAAGTCATATGCTGACAGGAGGTAGAGACCACTAGAGTTCAAGGATGAAGAGCACATTTTCTTACGGGTCTCACCTCAACGATGACTATGGATATTTGGTCGGGGCGACAAGTTATCTCCGCACATCATCGGACCATTTCAGGTTCTAAGTAGGATAGGCAAGGTGGCTTATATCCTGTCTCTTCCACCTCAGTTGCACCGAGTTTACGACGTCTTCCATGTATCTCATGTGAGTAGATACGTGCACGACCCGACACATATCATTGATCACATGGATCTGGAAATCGATGACAGAGCGATGTTTGTGGAGGTCCCGGTGGAGATCAAGGATTGATAGGAGCGGGTCCTACATGGACGGTCGATTCCTCTTGTGCACATCAGGTGGAAGCACGGGAACCTCCCGGACAACACATGGGAGCGGGAGTCTCAGATACATGCACAGTACCCCCATTTTCTTCACTATTTTATGATATAGTTTTATGGGGACGTAAAGACCTAAGGATGGAGTAATGTAAAGCCCCGTAAATTTCAAGGAAACATTATTTTTCATAAATTCTTTGGGATTTTTTGAGTACGCAGTTTCGGATGAAACCTGATTATGAGGCTCGGTGTGCCCGGAATCAGTTTATAAAGTTTAGCTTGGGTACATTCAGTAAACTAACGAGTGGGTTTTTCTATCTTTTGAACCAGTGCTCGGAATTGAAATCAGAGGGCACCGATGAAACCGCAGTGTCGTTAATTGCATAAGAGGACCTTTACCAAAGATGTGTTTTCTCAGGAGGAGTTGTTATAAATTATGGATTAATAAAGAATTGGAAACAATTGTCGAACAATTTTTATTCTTTATCCAAGTTGTTATATCCAACATGGGGTAGTTGGGGTGGGACCCACAAGCCCCTAACTACCCATGTGAGGATATTGGTGAGGTGGGGCCCACAAGATCCCCACCCCTTCATATTTTTAAAAACTCCTATAAACCCCTCTTAAATTTTGTAACTCATATTAACTTTTTAAACTTCCCCATTAAGTGGATGACCCTTCCTCTCCACAATATCTCAATGTAATGCTTGCCAACACACATTTAATTAATTAATTGAACCTCAACAACTAATTTAATTATGTGTTTAATTTTCAAAATTTGAAATGCTTGGAATGAGTAAATAAAATAAGGAAGAGCCTTATTTTATTTTGGTTGTATATTGTGGTGTTAAGAGGAAGGGATGGGAGCTATTTAGTTTTGGAATACCGGTTAATCTTCTTGTCAAAGAACACCAACTCTCCGACGAAGAACACCGACTCGGTGGTTCGGTTTCTCCATCCTCTTCTTCCTCCATGACAAGGGAGGAGGCACCGACGACGTGAGAATTCACCAGCGACGCCATCATTTGCGACACATGACAACCACAAACATATTTCTAGGTAGTGGTAAATTTCAATTTTAATGAATTAATATTGTTATTTTTTTATCTTTGAGAATCTCATATATTATGGCTTCTTGTTATCAAAATAATGAGAGGAGATCAGACCACACTAACACGACCGATTCTCCTCCCAGCTTTCTTGTTGATAAAATTGAATTTTGAGGAAAAGGAAGCGTGGTGTCGTTGCACCGTGCGGGAAAGAAGAGGACGACGACCATAGAGGGCCACAGGGCTGGTGCAGGGCACCGTCGCGCCGTGCCGATGGGCGGAAGGGACCACAACCGGAGCGGGCCGTGGCGAAGGGGCGAGGCACAGTCACACCACACCGGTTGAGGAAGAGCTGCTTCCATAGGCTGCATCACTCCAGCAGGGGGTGTCTGGCCAAGCCGGCACCCGACGCTCCAGGTGGCGGGACCCCCGCGGGTCCTACGACGGCTCACTACCGGCCGGCCATTAAGGTCATCCATTACACGATGTAGGGGGGGTGTGTAACCCCCCCCCCCCCCCCACCTTTGACCTGCCTAGGGTAGACCCCACTGGGGTGGGCCCCTATTTCCGAAACAAAGGGGGTCACACCCCCTTCCTCTCCCGCTCGGCCGACAGCCGAGCCGTAGCCGGCTTCTGATTCGGGCTGCTGGCCGCGTCGGGCCGGGTCGGGCTGGGCTGCTTGCACCGAGCTGGGCCGCACCAGTCGGGCCATCCATGCCCAATCGGGCTACACCCTGACCCGGTTTAGGTAGACCCAGTTTGGGCGGACCCAGGGGGTATTGGGCTGGGTCGGACCGGGCCCACACCCCCTATTTTTGGACCAGGTTTGTTTAAATGCCCATATCATGGGCTATGGACATCCGATCAATGCGCCATCCGTTCCCTAGGGATCCTTGGATCAAGAATGTCGTTTTGGTATATTACACTCGAGCTTTCGGAAATGTTTGTGTATGTCCTGGTTGTTTCAAACCCCAAACCAACCGGGCCCTTGGAGCGGAAACACTTATAACATAAAGACCAGACGTCAGAATGACATTACGTCAATTATGTTGAATTCCTATTAGTGAGACGGTTCTTTTGGATTACTCAACTTGATGTTTTTGATGCAGCTGGAGTACGGTCGGGTTGGTTTCATCCTAAAAACCAACCGGGCCCCTAGGACGGAAAAGTTAATATCTCTTAGACCGGGCGTCTGATTGACACGTCGTCTGTTGCGTTGATTTCCAATTGACAAGGGGAAACATTTTGATACATCAACTCTGGACATTGTGATAGATAATGTATCACCCCCTTGGCTCATGGAGCAGGCCCTCCCAAAATCGAGCGTGCTGTGTGCGGGAACCCTAGAGTTGGATGCGACTACGACGACGATGGTGACTGTACTTAGATCCTACCTGGGTTCGGCAGCGAGGACGAATGTACTTTGATCCTACGTGGGTTCGGCAGCGACGAAGACTATACATGGATCCTACATGGGTTCAGCAGTGATGGTTACTATACAAGGATCCTACGTGGGTTCGGCAGCGATGACTTCTGTACTTGGATCCTACATGGGTTTGGCAGAAGAGATGATTCAGAGGCTACATATAATCATCTCCACCCCTCTTAGTGATTAGTATTCTTGTGTGAACTACTTCTTGACTTTCAATCATTATCATTGATATGATTGACTTTCTTTCCTGTGTGGACTGTGTTGTTCTTTCTTGTGTGGATTGGGAGGTTCTCGGACTCTTGAGTTGGAGATGAACTAGAATTGATGACTTAGGTATATATAAGGGTATATACCTAAGTAGAGTTGGTTAATATATCGTTTTTGTACCTTTACTTTGTGGTTTATACTTTATGGATTCTGGGAGACCTTCGGGGGTCTCGTGGTCCCTACTGAGTATCATATACTGACCCCAGCATGGACTATACCCGCACTACGATGTGTTGGTTGCAGATGAAGAACAACGCTGATCGTGGTTGAGACTTGTGGAGCGGGACGGTACCCGGAGGTGGACTATCAGGCGGACGTACATGGTGCAGACAGAGAAATTCGAGGAGCAGAGGAGACCATCTGTACCCACCCTCCATGTGGGGTTTCTGAAGGATGACTTGGTGGTTGCTACTTTACTTTTCAGCTGTTGTAATTTATTTTCTCAGTTGTACTGTACATTCAATTGGGTTTGTATATTGGCCCATTTACTTTAGAGCACATACTTTTGTACTCAGTTTAGGTAGTGTTTACTTCATCATGTGTACCCTGTGGTTTTTTTTAGCTTATATAAGGCAATGCCTTCTCTTTTATCAGGATTTACACTTTTGGTGCTAGTCGCCAGCCCCTGGACAATGAAGCCAGGCTTGGTGTAGTCACAGCTGGGGCCCCAAGGACGGGTTGTGAAATAACCCCTTACTTGTATTTTAGCTCATCCCTTTGTTCATGTTTTCCTTGGTTTTCCATTGTATTTGTATGAGCATAATGGAAGTCATGATCTCATTATGGAGATTAAATAAAAAGTTTTTTATGATGTCTGATTATGTACCTAGTCATACACTATGGATTTCCAATAGGAGTGAGTTGTGGAACTACACAACAATCTATAGGATGATAAGTGTACTCTAGGATAATTTATTAACCAATTGTATATGATTGGAGGATAAGAGTAAATTTTTCTAGTTATTTTTACAGATTTATAAAACTCATTTAAAGTTCTAAAAGTTTCATACATTTGTCCCATCATAAGCACTTAAAAATAAAATGAAAAGTCATTCATAAAAGTAAAATAGTATATAAAACAACCACATTATTGATTATTAATAATTCTTCATATGTCACTGTGTATAATATCTAATGGTTTACTAACCATTTCACTTCTTCCAATAAAAAATTCGTTTTCATTTTACCTAATAAAAAAGATTATTAAATATCAAATAATTCATAATAAAATTTGACTTATAATTCATATATATATACAATTTAGATTTTTATTTTATTCATATTCTCAATGATATAATATTATAGATATGTGGGATTATAATAAACCTTGTATGTATTTTACATGGTCAAACATTTATTCTTTATAAATAATTTATAAATTATAAATAAATTATTCAAAAATAATTTTGTTATTTTCTTAAGTATTTCATACTTCATGATTGATAATCATAGTCATTAAATTTAATTGATACTGACATGTGGTATCCATCCATGTAAATATTATTCTATGATACAATTTCAATCATACAGTATGATTATAATTTGTGAATATTATGGGTGATATAATATTTCTCATATTGTATTTTAGGATTGAGGTAATATCATATTTATACAAATATCTCTTGTTTTTTTCACAAACCCTAGTTAGAGTGGTATTTTATAATATCATATGTCATATCATAGAGAACATTTAAAATCATTAGGTTTTCATATATATCATACCTTATTATATAATCCATTCATATGCTATGACATCAAAAAACATAATATTTCTTAGTATCATATTATTTGATATAATAAAAAATTCATTAAAATATCAATTTTATAAAAAGAAACAATGTAATGTACGTGATGAATCCTAGTTGAACAACGTTATAATCCCACTAATGGGTTTTAGTGTATAAAAATATGATTTTAGGTAATTAAAATAATCCTATATATGGTCTGATTTATCTACAATGAATAAAATCACATATAAATCTGAATAATACCATACGTTTATTTCATATACAGTATCCTCGAAATCATTGGAAAAAATTGATTAAAATAAAAGGAAAAAAATAAGACTTCCAAAATTTTTAGATCATAGATCATATCTTGAGGATTCCAATATAGAGAAGGGGTGTTGGGGCCTTCACTATGTGATAAATGATGTACTGGGTAGAAGAGAGCAACGATAGTGTTCACATGAAAAAGGGAACAACCACAGGAGGGAACCCTTCTCGTATAAAGGCATCCACTACACTCTTTATATAATAAATTGAATCATCTATATTGAACATATCAGGTTCCATATTATGGAACCCTTTCACTATATACCATTTTTTTTAATCATTAAACACTTCAATGAATCCTGTTCAATTCATAAATAATACACTGCATTGATTATAAACCATAGAAACCATGATGGGGGTGGTATGCATTTTCATACACTAACATACAAAGCTTATCATAAGGATAATTGTATGTTATGATATAATACATATGTATTATCTTATATACCAATTTTATATCATTATATAATTGAAAATAATATCCATCTCCTGGATGTCACTACCTACAATTTGGGTATATCATTAAATATGATATAAAGTATTTTGGGTGTGCATCCTTCAAAATATACCATGTAAATAAACCTTAAATCGAGACCAGATTAACAAAAAAATATTTGGTTTAGTTTAAATCCCCACATGTATTTGAATTAATCATAAATGTACCTTTCTAGTGTATTTTTTTGACAGTTTTATCAAAAATATTTTTTTTACAATTCCACTTAAAATGCCTTCCAAATCATATGGTCTTCCCCTATGGTAACAACTCGTTTTGAGGGAAATACATTGTCATTTTTGTTAGCCAAGGTGTTTTGGGATAACAACCCATTTTTCAAAATGGATTTTCATTTTTTATTATGTCATGGAATAACTTCTATTAATGGTCATCGTTGTAATAGTATCTGGACCATGATATAGAGAATCATACAATGACACTATATTTTCCTAAAATATCCCCACATTACAAAAAATGATCATTTTTATAGATCTATTAAATGATTTATTGGAATAAATAACTGAAACTCATACTTTCAAAACTAACATGCAGTGGTCTTGAATTCTCCACAACAGAAATATTAGTTTTGACATTGGATATATTTTTGAAAATGGAAAACATATTCTTCTAGTTTCTTCTACCAAAAAAATATGAAACAAAAATACTATATATTTTTTATGATACCACCAATCAACTTTAGTTGGCTGTATAACATCCAACAAATAGTGGAATAACCACTCCAAATAACCATTATTTGGAGAATTGATTTATATATTTCGAATAAATATAAATGAAGATGAATATTTTCATAACTTTTACCATTTAAATACAACCTATAATTTCATCAAACTGGAATTTTATGGAGATCATTTGGTAGTATTTTAAAGAAAAATTCCACTAGTTGTATCCATGGACTATGAGAATCACCCAATGCTCATGTAGGATCTCAGTCAACATAATGGTCTACTAGAAAATTGAATTCAAAGGTGAGAGATTTGTGAGTTCTATGCTATTTTCTTATAATTCAGTATTTCCACATAGTATTTCAAAATAATGGAAAGCTACCCCCATACATTATATGCTGTCAATTTAATAGAATTTCAAGAAGTTTAATTAATAGTATAAAAATATTTAAATTATGTGTTGATTTTAATAAATTAATATAGAATAAAAATTTGGAATTTCTAAACCTCTTCTCATTTCATAAGGAAAACGGTAATTTCGGCGCTCGATACTTAGGTAGGGGTGTCATAGTCGGTGATGGATGCAATTCCAGTCCCTCCCCACCCGAGGGGGAGGGACTACTTCCGTCGACAACTTCTCATCCTTCCTTTGCCCCCTTTTCTAACCCGGAATATTTTTTTAATTCACATACATTGATATTATCCATAAAGTTCACGGCCTACAAGGTAGATGCCCTATAATCCCACTATCTCCAACATAATTCAACAAATCTTCAGTACGCTTTCACTTAACCTTGGTGGCTCGCTTCAGGATTCGTTGTTCTTCGGTCGATGATTTCGAAAGGTTTGTTTTTTCTACCTACGTTTATCAAGATTGAGCGGTCATGGGGCTTCTTGACAAGAGGCACATTATTGTTATTTTTTTCGATGAAGTCTTTATCCATGCATGGTCCAGAGCTCCTCGTGTTTGCAATGAATCTCACTTCTATCTTTCTTGATGGTTCTATGATTTCAACATTTATCGTGTTGCTCTGTGGACCACTATCTGTGCTAGTTTTCATGAACTCCCCCTTCCCATCCAAAATCCTGCAATCATTTGTATGCTTGGAAACATGGTTTGCCGCTACTTCTGTTTGGGTAGCAGAACCATGTCGGTCTATCAACTCATATTCTCACACATCTGTGTTGAGTTTGATGTTTCAAAACCTCAAATCGAATTCATTTGGATCAGGTTTGGGGAAGAATTCTGATGCAAACAACCAGTGATTGTTAAATTCCTGATATTACTTCTACTCTTCATGTTTCCATTTGGGGCACATATCCAATGTCTATCGTCATGATTTCTTGCTTCACTTAGGGACAATTAAGGATGTTCTTCAAAATGGGAATATATCTATGATGAATCTGTTTGTTTAAACTTTGGGTGTCATGGACCCAATGATGAACTGCCACCCATCGATGGAAAAGGGTTATGATGACCCAAAGGTATATGAAATAATTGATTTATTGAACCATGACTTGGGTGTCAACAAATATGATGGACATGTTCTAGAAGAGGGTGTCCATATTCTTCTTCATATTTCCCCTTAACTGATTCTGGAAAGCAGTTCCTCAGAGGATCCCTACTCTTTCAGAGTGGACCAGCTCTTGCATTGTCCTACTATGGTGATTCCAAGTGCAGTTAAGATTGTTAAGCCTAAGGATTCAGGTCCATGGGTTGTGGATGTCCTTTCCCTCTTGAGACACGATTTGGGTATCCTCCAATTTATCAAAAGAAGGTAAGGGGAGGTAGTATAGGAATGTTGATTAGAAAGGAAGGCATCCTGGAATGTTGATGTAGCAAGATATCTAGTTGTAATGATATATATTGAAGAAGAAATAGTATACCACCACGTCTGTGAAAACCATGATCTTAGTGGACCTAAAGGTCGAGAATGGAAAGACACTAACAAACAACCTCAACTCATGGGATGTGGATAAGATCATCCCATGGGTCTAGACATTCCATTACAAGTCTTGTTTTTAAATCCTTCCTATGCTATCATGATTAAGTCAGTAGGAAAGTTTATTATTTCTCAAAACCATTTTTTAGTGCTGGGAGTTAATGAAGTTCATTCATTCTATGCAGGGGAAAATGTGGAGGATTTCCATAATATAAAACTCCCCAAGTGTTTGGCAGCTCCAATAAGGATATGTATTCTGATTTGAACATGCCTTTTGAGTCCGATGAGGTGGACATTGAAGTGGAATATATCATAACCTCTTTAGCGAAGTTTAGAAAAATATAATTGATCCATAAGGATTTATATAGCACTCTTGGAGGCCTCATCGGAAGAAAGATTACTCCTTATTACCTAGCCCTCCTATTACGTGATCCTCACGCAAAGGAAAGCTACTTATGAATCTTTCCAAGCAAGAGGAAGCAAACTATACTAAACGGTTTGAATCATCAGCAGCAGATTCTTCTATCTTTGTCCAGCTGCCTAAGGATAAGGGGGATTCTAAATCAAATTCTCACTAGTGTGGTAAGTAATTTATTTACTGTTATGAGTGGGAAATCACCATCAGTAGTAATGAATATTTATATGACAAAGGCCTTAAATTCAACACTACACAAGAGGAATTTTATATGTTGGTGGGGAGTAATATTCTACTTAGTCACTCCAAGGAGAAAGGTTATTAGATTCCAATACATCTTGTCATACTAGCATGTGGATTCAACTGGATGAATATTTATACAGAATATCTCACCCAAAAATGGTACAGGATAGCATACAACATTGATATCTCTCTCAACATTTAACCGGATGCGAAGGCTACATCTTTACAATGTATTCTCCATGGAGGTAGGGTGTCTAATAGACATAAATTTCAATTTAATGATTCGCCTATTTCATACTTGGATAGGTAATGCACTATTGTATCTTGGCCGGTTTCTCACTTTTCCTTACAAGTTCCTTATTCTTAATAAAACAATTTATGTACGGAAATTGTAATTAAATGTATTTTAATTGGACTTATTGATATAATTTGTAAATGGTTATATAATAAACCATATATATGACCAAAAGTCATATAATTATCATAAGATGGTTTTATTTTCCTATATATAACATAATATAATTCATAAAAATCTATCATCTAAAATCCTTTCTCAATAAGACAACTATATTTATAGTGTTGTTCATTATTTCTTCTATTACAACAATAAGAATAATTTTCATGGGTGAAGATGAATACTTAATGTTTTTTAATATTTTATTTACTAGTAGATATAATCTATTAGTAATTACATTACATATTTTACAATATATTTCATTTAATATCCAATTTTAGATTTTAATAATATATCATAATAAAAAATAATTTTTTCATTATATTTTGATGTTGTGTGTAAGATATTTTATATGATACATGCGATTTATTAAATGAATTTTCTCATTAATTTTTTTTGTATGGTATTATGAATAAATATTTAATTATATAATTTAAATAATTAAAAAAACAATATTCTCCGATTAAAATGTATAATGTATTATAATATAAATATTAATGAATATAAAAAAATATTTTCTTTTAGGATGATAAAACATCACTCTCTCCAAGAACATAAATATAACTATGAGACCATACTTGACCTTCCTAGTGGTTTACACAGTTCTTCATAGTCTATACCATGTGCACAGTAACCATGAATCCCTAGAATGTTGTATATTTTTCATCCTTAACCTATAATTTCTTAGAAATATTATGGAAATTAAATAAATAACATCACAATATTTGTTTAAGAAACAATTTTTCAAAAATCAATGGTTACCAAACCATAAAATAAATATTAATAGTCTTGGAAACCCGAGGTCATTGAATGTTCATCAAGGGATTTGATGTTTTTTTATGAGAAGATGATATTTAATTCAAATTAGGATGTTTAATAAATTTCATGAGAATAATTCATCTACCTTAGGTTTGGAGAGGGTTGATTCATCTTAGATGTTTGAGGGGGAGTAGTGGAAGAGGATTAATTCCTCAAGATGGATTAAATTGAAATAATAAGTGAGTTCTATGAGGGTTGATTTACTATACCAGGAATGGTTTTATCTACCCATTCCAAAAATCACAGATAAATTTAAATGTTATCAGTTCTAAAATAATAATCGCTGATACAACCTATCTTTATCAGCGTAAAAATTTTCACTGACAGTCAATTTCGTTTTTAAATGTATATTTTTAGCATTGATAAATATATATTTTCTCACAGAATTGTGTTTTAGTTATGATAAAGTATATTTTTATCAAAAAGTTTTGGAACATTTTGATAAAAAAAATTTAAAATGAAACTGAATAAATATTAATCATAAAAATTTAAAACTTATTAGGAATATTAAAAATTAGTTAATGATCATGTATAATTTATAAGATTAATTTAATTAAATAAAAATAGTTACAAAAAATAATATATTATTAAAATTTTATTTATAAAATTAATTATATAATATTAAAACATTTTAAAAACATTACATGTTAATAATTGAAATTGAATTAGTATTAGTTATACAAATTAAAAACATGTTATATTACGAATATTAAATCTTAGTAAATAATTATGTATAAATAGATAATAAAATTGAATAATTTATTAAATATTAAATTTGATAAATATTAAAAATTAATGAATAATATTAAATAAACTATTTTTAAAAATGATAAAATAATATAGAATAAATTAAAAAAATATTTAAAATAAAGAATTCCTAAAATTAATTGTGTAAATTACATACACATAAAAAAATAAACAGATAATATTAATTATATAAAAACCATTTTTCATAAATTAATATATTAACTATACAAAAATATTAATAATTGAATTTAATCAAATTAAAATAAATAATGAAATATATATTTAGAATTAATAAATTAAAAAATATAGTATTATATGATTTTAGTAATTAAGTAAAAATTATGAAAATAAATTTAATAATATATACCTTTAAAATATTAAAACTTGAATTTTATATAATAACATAATTAACTACATAAATCACAAAATGGTGTTCGTACTAGCATACGTTAGGGTTTAATTTCACATTAAAATGGTGTGGGTTTGAGATTTTTTTATATGAATCAATTATATTGATATCATGTATATAATAAATAATAAATTGTAATTAATATATATATTGATCATATAAATTACACACCTATTTAAAATATTGAAACTTAGAAAATAAATATGTAAGTAGTCGGGGTTGATCATGGTGGAAAAGGAACCATGTAAACATTCTTCAAGGCAAGGATGAAATCCTAGATAACACAAATATTTGGGGAAATTTTATTTGCTTGGATGTGGGATTCATGGAAGAGGAAGGTGTGAGGTGGGTTCAATTGAGGGTTTCAATCTCAATGGATTGTGTCTATTGTGGTGTTTGTCGATCATGGCGGAAATGGGGTCATCAGGCTTCTCTGTGAAAAAAGCCAATGGAGGAGCATCCACGATGAGGCTTATGGAGGTCATCTGTATCAAATTGAAGGGGGAATCTACAAAAGGGTGGAGACTATGTTGGTAGGGAGAACAGATGGGATGTAGGTCCCTTAGTGATGGTTGCAGGATAGATGTCATTATGTGGTTGGCATGTGTGTGTCTTCTGTGTCTTTAGTGATGAGGTGTGAAGGGTTCAAAATAAAAATTTTGCAAGCCTCAATATACATAACGTAAACATCTAGATGATGATCAGAGTAGTAGCTCCCATCCTCAGTGGGCTACCAGATTTGAAAAAATGAGTGGTAATGACATATTCCATTAGTATTAGGCATCATGCATCTCTGCATGGGGAAATGCTAGTTGTGTAATGATGAAATATTGGGAGCATAGTTTAAATGTATCAATAATATATTTTAGAGGGTCTTTTACCATAGAGTAAGGTCTTTCGGGCCTTCAAGGTCATGTATTAGGCCATATTGGAATATTGGTCTTACACACAACATATGGTTCCCCCTCTAACCAATTAAAGAAGGGATTTTCCAAAAAACAATAACAATATAAGGCATACATGCTTTCAAATATAATAAATAAATATGTAACAATTTTAAAAAAGGAATAAATTCCAAGAATATTAATAATTCATAAAAATCATAATTGAATAAATAATAATTAATTAATTAATATTAAAAAAGAATAAATAAAATTAAATATTTATGAATAATATTTTAAAAAAAGTTATTTGATAACATTAATTACATGTGTGACAACCACATGTTAAATGAATAATTTTTTACTAACTATTGGTGAATGCACTGTATTACTTGTATATAGAAAATATAATTTGTTATTAAGCTTTTTAATATTTAATAATTTTGTAAATTTTAATTACATATTTAATTTAAAAATATTTAAAAATATATCAGTAACTATCAAAATTAAATATGTTACAAAAAAATATCAAATAAATATATATTGTAAATGATTGAATATTAAAAATGTTTAAATTAAAAAAATATAAAAATGGAGATATCAAAATAACAAATAAATAATATAAAATCAATTAAAAAACATGCACGTCCATACACACATAAGCATAGACATATATGTACACACACATATACATAGTCTTACACAATCACATACACTTATAGAAATACACATACAAATACACATACATATACACATACACATAATCATGCACATACACACATACATATGCATAAACATGCATATGTACACATACATACGCATATACATACTCATATATATACATAAACATACATATGCATATACATGTGCACTTGCATATGGATATACACACACATATATATACATATGTACACATACCCATACTTATGGTAATATAAATGTGAATGTACAAGCATACACATATAAATATATACATGCACATATCTACCTAAACATACACATATACATATACCCATAAACATACACATACACATAAACATACACAGACACACACACATGCACACACACACACACATGCAGACACACACACAGATGTATATATATATATATTCATAAAAATAAATGTAGACATACATATAGTTACACACATATATATATATACACATACACATACATATACACATACACAAACAGACACATTCACATACAAATACACATATATACATACATATGTGTAGATAAAAAAACATATACATACTAGAATCCACACACATATTTATACATACACATGAATATACATACACATACACTTGTATATGAATACCCATACTTATATATGCATATATACATACACATAAACACGTACATAAACATACACATAAATTTACGTGCATGTATATGCGTATATTCATATTCACACATATACAACATGTACATAAACATACACATAGTATACAAAACATTCCTACACATACAACACATACATCCACATACATACACATGCATACACATCTGTACATGATGATACAGATACACGTATGTATACTGAATATGAGTTATAAATATGAAATTTATATACATATAAATATATAATATATCTATATAAGTTCAATAATGGGAATTGTGTAATTAAATAAATATATTCTTTTATATATTAAAAAGTTGTATAAATAATAGATTAACATATCTTATATATATTAATAGTATATATGTTTTTAATTAATTTATATAAATATAATATTAATGTTTTTTTGACTGATATAAATTTGATAATATATATATATATATATATTTGACTCATTTTTTATTAAAATATCTATAAATAATATTAATATATTATATTTACATATATAAACTTATTGTAATATAAATCTTATTTAAAAGTATAAAAATAAGAATATATAAATTAAATTATTCCATGTGACCTTTATCGACACTAAGTAAAAGGCATAGTGAAATGGACACATTTATCAGTGTTATAAAAACATTAGAATATGGGTACACCTTTATGAGTTCTTTTTTTAACGGATAAAAGTAACATTTTCAATGATTTTTGCAAGTGTTGATAAAATTCATCACTTTATGAAAGCTTATCATTATGCACTAAGAACTATCATCACAGAATATCATGTGATTTGTAGTAGTGTCCTCTAACAATCTTTTTAGTAAATATATATTTCCATTACAAGGATTATGTGTTCACTCCACATTTATCTGTATCTCCTTACCCAACCAACACGTTTAAGTTACTCATAATAAATGTGATGCTAAAAATATTCATACATATTCAAATTAATATCATTCATAAGGTATATAAACTCTAAATTTATAGTCATAGAGTTATATGAGATTGAAAATCACTTAATGTGTAATAATGAAGAGATTTATAGATAACACATCACCTTTATATAGTAAGGCAGAAGCCTCGAGGACTATGGATAGTCCGACCCCACGTACATGTCCCTAAGAATAAATTAATCAAGAGAGAATTAAATTTATCATATCTCTAAAACAATATATACACAAACTATATTCAATCACTATATTAAATTTCATATATTTACATAAAAACAGACATCGCTGTTGATGAAAATTATATCTTATCATGTATTATCTTGCATTAAATGAAAGGATCATTCATCAAGAATAAATTTATCAGATAAATAACTGACAATAATTTTCCCAATTCTTAAACTATTTATAATTATATATATTTTTTTGAAATTCAAAAAAAAAAAAAAATTATTTTCCTTTCAATAAAATAAACACATTATTTGAATACCAAATCATGAGATACTAATATGAAATTTTAATATTTTATTTAGGATTTAAAAATAATCTTATAAATAGAATTTTAATATTTTACATCTAAAAATAATTATAATTTATAAAAAGTTTACTACCCATAATTATATTTATCTATAATAATTTTTTTTAACTTTTTAAGGCATGCCTTATGTTACGAATGATAATAACATAAATAAAATATGGCTGATTTTGACAAGTGGGAGCATGAAAAGTTAAGTGCATTATATGATTCAATTTCAATTATATAATATGATTGGTATCATCCAATATGATATAAGATCTCATGTTTCTCATATAATATTTAATGATTGAGGTAATGTGGTATTTGGAAGAGGATCACTTTTTTCACACAACCCCTTGTTTGAGTTTTATTTTATAATATCATATATCTTATTATATGGAATAGTTCAAATAATCAGGTTTCTTATATATTTACCTTTTGATATAATCCATCAATATTATATTGGTTATAGAAATAAAATGTTTCTTTACATCCAATTATGATATATGAGATAAAATGCTTTATGATATCTATTTCATTGAAAAACCAGGGGAATTTACATGATTAAGCATTGATGAAAATACATATGATCAAACTTATTTTTTTTGGATTATCATATGATCTTAGGTAGGGGAAACACCCATATATAGACTAATTTATCATTAATGAATAATATTGTTTCAAATTATGATGAATATCATACCTATATTGCATAGGCTGCATCCTCCATATTGATAGAGAATTCCTGATAAGGGTCAAAGGGGAAGCAAACTACGGATTCCTACCTTCTTATGTGAAAAACCATCCTTGGATCATAGATCATATCTTTTGGATTCTAATACACTATAGGGGTGTAATCTCTTTTGCTGAGGGATGAAAAATGTACCAAATAAAAATGGAGATTCAATAGTGTTTGTGTGAAATAAGATACACTCATAGATGGGAACCCTTCCCTATAGCATGAACATTCTTCACGTATCAAAATAACATTTCATCTCACCACCTATTAATGTAGTATTAAAAGAAAACATTTAATATTCATTTGAATGCATATTATTTTTATCATCAGGTCTCATAATCTTCTTTCACACATTATTCTTGAGAGTAACATGTACATGAATTCAATGACATATTAAAGGATTCGTATAATCATATACAACAATGTATTCAATTTATCACTCGATCATTATAAATGCAATTGTAAATTCATGAATTGACATCTATCTTAAAATTACCTCACGAATTTTTTTTTTATTTTTTTGAAGAATTTACTTAATCAGGTACTGACATGGCTCATCGAATTTTGTTTACGAAAGATAGATGCATAGATATTGTTTTATATAAGTGGTTCAAGAAAACATGGATCTCAAGAGCTCATTACATTTTTATTTTATTTGGAAAAAACATCATTAAGATTGGGTGGAAATCAAATACAACAATCCCACATACTAAACCAGTGAGAGAGGGTTTTAGTCAAGGATGATGATACCTCAGCTTGATTTGATGACTTTCAAACATCGAATCGAAAATGTGTTGTTATTTTTGTGGATACTGTAAATAATGAAAAGTAGATCACAACTCTCATGCAACGCCAATAAATTCATTTATTTAGAAACATTTAATAACTAAAAAAGTTCCATTAACTCAAAAATTATGAGTATTATGGGTATACTCCTAGAACCACACATGCACCCATTTTCTTTATAGGTTGTGCTTCCCAGTGATGAACCAACTACCGACATTTCACCCATGGTCACTCGTTCATTGTTATAAGTTCCCTATGTGACACTTAATGATTGAAATAGCTCATGGTCTCTCCATGTAGATTTTATTCATCATCCTTCCACTAATATGGATAGCAGGAGGTTGTACCATCCCACATATTTAGTGGTTTTGGGGACCTTTATATGGAATGGTGTTTGGAATCATTTTTGGGTAAACATATATAAAATAGTTGTATAATTTCTCATATAATGCAATTCCTTATTTTAAACTTCTTTAGCTGAAATTTTTTCATGAAATAATATAAATATATTTTTTCATGGAATTCATAGAAATTCCACATTCATTTAGAATGTATTTCCACATTCTTCATGAATATAATGATTTCCATGTGCTTCGCTTCATTCATCATTATTTTAAAAAACATTATTCTCCTAATGTCACAAGCACATGAGAATGGCATTAACATAATTTCAAAATTAATCATAATTAATAGGGATAATTTCTCATTAATGACATCCATTTACATTAAATGAATTCAAAACAATCAACCAAGCATCCCCACTTCACGAGACATGTATTAATACCCCATTTACAATAAATTCATCATATACACTCATAAATATCTCCCATATTATTTTTTTTCAATATCTATTAACATCATAAAAATCATTATATGTGTTATACAATTATCCTCCCCATTATTCGAAATGAAATGAAAAGTATTAATGTGGTATTCTCATCTCATCATTACCAATTTTTTTAAACGTAATGATGTCACATAATATATGGAATATATCCTACAGTTAAAAATCATTTGGAAAATGTTGGAGAACCCAGTGTAGAAGGAAAGGGAGAAATTACCAATTTTTACTAAGATGTATATAAAAATATTCACATGTGAAATCATGATAAAAAATTTCTCAGTTATCCAGATTGGTGTAATTAAGAAAAGAAAAACATGATCTGGGGAAGAGATCAACAAATTCATTAGAGTTTTTTGTTATAATAAAATAATATCAAACCATTTTTTTTATATTTTCATCAAGCATGAACTACCCCTAAATGAATACAATTGAGATTATATAATGATTTTGTGATTGGAACACCTCAGTTCTCATGTAATCTCCCTTTAAAGTTATGCACTCTTTCATCATCAAAGAAGTTGATGGACCCCATAATAAAAATGATATTCTTCTTAAATTCCATTCATGTGAGGTTTTGACACATAAAATAATATTAAAATTACTGGAAGCTATTATTTTATAAAAAAAATCGAGAGATTACTCTTAACACACTCCACTCTTTTCTTCATATCTCTTCCTTTACTTTAACACTGATTGACATCTATTTTTCATTATATAAATTCTTACATGTTTTTGAATAATAAAGTTTCTATTGTTTAATCCTCAATGTATAGTCACATTTTATTTTTTATTATTTTCCATGTGTTCATCCTATTTTATTATAAATTCCTCTTTTCTCCCCCATACATTTGGATTTCAATGATATTCATTGATTTAAATGTAATTTGAACAATCAAATTATTTATGGCTAAAATTCCCACAAAACAAAATATATCCTATTAATATTTTTCCCCAACTATACTATACTATGATTTCATAGGTTGTGGAATTTTTTGTTTTTGAGTTGGAAAACCATTATTTTAGAACCATCATGGGGAAAAATATTCATAACTTTTTTCAAATCCATAATTTATGTGGTTGGAGAATTAGTATTATTAAACATAAATAATTTATAAGAATGATTTTTAAACATGTAATTTAAAGTGAAACAAAATTAATGAAAATATAGTTTTTAGGATAATGGATACATTATTTTTTGAGATAGTTTCCATTACCAATGATGGTGATCTTATGATCTTTTTTTCCGTAAAATGAGTCTTCCTAGAGAAATTAATGTCAATGTAATTTTTTTGGAAATATTTATATGTCCATCAATTTTTTATGTTCTAGGTAATGGTGATTTCTAATTTTTTAATCTCACATCTAACTCAAAACACATCATTTTTAGTGTGTTTTTTCGTCCTTTAAGTTCAAAAGTATCAAAAAACAACTGATAGGGGGTTTGAATCCATTGATTCCATTATATACAATCAATCATTATAAAACATAACCCATGAAACATGTTAGACATGTTTCATTATTTCCTTTTAAGAAACCCAAATCCATGAAGATGTAGAAAAGTAAACAATACACACAATATTTAAAAGGTTCTACCTCATAATGGTAACTTAATTCCTTGATATGGCCATTCCTTTCAGTCTATGTAAATTTAATATTGGAATGAAGAGAATAAAAACTTTATGTCTACTCCTATTAGACACTTAATATCTCCCAATTTGAATTATTATACTAACTCACATAAGTTTAGATATTTTTCATACATAATATGATGCATGAAATAAAATTAACCCTTTAATATTTTTATCAAACAAAATTTTATCTGGAATATCCACTTGATCTTCCACAATCACATATTCTCTATTTAGTATTTTTTTCTACTAGATTGTGTGCATATAGAAATAGTTATTCATTCTACCTTACCAAAACTATTCATTTTACAAACATTTAATTATTATGGATTAATAGAATAATGAACCTTACAAACTCTACTTTGATATTACCTATTTAATATTTCTCTCTCCATAATTATGTTATAAAACATTATTCAATATTCTGAATGAAGCCTCGATTTATAATGCCTCTATGAGAAAAAATCTATGTAGGAAACTCACTTTGATTCAAATTTTGTAATGTATAGTATTTTATCCAAATAGTAACAAAGAACTATTTACTTTCCACATGCTTATAAAGGTGCTACCAACATGGAAAATATGGGATACAAATAAAAAGTTCCTATTTACAAAAATTCGTAAATCATAATTTCATTCACATTTAAATTTCAGTTAAACTCTTCTTAATTATTATCAAGTTTTTTATTCCTTATGAATCTCAATGAAATCACCATTATTTCTAAATTTGATCAAATTTACATTAACATGATGTTAAAAAATTCCAAAAAAATTTGTAAATATCATATAGATGGAATATAATTGATAACATAACCACACCATTACATTTTACAAATTAATATAGTTATGAAAAGTTTCATCAGAAATCTATTTCTATAATATTTGATTCCATAATTCTGTTAATTTTTTTTTCTAGAATTACTTTCTATAAATATTTTTCTAAATGATTAGAATATATATTTCTTCTATAAAATGTATGTTTTCAATTCTTTTAGAAAAATATATAAGGTCGCTCTTGTTCATATAGAAATTTATACAACATATTCTTATTAAATCCCATCCAAAAAAAAATTTCTTTTGAGAATATTCATTAATTGGAATCTTTTTCATCAGTATCACATATCATAACTAATTTGACCTTCATCCCACAAAAAATACGATCTTCTTATTTTATAAAACGTATATATCCAAAAAAAATAAATCTCTTCCAACAAATACTTTTTTACAGTGTGATGATGGTTGACTATGTTTTTGAAAACTCTAATGACTTCAGTAACATTTCATTCAACTCAATGTTTTTCCAATAATCAATGGTACTTCCTTAATCACCAAAAAAATAAAATCTATATATATTCTTATAAAATTTTAATTTATTGATTTTATAATTAAAAACAGTTATCTAAATAACATAACATTTTCATTAAATTCCATTTAGTGAATTTGTTTTCAATGATTCTTTATATACACTCTGTTTGATGATTTTCATCAATTACTGTTTGAAAAATATTCAGATCATATTCATATAGAGATTCTCCTAGGTGTATCTAATTCTTAATTTTGAAAGGATTTTTCATAAAATATATTCATCAATTTTATTCTTCCTTCATATATATTGTTGAAATTTTATCATGAAGTTAAAACAATTTCAAACTATATAGAAAAATTAAGTGGAATAAATTTCCTAATAACAAGCCTATATTAAATTTTTATTAATAGGATTCATTATGAAAAGGCTCATCTAGAATGTTTCATTTATAAATTATGTGTATAAACCCTGATTTTAGCTCCCCCTTTTCTTCTCAGACTTTATAAATATTTTTTACTCATAATATTTGATCATGGGATTTTCATAGTTTTTGGAACATTTTATATCAACAAAGCATCATCTAATTTATATATAATGTTTCATAATAATCATATTAATTTTTTTCTTATCTTGTAACTTTAAAAAAACATTATAAAATTATATCAAATCTTATTTTCATATTTTACAAAAAAATATTCTTCAAAAAAATTTAGTTGTTAAAAAATATAAAAAAATTAACCAAACCTCACAAGATATCATCAATATTCACATTTAGATTGGATGAAAAAAAAATTTAGAAACTATTTCATCACACTATTTTTTCATAAAACACTAATTTTTCATAAAGGACATCAAATATCATTCTTTGTCAAGGAGAATGTGTGGAAGCCTCACAATAGGATAAAGTAATGTTTTTAAGGAATTCCATCCCTCATTGATAATAAAATATTATTTCATGATAATTTAAACTCTCCCACAATATTTTTTTTCTCATATTCTTTTTACACACAGTTTTTTTACTCTTCCCATTTTTGTTCGCTAGTACATTTTATATTAACCACAGATTTAGATTAATTTATATAATAAATGTATCACCCCTTTGTAGAATAAATTTGTACAAAATATACCCCTTTTTAATAATTATCCAATGAATAGTGTGAGGATTCCCTTGAAAATTTTAATGTCATTGGTAGTGGATAGTTTTGAAGTTGGAGAATTAGTACTTCTAATATCTCATTTTTTCATTGATTTTAAGAAAATATTATAAATTTTATTTTTTATAAAAATATATTCTAGTACCACATCTCCAACAACCATTAATTTGATGAAGTGAATCATAATATCAATGTTCATTCCTAATGAGTGTTGTATACGTTTTTTAGAAAGATAAATTTTAGTTTTATTATTAAAAAGGTTATTCAGTGGTGTAGAAACTCTCCCTTCCAAATCATCCATCTAAAATATCATGTAGATCATTTAAGTATAGTTCCAAGTAGTAGAAACATGTACTAATATTTCTATTATTAAGGTTAATGAAATCTGTTTTTTATCATCCAATTTTATATCATTTCAATATCCATCCCAATCATCAATAATGAAACCATGAAGCTCTATATCCCATCTTTTTTATAAAAACATTCTTATGATGTTATTTATTTCATATATCTCAAAATAACATTTTCATTCCATATATGATATTCATCTAGATCACTGTTATATCTATCATACAATGTCACAAAATAAACAACCTCAAGTATTGAGGCTATAAGATAAAGAAAACTGCCTAACAACATTCAAAACAGATTGAGATCCACAAATTTCTCATATTTATCTTTTATCAACTTCATCTCAACATATATATTTATAGAAAAATCTTTGAAATATTCCACGAAAAACTTTTCTATCAATTTCCATGGGTACTTATCATGATATTGAACACTGTAATTTTTCTTCTTTGAACTTGTAATCCTTTGATAAAATTTTATTATCAACACATTGACATTTATAAATTCTTCTTCATTTTGTTTAAATTCTTCACTAAAAATATCATGATCTATATAAAAATATTAATCATCAACACAAACAATTACAATTAGGGACAATGAATCTACTTATTTCACTTATAATTTGATGTCATTGTTCCCTTTAGAAAAAGTCATCTTATTTAGAAATCTATTATATTTTGGGAACCAATAATGTGGAGAATATTTTAATCGAAAAAGGATTCTATTCATCATTAAAACCCTTATTATCTATCTATTAATTATAGACCCTTATGTTTTCTCAAAGTAAAATTCTTCCTTAATCACTCTGTTTAAGGAATATGACATTAAATTCATCTAATAAACATTGAAACAATTATTTACAGCCACATCTAATAATAGTATAATATTTAATAGTCATTTAATTGGGGAAACAATTTTTAAAAATGAAAAAAAATTAACAAATGCATAGAGTTTTTCCAAAAAAACATTTTGACTCTCAAAACATCTTAATATTCATTTATCTAGTTTCTATACACCCAAAATATTCTGATAATAATATTAAACATTGGTTATGAAAATAGTTACCATTTTTTCTTCTTCATAATCTTATCTAATTCTTCATTAATTGATTATAACCATTCTATATACTAATCTAATTCTAAAAGTGATTCTTTTTTAATCTAATATATATGCATTGTTTTATTTTCTAACTTCAACATCCTTCATGTATAGATCAAATCATTCATGTTTCTATGTATGTTTTCATTTTCAAACGATTTATATAGGGTAGTAAATCTCAATTATTATCTTCTAGGTTCACGTTCCTTATCACTAGATTCCTGTTAGTCTTGATATATTTATTTTGTATTTCTATTACTTTTTTTACAAGACTTTAGATTTTCCTCCCCAACGTTTTCACCATCCTTTGTGAAGGAAGTTGTATTTTCAATAACATTCCCATCATAGGAATCCATGATCATTTTTAAATATTTATCCAATATTTAAAAATTCTTTTATTGAGTAAAAATACAATTAATGTTCATTTATTTTATCTTTTATAAAATTTCACAATATCATGAACATTAATTTTTAGAAAACAAGGACTTCACAAAAACTATAAAATATTTCACAGAAGGTTTTTTTGCATACATAATTTTTAATAAGTCATATTAGATTTATACCATAAAAATATCTACTTATTTCATTTTTAGAAGTTGTAGAATCTTGTCTCTATAAAAATAGTGAAAATTTATTCTTAGCTTACATACTTCTTCCAAATTTTTCCAAGATTCTATATTTAATTAATCGTAATCAACTTTTATTGATGCATTTTAAGAGGAATATAATGATGTTTGATTCCATAATTATTCATATATGAGTTGATTTCATTTTTGGTGTATTAAATTACATTATCATCTATGAACATCATTATATAGACTCCCATTCCAACTCAACATCCCTTCAAAAATATCTGAATATTTTTATAGACTCTGGTTTTTGTTTGATAAATAGAATGTTTTCCATATGAGTGAAATCGTAAATAGAAGTGACAAATTAAAATTATCTTTTTAATTAATGTATCATCATCCAAAATAGATATAATTGAAATGGTAAAGATGTATACAACATTGGATTGAAACATTATTATGTATATTTATAACCATCTCCCCTTCCTAACATTTTATACAAACAACATATGCCTTTATTTTCAATGAACTATCATTAAAAATGGAAACTGCTCCTCCTTCATGTTTTTCAAAATCATTCATTATTGTTATTTATCCTGTCATATGTGATAAATAACCACTATAATTAATTAATTTTTTTATTTTTTAATTGTTTTACTGATGTCTCATCTAAAAATTCTATTTACCAAACATTCTTCTTTAGAAATTCCATTTATTTTATTGAAAAAAATTCATATATGGGTATTCATTGATTCATCATAAAAGTGACCATACTGGTCACATATCATGAATACTAGTGCTGGATGGACTAGATCATAACTCATATAACCCACACTGGTCGAATGATCCTAAATTTCCTGGAAATAAGGTTCATTCCCTACATCCCGATAGAGTGGTAGAATCCATAAAACTTCACTCGGAATGGAAATTGACCAACCTTGGAAACAATTTATCATTGAACGTGGAGAATAAAACCCATCGCTCATGTCATATCATTGCTTTGAGCTGTCATGATCAACACCTGATGTATTGGAGCTTGGTATCACCATACTCAACTGAACACTTACATTCATATCAAAACCATTATAAAGGTGCATAATCATAGTTAGCATAATGTTCAATGATTCAACACCTCTCATACATTTCATTTAATTATCCCATTATATAAATGAATCAAAATATTTATATTACAATTCATGAGGCAATAACTCTAAGTATTTGCATTTATATAACCCATTATAAAAAATGGTATTCTATTCATTTCAATTAAAATTAAGAATGAAATGCCGATATGGACTTCCCACCTTTTACATTCAATTTTATTTACCACAATAAATTAAGGAAATTTATGATATTAAATATGATAAAGACACAAAAAATAAAAATTCCATCTATAATATTCCATCATAAGTAAGATATTCAATTTAAAGCATCACATTACATTAAAAAAACATGGAAACATTTTTATCATGTCTAAAAAGATAGTTAAGATGACCTATGTTATGCTGAGAAATTGCTTACATGGAAAATCACATTCATTTAGAAAGAAAATATCGTAGAATGTGTTTGGTCCACAGACCATTTGAATAATAGGTGCACATGATAGTATAGCTTCAATTTAGGTTATGTATCAAACATTCAAATTTCTTGAAAATCACATTCATGAAAAAATATAAATCAATCCAGCAAGCTAGGCATGGAATATATCACTAATCAAAGAATTCTAGTTTATATGATAGTTCACCTTATCCAATGGGTTTTATTATAAAATCATGAATATTGGTAATCAAACAATTCATTGAGTATATTTAACTTTCATTTCTTGGAATGTTACAATTAATTAACAAAATAATTTTAAGCCAACTACCAAACATGGTAATTAAACTTATAATGGTGTTAATGACACTAAGAAGGTTTCATTATTAGTTATACATCCATGTAAATCTGGAAAATAAATTTATGGTATAAGATGAACCATTAAGATGAAATTTGGGCATTTAATCATTTAATTATGAACGGGTAATTCACATGAAAATTTTATGTAGTTTCATAAAATATATCAACGATCTCTATATCCCTGAACAATGATTATCATATATGTTTCAAGGTGTAATAATTAATTTAATATGAAGTAGTCAATTAATTGGTGACTCTCCGTAAGTTCCATCACGTTGTGGAACAACTCTATTTCCAAATTGATAGAAATTGAGAAAAATGTCAAAGATCACCTACCTCCTACCTAGGACATAACACTAATCCAATATTGAACTCTTATTTGATCTAGTTTATAAGATATCTGAGGAACATATATTTTCCTCGAGTATGGAGAAAATTATCTTGCACTATAATAGTGTTTCCCAGGGGAAAATAATTGAAGAAATGTTAAAAAGGAATCAAGAGGTTACTGATTCAGATCATCAGAGACTTACAGAGCTTTATTCAGAAAAAGATTGGAGGAGATATCCTGATTCTTATAGTAGGATTGTAGAGGGAGACATGTGGCTCCAATGGATCCCCATGTGACTGTTGGAAGAGGATGAAGGAAAAAATAAAAATATAAAGTTTTATTAATGAAAAAATTCATAATTTCACCCCAAAACACGGGTCCCTCTTTTTGGCTACATCGTTTGGCCAAACTATGTTCTAATAATTCCGAATCCATTCATTTAGAAATCACCTCACACAATATGAGATGAATGAGGAGACATAACCTTGTTCCAACCCTGTGGTTAATATTTCTAAGGCAATGTCTAATTTGAACTACTCATGTGGACTGGGAAGATAGTTTAGGTATACCATGTACAAACCATGTTGGGAATTTAAAATCCTATGATGTAGCTTCAATGGTTTTATTTGTGGGTCACACTTTGTCAATGAAATAATGCCCCCATTCATAACACCCAAACCATTGGTTTTTGGTTTCTGATGCTCCAAAAACACAACAGAGCACCTAAAGAACCCCCATACTTTTACCCAAGTCCAAAAAAACATATTGAAATGTTCCAAATCACATATTTTCATTATCAAGGTCACTTTAAAAAACATCCCATCCTGAAAATGCACAACGTTAATTTTCTTTTGGATTTTTGTTCTGTTTGAAACACGGGTCATTGCACCCACCAACCTTGGGACTTATTGTCCCTGACGGGCCATCAGGGACAATGTAAAATTATCCTAACCTATGAGAGTCATGAATCATCATTCAAATGGTCATGTGGAATTTCTAAATTCCCAACACACCTTTAATCACATCACTGAAGAACACAACACTTAAGACCTCAATATTATATCCAATTATCATTCTCCTATAGAAACACAGAGACAATGTCTATCTAATCCCCGTTAACTAGAGCAGTGACTCTGTCACCATCTCATTAGAAATTAGCCAAAGGAACTCCCTACCATAGTATTTAACATCATATGTTACTAATTCCAAACCATGATACCTCCATTGTTGGAAATAACCTATGAATCATTCTCTAAATGTTATAACAATGCTTCCTATGTGGGTTTTTAAAAAGGCGAACATGACTACTTTTGAGGTCATAACAAGGACCTCAATGGAATAAAATGGCTGAATTCCGATTGACCAAACCAAAACTATTCACACATGATTTATACAAAATTCACAATCGGCCTTAAAAACACAATAACCTTAACCTATCTATGTGATTCAAACAACATCATCCCAACGTACCCATTAAACAAAACAAATCATGCAAATTATCATATTAGACAGTTAAATAATTCCAAATAAATCTAAAATGCCTTCCTCTATGGAATAATTCATTTAGTGTTAACATGTTCACCAAATCTGATACCTGACATCTGATGAAATTCATTAATCAAACCACCCCTTGATTATTCAAATTTCCATGCCTTTTCCCGAACAAGGGTGATATCAATATCCATCCCACTGGTATTTTTACCCTGTTTAGACAACATCTCTTATCCCAACTACAAGTCTCAAGTAACCTCATGTAAAAATTTATACCTATGAACTAACTATGTAATGAAACATCCCATATTTATGAGTGGGACATTGGAACATGTCCACAAATTCCACTTAATTACATTTGATGATACCAGAGTAGTATCCTCTTGCAGTCGATTCAATGATATAAATGGATAGTGTCTGATATTCCATCCAAGGAATTTCTACTTGGGAACTCAGGGGTCACACATGATGACCCAAGACCTGATCAAGAACCACACATCTAGTGGGAAACACAAATAGATATCATATTTATAGACTAATGGCTTTTAAAACATAAGATTGGCATTTGAATGATTCTCTCTTAGTGAATCAAGGATGATGTCAAGATATTGTACATGATCATTACTAAGTAGAAGACACTAAGATGATATGAACAGTCTCTAACCCACCAATAAAACCAAATAATAAAAATAAATGTTGAACCAATCCCAGTAGAATTAATGAATAAAACTCTGGTTCACCTTCCAATGAATCTCCATTAACTGACCATAATAATGGTCAACCCTAGGAATCTTGTGACTGCTTGAAATTTACCACTGATGGTTATTGAAATCCAACAATGATCCATGAAGGTTGAATACACATCCAACCATTCAATTCCATGATGACATGAAGGAACTAACCATTTTATAACATGAAATCCTTGATAATATTCAATCATGATTGACCATTTCCAAATGGTCATTCATGATTGTGTTACTTCTTCCCAAAAGGACACATTTTCCAAAATCAAAATGACACTACCGACATTATTAGTACCCTAGTCATCAAAAGAAGAGATATAATAGCAACTCATGGGAATTATAGATCCAGATTAACCTTAAATGAAAGTGTTAATCTCCTCTATTTCATGATCACATGTGGAAGCATCTGGAATGAGGAAAATAACAAACCAAAAAAAATCAATGGTGAGTAAAAGAACCCAAGTCTCTAGAAATTCCTCCCAATAATTAGGATGAACATGAATTCATTAAAACCCAATTCACTCTACTATGAATATGGTCTGAGATTGTACTCAATAGAATAAGGATTAACGATTTCACTAAAGTCAACCGGTTTGTTACATCATTTAGTAACTTGACGGGAACTGTGTATATCAACACACACTACCCGGAGATTACAAAAGAAATTGGAACATCTGAAATACTATTCAAAGTCTTATCATCCCTATAAATTCCAATATAGGATGGACCATACAAAATATTTAACCCAAGATCATATTACCTTATATGACCATTAACCTAGATGGTGACGTACTAGGTACTCCATTGCTGAGGAAGAATAAATGGTCAAGCAACCTACTAGGATATCGATAATGCCTGAGGCACATCTAACTCGCTGAAATTGAGAATTACGCAATCCTCATTCTTGTAACAATATTCAAGAAGAACATGACCATCCATCTTAACAAGTGTGTCATTAGGAGCTAAGAGTCATACAAGGGATAACATCACCTGGACGATACCAAGGGTCAGAAAGATCCCAAGATTTAGATAAACTTTTAAACTCAAATGGTGAAACCTACCACAAGCTATACCCCTTATAAAAAGAAGGTCAACCCTATCTCTAGATCATTCCTAATAGAATTCACCATCTCAAGATCATATCAATAATGAATTTTCTAAAATTAAGTAAAATCCAAAGACAACAGACATGATTCCATTCCAATGAAATTCAAAAGATGTCTAAACTACTGCTACATGAGAGTATACATATGGAAACCACTTAATTTTTCATTATTAAGGTCCTTAAATAAAATTAACATTAAAACTTTTAAACATTCACGATATTTATAACAAAACATTGAGTCATACATGAATTTTATAACAACTTAATTTTTAAACAATAAACATGTATTGCCATCCCAAATAAAATTAGTCAATTTATCATATAAATTCACTCTTATGTTATAAACGATAATGATACATATGATGGGCCTTGTAAATCTATCTTTAGTTCATTAGAAATCAACCCAGTAGTATTTTTTTAATTATTTATGTTATAAACAACCAAAAAAATCATCTCCTAAAAAACATGCCCTAATTCACCAGCTTGGGTTGTGTTTTGAATTTAATAACTTACAAAATTCATTTTAGATAAAAAGTAAACAAATCACACATTTTAATGATTCATGATATATGATGGTCATATAAACAATGGTTCTATTACATGGTTTTCACCTCCACAATCTATAAATCCCTCATACGCTTTATAGGACAATGTATGACTCCCCTTTAATCAAACCCATATTAGTTTTAGAATATAAAAAGAATATTAATATGGTTTTCCATCAACCAATCAATAATGATCTCATATAGTTTACAGTGTTTTATTTGACTCTCATTAATCAAAAACAGTTGAATTTTTTGTTTGTACTTTAGCACCCGATTACTTTTTAATAGTTTTTTCTAAACATATTTAGAAAACTCAAGAGATGGTTTGAGTATACAGAACATCTTTTCCCAATTACAAGGTTTCCATAAACCTTATAATTATAAATTTAACCCATTTAATATCAATCCATAAATTTATTCCATTCTACTATTTACATATAAAAAAACTAATATATAATCACATGAATATAATGTAGAGAAAAAAGCTATAAACACAAAATCATAGAATATAGACAAACCATGATAAATAAATCATGTGGCATATAATATAATAAATCAATGAATTCTAAGTAAATAAAATCAGTCAATATCACTCAAAGCATATAATCCAAATCCATAGAAAGATCTATAAATGAAACTAAATGGAAGAGAATAAAATGGACGATATGTGAATTTCTATTTGAATATATATATATATATATATATATAATGCATGTAATGCTTCATCCTTTCAATATCTGGCCAAGTGAAAAAATTCCATAAATTCATAAATCAATACGATATGAAATGTAAATCATTTTGGAATGGTGAAATAAAATTAGTTGTAATAGAAAATTTCATTGAAAAATTCATAGCCCTTACCAATTGTTCATTTCCCCATGGGTGGAGTGATCAGTCCCCGACATGGCTATTTACCAAGAAGAAACATGTTCCTAGTCTCTTGTCTAACAACCCAAAATAGTAAAACAATGAAAAAAAATTTCTTTGATTCCACATGGAAATATGCCAACCTCACTCACCACAAAGATAGTGGTCGGACCAGTGGGTCACATGTCTTCAAGTGCACCTCCCTATATGATAGAGGCTATAGAATAGTATTGATGGTCTAAGGAGTTGATAATAGGGAGATTATACCCTCATTATTAGAGTATAATTGTAGTAAATCATAAATTAAAACACATACAATCATGGATGAAATAGTAAATTGATAACAAAACAAAAAAAGAGTAATAATAACAACTGAATATATACAATAGCCAAATCCAACATATAATAGATACATGCATCTTTTGATGATGATACAAAATTAAAATATTAAATAAACATTTTTATACAAGATAAAAATCAAATAAATTATAAAAAAGGTTAATCCCGAAGGTATATCTTCATTAGCATACCATGTTGAGCTCGACCATGTGCTCCAAATTCCTAGGTACGAGCTAAACATCTCAAGAAAATAACCATGATTCTTAGAATATAAAGACTACTCAGGTACCCTAGTATTATGTCATACCAAGCTGGTGAGATAATTAAATCCCATTAGGTTCACACCCATAGTTTATATAACATAAACTGGTCTATAATGTAATCTAAATTAATGTAAAGATCCTAATAATGATAAATAGAATATAAATAAAAAACTACTAACACTATCAGGTCTTTAAGGGGCACCTAGATGCTGTAAATGCTTCAAATCATTGTCGGTATGTGTGCCCTATAATTTATCTCTCTCTCTATATATATAAATATGACATATATATTTACAAATATATTGTTTACTTAAATATTTAATCCACCAATATGAACCTTCTGTGCGAGGAATACCTAAAGGGCATATATCTGGAATGCTAGTGCTTACTAGACTAGGGTGTAACTCACATATCACTGATGTCTCTAATTTGTCTATAATCCCATGAAATAGTTTAAATTCCACACATCTAAATAGTGTGACACATTCTATACTACATCACTCTAGATGTCGAGTGGGCCTCCATTGAAACACATTATCATGGAATGTTGCATGTAAATCCCATCCCCATATCATTTGAATGGTGTGAGACATCATGATCAACAACTGATGTATTTGAGAATGATAAAACCCTACTCAACTGAACCCTTACCATCATATTACAACTATTATAAAGGTGAATAATTATATTTATCATAAACTTCAATGTGGAAATACCTATAATTCCTTTAATTTAACAATCACAATATATAAATTCATCATTATATTTATAATACAATCCATAAGGAAATATATATCCTGAATTCCATTTAAAGAAACCTTTATAAACAAGGGTATTCCACTAATTACTATTCATATAAATCATGCATTACTGGTGTGGCATCACCACCTAATAAATTCTATTTTATATACCACATTCAATTTAAGTATGGCATGAAAATCAATATAATCCAGACATGAAAACTAAAACATACATGGATAATATAAATTCATAATAAATCTATTCAATTTACAAAATGCTATTAAATTCAACAAAACATGGAAACTTCTTTATCAAGGATCGAATGGAACTCAGGAGGATTTATGGTTTGATTGTAATTTCCTATGTGGAATATTTCATTAATTAAGTAAGGCATGTCCTTAGAAGTAGCTTGGTCCATTATCGATTTGTATAATAGTTGAGATTCATTGTATATCTTCAATTATGTCCATGTATCAAACATTATAATAACCAAAACATGCCATTTAATCTGAGATAAAAACCAGTTAAACTATTTAAGTTGTGTAGATATCACTAATCAAATCTTATTGGATTATAAGATAGTACACCTAATCCAATGGGGTTTTATTATAAAATCATGATGACTTTTCTTCAAATAATTCATTGAGTATATTTAACATCCATTTCAAGGAATGTTACAATTCATCAAAACAATGATTTTAGACACACTACCAAACATGGAAATTAAACCATAAATGTTCTAATTCTATTAATGAGGTTCCATTATCATTTTTACATCCATGTAGATGGGGAAAATACATTTATGTTCTAAGATCAATGCTTAATAAAAAATTGAGTCTTTTAATCATTTAACTATAAAGGGTCAATTCACATGGAACACCCATGGGGTGTCTATAAAAGAAATCAACGTTCTATAATTAACTAAAAATAATAAATAGACATGTATCAAGGTGTAATGACAAAATTAATATAAATTTTTCAATTAATATGAAATCCTTGGAAAAGGCCAGTGTGTGGTGAAATCTTATATTTCAAAATTGAAATAAATTGATAAAAAAATTTGCAGATCACATACCTTATTCTTCATATGTAATGTCCCATAGTTTCTATATATGTTTTTTTAAATTATATTAAATTATTTCAAGACCAGCCGCTAAGATGACATGTGATTCTGAGGCCTGAGGTGTCCAGAATGTAATTCTTATCTTATTTTAATATACAATCAATAAACGTTTGACCATGTTTTTCTAACTTTGGAATCGGTGATCAGATCGAAAATCCAAGAACACTATTGACCTCATAATGTCAGTATTCCCCTTGAAAGGAATTAACATCGGCCATCAACTATAATTTCTCATCCTTAAACATTTCATAATATTGAGTTAAGTCATGAATTCACATTGAGGATCTATTCACATTCAGAGTTTTATAGAATTAGTCTATAACTGTTACAATACATCTTAAAAATTACAAATTAGACACTTCTACCCTATCCAAAAAAATTTGCAATAATAAAACTCCTTAAAAAATATGAGGGTTCTTTTCTTGATATTAATCTTCTTGAATACTTCCTTTCTCTTACCCTTCCTTATAACATGTGTTTTTTTTCAAAAACATGGATGACTATAATTAGATTAGTAAGGGTTATAAAATAAATAAAGAAAACATTATTCCATCAATACATACCAAACACAATCTATTTAACGTACCCTGTGAAATAAAATTATTTATTAATAACACATAGTAATCATAAATCATAATGGTAACTTGTGGCATCCATATCATACATAAATTTTTGCTTTCATAGCTACATGGGGAGTTACATTTGTAATACCCATCACGGTTTATTCCAAACATATATTAGGAGAAACATTGATGTTTAAATCTATCACATTACCCAATGCGTTGGATATCTTTCTTAGCCTCACTCGGACTATTTTTATCATAGAACCACCCATATATGTAAATAATGACCATGATCCATAACATAAAAAGAAAGCATAAATGAAGGGTAAAATTTCCACATTACAATCAAAACATATCATTTCAATATTTTCAAAAATTAAATGCATTCTCAAAACCATTATTAATAACAAAATATGTGAAAATGGTCTATGGAATTAATTTTCTTTTCAAAAACACTAAAACATGTTATGGAATCTAAATATCAAATAATACTCACGGAGGCAGAATTTTCATTGTCACTATGTACAGTAAAAAGAAACATTCCTTCTGTCATTCAGTAAAATGCATCATATAAATATATTCCCTTTCAATGAAATTAAAATTCATGGTGTTTATACACCGTATAAAATAAAGTCTATTATAAATCAAAATATGCCTCAATGAATGGAGATTGAGACAAAGTCTCTTACCTTATGTCTGACTCATCATTTATGTTCCTTGCTCTTCTAGAATAATAAACCTAATTTAATTTATACATGATTAAGAACCATTTTCATGTTTATTAATTATTTTTATATCTCTTATTACCAAATTAAATAAATTTCATAAATATTTAATTTAATATCGGTCATTTTGTTGATATTGGGTACTTGGGTCAAAAATAAACATATTATAATTACAAATCACCCATGTGGTCAGAAGTACATAAATATCCAAAAAGATATTCATTATTTATATATAATATATATCACATATATCCAGTATATGTGTATTTATAAATGTACATAACATTTTTAGTTATGAAATGAAATGCACCGTTCATGGAGGCGGTAAGTCGTATGTATGCATGAACACTACTTTCATTTCTATTTCATATTTAAAGGAATGAAAACATAATGATTCCTAGGTATATTATAATTCCATTATAATATCATATTTTATATATATTACATAGTTTCATTAACTCCAACCATTATATGTTCTATGTATGGTATGAATGAGTCATATCACTTTGAGGGGGCGGTAGTTTGTGTTTCCTCAATTAGAATTGTCATATTTACCCATTATGGAAACCATAATGGTATGCTATAAATAAAAAATTATGATTAATAGAGACACTATAAATATTATATATATCACATATAAATACAGTTCCATCATAATGGACACCATGAGAGGAGATAGGAGATAATTGAAAAATCATTGTTTCATGAAGCAGTAGTTCGTCGTACAAATAAACAGTATGTTCGTATCCATTAGATATAGGTGAGTTTAAGTGGAGATAGAAAAATTCTCATAAAAATCCTATTATATTGAGGACACTTATTTTTTTTGTAATTAAAAAATAATAATAGATTAGGGAGTGTATAATAAAAATAATAGAAAATAACTTGAGAGAAGATGTTATCCCAAAATCAGGTAACTCCCTTTGATTTGAGCCAAAGGGGATTATTGAATTTCCATATTCCCAAGGTAAGGATTATAGGAGGAAAATAAGGATTTATATATATTAATTGGGTATATTTTGTATTATCCAAGTGGTCATGAGTGGTGTGAGTAAGGGTTAGAGGTGGTGGCATTTTATAAGAGAGAGGAGGGGAACCTAATAAATATATTCAATAAATATTTTATTATAAATTATATTTTTATTATAAATGAGTAAAAATATATTTTTTTATAATATAATATGATTATAAGTTTAAATAAAATCATCCAATAATAATTATATAGGTTTCAGTTATTTTTTAATCCTTATTTTTTATTTAACTCTTTTTTACTCTTACAATTTTATCAAGAATTTCACACTTTGTTAATCAAACTAGTTAACAAAATGTGAAAAAATATCCCATTAAAGAGTAAGTAATAAATTTTTAGACTAATGATTACTATTTGGATGATCATTATATTTTTTTGAATTTTATAATAATTAATAAAATATTTAATATTTTAAACGATGAATTATACCAATTTCACAATATTCATATCATGAATTTTTTAAAAATCTATAAAAACATGATTAATTTGAAAGAAACATTAAAAATTAAAATATAACAAGTGATACTCATCCATAAAATTTTTGGAAGACATAAAAAAGTTTCAAATTAAATTTATTTTAATATTTATAATCTCATGTATTTAAATATTTCATTATTAAGGTAATCACTACATCACCTTTGTGTAAAAAAATTAAATAATTTATTTGATGTCTATAAATTATAAATTAAATACCATGATGTATGAAATACTTTTTTATTTCTAATTACTATTTATAGTTTAAAATATAACTTATAAAACCCCATATAAAAATTGATTTCCTAAAATATACATGTTTAGGTTATATTATCCTTAACATTAAATTAAAAGTAATTAAATGTCATTTTCACACACAATTGGCTCCATGGGATCATAAAATAGACCCAAGGATGCTCATAATTGGAAATACCTCAGAAAATTGTGTCAGGACTCATTTTTGGTTAATTTTATATTATTATAATAATTTTGTACCCTTATTTAATGGATTTTCACTTTAACCATGGTAAATAAAATATTTACTGATGTTAGTTTTCTTTGTGTCTAAAAAAGTCATATATTTATAAAATTTGGACCTCCGAATTAAAAATATAGAGTAATTTTTTCCAAATTCAAAACAAATAAGTTTTAAAAATTAATTTAAAATAAAATCTTGTTGTCAAAACCAAAAAAAATGTGTTTTTAAGAAATAATAACTAATAAAATTTTGACATGTGTTTATGTCTCATTAATCCGTGAAATTACTTTTAATGACCAAAACTTTATTAAATTATAAAAACATAATATAATTATACATTAAAACCATTTATAAAGATATTCTAAAAATATAAATATGTAAGATGAAAATATTTTTTTGACTTATAATGCAGTATTTTTCACTATTCATTAAAAATGTACTTTATCAAAAAAATTCAAAAAAATATCCCACAGTGAATTTTGATTTCCCTATTCTTAAGAAGAAGAGTATTTTGTCAAATGTAACATATAAAACGTACAAAAATTAGATTTAAAAGTCATTCACCTTTAAAATGTGGTAAAACTAGTTTTTAAAAATATTAGAGTATTTATGCTTAAAATTGATTATTTCTCATTTTAGGACTCTAAATAATTAATGGATAAATGAAAAAAAACATTTAAAAAAATATCTTTTAATAATATGGTTAGTTATGTTCATTCATGCCAATATAATAGCAAGTCGTTATCTACAATTTAGAATAATAAAATTATTATATTATTTTTCAGTATAACTCTACATTTTGTATAACGTAACATTTAGGAGAAATCAGTTGTTGTATGTTGTGTACGCTCTTGGACAAAGCATCCACTTTAAGATAAAATTAATATCTTATTCATAATTTTTAATAGAAATCAAAATTATTATTCTATAAATACCGGTGTCATTACATCCTTCCCCCCTTTTGGGAATGATGTCCCTGCAATTCTATTTACATATCAAATAAGTGGCGGTGTTTATCCCTCATAGCATTTTCATATTCCCATTTTGTCTCTTGAACAATGAGGTTTTTCCACAAAACCATTATCTGATAAATTACATTATTTCGCAACACTTTCTCTCTGCGGTCATGAATCTACACTAGTTGTTCCTCATAAGAATAATTCTCATTCAAGTAAACTACCTCTGGACTCAAAACATAAGATGGATCCAACATATACTTTCTCCACATTGATACATTAAAAACACTTTTTACTAGGGATAAACATGAATTTAAGGAAACTATGAAGGAAACTGATCCCACTCAATCAAGGATTTCATAGGGTCCAATGAACCTTTGACTTAGTTTTCCATTCTTACTAAAATGCATCAAACTTTTCCATGGAGAAACAATTAGAAATACATGATCACCTACCTAAAAATACATATCCATCCTTCGGTTATTCACATAACTATTCGACCTACTTTGAGCTATTCTCATGTGGTTCTAAATTAACTGAAATTATTCTGCCATCTCTTCTACCAATTATGGTCCCATTAACGTTCTTTCACCTACATCATCCCAAAAAGTTGGTGTTTGACAACGCTTTCCATGTAATGCCTAAAATTGTGCCATTTGTATTCTGTAATGATGTATTTTAATATATTAAAACTCAATCAATAAAATATGATGGTCCCAACTACCATGTTAATTTATTTAACATGAATGTAGAATATTATTCAATGTCTAAATTGTTTGTTCTGATTCTCCATCTGATTTAGGATGAAAACCTGTATAAAAATTTAATTGCATTAGCAATGACTTCTGAAGGACATTCTGAATTCTAGATGTGAACCTAGGATCACAATCAGATACAATGGAAAGGGAAACACCATGTAACCTTACTAACACTATAATATACAATCGATAAAGATGATCTAGTGATAAATTATCTCAAATATGAAGGAAATGAGTAGATTTAGTTGATCAATAAACAATAACCCAGAATCCGTAGTTACCTCAATATGTCTTCAGTAATCCCCCAATGAAGTCCATGTATATATTTCATAATTTAATTTCTAGTATTGGTAATGCATAAATCATCCCTTTTAGTAATTGTCTCTCTGCATTAACCTATATTCACATCAAACACTTCATAGTAAAAGCATAAATACTTCTTTTCATTCCATCCCACTAGTAATACTCTTGAAGATATCAGTATATTTTAGTACTGTCTGGATGAAATAATAACGGAGAACAATGAGCTTCACAGAAAAACTCTTTCGTCAACTATGAATCACAAGACACACATAATCTCTTCCTAAATCTCATAATAAAATCATTATAATGTTTAAATTCAATCGAATTACCCACCTAAACCAACTTTACCATTTTCTACAACTCACTATCTTCCCTGTGCGTTTGATTAATTATGTCTGATAGAGTTGATATCACTAACACATGAAACAAAACAAGTTAATTTATTAAACCATCATTTTTTATGAAAATGTTTATCAAATAATTAATTAATAGATCTTGTTAAAAAATAGCATTGTTAATGTAGCATTACCCTTTCGGCTCAAAGCTTCATCCAATTTATTTTACATTCCTAGATGGTAATGGTTCGTGCAATCATATTCCTTGATTTATTATAGTCATATCCTGTATATCATGTTCAATTATTTCTCAACGAATATACACTTCAAACATTTGTGGTCAGTATATTTTCACACTTTACTCCATACAAATGATGCCTCCAAATTTTTAATGAAAAAAATAATTAGCTAATTCCAAATCATGTGTAGGGTTATATAACTCATGAGTTGTCAACCAAAGTGAAGAATAACAAATTACCAGATCATTAGGAATTTGAACAAAACCAATTCATTTTAATGATTCAATGATTTAGATAAAAATTCAGCATTTCTAGAAGGTAATGAAAAAACAGGAGGATTCACAAATCATCTTTTCTATTCCTAAAAATAATCATTACATTGTTTTGTCTAGATAAATTTAACACCATTTTGAGTTAACTTAGTTAGTGGTCTAGATAACGATGCATAATTTTCAACAAATTTCTTGTAAGAACATTATAAACAATAAAAACTATGAATATCAGTTATATTTTTAGGTCATTCTATTTCATTAACAAATATTTCTTTAGTAAGATCAATAGTTATACCGTCTTTAGAAACAATGTGACCTAGGAATAAATTTTTTTGAAACCAAAACATACACTTGCTAAATTTCCCATACAATTTTTTTCTTTCAAGGTTTCCAATACAACCATAAAATAACATTATTGTTCCTCTTAAATTTTAGAATATACCAAAATATCATCAATAAACACAACCAGAAATTTATCCGAGAACTCACAAAAAATTCTATTCATAAGATCCTTGAATACATCGGGTGCATTGGTTATCCCAAAAGGAATAACTAAAAATTCATAATGGATATATATATATTATGAAATTACCACTTCAGAATATTTGTATCCTTTACTTTCAACTAATGGCACCGTGAACTCAAGTCAAACTTCAAAAATTACTGATCTCTCAAGAGATGATAAAATAAATCATCGATATGAGGCAAATGATGCCAGTTATTATCAGTTATGTTATTCAAGATCTATAATTGATGAAAAGTCTCATTAAAACATCTTTATTTTTAACAAACAAGACAGGATCACCCCATGGTGATGTGCTAGGTCGAATGAAACATCTATTTAATAACTCTTGTAATTGCATCATTAACTCAAAATGTTCAATTTCATCGATTTGATAAGGGGTTTTTGAAACTTTCATAGCATTATGAACTAAGTCAATATTAAATTCATCTTCTTAGTCAGGTATAATAATATGAAACACCTCACTAAAATCATAAAGATTCTCATTTACTACTAGAATATCATTAATCTAAAAATTTCCATTATTTTCAACAATATGTGCAAGGTAGCATTCATTTCCATCTTTCACTAGTTTCTCAGCTTTCATAAATGTTATCATAGATAGGGGTTCATTCCTGTATGAAAAATGAAATTATTTTTGAAATTGATCCTTTTTATTTATATATTCAATCTTAGCATGGTAGACAGAAATCCAATCCTTTCCCATAATGACATCAATCTCTACTTGAGGCCAAACAACAAGGCTTTTCGGGAAAATTATTTCCACAAATAAGGATATGAAGATTATTATAATTTCTTTTTTCATTAACATTTCCACCATGTGTTTTTACCACATGTTTAGGATTCGTATCTTGAGATGGGATTCCCAATTTACAAGAAACGATCTCAAAAATGAACGAATGTGTAGATCCTAAATCAAACAACACATTGGTATAATCTGAAAAAACAAAAAATAAGTACCTAATACCATTTCATTTAATAGTCACACATCAACCAATGTAGTAGAAACATATTTTCCCCTACCTTCTTCTTTTGACTTGTCCAGTTTCCACTATGGGAAATAATCTTTGGACAGACATTGTCATAATTCCAAATCTCGTTGCACCTAAAACATTATACTGCTGGATTTTCATTGCCAACAAGATCATCTCCATTATACTTACGAACTATATGACTAGTTATACCACACCATAAGAACTTACCATACATTGATACACATTCTCACAGATTCTTTTTACGACAATTATCATAGCATGAAAATTTAATTTTCTTACCTCCAGGCATCTTTGATGAATCCATTCCCTTTTCCTGCCAACTGGACCTCAAATTTTAATTACTCTCTTAGAAGACATGATCATCATAAAACTCAATTTCTATATTCTCGGCACATCTGAAGAAAATTTATAACTTTTTAATTCACGAGATACTAATTATCTTTGACATCACGACTTCAGTCCTGGGTAAAATCAATTTATCATACTATTAATATCTCAGATGAATGTTGGAGAATACCTTTCTAGTCGAGTGGACTTTTCATTGTAAGCATCCATTGTGTCATTATACTTCCTTATTTCCTAGAATTGTTTTTCCATCCTTAGTCAAACTGCCATTGGAAAATATTTCTCAAGAAGCATACCTCTAAATTAGACTAATCAAAGAGTCTCAATTTCTTCACTGTCCCAGATATTTTTAACCATCTACAACCCCTGATCTACTTCTAATTAAAAATAGTAAATAGAATGACTATCCTTTTGATGTTCTGAACACCCATTGACATTGAAAATCTTCTCCAGGTCATTAATCCACCCATCAACTAGAACAAGGTTAGATGATCCTCAGAATGGCGAGGGATGTATATCATGAAATGTGCCACTACCGATATGTAATTCTATGATTTTTCTGGTTAATCTCATTCATGGATACCACCACCATTTATAACCAGAGTCAATTGTGCCATCAGTGCAATATATTGTATAGTTCCAATTCCAACAATCCTAGGTGGCTGATTTGTAAGGTTGTTTTCTACAGGATTCTGTCCCATCATAGCTTCCATGTTTCCTCTCTAGAAAACCAATATGAAGACAGAAAATTCTTATGAGAAAAAATGCTAATATATAAATGTTATATCATATTAATATTATCATAAATTAATTCATAGAAATTAATTTACTAATATCCTATCTCTTAAAGATGTCTATACCAACCTCAAATACAAACTATAAGGAGCCATCCTTAAACAATGACTAATCTTTAGGTAATTAATGAATTCAAATTGAGGATCATTTTAGGTTTAGAGTATTAGAGAATTAGCTCGTATCTATTACATTGAATCTCAAAAAATACAAAGTTCACACTTCTACTCTATCCAATTTTATTCACAATAATAAAACTCCTTAAACAAAATTAGAGTTCTTTCTTGATACAAATCTTCTAAAATAATTCATTTCTCTTTTCCATCCTTATACCCTGTGGAAAAACATTTCAATTACATGGAATGAGGATAAAAAACTCAGTAAGGGTTTTAAAAAAAGGAAGAACACATTAGTCCATCAATACATACAAAACAGACGCTCATTAATATACCTCATGAAATCATAATAATTATAGATAACACATATTAATCATAATTCATTTAGGTAACCTGTGTAATCCATGTCATACTTACATTTTAGCTTTCACGGCTACATAAGGAGTTACATTTGGAATACCCATCACAATATATTCCATAAATCTCTTAGGATAAACATCAACATTTACCTCTGTCATGATACCTAATGCATTAGAGATCTATCTCGGGATCACCTTCCCTAGGATTATCATGGAACCACCCATATACATAAACAATTCCCATGAACCAAAACACATAAAACAAGAATTAAGGAAAGATAAAATTTACAAATTTCCATCACAATAAATAATTTCAAGATATTGAAATAATCAATGCTTTCTCAAAACCATATTCAATAACAAAATATGTAAAAATGGTATGTGGTATTTTTTTTAAATTACTATGACTTGTTAAGGAAACCAAATATCAAATAATACTCATTATGGCGGAATGGTCATTGTCACCACATACGATAAAAAGAAATATACATTTTTTAGTTTGGTAAAATGCTTCATAGAAAAAACTTCCCATTTAATGAAATGAAAATTAAATGGTTTTAATACCCCATATAAAATAATGTCAAGTATAAAAGAAAATATGACCCCATGACATGAGATTATGATGAAGTCCGTTACCTTGTCTCTAACTCGTCACGTTTGTTCCTCGCTCTTCCAGCATAATAAACATAAGTTAACTTATACTTACTTTAGAACATTTCTCATGTTTATTATTCCTTTTATATCACTTATTAACACATTATAAAAATTCATATTATTTATGTTAGTATATATCCTTTTGTTGATATTGTGTACTTGGGTTGAAAATAAACATGTTATAATTTCAAATTGTCCATGTGGTCAAATGCCCATTATCTCCAGAATAATAATTATGGCATAGATATCATATATATCCTATATATCCAGTATATTTGTATTTATAATAGACCATAACTTTTAGAGATAAGAAATGAAATGCACCATTCTGGGTGACGGTAAGTTGTACGTATGCATGAACACTACTTTCATTTCAATTTCGTATTTAATCGAATGAAAACGTAATGATTCATAGGTATATTATAATTCCAGTATAATGTCATATTTAATATATATTACATATTTTCTTTATCTCAATCCTTTATAAATTTCATTTTTGGAATGAATGATTCATAGTACTTTGAGGGGACGGTAGTTCACGTTTCCTTAATAGAAATTATTGTATTAACTCATTATAGAAAACCATAATGGTATTCAATAAATGAAAAATATAGAATCATAGATTCAATTTAAATATAATATATATCACATATAAATATATTGTTTTCATAATGGCCACCATGAGAGGTGGTAGAAGATAATTGAACAATCATCGTTTCGTGAGGTAGTCGTTTGTCATACAAAGAAATAGTATGTTTGTATCCATTAGATGGAGGTATGTGTAAGTGTAGTTTGAATCCTTATAATAAAAATATCCTAGTTTATTAATGATACTGGTGTTTTTATGTTATAAATGAATAATAATAGAATAGGGAGTGGTGAAGGATAATAAAAGAAAAGAATTTGAGAGATGATGGTACTTCTAAATTGGGTAAATCGCTTAGATTTAAGCCAAAATGATTTATTTATTGGCCTTCTAAACAAGGTAATTCTTCTAGGAGGAATATAGGGATGTTGGGAGGTTAATTGGGTAGAGGTTGGACAAGACAAGGTGGGTTGAGAGGTGTGATTAAGGGTTAGATGTGGCTGCCTTTTATAAGAGGGAGGAGCAACACTTAAAGAATGTCTTGGATTGTTATTTTATTATACATTAAATCTTGATTAAAAATGATTCCAAATTAATTTATTTCTATGATAATAAGAATATAAGTTTAAATAATATCATCAATTAATAAATAGATTGGTTTTTGATATTTTTTAATCATTATCCTTTTTAATTATCCATTTCTTACTCTTACCAATTTATCAATCATTTAACACTTTGATACTAAATTTTGACACTATTCATATCATGACTTTTTGTATTAAAATATTTTATATTTTAAAATATGAATTATGTAAATTTTTTAACTATTCGTATCAAGAATTTTTTTAAAAACCATAAAAAATTGATTAATTCTAAAAACATCATTAATGGTAACAAGTTATAACCATCAATAAAATTCTTGGATGTCATAAATGTTTCCAAATAAATGTATTTTAATATTTATAATCTCAAATATTTAAAACAATCATTAATAAGGTAATCAAAAAATCACAATTGTGTCATAAATAAATATATTTATTTTATATCTATATATTATAAATAAAATACCATTATGTAAAAAATATTTTTATCTTTTTAAGGACTATTTATAGTCAAAAATATAACTTATATAAACCCATTTAAATATTGATTTAATAAAAAATATAAAAGTTAGGTTATATTTTACATACCTGTAAATTTAAATTTATTAAATGTCATCATCCCACACAAGTGGCTCTATTGGGACCTAAAAATGGCCCAAATATTCCCATGGTCGGACATATCTCATCCATTAAGGTTAGGACATCTGTTACGACAATTTAATATTATTATAATATTTTTTTACCCTTATTTACCATATTTACCCTTTAACCAAGGTAAATAAAATATTTACTATTGTTTATATTCATAATGTCTAAAAATAAAAGTTACATATTTAAGCAATTTGGACCTCTTTATCCCAAAACATATAATCCATTTTATCAAATTCAAAATATAGATGTTTCGGAAATTAATTTAAAATGAATTTCTTTTGTCAAAACTGAAATACGATTTTTTAGGAAATAATAACTATCAAAATATTGACATGTTTTTATGACAATTTAAGAAATAAAATTTCATAAAATGATGAAAATAGTATTAAATTATTAAAAAAATTAATCTAATTACATTTTAAAACCAATTAAATGGACAATATAATCATATAAATAAACTAAATGAATTGATAGTTTTGACTAAAAATGTAGTATTTTTTACTATTCATTAAAAATAAACATTATTAGAAAAATGCCATATATTTACCCAAAGTAAATTTTGATGAAACTATTTTAAAAAATAATTTTATCTTGTCATATTGAACAAATAAAAGTGAAAAAACATATATTTAAAAGGGGTTCTCCATCAAATGGCAGTGAAACTACTTTTTAAAAATATTAGAGTATTTATGCTTAAAATCTGATTCATTATCATTTTATGCCTCTATATTTTATTGTATAAATGTTAAAACATTTTATAAACATGATTAATCAAAATATGGTTGTTTCATTTCATTTCCTCCAACACAATGGCACAATTCTATCTACCATTTAAAATAATAATATTATTATATTATTTTTCGGTATAACTCAAAATTGTGTGCAATGTAAGATTTCGGAGAAATCTGTTGTTACATGTTTATAATCTATTGTAAAAAGAATCCCCTTTAACATAAAATTTATATCATATTTATAATTATTAATATAAATTAAAAAAATTCTATAAATACCTGGTTGGTTACATCAACAGTCAGATGGAAAAGTTATTTTTCATCCTTTTTTGAAAATAATAAAAAACATGAAAAGTTATTTTATTCGTCATTTGCACCATTGAGCAGTAGATGACGGAACTGAAGTGCAACGATGAGGTGAAATAATGGACACTCATAATGTCCTATTCTTATGAATTTGTAAAGGTTACATCGTTTCATAAACCAAATAGTGCAGCGACACAATGTCACTGTGTAACAGAAACATTGTGACGTGTTTTCTTTTAATAACACATTGTAGAGAATCAATCCAGGGAATTTCTCTGACCATTATATAACCTATCTATCCATCCTTATCCGAAATATAATTCTATTAGTGGTAATTGGTGGGATGGTTTAAAGAGGCGACAAATGGGGATGGACACTAATGAATCCGGGAAGTGACGATCACTGGTGAATCTTGAACCACCTATGAACAGAATGATTCGGCATTGAACATCAAATCAAGGAAGGGGTTGATTTATTTTACCAGTCTTCCATGTTCCTAATTGCAAACGAAAAATGCGGATTAACCCATGAACATGTTGATATGTGGATTTCTCTTTCTTATAAGATGTAGTCTTTGGTGGTTTTTCATGGGTATTGAATTATCATGGATTGAACATCATCACTGACCCCCCATATTCCGAAATTATAATGTTTATTGAACCTGATGACACGAATAAGGAATGATCCACTCTGCATGTGAATTATTTGTGACCAAAACTCAATGTATGTGGCAAGGTGGATTCTAGGTCTCCATAAAGATGGAGGAATTCCTAGGAGGTTGTAGGCATAATTGGCGTGATGAACAGACCATCAGAGCACGTCTAATGGTCTAAAAATGATCATGCAGCTTCTCCAGTGCAAGTGGCACCGTGATGGAGGTGTCAAACCATGGCGGCACCGACATCCACGTTATTAGATGTCCCAGGAAGAGGAGGTCACGACCTTGGGTAACTGTGTTGACCGGTCCACAAGCATAGTTGTGGGATCCTAACCTAGTGGCTAGACATTTCTAGATGCACATCACAAAGGCTGACACAGTGGTGGATGTCGTGTCCCAAGAGAACAACCCCACTCACTCTGATGTGATCCAGGCATCTGTCGGCGGGCTGGGCTAGATGAGAACCTATCACTGGGAGACCCGCTGGGCTAGACCATTAACCGAGCCATGACGAGTATAGCGAGGCCAAATGGTCTTGGAAAACATGTCAGACCAGACCAGAACAACCCAAACCCAATCTGGGTCCGGTTGGAAGTGTCAAATAAAAAGGGGCATGTGGGCCCTCAGGCCGGGCATGTTGGGTCGGACCGGGCCAAGACTTAACCATCCCCTGTTATCTAAAATGGTAGTAACTTGCGAACCGATCATCCAGTAGATGCACCATCTATGGAACGAGTAACTTCGCAAAGTGGCGATCATTATAAGATACTCTACGTGATTTTTGACTGAGGTTAGTGTAAAAATGGTTTATATAAGACTCAAATACATCCCAGCCTTTTTTAGAAAAATGATCGTATCTTACAGACCATGCATCCATTCAACGCATTGTCTATTGAATTGGGAACCTTGGGATGAGATGGTCCTTCGACTTAATCTATGTGGGACTTCCTATAGGTTAAGGTACACAAAATTAATTGACAAGAATATCCTCTCAAAATTATGCGTGCAATGTGCAGGAACCCAGTGGCTTGCTGTGACATTAAAATGAGAGTGATCCTTCATGGAACAGCAGTAGAGAGACCATTCATGGATCAACATGAGGGTTACCCTTCAAGGATCCACATGAGAGAAACCCTTCTTGGATAAACAGTAGATTCACCCTTTGATGTTTAGCAATAGAGAGACCCTTCGTGGATATACATTAGAGTGAACATTCATGGATCAACAAAAGAGATTCCCTTCGTGGATTATTAGTAGAGAGACCCTTCGTGGATCAAAAATATAGTGACCCTTCTAGTGTCATCATGTGAGTGACTTTTTATGGATCAGTAGAAGAGAGAACCTTCACAGATCATCATGAGAGTGACCATTCATGGATTAGAATGAGAGAGACCCTTCCATAATCAGCATGATAGAAACCCTTCATGGATCAATAGTATAGAGACCCTTTGTTGATCAACAAGAGAGATACCCTTCGAGGATTAGCAGCAGAGTGAACCTTCATGGGTCAGAAGTAGAGTGAGGCTTCATGAATCAGAAGTAGAGCCTATCAACCAAATAATAGGATCTTTTTTTATGACTAATCATATTTACTTCAGTACATAAGTTATACCTGGTGTAAGATGTGTATTTTACTTTGTGGTTCACATTGAGATCTTTATTTGGGGTATTTTTTCTATGTAGATTTCTGTGAGACATGAGTTAGACTCGGGGTCCCTGTTGAGTACTGTTATAAACACACTTTCATGGGGTTTTCACACAATTTTTAGGTCTTGTGCAGATGAATGACCGCATTGACTAGGACTTTGGGGAGCCAGTGCTAGATTCTGTTGGGAGGTGGATCGATAAGTGTGGTGTTTTGTATTAATAGATGATAGTGAGATATACCAAACCTTCTGGTAGGATCCTTGGAAGGAGGCCTTCTGATTTTTTACTTTATTTATTGTATTTTCTGTTCAATTGGTCATGTATTTTTTCCCATTTTACATTATATAATATTTGTTCTTGTTGTTGGTTCTAGTTTCAGCTTAGTTTCTGCAGTATGGGATGTTCGAGTGTGTACAGGTTCAAAGGCAATGCCTTCTCTTTTTGGGGTATTCCTTTTTGGTTATAGTCTTCATCCCTTGGCCTATACAAGGAAGGCCGGGGTAGTCATGTCATGAGAACCCAGGGATGGGTTGTGAAAAAGTGGTATCAAAGGGCAGTCAGTTCTACCAGAAAAACTAAGCATATGAATTTTCGATGGGGGAAATAGTGTTAGGTTTCTTGAGTTTGGATTTCAGCCTAGGGAGTCCATTTTTGGTGTGGTGGCTGACGTATCCCTACACCAAGACCCTGAATTCTGATTTCTGATTCAGTACATGAAAACACTGGTAGAATGTGTTTTTAAATGTTTTTCTCTTCCTCTCTGTAGAGTCAGCTCACCATGTATAACTTAATGATTATGAAATGTCTGTTTATCTATAGGATGCCACCAAAAATATAGTCAGCTGGGATTTTAGTGAGTGATAATGATGATGGATCACCGAATGTTGAGGCATCTGTGTAGGGACTACATTCAACGATAAAAATTGTGGGTGGTGTACCAGTAGCACCACCAGCCATAGAGGAAATGTTGCTACCAGTCACACAAGTGGATAGTGCACACTAATTGAGTGCACTATATGATTTCTAGAGACAGAGTCCTCTAAGGTTTTTAGGGGAGACAATTCTTTAGGATGCTGAGCATTGGCTGGTGGATGTTATGTGGGTTTTAGACCGATATAGACACATACACACCAGATGGTGGTCCTAGACAATATCCATTTTCCGGGAACAATATGGAGATAGTGGAGAGTGAATCTCTAGACACACAAGGTGTCATCCCATCCCTGGTTGGACTTTGATAGCCTCTTTAGGGTGGAGTTCATACCAATGAAACTAAGCTCAGTCGGTATTTATGAGATACTGTACCTATAGCAGTGCATCCAAATTGTGTCCTAGTACGTAGAAATGTTTACAGACCTCTCTTGCTACCCTATCAACATAGTATGAGACCCATTCATCATGTCCCAGACCTTTTAGTAATGACTCTATTTGGAGAGTATGGTGTTGATAATTTTTCTTAGGATCCTGATACAGGATGGAGTGGTAGAGGGAGTTCTACTGGTAGAAAGATTCCTAGCTGAGTAGGAACCGATGGTGAGAGACACTACTAGACCACAAGTGGTCAAGTCATCATTAGTAGGCATTAGGCAGAGGATGCAAGGGCCAAAATGTGCCAGACATATAGAGGATGACTCCAAGATGTAGGGTTAGAGGTGTGAAGCTAGCGAGGAAGAGGATGTCAGCTGAGGGCTAGAATTTTTTACTCCTACGGTGGGCATGGTACAAATAGATCATCACTACATGAAACATCACATAGATGATCAGAAGACGGTCGAGGGACATCCAATCCATAGGAAGTGGTTCGGGCGAGAAAGTCGGTATGGAAGCGTACATGGTAGGGGAACAAGCCGAGTGGCAGTTGGTGGATGACGGTTTGAGGTACTACCTCCACCAATCCTATGTGGTCCCCCACAGGCTTAGGTAGCCTGCGAAAAGGGGTGAGCTCAGCTTCATGAAGTGGAGGCCTATAACCATGACACTCTAGAGATGATTAGAGGTATGATATATTTCTTATCCATCGAATTTTTAGTTCTTATAGACACATGTTCTAGTTAGTATTTCCTTTCAATAGACATCATTCGAGTCTCATAGATTCCAGTATAGCTTTTTGTTGTATGCATACTATTAGAGACGCCTACGGGATGGAATTAATTTATTGAACACTTGTTTCAGCGTTGTGAGTGTACTCTAAGAGGTGAGATAGTCCTCTACGATCTCCTAGTAGTAGCATTGAGCCTTTACTATGTCATCTAGGGTATGGCCTAGTTACCCACAGTCCATACTGTGATCTAATATTTTAGGTGAAAAGTACAATGTTTCCATGACGATGAGACCATGTTTTCCTTCACTGGTGATAAAGGAACCATTGCAGCACATGATGGAATATCTTGGTGGAGGGTGCAGCCAATCACTCACCATTTGGCTAGCCTCACCCTCGGTGTAGTGGACTAGTGGAGTTTGAGCATTCCTGCGGTGGTGGACAAGTATGTAGATGTCCTTCCAAAATATTTCATGAGGCTATATCTTCACAGAGAGGTAGACATGGGCATTTACTTGTACCTAGGAACACTACTGATATCTGCACCAACATATCGGATGGACCTCACGAAGCTCTAAGAGATGAGAGTATAGTTGGACGAATTTTAGATAAGGGTTTCATAAGACCTAGTGTTTGTCATTGGGAAGCCCCAATGTTCTCTAAACAGAAGGAAAATGAGAGCTTGAGACTATGCGTGGACTTTCGGTGCCTAAACCAGGTGACCCTGATGAAAATTTAACCACCGATGAGGATTAAAGACATCTTCAATCATCTGAAGGGAGCGAGGTGGTTCTCAATGATTGACCTTAACATAGGCTATCATTACCATTGGGTACAAGATGAGGATGTACGGAAGACTACCTTTAGATTCCTATATGACCACTATGAGTTTTTGGTGATTCATTTTGGCATAACCAATTCCCCATCGGTATTCATAGAACTCATGAATATAATCTTCAATCCTTACCTCAATTGTTTAGTGGTATTCTTCATTGATGAAATCTTGTTATACTCGGTGATAGATAAGGAGCATGTACACACTTGTCGATAGTCCTAACAACACTACGAGAGCACCATCATTGTGTTAAGCTCTCTAAGTGCGAATTATGGATTTGTGAGGTCCATTTTCTAGGATAAATCGTCTCGGAGGTTGGATTTTCAATGGATCTGGAATAGATAGAGGTAGTGCTTTCTTGGGATCCACCCATGAGGGTGACTGAGGTGTGGAGTTTCTTAAGGTTGGTTGGGTACAACTGAAGGTTTATACCCAAATTTTATAGAGTTGAATCATCCTACTCAAATTTGATAAGGAACGGAAATCCCTTCGTATGGATAGGTAGGTTCCTATAGAGTTTCTATGATCTGTGTCAGTGACTGATGATTTCCCCCACCCTAAGACTACCAGAAGAGGGTGTTGGGTAAGTAGTCTTATGTAACGAATAAGGGAATAGATTTTTTTTTCCTGATTCAAGAGCGATCATTGCTCGCATATGGCTCATTGAATTTAAGGAAGAATGAGAAAAACAATGCGACCCATGACCTAGATTAAGTAGTATTGGTCTTTTCATTCATGATGTGGCTACACTACTTGATGGGTGAATGGTTTACCTTCTACTCTGACCACATGAGTCTAAGATATATATATCATAGAGGGAACTAAACATTATTTAGTGGTGATGCATAGATTTACTCTAGGACTATGACTTTGAGATAGTCTATTCTCTTGGGAAGTGAAATGCGGTGGCTAACACATTAAGTAGGAGGTCTGGTTTGCAGCTATTGAGTTAGGCAATAGAGCAACAGATGTGATACATATTTCATTCATGGATTTTGATGGCATAGCATACCTCCAGTATATGACTATCACTCCAACACTCCTTCAGTGATTTATGGAGGCATAGCTCGTAAATGTTTAGTGTGAGGCCCAATGTGATCAGATATTCTTAGGACATACTCTAGACAGATTTTAAATATGTGAGGAGAAATTCAACCATTTTAGAGGACTCAACATGGTACGAGTGATGTTACAGAAGGATGTGTTGAGGGATTTCCATACATCAACTTTGGAAGTACATCCGAGTGTGGAATAGATTTACTAGGACCCTTGATGCCAATACTGGTGTCTAGGGATGAAAAAGTGGTAGAAGAGTTCGTTTCATAGTGCCTCACTTTTTAGAAAGTGAAGGTCGAGCATCGGGTTCCAATAGGCATGATATAAACACTTGAGGTACCATAGTGGAAGTGGGATAGTATCTCTATTGACTTTTGATAGAGTTACAATGTACGTTCAGAGGCCACAAATCTATCTATGTGGTTGTTGACCGTCTCACCAATTTGGATCACTTCCTCCCCATATGGGAGTAGGGATCTGTAGTGGTCTTGGGGAACCTCAACTTCAATGAGATAATATGGCTTCATTGGGAGACTTCGATGATCATCTCAGAATGTGTTTCACTCTTTACATTTGGATCTTGTAATGGGTTATAGGAGGCATTCAGGAATAATTTACACTTGATCGCAACTTTTTACCCACAGAAAGATGGTCAAATGGAGTGGACCCTATATACCCGAGATGAAAAGATTCATGCTTGTGTCCAGGTTTTTGTTCGTAGTTGGGAGTACAACCTACCACTGGTGGAGTTTTCATACAACAATAGCTATTAGTGCACTATTGGCATAGAACTGTTTGAGGACTTGTACGGGCGACCATTTAGATCACCTTTATACTGGACAGACCTAGGGGAGTCAGCACTTAGGGGTCCAGAGTTGGTATGGGATACCACTGAAAAGGTGAAGATCATTTAGGAGTGGATAAGGACTACCCAAATTAGAGAGAAGTCTTATGATAACAATAGATAGAGGCACATGGTGTTTGAATAGGGAGACCATGTTTTCCTTGGGCTCTCAACCCAATGAGGATTGCCGAGATTTTGCTGAGGTGGAATGTTATCTCCAAGGTTTGTTGGAAATTTCCAGATTATTAGTATAGTTGGAGAGGTGGTGAAAGAACCCGAATCTTTTTTTTCTGGTATGTTTTTCCACTTTCTATAGTTTTTTAGAAAACGTTAGTTTCAGGAAATTTTTGAAGTACACAACATATACTTTATGAGTTTACACAGCGTACTTCTGTGCCGAAGAAGGCCATGTACTGGCCGTGTAATGGCCACACACACGGTCATGTGGGGTGATTGGAGGCTGCCTAAAGCGGAGTACAGAAAGGGAATGTACTCGTTGTGTAATTCAAAATTACATGCTGTGTATTTTATTTTTTTTCATTAAACAGACCATGGTCGCATCTAATGGACAAGGGTGTCTTCTATTTCGAACGAAATGTCCCGGAGCACCCTAACAGCGTGAGGACTTCCCTGATCCCCCGATCAAACACACATTATCCAAATCGACCACCTTTTATTGCATTATAATCACAAAGGTAAGCTCTTCCTTTTTCTAGAGTATCATTTTCCAATTCCACCTCTTTTAAATGTAATCGTTTGTTGACTGTTTCATGCGTTTTCATAGTGCTATAATTTTCTAAGGAGATTCAATATTCGAGGTTCATGTATATTGATCTCCTAACCCTGAGGTATGTGGTTTGTGCCTTCTTGTATAATTTCATTGAGTTTTATGATCAAATGTTTCTAATACCCTTGAACGGTGTAACACACATTTATTGTTTTTCCCCTATTGTCTGTTTGCTTTTTTGTAATCCTTATTAAAGGTTGTTGTTTGTGAATAGTGTAACTATCTATGCTTTGGATGTATTTACCATGCATGTTTCGCCTGTTTTGACCATTGGGTCTTGTTTTCATGTTAGGATGTTGTTTAATTTCCAATTCCTAGTATTGTCGTATGGAGTGACTTTTGTTTTGACATGATATTATGTTCTAGACTAGTAGCCAAGTAGTTCTTGAGGTTTAATTTGTCCATTATGTGATTCTATGCTTTCTTGAATTACACAAGACCATCAGAACCTTGTGTATATACCATAGGGAAAATTGAGGTTGATGGCTTCTTCAGAGAGTCTATATAATTATACAATGTGAGAACACATGGTGAATTGACGTTGAGTGCTTAATCAGAGTTTCATTAGTTCCTTGACACTGGAAATAGGGGGAATTAATTTTGAGTGCATCCCCAGAGCTCCTTCAGTACGATACGAGACTATAGGGGGAATTGACGGTGAGTGCTTCCCAAGAGATTTTGTACATTAGTTGATCTAGATTGGTGATATTATGTGTGCTACCTAGAGGGTTTCTTGTACTTCATAGGTAAGTCCAAAGGGGATAGGTTGTGGGTACTTCCTAGTGGGTTACCTGTTGTGTTATCTGTTTTGTTGTTTCATGTTGTGTGGTGTTTTGAATACTTAAACTGTGGATTGTTTACTGCCTAGTGCTTCTTTGTTTATTGATTCCTATACTTTTACCTGCCATATACTCACTGAATGTTGGGAACAGATCTCTGGGTGGTTCCCTACTGGGGTTTTGTCTCACACCCAGTTTGGGCCATGATTTTTGGCCCAAACAGATTATATTGATGCAGGTATAGACAAGGGAATGTTCCCTTCGACTTCAAGTACTTGATTGCATTGGAGCAGGAGAGCATGGGACCAAGCCGAGGATTGCGATGTTGAGGATTTTCTTATATATTTTCCTTTTGTACTTTGGTTTGTTACTGTATTAATCATTATGACTTGTTTGGATGTTTTCTTAGACATATATGTATCATACGTCATTTATATATATTTTTGTTCCAGCTATTTCTCTATCAGTCTTTTGCTTTTTACTATTGTTGGATATTTATTGCTTCCGCTATGTACTCTACCAATGATGGCATAGTTTCCCTACCATGACACCAAGTCCATCGCTGCTAGTCAGCAGCCTCTGGCATTCGGGGAAATGAACTTGTGGCTGTATGACCAATCGGGTACGGGGTGCCTCTGGGTGGGTTCCAGAACCAGGGCATTACAAAGTGGTATCAGAGGATTCTTTTCTCTTGACTTATTGTTTGGAGACTTAGCTAGGGATATGACAGAATATGTGCTTGGTAATATCTTGTGTCCGGTAGTTGCTAACCCATGTACATGGAAATTCCAATCTACCTCGTTTAATTTCAATTTTTCTGGTATTGTAATTATTGCAGTTGAATTTATTGCACCTTGAGTGATTTTAATTATTTTTGTTGTTGTTGTTGATATTATTGAGGTTATATTTCTATCCAACCCAATGAGATGATGGCATTCCATGTCATGCATCCTATAGGAAGTTGTTATAAATCACATGCCATGCATTCCTTCCATGTCATATAGGATGCATGAGCGAGTGCATTTTGATGTGATAGATGTTTTGTAGACTATTAATGCTATTGTAATAGATGCCTTGATAGTGAGTCCTTATGTTTGATAGGGAATTCTGTGTATGGCTTTGTTTGACTGAATGCCAATCATTGGTTCTTGAGGTGTTATGAGCCATCATCGACCGGAATTTTGTGGGTCATTGCACTGTCTTCTTGTTTACAACTTGTATATGGTGCCACACTTAGTTTCACGGGGAGTATAGGCCCTCACGGTTCAAAATTTGGGACTATCAATGCTTGTTTCAGTGTCTTCTGGGTTCCAGAGTAGTTTCTAAGGCTTAATGTCTGGGAAAACCCAGATTACATACTGTGTAATGTCAAGTACATGCCATGTGTTCTTTGGTTTGGGAAGAAACAATTTATCTTAATAACACACCGTTTAAGTTATATACACACTGTGTAGTATCATTCCGATTCATAGGCTATGTGGGAAGAGACAGGGGGTGGGGAATGTCTGGAATGAACATTCCATTTATCATCCATACACATCGTGTAGAGTCAACCATGTTCCCACCCGTGTCACTAACAACACAGGTTGTTTGAGTCATGTCTAATACATGATTTGTGTCATCTAAGCACGCCATGTAGTCTGACCCAGGTACCCGGACGTGTCCCGAACAACACGGGTTGGTTTCACCCTTTCTTGTACGAACTGTGTCTGACATTAATATGCCACATAGTTTTAGTCAGGTTCCCGGCCGTGTCATGAATAACACGGGCTGGTATTATCCATTATCATACACACCGTGTCGATCTGGAACACGTCTTGTAGTCTAAACCATGTGTCAGGCTGTGTCACTAACTACACGGGCCAGGTGAAGATTGTGCAGTACACGCTATGTCTACCTTGAAAATTCCATGCAGTCATGTCTTGGGAGAGCTATGTGGCTTAACCATGTAGAAGTCCCTGAGAAAGGGAAGAGGATTCAAGTACACATAGTGTGTTTTGAGAACACACCATGTTTTTGGGGTGTTACATGATCAGTTTAAGAAAAAGTACACACCAATGTGAATGACTTTAGGGAACATGTCGTGTAAGTAGTGTACACACTATGTTGTCATGTTTTGTAAAACGTGAATGTTTTACTCCTCTTGTTTTCTACTTACGCTCCTTGTTTTCTGTCCTTGATAATTATGATCTATGTTGTGCACTTAAACTTGCAGAGTCATGCCACTGAGAAGTCCTCCAGTTGTATGCCAGTTTCTAGGCAGTGATCAGTCACTAGACATAGCTGATCAGGGACCACATGTAGATCCTCATGTTGTGCCAGTCTTCGCACCAGTAGTTATACATGTTACAGGTGCTGATGCACAGTTCATGGAAGGATTCATGAGGACGATGAAGACTTTCAGAGAGCATCGCCTCCTACCCCGTCGATGGCTGATTTGATGCTGGTCATCCAGCAGTAGAATCCACCAACATTCTCAGGGGAAGGGGGACCTCAGGCTGCAGAGTCATGGATCGAATCCATTCTAACAATTATTGACCATCTAAAGACGCAACTAGAGAGGAGAGTCAAGCTCGCTACCTATATGCTACGAGATTCCACCAAGAGATGTTGGTATATAATCTCACAGATGATACATCACCAGGTTATGGCCTGTGAGGAGTTCCAGCATATCTTCTATGACTACTTCTATCCGGAGACCCAGAGGGCTGACCGAGCCCGGGAGTTTATGAGCCTTGAGCAGGGTACCCTATCGGTTACAGAGTACTCCCATCATTTCACCAAGATTCAACATTTACAACCCTTCATGAGAGGATATGGGCTATTCCTAGCATGGATGTACGAGGATGGCCTAAGATAGGACATCCTCTCTCACGTGAATATCTTCAGGATGACTTTTCTCACTTCCATCATCAACCAGACACTGATCATAGAGGAGAATCTTAGGGAATCTATATTTGTGAGTCAGGGCGTCTCAACATCTAGAGTTAGTGCTCCGCTAGCTGACATCCAGAAGTGCCGCAGGGAGACTACACATGGAGATCAATGTAGGTGGGATGCATCATCCGGTAGCCAGGTGGTGTGCTACCAGTGCGGGAGAAGCGGCCATACGAGGCCACAGTACCAGAGATACCCGGTGGAGTGCCAATCTTGTGGCATGTTGGGACACCATCATTGTTTCTTTCAGATCTTCTCACCAGCATCTGGTGATAGGGGTTCATATATGACTCCTCGTACAGGAGAATCTCCATCAGTTTCTCAACAATCTAGGAACCAGAGTTCTTTGAGCCGTTCTAACCAAGGTGGAGGTTGCGGCCATGGTGGTCAGTCACTATGCCACCAGCGAAAGTAGGGTGGATCAGCTCAAAGTAGTCAGCCAGGGTCAGAGGGCCGCATAGTTGGACAAACTTTTGTAGTGGAGCAGACCCATAAGGAGGAGGATCTCATCCCCTCTACAGTTCAAGGTACGATCCTAGATTCCTTGGTTTTATCATCATCTGTTTTCGATACAGGTGAAATGAATAGCTTTATATCTGTAACTATTGTTGAGATCCTTGGGATCTATATAGTTCCTTCTGCTGATGTTTTGACACTAGAAACTCTGTTGGGGACAAGAACATCTATTATATGTCAGTGCAAGGAGTGACCTATATAGGTTGGTGGGTGTCACTTCCTTTGGGATATTTATTTTCTTGAGATGAAAAGATATAATTTCATTCTTGAAATTGACTGGCTAGTTCCCTTCTAGGCAGTGATCGACTGTTATCGCCCCATGGTGAGTTTCATATCACCAGTGGGTAGAACTTTTCTTTATAAGGTTGACTGGGATGTCCAGGCGAGCAGAGTGGGACCAGAGCATCATGGTTTGGGAGAAGTTATAGCCCAGATTGCTAGTCATTATTTGGATGACCAGGGGACATCATAGTAAGACTTTCCTCTAGAGGTGGATCATTTTAGGGATGTCTTTCCAGAGGACTTTTCATATTTTCCTCTATAGCGTGACATATAATTTTCTATTGAGCCTGTGGCAGGGGTGGCATCGGTGTCCATTCCTCCTTATAAGATGGCTACACCAAAGTTGTAAGAGCTCAAGAAATAGTTGGAGGAGTTGCAGGCCAATGATTTCAGTAAAAATAATACTTCTCCTTGGCGTTCTCTTGTTCTTTTTGGGAATAAGGCATATGGTACCCTCACGCATTGTGTGGACTATCAGAAGATGAACCAGTTAATAGTCATGAACCGATATTCCTTTCCCAGGCTTAATGATCTCTTCGATCATCTTCGGGGATCTCGGGTTTTCTCAAAGACTAACTTGAGGTCTGATTATCATCAGTTACATTTTAGACCCTTTTAAATACCTCTCATAGCCTTCAAGAGAAGGTATGGTCTATAGGATTATATGGTTATACTGTTATGTCTCTCGAACGTGCTTGAAGTTTTCATGGCACGGATGAGCCGAGTGATCCATCCATACTTGGATTACATTGTGGCTATTTTTGGGGATGATATATTGGTATACTCTCACACTTGACATGACCATGCTATGCATATTGATATTGTTTTGAGTACCCTCAGGTAGCATCAAGTATATGATAATCTCTCAAAGTGCCACTTTTGGATAGACCATATTCACTTCTTGGGTCATGTTATCATAGAGGCAGGAGTATTATTAGACCTAGATAAATTAATTGCTCAATTTTCATGGGATCAACCAAAGAACATATTTGAGGTGCAATTTTTTCTTCGGATGGATGGATACTACACATTATATAAATGACTTTTCATGCTAAGAAGGACCACATAGAGGTCTAACCAAGTAGGGGGTGAAGTTATTATGGTCATATTTCTGTGAGTCAGCCTTTCAGCAGCTGAAAGGGAGGTTGACTTCTGCACTTTCCAGAGCCAGGGGAGAGTTATACTATTTACTGTGATGTGATAGGTATCGGGCTAGGAGTGGTGATAATGATCGGAGATGGAGTCGTTGGATATGAGTCTCAGTAGTTTAGGTCACATGAGAGGAATTATCCGACGCATGACCTTGAGAGGGAAGCTGTTATTCATGACCTACGCTGCTGGAGACATTATCTTCTTGGAGAGCACTTTGTGGTTTTCAACCACCACAATAGTCTTAAGTACATGTTCACTCAACATGATCTGAATTTGAGACAACGAAGGTGGGTTGAGTACCTACAGTATTTTGACATTGATCATGCCTATATGCCTCGAAATGGAAATGTAGTTGCTGATGCATTGAGCATGAGGACTCAGATACAGGAATTCAGAGAGGCCAGTAGTGATTGGCAGCTTATGGCTCTGTTCTCTAAGAGGCGTTTGGTGGTTCACGATAGACAGGGGCATAATATTCTATCATATATAGCTGTTACCTATACACTTCTTTATCAGGTACTAATGAGGCAGATATCATATTTTTAAGGCCTAGTCTGTAAGAAAAGAATGTTGGGAGTGGATCCTATTATCGGGTGGACCAGAGGTGAGGACGATATCTTGTGTTTTCAGGGAAACGTATGGGTGCCATCAGATATAAGCGAGGAGCTAATGCGGGGCTTTAATTCCACATCTTTGTCTGTTCATCCTGGCGTCACCAAGATGCATCATGATCTACACCATTAGTATCGGTGGCCATGTATGAAGAGGGATGTTGTTGGATTCGTCGGGAGGTGTTCCACTTCTCAGCAGGTGTAGGCAGAGCATCAGTGACTAGAAGGGATTTTACATCAGTTACCCATTCCCGAGTGGAAGTGGAATGATGTCACGTTGGACTTCATGAACAGTTTTCCGAGGTCACCTCGAGTGAATGATTCATTTTGGGTTTTCATCAATAGGATCATGAAGGTTTCTCACTTCTTCCCGATCAAAGAGACATTCAGTGTAAAAGAGATGGGGTGTTTGTAATTCCGAATGATTGTAAGTCTGCATGGAGTTCAACACTCAATTGTTTCAAACTGGGATGCTTGTTTTACATCTTGAGTCTGGAAAGGGATTTAAAAGGCTTTGGGCACACATGTACTTTTGTGTACAACTTACCATCCCAAGACAGATGGCCAGTCCAAGAGTACGATTCGGGTGCTTTAAGATATGCTCTGAGCATGCATTCTGGATTTTGGATGTTTTTGGGAGAATCATATACCTCTTATGGAGTTTTCCTACAATAATAGATGTCATGTGACTATTTAGATAGAACCTGTTGAGGCTTTGAACAGTAGGTCATGCCAATCAGCTTTATGTTGGTTGGAGGCAGGAGAGGCAACTTTGTTGGGACATCATCTTGTACAAGAGACCACCTATAAGATAGAGTTGACTCGAATGAGGATCGATATTGCACATTATTTTCAGAAGTCTTATGCTAATCAGTAGATATGGCCTCTGGAGTTTGAGTTCTGGGAATATGTATTTCTACATGTCACGTCGAGGATGGGACAGAAGAGGATTAGGGGACAAGGTATGCCTTCGCTGAGGTACGGCGTTCTGTTTGAGGTGTTGGAGAGAGTTGGGTTGATTGCCTATCGGTTGCAGTTACCTCATAGGTACTGATCTACGCATGAATTATTCCACGTTTCTCAGCTCCGACGTTACTTTTCAGACCCATCTCATGAATTTCACCATGAGGAAGTCAACTTGGATGTAGATGAATCTTTCGAGGAGCATCCTATCCGGATTGTCGATCACAGTACAAAGGTTCTCTGTGGCTGGTCTATTCCTATGTTACGGGTGTTATGGCATCATGGGCGAGTACAGGACGAGACTTGGGAGTGGGAGGACGATGAATGATCGCAGTGGCCAATGTTGATCGAGGGTTTTCTTCTACGCCGTGCGTGGGAAATTTGGGGATGAATCTCTTTATAGGGGGAAGTTTGTAAGAACCCAGATCTTCTTTTCTAGTATGTATTTCCTTTTTCTAGATTTTGGAGAAAAGGGGAGTTTCTGGATATTTTTTAAGTACACGTCGTGTACTTCATTGCAACATGAGGCCGTGTGCTTGCCGTGTCATGGCCACACACATGGTCGTGTGGGGTGATGTGGAGGCCGCCTAAAGCGAAGTACGGAAAGGGAATGTACAAACCATGTACATAAAAAGTACACTCCATGTATTTTCTTTTTTTTCATTAAATGGATCGAGGTCACGTCTAATGGGCAGGGTTGTCTTCTTCTTTGAGTGAAATGTCCAGGAGCACATGTACGATGCTGAGACTTCCCTGAGCCCCCGATCGCACAATCGTTATCTGAATCCACTTCCTTCGATTACATTGGAATCATAACTGTACGGTCATCCTTCTTCTAGAGAAACTTTTTCCAATTCTTCCACTTTTCTATGTTATTGTGGGTTGAATGTTTTATGATTTTTCATATATCTATGATTTTATAAGGAGATTAAAGTATCGGGGTTCAAGTATATTGATCTCTTAACCCTTAGGTAGGTGGTTTGTGCCTTTCTGTAGAAATTATTTTAGTTTTATGAGAAACTTTTCCCAATACCCTTGAACATGGGTATTGCACACTTACAATCTTGCCCTTATTGTTTTCATAATTTTCTTTTATGCCTGAGTAGAGAGTTTTGGTTGTGAATAGGGTAATTAGATGTGCTTTGGACGTTTTGACCATGCATGTTTTTCCTGTTTTGTCCTTTGGGTCTTCTTTTCCTTTTAGGTTGATGTTTCCTTTCCCATGCCTAGTATTGTAGGATAGAGTGACCTTTTTTCTGACAAGTTGTTATGTTTTAGATTTCTAGACATGTTGTTCTTGAATTTTACATTGGACCTTACACAATTCTATGCTTTCTTGACTTACAAAGGGCTGTAAGAACCAGATGTATAGACAATAGAGAGAATTGACATTGAGGGATTCTCTAGATTGTCCTTATAATTATACGATGCGAGGGCACTGGGGGAATTGAAATTGAGTGATTACCCATAGTGTATGTAGTTCCTCGACACGAGCCAAATGGGGAATTGATGTTGAGTGATTCCCCAGAGATCCTTTAAAGTGATACGAGACTATAGGTAGAATTGATGATGAGTGCTTTCCTAGGGAGTCTATACTTTATCTAAACCAGAGGGGTGAGACTGTGTGCGCTGCCCAGAGGATTGCATGTACTTGATAGGTAACACTGGAGGGTATATGATGTGGGTAAATCCAAGAGGGATACCTATTGTTTTATTTGTTGTGATATTCCATGATGTGGGGTGTTTTTAATGCTTAAACTATGTATTGTTTTCTGCTCAATGATTCTTTATTTATTGCTTTCTGTACTTTTACATGTCATATATTCACTGACTATAAGGCATAGATCTTCGGGTGGATTCCTACTAGTATTTAGTCCCACACCCTGTTTGGTCCATGCTTTTGAGACCAAACAGATTATATTGATGCAGTTATAGACAAGGGAAAGAGCCCTTCGACTTCAGGTAATTTATTTCATTGGAGCTGGAGAGCATGGGACCATGTCAAGGCTTGCGATGCTAAGGATTTTCTCATATTTTTTTCTTTTTTACATTGTTTTAGTATTGTATTCAACATTTTTACTTGTTTGGATGTTTTCCTTGACATAAATGTATCATGCATCATTTATATATATTTATGCTCTAGTTGTTTCTCTATCAGTCTTCTGTTGTTTACTATTGTTGGATATTTACTGCTTCCACTATTGTGTGTTGTTTACTTCCACTGTGTACTCTTCCAATGAGGGAATATTTTACACACCATCAAACCCAAGGCCCTTGATTCTAGTAGGTAGCCTATGGCGTTCGGGAAAATGCGATTGAGGCCATGCGACCAACTAGGTATGGGGTCCCTCTGGGTGGATTTCAGAACTGGGGCGTTACAAGAGGCGTACCGCCTAGATCTTTTCTCCCCCCAGATGCACTACCTACACGATGTTTTTCATGTGTCATATATGAGTAGGTATGTTAATGATTCAACACACATCATTGACTGGGGGAGCTGGAAATTGATGATTGGGCGGTGTTTGTAGAGTTCTCGGTGGAGATAGAGGATCCATAGTAGTGGGTCCCTCATGGACAGTCAATTCCCCTATTGTGTGTTTGATGGCATCATAGGAACGTCCACGAGATCACAAGGGAGAGGGAGGCTGAGATTCGTGCTCAGCACCCCCAGTTGATTGATTTTGTTTTTTTGATTATCGGGACGTAAATACCTAATGATGGGTGAATTTAATGTCCTTGAATTTTAGTGTAATTTTTTTAAAAAAAATATATGGAATTATTTCGAGACTAGGACATACGACAACACATGATTCAAATGCCTAAGGTTAATTTAGTGTAATTTTGAACGTATTTTAATGTATTTTTATTAAAAAAGTGATTGGGTTTTTTTAAATTTTGAACACGTGGTTGGATCGAATGTCTGAGGGAACCGTTGAACATGAAATGATGGGATTCTTTTAGGACATTACATAAACTATAAAGGGTCGGAAAGAAATGTTAATTTTTTTACGAATGGGGAAAAATAAAATAACATAAAATGTAATTTAATTTTTTTTCGCACCATTGAGAAGAGGATGATGGCGCTGCTATGTGGCGGAAAGGTGTGTTAAAGGAAACACATATTGGCCTATTTTTGTGCAATCATAATAGCTACATTGTTTCATAAATGAAATAGCGTACCCCCGCAACTTCACAACAAAATAGAAAATCAGCAATGTGTTTTCATTTAATAACACATTGGGGGATAATCATTTTTGAGAATTTCTATGGAAAACGTCGAAACTCTCTCTCCCTCTCCCTCTCTGACGAAAAACACTATCATCGAATGCTAGTTGGATGGATTTTAGAGGCGATAAATGGTAACAAATCCATGAATCGATGATCAACATCAAATTTTGAACCCCGAAAAATGGAATGCTTGTGTAGCGAACATCAAATTGAGGTAGAGATTTATTTTTATGAAAATTCTTCCTCGTTCTTCATTATAAATGGTGAAAACTTCTCAACCCACGAACATATTGATCCTAAGATTGCTTGTTCGTTAAGGAGGTTACTTTTTGGGGGGTTTTCCACTGGTTTTAATTGTTATTGATTGAACATCATCTATGAATCCCCCCCCCTCAGTTTTTAAATTATATTGTGGAGGGTGTGGGGTGACATGAACAAGGAATGACCCCTCTATATGGATGTTCTTTGTGAACAGATTTCCAAGTTAGTGGCAAGCCAGATTCATGGACACTGTAAGGAATGATGCATTCCTAGGAGGTCGTAGGTATAAGTGTTGTAAACAACATACCATTGGTGTGTATCCAGTGGTCCGCCAATGATTCTACCGACAAGGAGGCAAGACGCGGTAGCAATGTCAACCACAACAACAGCAGTTCTATGTAATGGTGTTCATGATCTTGGGACAGAACATCGACTGGTCCCACAGCGTAGCTATGTGATCATTACCTGGAAGTCAGTCATTACTGGTCGTGCTTCATGGAGGGGGTTTTGTGGAAACTATCGGGTCCCTAGTGAACACCCCCAACCCACTCCAATATGGGCCAAGAATCTCTTGGTGGGTCACCCTCCTACCAATGGGAAGATTCAAACCCATGCGATCATGCCAAACCCACGTTGATGGGCCAGACACGCACCGGAGGGCCGTTTTGTATGAGACCAGGTATCCTGGCGACCTAGCTGGCTTGACCTTCGGTCAAGCTTGGTCGAGTCCAGCGAGTCCTAATGGGCCTGACCAACTGGGCAGGCCAGACCAGACAGACCCAGACCCGGGTCGGATCCAGTCAGGTCAGTCAAATCAAAAAGGGCATGCGGGGCCCCCAGACTGGGTTGGTCGGGTCAGTCTGACTGGGTCAGGCCAATCCCAGTCTCAACAATGCCCTACTTTACTAAACTACAACAACTTGCGAAATGGGGGTCCAATTGACACACCACCTCCAGCATGTGGACCCTTGGGATGCGGTAGTCCTTATGAGATACTATACATGAATTTTAACCGAAGATGGCATATAGCTGGGTCGGATCGGAATTGAATCAAACTGGGCCTTTTTAAAAAAAATGCCCATATCTTACAGACAAGGCGTCCATTCGACGCACCATCATTTTTGTTGTTACCCTTATGATTGTACTATCCTTTGTGTTACACTATTTGGTACTTTTTAGAGATTGAGATAAATCTTGTGTATTGAGAATTAGTACTTCCAAAAATAAATTGTGTTAAGTGCGGGAACCTAGTAGCTGGTTGTGACTTGAATAATGAGGCCGACCCTTCATGGATCTTCAGTAGTGCGACCCATTACAGATCACCATGAGAGCCAACCTTCATAGATTAGTAGTGGAGAGAATCTTGATGGATCAATTATAGAGAGAGCCTTCATAGATCAGTTTTAGAGAGATCTTCTGTGGATCAGAAGTAGAGTGAACCTTGGTGGATCAGTACTAGAGTGAACCTTCTTGGATCAGTAGTATAGTGACACTTTTTGGGTCATCAGTTGAGCAAACCTTTTTCGATCAGCATGAGTGTGACACTTTATAGGTCAATACCAGAGTGAAACATCATGGATCAGCATGAGAGATAGACCCTTCATGGATCATCGTGAGAGTGAACCTCCCTGGATCAGCATGAGAGTAACACTTTTTGAATCAGTAGTAGTGCAACCATTTATAGATCATCATGAGAGCAGCCCATCATGGATCAGTAACAGAGCAACACTTCATTAGTCTGTAGTAGAGAGACCATTTGTGGATCAATTGTAGAGCCTCTAAAAATAATATGATGATCAATATTTATGACTAAACAGATTTACATCTATACATGAGTTATACCTAGTGTGAGATGTGTCTTTTTCTTAGGGCATTACATTGAGATCATGCTTTATGTTATTCTTTCTTTGTGGATTTATTTGAGACCCGAGTTGTTCTGGGGGTCCATACTGAGTATTGTTATTATCACCCATGCACAGTCTTCACCCAAACCCAATGTGACTTGTCCATATGACAATCATCTTTATCTCGGACATTGGGGATCCATGCAAGATAGTGCACAAAGATGGATTGATAGATGTGGTGTGCTGGACTGATAGTCCACAGAGAGATGTACCTACCATTCAGGTAGGATCCATAGTGGATGACCTACAGATAATTTACATCTTTATTGTACATTCCTTTTAGTTGGTCTTGTATTCTAGAACATTTTACATTCTAGAGTACTTGTGCTTGTGGTTAGTTCTAGTTTTAGCTTATTTTCCTCAGTATGGGATGCGTGTGTCTGTACAGATTGAAAGGAACTTCATTCCATTTTTGTGGAATGCCTTTTTTGTTTTAGTCACGATCCCTTGGCCTATGGATTGAATGATTTGGGTAGTCAAGGAATGGAACCTTGTAGATGGTTCGTGACATCAGGTGTATCACTCGTCAAAAATCAAACTCATATTTGATCTGTTTTGGATGTGATCTGATAAACAATCATTTCCCATAAAAATGTGGAATGTGAGCATGTATGAAAATATCATAGTCATAGGGAATGTAAATAAATATTGGTTAAAAGGAATCAATACCATGCCGATGTAGATCCATGGAGATCAATGAATCCCAATTCAGATGATTAATGTAAAAGATATCATCATTCCTATAATCGGATTGGAGGAGGAGACCCATTGCTCAAAGGGCTGACCATATGTCTTTTGGTGGAGGAGGAAAATGAAAATTCATATAAAGGTTTCATTAAGGTAAAAATGTATTTTTACCCCAAAACCTTGGTCGCACAGTTTGGATTCATGGTTTGTAATAACCGTGAAATAACCATTTTGGCATCCGTTACTTCAAAAATAATTTCACACGATTTGAGTTACATGGTTATATATTACATTTCACTAACCTCATAGTGAATATTGTTGAGGTACTACTTATTTGGAACTAGCTATGAAAAATATGCACATGGTTTGGGTAAACCATTATTATCCCATCTGGGTTGTTTTCTCTCCTCTACAATAGCCTTGTGGATTGTAGTTGAGGGCTGTATAGTTTTAGAAAAACCATGTGACCTATTTTGGGAACTGAAATATTTGGTTTTTGGGGTTCGACGCCATCAAAACTAAATGGAGTGCCCCCAAATCCTCCATTTACCTTCACCCAAGTCTGAAAACATCACATTTAAGTGTTCTAACTTCTAGATTTACATTTCGATGCATGGATTTAAAAACATCCATTCCTGTAAATGCCAAAAGGTTTAATTACATTAGATTTTCGATCATTTTCAAATAAGGGTCCTTAAAATGGATATAGCTATATAATATCTATATTTATATAAATTTGATAAATATTATTGTTTACATTAGATACATAATTTAGACCAGTATTGAAAATTGGACATCGAAAATTATTCGTATCGTACAAGAAACAATATCATTCCTATAAAAGGTGAAAGGGGTGAAATCATATCAAATATTAATTTTCCATAATTTATATAATGGCATATATATCACAAACATTAATTCAAATTATCCATAGTACCTTCCATTGAAATCATAAGAGAGAAATGAATCCCATAACATCATGAGGTTGTAGCTCATCGTACACACGAGTGACGTTATTATATCCCCCACAGAATGGAAAGTATTAAGGTATATCTAATATAATATTAAGAGTAGTATAATAATTTTATAACTATAATATTAATATTTTAAATATATCCTTACATCATTCCTTAAAAGTGGTGATGGAAAATGAACACCATCATTTTACGAAGTGGTAGTCTGCCTTAATCAATATCGATGAATTTTTTCCCATTTAATAGAGGAGGATATGGATAAATATTATTTAATAAAAATAATAAATTATAAGTATAATATCGACCCTAGTATTACAAAATTTAAAGTGTTAATTCATAATTGAAGGTGTAAAATGAAAAGAAAAAATTAAAGTGCTTTGTTAATACAATTACCTTCTCTAAGAGTAACGTCCTTCAGATCTATTCTTTAGGATCATAGGGTTGGTCTTTTTGTAGGAACAACATTTCTAGAATGTATTTATGGATTTTTGGGATATATTAATTTATTTTTTTGGTCGAAAAAATCTTCTTGTAGGATTGAATAATTGAATGGAGGTAGTTACTATTTACACTTGGGGAAAGCGAACCCACATTGAAATTACATGGAAATTTAGGAAAAGAATCAAAAATGATAAAGTCGTTAACATGAAAAAAGAATCCAAATAAACTTATGTTAAAAATTTGGATAGGATAAGGTTTAAATATTTATATACAATAAGATTTTTATAGGTTTTGTGTCATTTTAAACCATATCTTCTTAGTTTAATGCCCTGGTAATCCCATTATGACATCAACCATGGTAAGTAATTTTATCTGTGTTAAGTATTCATTTTGTAAAAAAATTGGCATTATAATATAATATTTTTAAAAATATTTAGTACATTTTCCCTAATTAAATTCATATAAGTGTAATAAATCAATTTAAAATTTTACAAGTTGACGCGATGAAAAATAAGGTTTCCAAAGAGAAAATTCTCATAAGTATTGAAGGCTTTAATAGAAAATTTTAATATCAAATTTATTCCACTAACATAATATTTATTTATTAAAATACTATTTAACTCTTTTTACTTAAACAAAATTAAAATATAGTTTATGTTATTAATAATTTAATCAAAAAAAGAAATATTTCAGTAAATGTTTATAATTTTTTTCTATTTATCAAAAAATGAAATTTCTCATAATAACCGCAAAAAATCTGCCTAAAATATTTTTGATATTATTATTTTAAAAATGATGTAAAATTTAATTGAAAATATCTTAAATTGATATAATTTAATTTTGTAATAATTTTGCAAGAAGTTACGAAACCATTTTCTTTGAATAATTATGTTTTTCAGAAAATATTTCGTTCACATTCAAATCATTATAATATTATTTAAAATCAATAAATATAAATTTATTTTATTTTATAAATCCTTAAAATATAAAATTTCATAATTTATTTATTATAATTTATACCGTCCAATTTATACACTAGGATTAAATGGCCATGATTAGATAATAATATTTTAATTGAGTTTGATGTTTTGTTTAAACCTTGTGTTGTGTGCATCAAAAAATATTAAAGAGATTGAATTTATTTAAAAAATTAATATAGTGAAATAACTCAAGTTTTAATAATCTATTTAAATAATGGTTTTTCATGTCATACACTATTTTGAATATTAAGTTATAATTTTAAAATTTCAGAGTGTTACAAGTGAGATGGTAGTGTTGTGGTGATGTCTTGGAATAAGATGAAACATGGAATTGGTAGATGTGGGGTGGTTGTGTTATTTACATCGTTACCTATGTAATTAATCTTAAATTATATAAATTAAATGTGTGGGAAAAAATTAAATAATTGTAGGCTGAAATTAATGTGTGGTAATTTCCATAAATGATTTGAATGAAAAATTAATGGGAGTTGTAATGAGAACTGAAATGGATTAGAACATGGGAGATAGTGAGAACTAAATAATTCTGGAAAAGGTGGAACATAAAAACTGGATGAGGGATTTTATGGCTTATGGGTGTCAGTTGTTTAGTGTGATTAATTTGTAGTAGATGTAGATAGTTGTAGAAGTTATGAGATGTTGTGGAAATTTTAAGATAGTCATTATTTATATTTTAATGAACCCCTTAGTTGGGTGTGGCTTGATATATTTTTAACTTGTATTTCGTTTTATTTATATATATTTCAACCAAAGTTGGAAAGACTTAGAAATATCCAATTGTGCAAGTTCTTGGTATTTTTCCCTAACATACAAGATGCTGGTGAATTGAATTGTTGGCTACCCACATATCTCTTCTCTTCCTTTAATTGTTGTTATGATGATGGGTTGGTGTTAGAGGACTCCAAATGATGATGGGTTGGTGTTTTTGATCTACAAATGATGATGAGGATGTGATGTGTTTTGTGGGTAATGCATTGTTGGAGGTGGGAATAATCATGATTCCTTCACATTAACGTTTGTAAGGATCTGGCCTTTAACATCACATAATCTTGAGTTTTAATTCGTTAAATTATTCTATTATATTTGAGGATATTTTTATGTTTATAGTTTTATAGAAATTTGGTCATAAAACATATATAAAAAACTATATATTACAAGTATGATACATCAACTTAGTATCCATTTTGTCTTCCAAAAAAGTATTTAAAATTAAACATGATTTATTTTCATGATAATTCTTAAAAATTTTCTCCTTGATTACATAATTTTCCCTAATATACCATAAACCGAATTATTCTTTTAAAAATTTAAGGAGGAAAAAAATATCAGTAAGGGACATAAAATATGAATACAAACCATTAGTATTATAAAATATTTTCCATTTCAAAATTATCTTCTGGCTCAAACTGAAAACATTATTACCTATTAAATCAACATTTCTTCCTAATGCTTTTGAGAAAACATTTTATAGGAATTCATAAAAAAACCCAAAATGTTTTAGTCGAAAACATTACAAACTCATGAAATCTTTTTCAAGAAGTTATAATTTTCACCCTTAAAGAGGAACATATACATTCATTTGAACATAAACCCAATAACTTACCTTGTGAAAACATGTGATTTATATAGATATATTTTAATATGTAATTAAATAATATAAGTAACATGGGAAATAATTGTCATCCTTACTTGTGAATTAACCTTATTTCCTACAATAATATAACACTCATAGTTATACTTGACATAACACTCGCAGTTATACTTTGAGTAACCGTCACAGTAACATTTGGAATAACAATATTGTTGACTTCAAACATACCCAACAAATTAGATTGATACCACATAACAACCACTATTGGGTTTAGAATGGAACCTCCCATCATCATAAATAATAACCAAGAACCATATTGTAATCATAACACATGAGTACTTATATCATAAAAAAATCCCTTGAGGAAAATAACATATATTAAAATAATATAGCACATATAAAAAAGGGAAAAATTTTATTGAAAATAAAAATGTAATTATAAAAAGGATGATTTTAAAAATCAATCTTGTATGAAAGAGTTAAAATCCAGTCATGTACAACAAGTTAAGAAAATTTCTTTTGAATTTTTTAAAAAGAATCATTAATGTAGGATGTTAAGATAACATTCCTTACATAAAACATTAAAAAGTTCACTTTCTAAATTTTTTTAGAGAAATTATAAAATACCATTTTTAAAATTTTAAACACCATTCACATACATTCATAAAAATAGGTTTCAAAACATGGACCTGATAGATAATTATTTAGAAAACAAATCATTAAAAAATTTAAAATATGGCTTTTTGTTAAAGAGTCACTTACCATATAACTTAATGTGTTCCTCACTTTTATTTAATGTCCTGTAATATAAAATTAAATTAATTAATTACATATTTTAGAAACATATTTTATTATATTTTATTTATTGATTTCATTTATGTCTATTTTGATGATTTAGAAAGGTCATTTTTTCAGGTCTATGAGGAATAGTTTCATGGTTATTTAACTTGTTTATATTTATCGATGTTATTTTAAAATGGGAATAGTATAATATAAGTGATATTATAAGGAATTAATGCAATTAAATAATTTTAAATGGTCATATATATCATTTTTCATCAAAAAATAAGATCCCTCATTTGGTAAAACAGTAATGATAATTAGTTTTGTTTATTTTGGCGGGTTTTCAATCCAACAAGAAATAATTTCATTTTATTTATTATCATTTCTAGATATAATTAATAGAAAATGAAACACATTATAATATTACTATTAAAATATAATTTAACCATAATTATAGTTTTATGACCATCCTTTATGGAATTAATGAAAAATGAAACATCATATCCACATAGATAGTTAATCCCTATGATTTAGAAATTGGTTTTGATTAATTGAATAAGAGTATAGAGAAAATTGAGGGATGGAATATATTAAATTATAAATAAAACATTATATTGTTTATATTATAGTTGATTTATTATCCATTTACTGATTAATGAGGTGCAGAGAAGGAATAAGTAGTAAATAAATTAATATAGGTGTTTTACGAAAGTTAGCTATTGAATATCACCTCCATAAAGGATCCCTTAAGGAACATAATACAGTTCTTTTGGTGAGGAAATGACCTTTAGAATATTTCTTGGGAAGTTTATTAGAGGCCATGGTGACTATGGTGGATATAGAAGGCTCATGGTGGTTAATTCAAGTGATGGAAGGGGTTTCCTTTTATAATTGAGTTGAGGAGTGCATTATGAAAGTCTCAAATAATTAAAATATAATATGAATATTATAGGTCCAAATAATTCTGAATATCCCTAAAATTCATAGGGGATGTAATTTAAGACCATATAATATCTCTTATGTCCTTATTTAATAGTTTTATTACTTTTTGTAATTTAATAAAATATTATTTTCATGACATATCATTATTTTCTAGTTTCATATTATTCATTACTATAAATATAAATATATAAAAATTAATGAAAAAATTAAAAAAAATAATTATATTATATATTATAATTTCATAGTTATTTAAGTGACTTTTTTATCACCTTGAATATCTCAAATTATAAAAATTTTAAAATTTTTAATATCATTTATTTTATTTTTGCATGATTTTAAAATTTCTCGATCATCGATATGAATGTATTTAGAGTAAATATTTTTTCCCAAAAATGAAAAAAAATTAACAAGATAATTATAATTATTTAAAAATAATATTTATGGAAAATAATAACTTTTTTATGACCACATATTTAAAATGTTAAACTTTTTACAAATTATAGTGTGATAAGATTGACGTTTTTTAAAATAAAAAACTATAACAGACTTAATGTTAAAAAGTAGCTCCAAAGGTTTATAAATTCGACCAATAGATTATTTTGGTTTTACAGTACTCATAAAATAAAATTGGTAAAAGTGTAATGGTAATTCTATAATATATATAATATTATTTTTACCCTTAATTTCCTCATTTTCCGAAAACGGGTTAATAAAAATTATTGAGTTTACAATTCGTATTGTCCAAAAATAAACCAAAACTATTCAATAAATATTTACCTTAGGATTATGTATATGGAGTCCATTTTTAAAAATTAAAAACAGATAATTGAAAAATTTTACATTAAAATTAAACAGGTAAAATTCAATGAATAATAGTTTTTCTGAAAATGTCATTTTAGAATATAAAATATTTTAGTACATGATTTAAGTATAAAATAAATTTAAAAAATCATAATGGGATTATTTTAAAATAACAATGGATAATTAAATTTTAAATCTAATTCAAAACATAATTTTACCATGAAAATAATATAATGTTATCAAAATAGAACTATGATTTTTTATTTTTTATTGAAAAATTAATATTTTCCTTAAATTATAAAAAATTCATCCTGAGATAATTTTTTCATTAATATACAAAATATAAAGTTAATTTTGTCAAATTTATATTCCAAAAAATCCAAAAATTAATTATAATATTCATTCATGAAAAGAAATAAAACCCATTTTGAATAAAACTAATTTTAAAAAACTGGAATTACTATTTTATATTATTATTTTATAATAATTTATCAATACATTAATATTGTGTTGGATAGTTATATTTATTTAATAAATATTTTATTCCAATTCATACACACTAATTTAACAATTAGGTTATAATGTTTTAATTTGAGTAATAAAATTAATTTGTTCGTTTATTCTCAATGAGGTGTATCTTTTATGCTATTGAACATATTCTTTAATTTTAAAAACACTAGATGTTATATTCACCCCCTTTAATAAATTCTTTCCACAAATTTTAAAATTGGGATAAACAACTATGGGCTTAAATTTTCCAAATACATTTTTTTAAATCCCTCATCATAAAAAGGATTAATAAAACATTCAATTTATAAGAGATAATAAATATGATGTCTTTCTTAGATAACACATACTAGTTTTCCATATAGAAAAAAGGTTATTGAGAAGAAAAATGACTCCAAAGGAATTATAGATAGTGATTAAGAACATGGTCATGAGAACTTGATCTTGTATAGGTCTAAATTCCAAAATTTAAAAGCATAATGTTTCTTCTTTCAATATTAATGTATTACCTTATCATGGAACATAAGTAAATATACATAATGGAAAATAAGAAATTCGTTCATTATGAAATATCTAAAACAAACTAATCTTTTAAACCAAAATATTATTATGAATACTTCATTCCTAAAACACTATAATATTCTTTTGTATATAAAAAAATGCAAAAAGGAAAAAAATATATACCTTCTATCATTAAAAATTAACCAAAAAATTATTTAGTACATGATAAGAGAATTCAAAAAATTAATTATTCTCCAAAAATCAAAAAATTATTGGCCATATAATTCCACACAAATATTCTTAAATAATATTGAAACCCATAATCCTAGAATAATGTATCACATAGACATCCAAGATAAATTTATCTTCAAATTAAATCAATCACTCTTAAAGTATCATACCAAAAATCTAATTTCCTAAATCACATAATCTCCATGATATGATAATTATTTATATAAATAATATGAATTTATATAAGAAAAACTAAAATCGTGTATATACCAAAAATATAATTCAACCATTATTCCTAAAATAAAATCCTATAGTATTTTTCACATTAATTGTATAGAGTTATCAAAATAAAGAAAATATTCCAAAAAACATTAATCACTTGATCAAGAAATAAACATCCAATCCATTATTTATCTATTTGATAAAACATATGTTATAAATATAATCGAAACCTTTATCTGTCAAATAGAATAAGTAAAAATAAAATTTTATTTTAACTTATAATTCAGGTAGTCTAGTGGTAGGTGAAGCACCCATTCTTCCCCTTATTTGTGGGTTCAAAATTTGTTGCCTTGACAGATGTGATGGGTTTTCACATGACCTGTGGTTTGTAATTTTTTTTTTCTAAAAGTCTAATTCGTATGACATTCCTAGAAAATTGAGAAATGTTCTAAAAAATAACCACAAAAACTATAAACTCAGAGGATATCTAATACCTTTCATTTTGAATCCCATAGAGTAATAACACATAATTATCTCCATATTAAATATTATATATACCATAAAGGTTATAAATAAATTTAAAAATATTACAACAAAAATAAAATATAATTCTTCCCCAAATTATTTTCTCACATGCCTAAATCAAGGGTTACAAATAACTGAAACTCAATAAATGTATTTCAATCTACACCCATTATCAAAATAGTATTAATAGTTTTAAACATTTCATTTTCCTTAAATAAACAAGAACTCTTAAATAACATTTAGGTAGACATTGTAATGAATCATCATTCTTCATAGTCCCTCAAATATGGTTTTCCATATTTTTCCTTAATACTTATTTTCTATAATAAAAATCATGAACGATTTCTTAATATACCTCAATCTCAAAACAGGATTCCAAAAATAAAGCACACCTATCAAATGTCAATTGCAGTTTCATCATCATTAATTGTAATAGAATTAGGTATTGCTAATCACACACACATATATATATGACCCTTCTAATCACAGTTATAAGCCTTATTCCTAATACATCAATATGCATAATGAAAATACTCCCCACATTTAAAACATTTAACTTTTAACTTGGAAGTAACTTATTTAAATTTAATGGAGTCAAGTGAATGCTTTGTTTTCTTTTGGATGATTATTTATTTATGGCCTCATTTAACACGTATCAAACATCTTGTCATAGTTTGTGAAAATATTAATATGTGAGTCTTTCCAAATTATTTACACATTGATCATTGAATATATTTACCTTTGTGATCACTATCACCCAAACATCCTATGGAATTCAGTTATCTCTTATTTTATGCATTGGGAAACATGTCAAGGTTCAAGTCATTAAAAATTAATCCTGATAGAATGTTTATAATTACCCCAATACGTCTCATTTTAGTTCCCATTTTTCTTGTTTTCTCATTTTGAAAACCATAATATTTTACTTTAAATTCCTTATTACATCGGAGTCTAATGGATTCATCCATTTACTAATAACAAAAAGGTAATTATAATAATATCAATAAAATCATCATATACCATCTTAGGAGGAAAAAACACACTAAGATATCCTTATTAATGTTATCTAATACTCATTAAAGTTATCTAAATTAAAAATGTCTATTCCTACATTTCTAACCATTATAGTTATTTATTTCCTCTAAAATATGATTAAATAACATCCCATCCACTAAAATTATCCAAACAGGCCTCTAAAACCAAATTTAATGTCTTTTCCATAATCATATCATAATCATGAGTTTTAAGTGAAGATATATTCTTTTAAATTTGATGATATGTTATGGTTTTGAGTAATATAGAATCATGTTATTAATCTTAGATAACAAACTTGTATATTATAAGTATGATAAATTAACTCGGGGTAAATATTTCCTTAAAACAAAAGTATTTAATATAAAATATTATTTTGTTTCATGATAATTCCTCAATATTGTATCCTTAATATCATCATTGTACCTAGTTTCAATTAAAAACTGTTAATTTTTTTAAAAAAAACATAGGATGTTAAAAAAGTCTCAATTTGTGAAATAAAATAATTAAATAAACAACTAGTCATATAAAAATTTATCTTTTACAAAATATACCTTGGTCTCAAAATAAAAATTTGCATACCCATTAAATCACCATTTTATAATGATATTCAAAAAAATTATTATCAAATGAAAAATAAAACATCTACTGGTATATTTGAAAATATTATAAACTTATGAAAACATTTCCAATAAGTTATATTTTTTTACCATAAATAGTAACATATACATTCCTTTGAATATAAACCCCATAAATTACCTTTTTTAAACATGATATTTTGAAGAAAAATATTAAGCATAAAATAAATCATATAACTTTCATAGGGAAATAATTCATACTTTCTTATGATGTGAACGTTTTGGATATGATAAAATAACCCTCAAAATTATACTTCACATATCACTCATGTTTATTCATGGATTAACAATCACAGTTACATTTGGAATAACCATACAATATAATTCCAACATACCCAATTCATTAGAGGGATATCATTGACCCAACTATATTGTGCATATAAAAGAACCACCTATTATTATAAACAACTCCCATGAACTATAACATTTTCATAAAACATGAGTACTCACATCATGAAAACATTTATTGTGGAAAATCACTTATTTTAAAGGAATTTTGTGGACATACATATAAATATATTTTCCATGGAAATAAAAATTTAATATTTTAAAGGAAGCATTAAATCATTAAGAATTAATTAAATATAAAAAAAATACACATGATATATAAGTTAATAAACATTTTTTTTCTTTCATACAAAGAAATTTTAATGTAGGATTTTTAATGGAATGTCTCTTAAATAAAACGATGAAAACATCCCTTAATGAAAAAATTATAGAGAAATTTTAAAGATATAGAACTAAAATATTAATTTAATATAAATTAATTCATAATTTTTTTAAATACATGGAAATAAATGAGAAATATATTAAAAATAAATCTTTATAACATTTAAAACAATGTTTTTTAGTTAAAGAGTATCTTACCTTTTGTAAAAATGTGTTATTGACATAAAATTAATTTCATTGATAATAAAATTATATATATTAATTAAATCATTCCAAACCTATTCCACGTATATTATATTTACTATTTTCATTTATTACCATTTCTATGATTTATAAAGATCAATTACTACATTCCATGAGCAATCGTTTCATGGTTTCATTGTTAGATAACTTGTTTTTATTTATGGATGTTCCTGTAAAATAGGTATAATACTAAAGAAGATAAATTATAAGGTATTAATGATCATCCAAAATATCAAGTGGAAATATATATCATTTTTTCTTCATACATGAGGATGATTAATTTGATAAAATGTTAATTATTATTGTTTAGTTTATTTTAGATGTTTTTACGACCAACATAAATTAGTTTCATTTAACTAAATATTAAGTATATATATTAGTTATAGAATATCAAATATGTTATCATATGAATATAAAAATCATATTTAACCCTAATAATATTTTTATGACCAGCCTTAAAGGTGGTAATGAAAAATAGAAACTCATTATCCATGGCGATGGTAAATCACCATGACTTGGACAATGGTTTTTTCATTGAATAAGTGGATATGAGAAAATGGTTGGATAGAATATATTCCATTAGAAATATAAAATTTTATTATATAAATTATTCTTGATTTATTATTCCTTTATGGATGAATTTGGAAAATAGAAGGTAGAATAATAACATAAATTAAGAGAGGAGTTTTAAGAAAGTTACATCTTGAATATCACCTCCTTGAAAGATCTCATAAGGAACCTAGAATTAATCTTTAGTTTAGTATAGATACGGTGTAATTTTGAAAATTAAGTATATAATAGAATTTAATAGAGGATGGTACAACTATAATGCTCTAGGTGGTGAAGTGGAGTGATGTAAGGGGTCACATTTATAATTTAAGGGAGGGGCACTTCAAGAATTTCTGAAAATATTAAAATATACTAAGACTACTCTAGAAAGTAATAACTAAAAAAACCCCTAAATACATATGGGATTGAATTATAAATCATACATTATCCCCTATGACATTATTTAATATTTTTTTTATATTTTTAATAAATTAATGAAATATTATATTCATTAAATTTCGTTATTTTTACCTTTGATACTATTCATTACTATGACATCAAAAAGATCAAAAAAGTGTAAAATTGAAAAAAAATTATTTTATTATATACTAGGCATATAATAGTTATATAAATAATTTTTTATCAAATTTAATATCTAAAATCAAATTTATTATTATATTATTGTTATCATTTATTTCAATTTTATTAATTTAATCACTACAACATCATTGTTGGGAAATACATTAACGTAATTATTTATTCCCTAAAAATTAAAATTAAATTACTATAATAAATATAAGTTTTTTATATTTCATTATACGATAAAATTTCTAACATATATTTTATTGGAACAGATATTAAAAAATTATACATATTAGATATAGTAGTGTGAAAAGTTTGACATTTCATAAAAATAAAATACTATAAGGGACATAATGTCAACCAAGTGGATCCAAAGAAACCTAAATTCGTCCCATGTAATATTTTGGTTGAAAAATAATTTTACAATAAAATTTGTAAAAATTTTAAGGCAATTGGATAATATTTATAATATTATTTCCCCCATAATTACTCTATTTACCCTTAACCATGATAATAAAAATTACTATGTTTACAATTCATATTTTCCAAAAATAAAAGTGGCCTATTTAATAAACATTACACATCAAATTAAAAATATGTAATCCATATTTCAAAATTCAAAAAACATATTTGGGTGAATTTAATTTAAAATTAGATTGAAAAAATGTAATGACACACCGTTTTTTAGAAAAAAAGACATTTTAAAATATAAAATATTTTTATACTAAATTTTTGAATAAAATCTATTTAAAAACCCATAAATGAATTATTTAAATTAATAACCTATAATTATATTTTAAAAATAATCCAAAACATAATTTTATCATGTAATTAAATAGTGTTTCCAAAATAAAAATAGTATTTTTAAATATTCATTAAATATATATTTTAAGAAAATTCTCTAATGTTTATCCAAATAAAATTTTTACTTGATAAAATGAAAAATAAAATTATTTTGTTCTAGTAAAGATTATAAAACATCAAAAAATTAAATTTAATATTCATTCATGAAAAGCAAGAAAAGTCATTTTGAAGTGGACATGTTTTTGACCATTAGAAATTTTATATTATATTTTTATTTTATAATCACTTACCAATATCTTAATATTGATTTTGAAATTAGTATTTATTTAATAATTTAGTTATTCTCATGGATACCCACTAATTTAATTGATAGATCCATACCATTTATGGAGTCATGTCGTACATTTTTTCAGGTACTTTTTTATGTTTTTAAGTCCCTTTGATTTGGAGTTGTGGATTGGGGTGCATTTGGGTGAACATCTAAGGAAAACTAAAAGATAGTGGGTTGTGAACTATTTGAAAAAACAATGCGACCAAACCATGCCATGCATGTGAAACTTGACAGAGAGGTCTGCACGGTTTGCAAATGGTTTGATAAACTATGCGAGAAAACTATAACTATCATGCAAAATTGAATAGTGGAGTCCGCATGATTGGCGCAGGGTTTACCCTAAATATCTTCCTCTGACTTGGAAAATATTTACATTGGATTTTAATTCTGAAATTCCATTTTAAAATCATTTGAAAACCCATGACTTCTATATTTTCGACCTTGACCCAGAATTTGATATTTCTACGTTTTTTCGTAGCCTCTTAGAGTGATTTAAAGGTGATCCGAACAAAATTATATGAGATCAAAAGCCCGGATTGAAGATATTATCTCTTCCCAGTAAGTGGATTTTATCATGTTCCTTCTTCTATTCATTCCCCTCACTTTCCTTGAACTTTTCCTGTAATATTGACACCTTTTTTCATAGATCTAAACCTATGATTTAAGATCTAGATCTATGATTTTAGATCTAGATCCATATTTGAAAGATCAGGATGCATTTGATCATAATTTTGGTTTTAGGGATTTATATCCAAAGCATGATCGACAATGTTGTGCCACATAGATTTTGTGGATTTCCATTGGGCTTACAACCATCAATAAACTGACGTAGGTGTTCTAAATCTAACTCTCATATTCATGATTTTTGATATGTGTATGATTTAATGAATTTTCAAGATTCACTTGACAATTGAATTCCTAAATATGAGTTATTAGGGATATGGATATGATTTTGGATTTTCCTTGATGCATAATGATTAATTAATAACAGAACAAACGAAGGGGTTTTAGCAAATTGATATTTCTTTTAGAGATTGATTTTGGGTTAAGATATTGTCTTGTGAAATTGATGTTGAAAAAATATAATCATTCAAAATAATTATTTTTATGTTATGATTTTGTTCAAATATAATTAATTTTGAGAATTATTTATGGTATGTAGATATTTAAAATGGTTAATTAATTGTCAATAATTAATTATTGAAATATTATAGTATTGATTTATTAATTAATTGATTAATTAATTAATGAGTTGTGAGCATAGTTAATTTTTGAATTAACTAACAACATTTGAAATGTTAAACTAATCATTGAATTAGTAAATGAAAAATGTGGAAAATTATTATGATTTAAAAAATTATTAAATGGTTGAGATATTTTGGTTCTATGCATGGAGTCCTAGATCGAATATATGTTGGGAATTGGACATGACATTCCTCCCCAATTGTTATCCAGCTTGAGATTATGTGGTGTTAGGCATGATTCCCTACATCAAATAAGAATTGGAGTTTTAGGCATGATTACCTAAACTCAACAATATTTGTGGTGCTTGGAATGGAAACCTAAAAAAATGATTAATGATAATAATGAATGATCATTCAACTGAGAATTTGGGGCCCAGGCATGAAAACCGACACCAAATGATTTTTTATTATGATTGATTATTTAAATGAGAAAAATAAATTGAAATTGGCACAATGCATCGATTAAAGATTAAATGACAAAGTGATAATTATTTAAATTATGAATTGAATTTTTTTCATTATTAAACTGCATGCACTATTATATGACTATACTCATTTTTGAAACTATTGGTGGTGGCCTACTGAGTTGTACTGAAATCGTATTCAGGCTACCAGATTGACACCCCAGAAGACTTTACTGTTGCAAGACATGATAAGGGCAAGGACGTGGGACAGGTTGCAGTTTGGGATTGATTCACAGGAGAGGGAACCAGATGTTGTTTGCTACCCGTTTGGGAGTTTTTGTGTCATTACATTCAGTTTCATTAGAGACACTTGTCATTTTCATTTTCATATCATGCTTTACCATTCAATTGAATATTGTATTCTATATTATGACTATCATTTGTCCTTATATTGTTTTTGTTATTTATATTTTCTTCCCCACTTGGATATTGTTATTTTCTTCCTCTTGTGTTTTATTCTAACAAAAGATGTTATAGTCTCCCCAAAAATAACGTATGAAACCCTCACTTCAATTAGGAACCCTCTGGCATATGGGGAGGTGCGCTTGTGGGAATGTTGACTACAGGCTCAGGGCACCGTTCAGTGGATCCTTGGTCAAGATTTCACACAGTGGTATAATTTGAGTTTTATTTTCTTCATTTTTTGTCTTATAGTTCTGGTAAAAGGTATATAGGAAACTAGGATGATTTGAAGCTTTGTAATGAGCTTCTTCATTAGATTTTCCAACCCATGTATGGGGGGAAAACTGAGTACTCATGGTGGGACTATTGTGATTGTTGTTTATTGTTATAGTTATATATTATTTCACCTTGGGTAATGTGCTTGTGGTGGGATGTTATATTTGTATTAAAAAGAGTTTAATTTGGATTTGCATCCTAAAGAGGCAAGATGGTTGAGTCTGCATGAATCATTCTTGGCACTCAGGGTTATTATGGAATGCATCATTATTGGAACTCATGGGAAAGTGGGTTATGGGTAATTTTTTGAACCTGAACTGTTTCTCATTGTTGTGAGAGTGGAATTATGATGCACAATGAGAATAAATGGGTGTTTAATGTGAATATTTATTGATGAAATGGGAATTATTAATTAGTTAATTATTTTTATAATTAATTAAATTTAAATAATGTGATTAATTAATAGTTAACTAATTAATGAGAATGAATGCGACCTTGTTAACCAAGAACAATGAGTAGGACGATTAAGGGTAGTGATAAGGCATCATTTTTGACTGTGTGGAAAAAAAGGATAAATGACATGTTGAAACTTGTTGTGTTAGTTTCGTCCATAGCATAAATGTTATAAGGTTTCATTATGATACCTTAAATGTGTGTTTGAGATTTTTGGAGAAATTCCACCATGACACTTGTTGAGGAAGAGACCGAGAGGTATGACCTAGAAGGAACATCCAAACACAGAGCATGACGCACCATTGTTGTAAAATGGGGAGTAAAAAGAATAGTTTCTAGAGAACATCGCTCGTTTCATGCAATTCCTAGAGGGTGACCTAGGGCGGGTTTAGAAATGCATGTATGAGTTGACAAGGGAGTTTTAGATGCATCAACCTCCTACTTTTACTGGAGAGGGTGGAATTGAGGGAGCTGAATTCTAGGTTTAATCCATAGAGATGCTAAATGAACATTTGGAGACATCGGTTGGGATGAGGGACAAGTTGGGTGCTTATATATTGTGGGCTTATGGTGATCACTAGTGTGAAATTAATGTACAATCTGGACAGACTGATGATATGTTATGGAAGGACTTTTTGGAAATGTTATTAGAGCACATCTATCTTGACACGTTAAGGCAAGAGAAGGATTCTGAGTTTATGCAACTGACACAAGGTTGCATGTCCATAATAGAGTACTCTGAATATTCCATATATTTTCAGAATTTTTCACTAGATTTGGAGGTAGATGAGGCATATATAGAAGAAAGATTTCAGGACGGACATAAGATTGAAATTAAGTCCAATATGAATATCTTTAGGCTGATGAAATTTTCAGAAGTGGTTTTGCATGATCTCATTTTAGAGTGAAACCTGAATGAGGCTTCCAGTACTTATCAAGTTGATGGTTGATTAGGGAGTGTTCCTTCCAATAATATGAAGCATCGTCATGAGAATCATAGTCAGGCCATGGGAAAGCATGGTGGACAGCCATGAGGAATAATTCTGCATGATCGTTTTCATATGCTTTTCCAACAGTGCGGTATGCATGGACACAATCATAAACATTTTCCTCGACCACCCATGGAGTTCTAGTTTTGTGGCCATATGTGATGCATTTAGATGTTCTACAGGAAACAACGGCATGCTGGTGCTGAGGGAGAAGCTACTCAGATTCAAAGTGCATGAAGTGGATCCTCTATAAAAAATAGGTCTGGTAGATGGAGTTATACTGGAAGTGGTATTAGAGTAAGTGGACCTGGTGCATCAGAGTATGAGTGCATGTATCAGCAGAGTGGGGATACTGAGGGGAGTCAGAAGACACCACAAGGAAGAGGGGAAAGACAGTTACATGCATTACAGCATACACTTATAGAGAATGTGTCTTTTCCATCTACAATGATAAGTACTATTCTAGATGTTTCTACTTTAGGAAATCTCTTTCTTGACAATGGTTCCTCTCATTCCTTTATATATGAAAATCTTGTTAATGGATTGATCCAGGAGGTGGATTCCATTAGCAGGGCGATGAATTATGATACACCATTGAGAAAATTGCTTATGGATATTTGTTTATTCAAGGTATGTTCACTAGATATCAGATATTATCCTTTACTTTGGGATATATATGCCTTTGATATAATGGTATTTGACCAGATTATGGGTTTGGATTGGCTAGTTGCATACTGATCCCACATAAATTGTTACTTCATGATAATGACCTTTTCATCTCCCATGACTACCCAGTATGTTCACCGTGGAAAATGGGATATCAATGTAGGTAGATCTGGGAGATTTAAGTGACAACTAGGAGATCTCACGACCTATGTTGCTAGTATTTTCCTGGATGGTAGGATTTTTATGAAATATTTCCTTCCACCAGCAGTAGAACTATTTCAGGATGTCATTCCTAATGTCTTTTATGGGTCGAGAGAGATGTCGAATTCACTATTGAACTTATGTAGGGGCTGAGCCGATATCTATTCCACCTTACAGAATGGCATCGACTATGCTTTGAGATCTTCGAACACAGTTGGAAGAGATTTATGTTAATAGGATTAACTATTCTAGTATATCTACTTGAGGATCACCTATATTTTTTCCAAGGACAGCCAACTAGAGTTTATGCCTATGTGTCGATTTCCATAAGTTGAATAAAATTACTATGAAGAACATATATCATCTATCACGTATTGATGATATATTTGACTTGATTAAGGGGGATAATGTGTTCTCAATGATCTATATGTGAGTAGGGTGTCATTATGTGAGAGTTCAAACATATGATATACCAATAAAACCATTCAGAAGTAGGTATGGACTTTATGTTTTTGTCGTAATTCCATTTGGGATAACTAATACTCCAGTATTGTTTGTAGCCTTGATGAACAGAATCATTAGTACATAAATAGATCATTTTGAGGTGGTGATTGTGGATGACATATTAGTGTACTCTAAGACTCATGACGATCATGCTCAATATCTTCAAATAGTCCTAGGTACATTTAGAGAGCATCGACAATATTCCATGCTATCTAAATGTCAGTTTTGGATTGATTGGGTACACTTTTTGTAGAACATCATCTCTAAATAAGGTGTTGTAGTGTAAAAATGAAAAGTACAGACAGTGATTTCTTGGGAGTATCCCAATAATGTTTTTTATATTCAAATATTTTTTTGATTAGCTTGTTATTATAGGAGGTTTATCTAGGATTTTTCCAAAATGGAATAACAGATTACTGGATTGAAAAATAAAGGGAGAAATATTCTTCGGACAAAATCTTGTGATAATACATTCCATGAGTTGAAGAATCACTACACTTCAATAAAATTTTTGATCTTACCTACGTCAAGTGAAGAGTACATGGTGTTATGTGACATTACAAGGGCTGAAGAGGGAGCTGTATTAAGGCAAGGGGTAGAGTCATTTCTTATGGTTGTATATATAAGAGGCTACATGAACATAATTACCCTATGCATGACCATGTGTTGGAAGATATGGATTACGCTATTATGTGTTGGAAACACTATATTTTGAGGGAAAATTTTATAGTTTATACAGATCACAAAATCGTAAAGTATATCTTTTAACTGGGTGACATGAAAATTTAGCAGTAAATATGGGTAAAGTATATGTAGTACATTGATTTTAAACTAGAATATAAACATGGTAATGGAAATAGTGGGGATGATTCCTTGAGTAGAAAAACTAAAACTCTACTAGTAAATGAGTTGAGTATAGAGTTAAAGATAATGAATTTTCTAGCAGAATTGAATGTGGTAGTTCAGGTGAGTCAGGAAAGGAAGACTCTGGTTTTTATAGTAGTGGAGTCTACACTCTTGAGATGGATCTGGGACAGTCATTACGATGATTCAGAGTGTTTAGCCTTGAAGAAATGCCTTGAAGGTGGGGAGACACCTTCAGAAAAGAAAGTAGATGTGTATGAGATCATCTATATGAAAAATTGGGTTTTTATACACATGAGTATGTAAAAGGAACTCATAGAAGAATTTCATACATCAAGCTGGATGGTGCATCCTGGGGTGAAAAAATTTACCATGACCTTTGAAAATATCTTTGGTGTCCATGCTTGAAAAAACAGATAATAGGGTTCTTAACAAGATGTTTCACCTGTAAAAAGGTGAAAGAAGATAATTAATGACTTGGAGGCTTATTGCAGTCATTACCTATTCTGAAATGGATATGGAATGATGTGACTTTGGAAATTGTGGCAGGACTTCAAAAAATTAATAGGAATAATGATTCTATTTGAATTGTAGTGGAATGACTAATGAAAGTAACACAATTCATGCCTTTCAAAGAAACCTTTATTGTAGAGACATTGGGAGAACTGTATGTGAGAGAGATAGTTCATTTTCATGGGGTTCCATGGACAATAGATTGATATCATGATTCAAACTTTACTTCACATTTCTAGAAGGACTTACAAAAGGATATTGGTACACATGTTCTATTAATTACTACCTTCGACCCATAGACATATGGGAAGTCTGAGTGTACCATACCGGTGTTAGAGGATATGTCACGAGCATGTGTTCTTGATGTTGGTGGTTCTTGGGAAAATCACTTTCTTTTAGTGGAGTTCTCCTATAACAACAGTTATCAGAGATCTATACCTATGAAACCATATAAGACACTTTATAGTACACCTTGTAGATCACCGTTATGTTGGTTAGAGGCAGGTGAGTTATAGATATTGGGACAGAGTCTCATTCAGGAGACATCATAACTGGTGTAGTTGATTCATAAACGTATGGAAATGGATCATATTAGATAGAAGCCTTATGATAATTTGTGGACATGACTCCTAGAGTTTACAGAGGGTGACCGTGTATTATTTTGGGTGTCACCTAGATTGTTCCACCATAGGGTATGAAGGCAATGAAGGTTAGAACCCTTGTTTTTGGGATCATTTGAGGTGCAAGAGAGAATCGGGCTGCTGGCATACTGATTTTCATTTCAACAAAAATTTATTGCAATGCATGATGTTTTCCATGTGTAAAAACTATAGTGGTATCAACCCGACCCTTCTCATGTGATTGATGTGAAGGAGGTTGATCTCTAAATAGATTCTTCCTTTAAAAAGCATCCTCTACGTCAACTAGGTCGCAGTGATAAAGTGTTATAGGGAAAGGCCATGTCATTAATTCATGTGTTATGGAAACCTGGAAATATTATACATGCAACTTGGTGATGGGATGTAGACATAAGAGCTCAATGGCACAATATTTTTGGCTCGGAATCTTAGAGAAGTTTGGGAGTAAAACTCGAGGATGACTTGTTATACGGTGATGAGATTGTTAGATCCTAGCCTTTTCTTGAGTCATATCAGGCACGTTTTCATGTACTTAATAATGTTATTAAGTTCATTTGATTTGTATTAGTGGATTGGGGTTTTTATGGGTGATATATTATGGAAAACTAAAGGAATGTTGGATGTGCCAAGTTCGCACACTGTTTGACAAACTGTGCGACCAAACTGTGTCAAGTGTGCAAAAATGGAAAAAGTGGTCTACATAGTTTGCACACTATTTGAAAAACCATGCGACTAATCCATGCCAACCATGCAGAACTAGATAGTGGAGTCCACAAGGTTGGGGCATGGTTTTCCTTAACTATGTTCCCCTTCCTTGGAAAATGTTCGTGTTGGATTTTAATTCTGAAAATCATTATTAAAATCACTCGAAACCCACTGAATTCCATATTTTCGACCTTGTCTTAGGCATGATTATTTCTATGCATTTCCCAAGCCTCTTGGACAGATTCTAGTTGATCTGAATGCCTTTTTTGAGATCTATATCTCGTATGGAAGATTTTCTCTCCTCTTGATATGTATATTTCATTCCACTGGTTCTCTCATTCATTCCCCTATCATTCCTTAATATAATCATGGAATATTTACACAATTTGTATTGGATCTAAACCATGGAGATAGATCTATGATGGTATATCTAGATCTATATTTTAATGATTTTTATGCCCTTGACCATAATCTTGGATTTTGGTATTTAGATCTGAATCTTGATCGATGACGTTGTGTTGCTCGGATTTTGGGGATTTACATTGGGGATAACATCCATCAATGAATTGAGGTAGGTGGTCTAAATCGAACTATTGTAGTTATGATTTATAATATGTGTATGAGTTTAGGAATTTTCAAGATTCATGTGATAATTTAATTCCTATATTAATGTAATTTGGAATATATATTTTACCCTCGATTTTCCTTGATGGTTAATTGTTAATTGATCACGGAACAAATGAAGGGGGTTTCCCAAATTGATCTTTTTTTGGTGATTGATTTTGGGTTGATATGTAGTCTATAGATATTAATATTGAAATAGAATATTTAGTTTAGAGAATTATTTATATGTCATGATTTTTATCAATGATAATTAATTGTTAGAAATAATTATGGAATGTTGAGATTTCAAATGGTTAATTAACTGGGAAGAATTAATTATGGAATGATAATGGTATTGATTGGTTAATTAATTGATTAATTAATTAATGGGATATGTTCATAGTTAATTCTTTAATTAACTAATGACCATTAAAATTTTTAACTAATCATTGGATTAGTAAATTAATAATGTAGATAAATTTTAGGATTCAATGAATGATTAAATGGATGAGATTTTTTAGTGCTAGGCATAGTGTCCAAGATTAAATAGAAGATGAGACATGGAGATGACGTTCCCGCCCAATATTTTTTCAAGAATGAGATTTTGAGGCTCGAGGAATGATTCCCTACACCAAATGAGAAATAGATTACTAGGCATGATGACTTACACTCAATGAGATTTGTGGTGAATGGAATAACGACCTACTACAAATGATTAATGTTAACAATGAATGATGATTCTACAAAGAATTGGGGTTCTAAGAATGATGATTCGACCATTTCTTAGGCTTGATTCAAATGGAAAATATGGATTGAAATTGGGATAATGTGTTGATTAAATATTAAATGACAATGTGATAAATGTTTAAATTTTGCATCGTGATTATTGATTCATTAAACTTTTTTCCTATATTTTGACTGGACTCGTTTTAGACACCATTTTTGGTGGCCTACTGAGTTGTACTCACTCCCTATTCGGGCCACCAGATCAGCACCCATGCAGACATTGTTGTTTCATGTCATGATAAGGTAAAGGCACTAGGATAGGTTGTAGTTTTCGATTGGAGAATGGGAGAGGGAAACAGTCGTGGTTCAGGGACAGTTTGGGCGTCTTTGGGCCTTTACATTCATCTTAATTGTTGACACATGACATTTTTATTGGCATATCATGATTTATATTTTATTTGAGTATTGTATTCTTTGTATTTGATGTTAATTTGTCTTGGAATGGTTATAGTTATTTATATTTTCTTCCACACTTAATTATTGTTATTTTCATCAGGTGGAGTTTTATTATGATAGAAAATGGTATAGTCTCTTAGAGACTAACATTCCAGACCATCACTACTACTCGGCACCCTCTAGCATATGGGGAGTTGCAATTGAGGGAATGTGGTCAACTGGCTTGAGGCGTCGTTCAGTGGTTCCTGGGTCGAGACATCACATTAATGGTTTGGTTATAATGTTTTCATTTAAATAATAACATTTCATTGTTAAATTAAGCATGATTTGTGTTATCTTGAACTCTAACAATCAAATTATTTCCATATAAAATCTTGGGATGTTATAATGATACCCTAAAATATAGATATGATACATGATGTTGTTGTGAGCCCAACATGTGTGTAAGGTGAATAATTAAATCCCGAGTCACTATAAAATGAAAATTTATCCTATGTAGGGATGTATCCTCACCCACATCAATAAACAATGAGTTGTGAATTTCCCTATCTCATGGTGATTTCAGGATAAAAATTACCCAACAATTTTCTTACCATTGTTCACTTATATCAGATTCATTATATTTAAATGAATTCAATGTTTTGGAATACATGAAATCTTAAATTATCATTAAATCCTTAATTATGGATATGATTCAATAAATTCAAAACAACACAAAAGATTCAAAGACTTCAACAAATTGAAGCAGTGTGGTCAAGGTTGAAGATGTAGGACTTTAGAGCACATAGCCTCTCTGGTGTATAGAATCTTCTAGCCAATGACATTGTCGCAGATGAACGATTTATCTTGCACATAGGTATACTAGTTAGTTTAATCAATGGAAGGAAAATATTTGGAAGGTGACAAATTTATTGGTTTGAGTGTATGATACAAGTGTAAGCAAGAGTTCACTGGAGCAGTTCATTATGACTGAATGTTGTTCCTTCTAAAAGAATACTATATAAAGATATTATAAGTTGAAATCTATGAAATATACATTTGAGGAGTAAATTAAGAGGAAACACAGTGAAATTAAAGTACTGTAAGGGGTATATTCATGATAGATCTTGTAGGTAGACGTTCATGCTTCAGATGAATGAATTGTTGAAAATTTAATGTTCATCTTCTGTTATCCAAAAAACTGTTCTGGAGGATTCTATTGAGTGTTGTTAAGAAGTCACATTGATGAAAAGATACAAAATATGATGAATAGAATCACTCCTTAAATATTATGGAATGATTTATTATGGTTTACCATTAGTTATAATATTTCATGGTGATGTGAACAGTTAACCAAATGTTTTTAGTTTATGTAGCGATTATTAAAATCAATTAGAAGTTTTATATCAAATGGATTAATTCCCACAAATACCAGATGAGTATTATTACTATACTAATGGTTTGGGTCCTCTATATAAAGGTTATTAGTTCACCTATTCCTTATAAGACACATAGTAGAACCCAAAGTCCTAAAAAAGTAATATGGTGGATCCCCCTTTTAGGTAAACCAACATGGGCGCACACAAGAGCCCGGGGAATTTTATCCAATGGAAAAGGTCAAGGATCTGAAAGTATGAAAATTATAAGGTGGGTATCATAAGAAGAAAAATGTGTATTCATTGGAGATATTTTTGGAGAGAGTGTGAGTAGGGTATACAAATGGTTTCAATTTCCATGTAATCAGAAATTATACGTGAATTAAAAAATGTGTTTTTTATCCTATTGTTGATGAACATAAGTACATAACATGTTATTCCCCATTTTTCATTGTTCTTGGGTTTATACTCGTAACATTTTTTGTTTTTTTGTTCTTGTTGGTTTTTTAGAATGTTAATTAGTCGATTAATGGAATTGTATTAGGAGAAGACTAATTTTTGGGGATGGTATTCCTGTACTTCCCTATTATAGAAGTCAAATTTTTGGGGAATATTTGGGAGGAATGTTCTAGAGTTGTGATTTTGCTGGTTTCCTGGCTGCTTCTAATGGATTTTTATCAAGAAATCACTTATATGGAATTCATAAAATTGTTGTATTAGAAGGATTTAGTTACATTTTTTAGTGTAATATCATGGTGGAAGAGTATCATGTTGAGTAGATTATCAATGTTTTCGAAACAAAGTCACTTGGAATTAGTGACAGTAACATAGGTTTTCTTGATATCATTAATAATCTTGATAAGATGGATCCATGAGGTATCTTCCATTGTTTAGGTATATTTTTGAACATGGATGAATGACAATATGGTTCTTAAGGAATGTGGCTTATCAGTTTATGAAGGCTGTTAATAAGAAGATGGTAGTGGCACCATTAGTGATATTGAATAAAAAAAGTCGTCTAGAAATAGGTTTCATGTTTCATGTTCCATTCATTGGATATAATTCAAGATTTTGGTAGAATATAAATAATTCTTCAATAGAATATGATGATTATCCAATATTGGAGGCTCTAGATCATAGATAATTAATGTGATTCTACTCTAGGTGGATTTACCTATTTTATTATATTTGTAAGGAAGTAAAAACAAAGTACTGATTTTGAGGCCACAAAATAATCACATGAATTATTATAGAAGTTGTAATCAATGGTTGATGAATCTTACTGGATGAAGGGGTAAGAAGAAGATGTTCATTATCATCTCAAATTCACTTTGTTTTGGATGGTGTCCGAATTCTGCATGAATTTTTTAATGTAAAGGATGATTTTATTATTATTATTGGTGATCATAGGATTGGTTCCTAAAAGGAAATGTTCCAAACATTCCCATACCCTACAACTGAGGAAGGTGAATAAATAAATACAAGTGTTCTATTTATCCCATATCAAAATATTGTTCGGTGTGGCACAATTATTATTTTCAATAGAACATTATCTTTAATGTAAGATGAATTTTCAAGAGAAATTTTATCGTGTTAGAATGTTTAATTGTTATAGTGATGATCTAAAAGGTTTAAAGATCAATAATGTGATAACTAAATGAATTTTTTGCATGTTGGGGATCAAATCAATAAATGAAGTAATATGAGTAATGTTTGTTCTTATTTTACTGAAGTGAGGGAAAAAGATGCATTAGAATTCTATGATATGTAATTTATTACTATAACAAGGTAGATTACAATGAAATATTTGAAACACATTGAAAATGTTATATGTTTTGATGGTTTCACACTTGATAAGTAGTTTTATTGAATTATATGTTCTATCAAAGGAACTATGATATGGGAGGAGTAGAAATTTGTCTCAAAAATGATGTTATATATTGCATGGACGTTATGAAAATGTAAGGATTCTATTTCTCTCATTTTAAGGTTTTAGGATGCATTAGACTAGAATAATGATAAAGTCTAGTGAAGTTAAACCCCATCTCTAGGCCACATGTTATTCTTTGCAAAGTGGTGATGAATAATTTTTCATGTATCTATATTTTTGGAAATAATATTCAAAAGATCATTATATTAAAAAAAGTAAAATTGGAATTGAGGGGGAATACAAGTAGGATTTGGGATAATATTGAGAGGTGTGAGAAAATGACTATGTAAGGAATTTGTTTCAATGAAAGAAGTTTCAATGGGAGTTTTTCATGCTGATAAAATCATAATTTTTAGAATGTGTAGTTTTAGATGGGTGACATTTTTTTGTTGTAACTAATTCTCATTGTACTTGAAATATTTTTATTTTTCCAAATCTCAGGTTATTAAATTTTTATAAGTAGGATTCAGATATAGTGAGGTCATAAAAATGGTTCAAAACTACATATTGTTAGTGAAAATTTCAACAAAGACCAGTTTAGAAGGTAAATAATTCATATATAATATTTATAATTTAACAATATATTATAATTATAGATATACTAATAGAATTGAACAAAATAAATAAATAGTTTATTTATTTAGCAAATAACGTGATTCTAGTGTAAACATTTCATATTTTATTTATGATTGAATTTTTTTTATATTTTCAAAAGCTTATAATTTATTAATATTTTATAAACTATAATCAAATATATCAATGATGAATTTTTTAACTTTTATATGAATATCGTATATTAAAATTGATAATAAAAGTTATACAATATGACTAATACTGACATGTGGATGAATTACATGTTAAAAATATTCTATGTTTCAATTTTAATCATATACCACGATTGGGAACATCAAATATGAAAAATTTATCATATTTATTTTATTTATTTTATTTTATTTTCTGATTGAGGTGATATCATATTTATGCAATGATCCATTATTTTTATAAAAACCGTAATTTGAGTTATAATGTATAATATCATATATCACATTGTATGGACCTATTCTAATAAATGGGATTCCCATATATCATACCTTAATATATAATTCATTCATATTCTATATCTAATAGAAACATAAAATTTCTTTCTATCCTATAATATGATATAATAACAAAAATCCCTTACAATATCTATTTATTAAAAAACTAGTGGAATTTAAAAAAAAATATTCTTTGAAGAAAAGGCTAATATCCCACTAAGGAGTTATGGTGCTACATAAAATGATATTATCCAATAAAAAAACCTTATGTGGGTTAATTTTTCTACACTAGATAAACATTAATGAAATAATGATGGATAGAATGACTTTACTTTATAAGTGGTAGCCTCTATATTTATGGAACAAAATTAATGAAGATAAAAGTATTGGAAAACTAAGGATTCCAACCACTAAAGGTAAAAATACAACCTTGGATCCAATATAAAATATTTATTATTGTTGTGAATTAAATTAATTATAGATATTTCACTATAGGATGAATGATGTACCAGACAGAAGAGATCTTTGGTAGCGTTTACATGAAATATGGATCACCCATTGGTGGGAACCCTTCCCTTATCATGGCTTCCATGATTCTCTCCATTTATTAATGAGAATCATCCATATCAAACATACTAGGTTCCATCTCATGGAACCCATAAAACAAATATCATTATAGTGTTATCCATTTAATCTGTGAATGAATAGTTTCCACATGATAAATGATCATTCTTATGGATTATAAACCATTGAAACCATGAGGGAGGAGGCAATAATATGCATTCACTCACATTTAAAGCATATTATTATGAAAATATTACACTATTATATAATTAATATGATCCATCTTTTACTTCCATATGATTTCACCATATCATAAATAGTGATATCTATCTTAGGGATACTAAAACCTACAGTTTTGGAATATCATTAAATATGATATATCTTTTTTGAGTGCACATCCATCATTTTTTAATATAAAATCCACATTAAACCAGGACCATGTCTACCAGAACATATATGGTTTAATTAAAATTCAACCATATATTTGGACGAGGCTCAAAGGTCCCATTCCAGATAATGTTCATGAAAATATTAACAAATCTCATCATTTTATTTATAATCCCTATAAAAATTTCTTTTACAATGGAGTGTTCTTCCCCATGTAGAAAACTCTTATTGAGGGAAATCTATGACTATTTAGGTTTTCCAAGGAATTTTGGATACCCAGTCCATTTTTTAATATGTATTTTCATTTTTTACTATTTCAAGGTATACCTCATTTTTAAGGCCACATGTAATAAATATCTTGATCATGGTGTATATAATCATCCTATTACACTCTATTATTCCATAATTTCCTCAAATTTTTCCAAATGATCATTTTTTCACAATATCGTCTTGGTATGTTCGTATCAAGAAGCAAAATTTATACTTTCAAAAGTAACATGTCTTGGTGTTTTGACTTTGGCTATTTAATGGAACATGGAAAATAAAATTTTCCAAATTCTTCATCTATTCAAATTGAAAACCAAATGATGGTTTATTTTATCACATACTACCAAAAATCTTGAGATGGATGTGTAACATCCTAAATTAAATGGAAGAAAATCTAAAAAACATAATTTAACCCATAATCTATTTATATATTTGAAGTAAATATAAGTGAATAATAATAATGGTGTACCTTTTAATATTTCAATCCAACCTATTGAAGCTTCAAATTGGTGTTTGATCAAAATAACTAAGAATCATTTGAAATACACCTTCATTTTGAGGTATCCATGAACCATAGGAATCACCCAATGAATAGGTTCAATCTCTCTCATCTACAAGGTTCTCTAGACATTTGAATTCAAAGGTAGGAGATATGTTAGAGCTAAAGTATGATCTATGTATCATAGAGTTGAATAAAAAAATATAAATAATGGATCACCACCCCTTATATGAGATTCAATTGATTTATTAACATTTTTTGAAGCTTAATTAATTGAATAAAATTATTGAAATAATCTGTCAATTCTAAAAAATAAATATCAAATCACAATTTGGAATTTACCATTTTAAAAAATTATAAGGAAATTAAATTTTTTTAATTTAAAAGGAATGTATTTTAAATTGAATTATTGATATATTTTTTCAATGGTTATATAATAAACTATATATATAGCCAACGATCATAAAAGGACCATATTAACCTTTTATATTCCTTTATATACCATCACATACATCAAAAAAATTATTCATCAAACTTTTTTTACCAAAATTTATATCATATTTATTGTGTTATTCATTATTTCTGTAGTTATAATAAATAATTTCATTCTCATGAGTGAGGATGAATAAATGAAGTTTTTTAAATTTTTTCTTTATAGGGAAATTAAATATTAATATGTTTCTCAAATTTGTTTCATTAGAATTCCAATAATATCCCATTTCATATTTTAAAAATCAATAATAATAAAATAAGGAATTATTCATTTTTGATTAGTGATCTATATAAGCCATTTTATACAATGTACGAGATTTATTAAATTAAATTTCTAACAAATAACTTGATCTGTTATAACTATATCAAACACAAATACAATTATATAAAATAACGTTATTAAAAAATAAATATTCTCTAAAAACCATTTCTGAATATAATATAATATTAATACTAATAAAAATATAACTAAAAAACATATTTTCATTAATCTTGGTTTAACATCACAGTCTCCAAGAACTTGAATATAACTCTGAGATCATACAGGACCATCCATGTGGATTACACAGTTCTACATGGTCTATAACATATTCACAGTAACCATGTATCTGTACAATGTCCTACTATTTTCAATCCCAAAAATAACGTTTTCTAGAAATGTAATATAAATTGAATAACAACGAATATAATATTTAGGTAAATAATGAATATTACAAAAAATGGGAAAAACAAAAAATCAGGATTATTTGGCCCAAACCCCAAGGTTATTGAATGCTCATCAATGGAATTGAAGACTGTCTAGGAGAAGATGACAACCAATTTACAGGTGGATGTTTAAATTGAAATTTTTAGAGATAAATTGAAAATAAATGAGATATTTTGATTATATATAGAACCTTTGAGAAAAAATGTTTCCTAAAAATTTTTGTGTTTAGGGTGTTGTTAGGGAATCTGATTTGGAAGAGGGGACCAGACCTGATGTATGCTCATATATTAGGAATTTGGCTTGTAATGTGAAAAAATGTATAATCAATTGCACGAGAATAAATCATGTCCTTTAGGTATTGATAGGGTCAAATCATCTGATACATTTAAGTGGGATCAGTGGAATAGATTGACATTTTCATGAGGGTTTTAATGACACAAATAAGTGAGTTTTCTTTGGGTTCAATTACTAATATTAAGAAGGGCTTTATTAGCGCTTTCCAAAAAAGTGATGATAATTATTATTTTTATTAATGATAAAATAATAATCGCTACAAAAACCTATCTTTATCAATCCTAAATATAGCACTGGTAAATATAACTTTTATTAGTTCTGTAAATCAATGCACTGATGAAATATATTTTTATTAGTGTTTTTTTGAAAGAGATGATAAAAATTATATAAAATAATATTCAATGAATAATAATCATATAAATTAAAAAATATATTATTAATATTAAAACGTAGTAAATAGGTATGTATAATTCATAATATTAATCATATTACTTGTAAACACATAAAAAATGAAGAGTTTATTAAAATATTAATTCAAAAAAATGAATTATATAAATTTGAAGCATTTTAAAAATGATACAACATAATAAATAAAATTTTAATAAATATTAATCATACAATTATAAAAAGTATTATATTAATAAAATAAAAATGTTGTAAATAAATATTTATAAAGAAATAGTAAAAAATTTATAATTTCAAAAAATATAAAAAATTTGAAAATATTACCAATGAATGAATAAAACTAAATGAAATATTTATAATAATGAGTAAATTAAATTGAAAAAACTAAAAAATATTTAAAAAAGTGAATTTGTGACATTAATTATATTAACTAAAAACACATAAAAATAAAAATAACTAATAAATCAATAATATTAAATATAGAAATTGCTAAAAATTAAAATGAATTATATTGACTATAAGGAATATTAATAATTAAATTAAATTAAATTTAATCGACTATACCCACATATATTCAGAATGAATAAATTAAAATAAAGATGATTACATGCAATTATTATTTATGTAAAAAATGTGAGAAATTAGTTCAATAACTTTTAAGTTACATATTTTTAGTAATGAATTTATAATAACAACATAATTAACAAAATAAACACAAAAATGGTTGTCGGGATGTCGTGTGTTAGTGTTCATTTTCACCAGAAAATGGAGCATGTTTGAGATGGTCTTATAGGAACAATTTTATAGATTTAAAACATATTAAAAATATTAAAACAAATTAAACAAAAATGAATTAAATTAAATCATATAAATTACACACATATTTAAAATATTGATAGTTATTAAATAAATATATATATATTTAAAAAATGAATAAATTCAAAAATAATCAAAAATTAATAAATAAGAAAAATTAAATAAAATTAAATAATATGAAAAATAAATAAATTAATTTATATAAATTAAAATAACATTTAGAAAAACAATTTTCCCAATTAATTACATGTTTTATAAACACGTTAATATTTTATAAAAATGCAATAATAAATATTATTATTTTTTGGTAAGTATGGATGTATGAACTGTATTAACATTATTTATATATATTAGGTGCTTGGGGGTGAAATTAAATCAATCACACAAACACCACACACATAGGAATGAAAGTCATGTCATAGCCCCACCAAGGGATATTCCACCCATCAAACCTTATTTATTCAGTACATGTCCCGAAGGCCCAGTGGGAATGTAGCCAACTACAAGGCCTATATGCCCATAATTATCCTAAAGGCCATGTGTAGCGTCTTGACTATGTCACCATCTATCTCTATCATATCTACCACACATCCTACAAGACTTATATCTATGTCACTACCTACATGCACCATGCCTTTGTCACTACCTACAAAAGGAAAATTTCTCCCACCAATATTTGAACTCGGGTTTGTTGTAGAATCACATGGAACATCAACCATAGAAGCTCACCGCAACTGCTTGATTTTATATATAAAAATAATTGATTATTATCCTTTAGAATATGAAAATTTATTAAACATTATAATATTTAGTGATATATATATATATATATATAAATAACTATCAAATTGAATATATTTCAAAAATATTAAATGAATATAAATTAAAATGAATATATATTAAAAATGAATTAATATTTACAATACCTCAAATTTACCTATGCCATTCCTTTGTATAAATGAAATGTTTGAGGTGTTGTTGGTGTTGATGGTGGCTTACTTCATGAGTTTTCCAAATTTCTAGGTTTTCCAGTGACATGTCAGTGTGTCGACATGTCAGTGTGTCAGCATGTCAGTGCATCGACAAAGGTGAGTCAGGGGAATCCGCATTGGTGAGTTGATGGTGTCGGCATTGGTGAGTCAGGGGTGTCGACATCGATGAGTCGATGATGTCATCATCATTGAGTGGATGGTGTCATCATTGGTGAGTCGAGGGAATAGTTAGGTCGAGGCGTCTGTAGGTCAGAGTGTTGATACGCTGAGGATTCGATAGGTCATAGTGTCATTAAGTTGTGGAGTCAGTAGATTAGTATCATTGGCTTTGAGTCGGTAGGTCACATCGGTATCTCATCCGTCGGTGGCTCAACATCAGTGAGTCACCCCTCGGTGAATCATTTTCATTTTTTCCAATTTCTCCCATGTTACGTGTTTATCTGTATGAAATGGTAACCTATAAACTCACATACATTTTATAGTCAATCTACACCATTTCCAAGGGGAATTATTATATTCTCCATATCTCATAACATTCTACCATCCTTGTAACCGCCAAGCCATGTGGTCAAACCATGACCTGATTTTCAAGAACATTGAAATCATCTCCCTTATTTTTAAGATATCGCCCTTTCATTTAAAATGATATCTTATTCCCTTATTCCTTTTCTCTTCCCATGTTTCACCCAGATCCTTCCTCCCTATATGAGTCGTATGCATGTGCCTGAGCTCTCCTGCTTACCTTTTCTTGGATTTATTCCCTACTACTCACAGAACCCATGTTCTTAGCATAATGAGGAATTTCAATCCTTTCATCATCCAGTAGCAGTTCCGTTTTCATCCCATAAATTGTGTATCATGAAGGTAGGGTATACATATGAGTCCTTAGGGGGAAGTACTGCATACATTATTAAAAAAATGAGTTATGAACTAGATTTGATCAATAGACAACAAAGGTAAATTAAATAATGGGTAGAGAGTGGTTGGATTTTGATAGCATGTTTTATTTGTTATCCTTGATTATTTTATGGATTTTTGTGGATGTAAAGCCGTCTAAAAATCATGGTCATTGGTGGTAATTTTATTCTTTACTTGTGATGTTTGGTTTTTTGGTGATGCTTCAACAATGTGGTATAACATGAAACACTGTTTAAACCACATATACTTGGTTAAATAAATGGATACCCCAGGATCAAGCTTATTTTGTGATCACCCTAGTTATAGTTAAGTGGAATTAACGAAAATATGTTGGGTAAAGCTAAATATATACACATTTTGTTGATATTTTTTTGATGGGTGTCGTGATATATGGAGTTTTGTAAGATTGTTGGATCTGTGTGGTAATTATATTGGGAGCCCAGTTTTGTGTACAAGTTTGGGTAGATGAGCGGGCTCCGTGAGAAGGGTGTGGTATGAGTGTACTGTGTGGATGGGGTTAATGGTAGTTAATATGGTATTTGCATGTGGGGAAGTATAAGGGGTGTTTTGGAATCTTAGTCTGAGCGAATAATTAATTGTGGGATGGATGAACTTGTAGGGATTTGAACTGCCATTGTTGTGTTGTCGTCATGGAGAGATGTAGGGAAGTTGGAATGTGGTGTAGATATAGACTTATTGTGCAATGGGACTGCATTATGGAAATTTTTTTGGGAGGTGGGGATGTGGGAATGGGTTTTGAGCGAAGGATTGTATGGTGTAGTTATGGATAATGATAGTCAGTTGTGGGTTGGTTACTGTGTGTTTAGTTCACCAGACTCTTCGCCTTCTAAGAAGATTGAAAATGTTAGGCTTGGAAGTTTATTAGTAGTGATGTAATGAATTATAGTGAATCCATGAAATAAATAAATGACATATGTTTAAATGAAAAAATATTTGGATTACTATTTGGTAGGGGTTATTGTGTGGTTGTGAATATTGTGGAGGCAACAAAAGTGGTTCTAAGTAGGTTGGTTTTTTGTTCGCAAACCCGTAGGATGGGTTGAGTGTTTATTAACTATATGCATATAAATTGTAGTTCCTTGTTATTTCCATATGCACCCCACCCTTGTTTACCATTATGTTCCAAACAGCTCAATATAATGGGGGTGTCTTTCACATCATCCAAGTGGGAGGATGGATGGCCAGATACTGACTTTATTCCACACACCCTCTTCTGGTTTATTACGACTCAAGCGTGTGTAGAAAGGCCATAATGGATTGATTATTACCATAGTCCAAGATTATTCAGGTGATGGTTTGTTGTAGATGCGATTCTTAAGTGTTTTTAGGCCAGGTTTTTTCTCCCAAGTTTTTTTGGGATGAGGTACAGGTGTCTTCAGGTGAGAGATGTAGTTGTTGTGGCCCAGGTGTCTCTGGGAGTGATTGTGTGTGGTTTATGGACCAGGTGTGTGCAGGCAGGTTTTGGAAGTAGTAGTACATATGGGAGGAGTGGTAGAATAATGTTTTTAGCCATTAGGGATGATCACTCTACTAGTGGTAATGTTTTTTGGGGTACCCAAATATCGATGTGTTTATACTATTACTTAACTTTACATGTGTTATTTAGTTAGTGTGCCTTGGTGAAGCTAGGCTGGTTAGTATTCCTTTGAAGGTGCGTTGAGGTTATACTATTTTCTCATAGGGATATTAGTATGTTCCATCACTTGTGCACATGTGGCTTTAGTTTTCCTACTTAGTATAATTGTATACTCACCCTACATATATAAAAGGGTTTTCATGTTTCCATGAGGACTTCAAGGATTGTATTGGACTTTACTATCTCGGGCACTGTGATCAGTTATTGTTGCTGCTTAGTCTCTTTTAATTTTGTTTTATACCTTGGAGTGTTGTTTCACCTTGTATCATATTTGTATATAGAACTTGCTTGAGGGAAATGGGTGTTGGATTCACTTTTACTTTTAGTATTAGGAGTTGTTTGAGATTTATAATCATATATATCGATCTTGTTCTCTAAAAAGGGTAATGCCTTCCATTTTATGTAAGATTCTATACCCTTGGTGTTATTTGCCACTCTAAGGCCTACTGAAGGTGGGACTTGGGGTAATTGTCTCTCTTTCATCCTAAGGAAGTAAGGTCGTGTCACATTTCCATCCCTTCCTTCATCTTGAAGATGGCGGGTAATGACAATATTAAAAATGAAAAAATTATAGTAAATACTAAAAATAAAGAGATATTACAAATGAATAAATAATATTAAATCAATAAACAGACATTTACATACACACATTCATATTCATAAATATACGCATACACATACACCTAGACATACACATATACATACACATACACATACACATACACATACACATACACAAACACATACACATACACATACACATACACATTCACATTCACATACATAAACACATACACATACACATACACTTACACATGCACATACACATACACATACACATACATTTACACATGCATAGATACATACACAGACACACACATACACATACAGATACACTTACACAAGCACATACACATACACATACACACTCACACATACACATACACACATATATATCCATAAACATATATATGACCTCTTAAGTGAACAATCATGTACACATACATATATTCACATAAAGAAGAACAAACACAATAACATCCATATCCATATACATACACAAACATATACATATATACACATACACATACATAGTTTCATACATGTTCACGTGAATACACACACATCTATACATATACATATATACCTACACATATCAACATATAAATATACATATACAATTACACATATGCATAGACATACACATACACAAACACATGCACATACACACACACATACACACACAAATATAAACATACACATACACATACCCATAAACATGCATATACACATACATACTCATTCACAAACACACACACACACATATATTATACATATAGAGATACATATGAACAAATACATATACATGTGCACACACAGACAAATATATATATATATATACATATATAAATACAAAAAAATATATACATATATAAGAACATACACATTAACATACATTAATTTATATCTATATATACATACACATACACATGTACATACACGTACAAATACATTTACATAAATTTATATTCACATATACATGTGTACACATAAAAAAATGTACATAAACATATTGTGGTGCTCTTGGCATCTCATACATAGAAATTACATCTTAATAGATTATTATTCATTACATTACACAAATACACACCCAATGACAGTATTAGCTTAGTGTCATCAGAATCATGAATATATAAAGAATATGTTCATTACTGATCTTCATCATCTCTCACAAGTTTCTTCATAATTAGAAGAAATATTAGACATATTATAAAAAATATATTTCATCATAACCTATAGAAAGGAAACATAAGAAAATGTGATATCAAATGCTTTGTAAGGGTAAGAATGAGATAAATCAATGATCGTGCAAGTATAAAATGAGCATAAGGATATGGGAACATGATTAAAACATTGAATAACCTTTCCCAACATATCAAATATCCTAATCTTGAGTCATGGAATAATGATTTCTATCACATAAGAAATGAATAATAAATTAATTAATGAGCTTGAGTCATGAGAGAATAAAATTTACATTATACAAGGATTTATGGTAAACAAATAATCATAGAAAATAATTTATAATGTAGTGAAGGATCACATCCATGGTTATCATAGTTGAATGGGTTCACACAGCAAACCATCATATAAGTCAAGGTTTACTCCTAAGACCATCATAGAAAAAAATCTCCTTCATGAACTTTGTACACTCCACAATATATTTCCTTCTATCTCATGGAATAAAAAAATATGAATAATTTTTTAAAGGGAAATATTGGTCACAATAAACACATAATAAAAATCATATATATGTCTAGAATAATATCTGAAAAAATTAATCATATCATAACTAATCATAACCTTTAGAAAATACAAATGTTTCATAATCACTTAATTATCTCATCATAGAATCACCCATGAAAATAAGTGGGTTTCATATGTATTTCATGATGGTATAATACTTGGAAAAGAAATGGGTTTAAAAATATCATGATATAATAAACATAAAACATTTAGATAAATAAAAACAATGATATCCTTGGTTTAGGTTCCCAATAAAGCATAAATAACCTCAAATAGTGGAATACTAGCTAGAAAATGATTTGTAATGGTTAATTGGAATATGCCTTGTGTAAAATACCAAGCCACTTTTAGAAACATTTAAAAAAATAATAACAAAATACATTTTTAATTTCCTTTAAAATAACACAATAATATTATAAAGAAATATTCAAATAAATTATTGGTTAAAATGGAGGAAAAATACCTTAGTTTTGGAAAAATTAAAATAATGTTTCCTTTTATATTTTCCTCAAATAGTCAAAAGTGACTTGTTCAGAAAAATAATTGGAAAACTACTTTTAAAACAATTTTTAAAAAGTAAAACATGGATGAAAATGAATTTAAAAGATCAAATAATAGTATTGAAAATATTTTTAGAATACTTGGATGTGAACTAAAATGAAAATTCGAACAAAGATTGAAATTAATTAAGTTTTCCTTAAAAACAACTTGTATAACTCTTGAGTGCATGAAGATAGAAGACATTAATGAAAACATGTATTCTCAAGAAATAACCAGAGTAAAATGAAATTAATGAGATTATGTAGTGATAGATCATATGATTTAATCATCTAAAACACAATCACAAAAAATGGATAGATAATGAGATTATAAAACAAAAACATTACATCTTCTAAAATAGTGGATCTATAAATACAATGAATGAAATATCTGAAAATAGAAATGTAAATCCAAATAATTTTAAGCAGATGCATCATAAAATACATTCATGGTATATAGAAATATATAAACTATATAAATGAAGCACATGGTGAATAAGGAATGAGTATCACAAAAAATTAATGTGATATGAAAATCCATTACCATTAGTCTTGAATTCATTTTTAAGCATTCAATACTCATTTATAAAAAATAATCTGATAATACATATATTAAAGAACCATATTAAAACTTATAATAAATTTTATTATTTACTTATAAACTTTTATCAACCTTTTATTAACAATTCTTTCTTAAAATAAATATTTTGGATAATAATAACATTGTTTTCATGTATGTTATCAATCAATGATTTTAGCATTTTTACATTGATCAAGGTTCCATAATCTCTAGAATTTAATCCATGATTATATATATATATATATATATTTATTTATGTTATATATTTATAGTAATTCACAAAAGTTGAGATAGAAAATATATTACACTGTTCCTGGAGATGACTAGTTGTGCGTATGCATAAATGATATTTATATTTTTAGAATGATAAAATGAAAGAAATGTAAAATATAACACAAATGTTCATAATTATTATGATTTTATATGTATCATATATATTTATTACATTCCTTGAAAATCATAATTGAAAATTGATTCATATCTCATCACGAGGTGGTAGTTTTCTGTACACACAAACAACGTTATCATATCTACCATGGATTGGAATGTAAAAATAATTATAGATGATATTATATTTTCAAATGTATAATTATGTTAAATATATAATTTACATTCATTATATCTATCAATATACTTAAGGGTGAGAGCGTTAATGGAGAACCAATCACATCGGTTTAGGTGGTGTAAGTGCACTGAACAGATGATTGACATTATGGTTTTCCATTTTTGGGAAGAGGGTATAGATATAGATCATAACCATAATATAAAAACATAATATAATATGTAATATATGTAGGATCGAAATAAAATATGTAGATGATCAATTACAAGAGGTTGTGAATTGTATGATTAATTTTTTTTCCTTTTAATCCTAAAAGAAAATCTATGTTTAAAAAAGATAAAAACGGTAAATTCACTAACCCTATTTGGATATTAAACCAAGGAATAATTGGAAAGGCCTAGGTTCAATTATAAAAAACCTAAAATTAAGAATGGTAAACATAATTAATCGTAAAAAGGTTTCACTTACAAACCATTCTACCTTAAATGGAATAGAATATTATTTATCAGAGCATACAAATGTAAGAATGTTATATATTCTTTATTTAAAAAACACTGCAAAAATAAAGAATGAAACAAAAAAATGAAACATGTAAGAAATCATTCAACTAAAATAGAAGGGTATCCAACTACCATGGAAAAATGTCCCTTGATTTATACTTTCATGCAAATATCTCTTAACCACACAAGGATAAGCCATTGATATGAATACTAAAGTCTGACTTTCTAGCCCTAAAAACCCTCGGACATTAAAGTATTCGACACCTCTATTTTCCTATTCCCATAAATCATCCAACATTAAGGTAGTTGGCACCTCTTTTTACTATCCATTTAATTCCTCGATTGTACACAACAATAATCTAAGTCGCACTAAGAATGTTGATCTTGTTGTTCATGTTTGAACAAGTTACTCCCAAATCACACAAATTATGAGAGTTTTTCTCTCTCTAGAAACACTTCACGAAATGTAATCTCATGGATCATAAAACAATTTTGAGCTCATTCAAATGAGATCCTATTTATAGACAAAATCGTCAATGGTCGTATCCTCCACCAAATTTCATATTTCTCATTGAATCTCTAAGGGACCTGGATAAGTTTCACTCTACCAATGGTTTCATAGAAACAGATTGTATTACATTGTCTCATTGTAACAAAATCACATGTAATGAAATTTTATCATGTAATAAAAACAATATTATGTTTAAGAAACATAATTAAAATAATATCAGATAATGTTGGAATAATACTTTAAGGAAATATGTTACCTATAAGGAAAAAATTAATTTGATTCTTAAGAAAGTGAAAAATTAAGTCTAAAAATATATTTGGATTCTATTTTATAAATAATTCGGATTATAAATTATATATAATTAAATGTCTGAATTTTGAAATATTCGGGGTCCGAATTTTGATGAATTCAAATTCTAAATTATAAGGAATTCATAGTCTTAATTCTACGGAAATCAGAGTCTGGATTCTAAGGAAACCAGATTCTGAATTTCAAATAATTTAGATTCTGAATTTCAGAGAATCTGAACTCTAAATTTCAGAGAACTCATTGTCCGAATTTCATAGAATCTAGAGTCTTTATTTCAAATAATTATAAGTCTAAATTTCATAGAATTAAGAGCCTAAATTTCAATGAATCTGGATTCTAGATTTTATAGAATTTAGAGTCCAAATATTAGAGAATTCAGTTTTTGAATTTCAGAGAATTATGAGTATAAATTTTATATAATTCAGAGTCTAAATTTTAGAGAATTCGGAGTCCAAATTTATGATAATTCGGAGTCTAAGAAACTATAAGTTTCTTACTTATGTAATAATATAATTATTGACTTAACATAAATATGGTTACACTCAGTTTATGAAACATTATAAGAGATAATGAAAACTATAATAAAAATTAAAACATTTCTTGGAGAAAAAAAATTTTCTTTATGAAAATAATTCTTAGTTAAAGATAATTTTAATTAAGAAAATATATTTCTGATTTTCAATGCATAAAGGAATGGAAAATTCATAAATAAACCTTATTAACTCAATAATCTCCTACTATTAGGAAATCGTAAACAACTATAAGAAAATAGTATAAGGAATAATGATTTATATTTGAAACGTAAAATAAATAATTATCTCCCTTTACATATAAACCTTGGTGAATATGAATATCTACTCCTGAGGTTTTTAATTCCATAATGGTCATATTTTTTCATTTATTGATAATTTACTTCTTTTTTCTTAAGAATGTATTCTTTTACTTTGACTCCCGCTTACTTGATTTCCCAATTTCATAGGGCATTATCTTTTTTTACTATAATATTATTTTGATAATTCTTCTCCCTCTATTTGATATTTAAAAAGGAATGTAAGCAGAGAAAAAAATTAAACCTGAATGGTTAAAACACAAATGAATGAAAAAAAAATCATTATGATTGGAATATATTACAAGGAGAATACAAAATAAAAATCTTATTGTAAGGAAAAATTAATCATCCTTATTATAATTCTTCATAAGCTTCCTCAAGATTTCCTTTAACTTTTTCGTCACATTATGATCATAATCAAATTTCATAATCAAATAATCCTGATCTTGGTTCTTCTTCTCAAGAGTTTTGATTATTTCTCCTTGGGACTTGAGAATTTAGGATTGAGATGTTACCACCTTTTCTTGTTGTTTGAATTTTTATTCCAACTCTTCCCTTAGTTTTCATTCTGTCTTTAAATTTGTAGATACTAAATTGAGCTTTCAATTTAGATCTCAATCCTCTAGAATATGGGCATCTTTCTTGAGATTTAGCTTCTCTAAAAATTTTATTGTGACGTTAGTCATTGTTTTATATGATTTATCAAAATCATCCTTTACTAGATCTTGGAAATCATCAATGACTTTAAAATTAAAATAATTGTCTTAGAAAATTTATTTATTTCCTTGAATGATCTCCTATGAGTATCATAACCAATATGAAATGTGTTGAACTCCATTTCAATCTTGATAAAAAAATTCTGAGCATGTTTATCAAATCTAAATTCTGGTTGATAATATGATAAAGAAACTGGAATCTTGAATCCATTCATGGAAATAAGGGTATTGTATTAACTAGCTTCTTCAAAGACTGGACAACAAAATCTTATCCCATTGAAGATGAATATTTAGAAGAATCTTCCTCTAATGGTGGGGAAAGATTATGTCATTAATATGAATTTCAATTAGATGTTCCATCAACATTTTCATAGATTTCAAAGCCACATCTTTTCTAGGTAAACCATCAACCACTTGTTTTCCTTTTTCAGTTATTAATATTTCCTTATCAACTTTATGTGTCTCATGCATGCTATCATATATATTGATTATCTTATCATCATCAAAATATTATTTCTCATCATCTACCTTAACAACATCAGGATGAATAAAATCATAGTTTTTGTGTTCATCACTACAAGGTTTATCAACCACACCATATTCATCATAATCATTCCCTTATGTTATTATTTTTGTTGATTCAACTTGGGAAGTTCTGATCAAAATAATTATACAATGACTCTCCTTCTCATGATATTCTTCCTCCTCTTTCATCACATCTTCACTCTCTTCTTTTTCTTCTTCTTCATCATCTTCTTATTCTACATCTTCTTGCTAATATATTTATTATTCCACAATGGGTACCGATATTAATAATTTATTTTCTATATTTTCAACTAGAACACACTCTTGAAGGAAGAATTCTAGTACTAGGACCTATTAAGATTCCTTCACTAAGTCTCTATGAAGGGCATGTATGATCTCAACTTCTAATATTTTCTTCTTCAAATTCTTCTCTTTTTCATTCCTTTCAAATTCTTCAAGGAAGTTGAATTTTTAAATATTATGCCACAGAATGATCTAAACTAAAACTATCATCACCATAATACTTTTTCTTCTTATGATCTGTCCACTATACTACCACTTCATCAAAAAAGGTATTTTTCTTTTTTGGAATTAGTGTAACTGATTTGGTTTCTAGAATGTTTTATTTTTGTTTTTCATTCAGTTATTTTTAATTTCATTCCATCTGGGATTTATTCAGTGATTCCACTACTTCCCCTTTCTATCTTAAATCATGAATTTTAGATTGATAATAGTCATATAACTCCCTGAAATTATTACTGCCACAAATTTTCATCATCCTAAGAGTGTCAACACTCATCAAAATTGTCTTAAAAGTTTTGTATTTTAAAAGGAATTTTTTTTGAAGTATTCTAAAAAGAGAACAATGATCTTTGACAGGATCTTCAGACACATGATAATCGTGTACATTAGGGTTCCATTATTGATATTTTTTATGGAATGTATATTATACTTGATAAGATTTTCCTTTCTCAGATTCACCAGTAAATCAATCATAAGAATATCAAACTTCATGAGGGAATCATTATAAAACTTCCTCGGAATAATAAATCCCACATCCACAAAGCCAAAAAATAATAGTTTTTTCTGGAGATTGATCTTAAGTAACAAGACTCCCTTGAGTAAAAGGAACTAATCTATAATTACCATCTCTATAAATCCTTTCTTATCTAGTATCTTATGATATAAAAATATTGATTTTCCTTCATAAGGAATACCAATAATATTTGTAGCTAGGTTAAAGGATTACGAATAGGGTTTTCTATAGCTGTTAATATAAAAAAAATTCTATCTCCTTCTTCATAAAGACTTACTGAATCATAAAATTCTATGAGAATATCAAGGTAAAATGGATCTTGATTTTTCCACATGGATACACATAATCATTTAAATCTATTCTTTTTTATAAATTTATAAACAAAGGAATCATACTTGAGAAATAAATTTTGATAATCCAAAGTTTCTTTAAAAAATTTCTAATGTTTGAGTTATTTTTCTGAAGCCATCTGATTTTGTTTGGAAATATCAAGTGACATCGATAACGAAAGTAAACATAGAAAACTAAACGAAAAATTTATAGGTCAGTTGAGATTAAGCTAAAAAAACTATGAGAAAAGTTGTGGTACATGAATAAGGGGTCCTTTGTATAGGTTATGCAGCGATGGTTCAAATTATCAAAATAATCTAATGGTTGATATAAACATGATGTGATCTAAATGTTGAAATAAATACCAAATAATGATTTAAAAATTTTGATCTATTGAGGGTTTAAGAAAAAATTAGATTTAAGGAAATTGAATCCGATAAATTTTTTTAAAAAATATAGAAATACCAATAGGTAAAAAAATATAAATATTTAACTAAGGAAACAAAAATTTTGGATTGTTTTGAAAGAATTTTCAGTATTGATAAGGTCCGTCTTGAAGACATAGGATATGAAAATTTTGAATAAGGAAATAGAAAATTAGATTTTAATTTTTTTTTAGAAAATGAAAATAATTAGGTTCTGAAAAATTTATTAAGATGAAGAATAATTTTAGGTGCCAAAAAAATTAAAATAATAAAATGTAATCCCCCTATATAAAGAAGTTTCTTAATTTAATGAGATTGGTTTTAATAAAAAGTTCATATGGAATATTTCCTTATGGTTATCATCCATAAATTTTTTTAATGTATTAAAATATATTGGATGGTAATGATTTTGTGAAAATGTTAGCATGTTGATCTTGCATTCTGATAAATTGAAGAATGATATATTCTTTAAGTGCATGATCCTAAAGAAAATTATTCCTAATATCATTGTGTCTTTCATGAGATTTATGTGTAGGTTTTTTTCCAAGGGAAATGAAACTCTTATTATCACACAATATTTGTGTTTTGGTTAAACTCAATCCATAGTCTATGAGTGTGTGTTCCATCCAAAACACTTGATCACAAAAACTTCCAGCTGCTACATATTCTACTTTAGTTTTGGAATGTTTTACTAGGTGTTACTTCTTTTATTATCATGAAACCAATGAATCTCCTAACAAATGACATGTTCTGGGTGTACTATTCCTATCCATTCTACATCCATCAAAATCAGCATCTGAAAAACCATTTAAAACAAAAAAATTTACAGAAAAATAAAAAATTCCTAATTTCATTATTCCCTTTAAATACTATAAATTTATTTTCACTGCTTTTAATTGAAATTTTTTTGAATAATAATGATATATTTTACATAATCATACTAAAAAAAGTATGAATGACTAGCTATTAAGTATAATAAAATTACTATCATACCTAAAAAAGATGTTTGATCTAATAGTTTCTAGGTTTATCATGATCAAGAGAAATTGAGATACCTATTGGAGTACTTATACTTTTTGTTTTTCCATATCCATAAATAATTATAATATCTTTAGTATACATATATTGAGATATATAAGATTCTTCTGGTTTTTGAGAAATTTGAAAAAAATCAAAAAATTATAACACGCCCTTTACACTGATTTGAAACCCATATTTCATGAGATTCGAATAAGAACCAGTTAAAGATAACATATTTGATCCGAATATAATTTCATATGCATAAATTTTAAAATTAAAAACATTTTTCTTATCTTTCCTTATAAATAAATTTGGATCAACAGTTCCATTAACATAATTTTTTTATAAAAAAATCATGTAAGTATGTCATACCAGTATCTATGGTCTTATTTAAGTCTATATAAAGCTTTGGGATGTTTAAAAACATGGTTAGTATGTTTTGTGTCTCCAAAATCAAGAGGTTCTTCAACATAATCTTATTCTTGAACACATTCGTTAAGAAAATCAAAATTTATTCCCATTTTGAAAAATGTTAGAAATTAAAGAACGCTGCAAAGGAATGTATAATATGAATTGATTCATGATGAGAAACTAGAGAATAGGTTTCTTCATAGTATATTACTTCTTATTGATTGTAGATTTTAGAAACTAATATTTATTTATTTCATTTAATGATTCCATTTTTATCACATTTTTTTTCTTCTGAAAACCCATTTTACTCTAATTACATAAGTTCCTTTTGGTCTTATTATCATGTTACAGTATTTGTTCCTTTCGAATCCATTTATTTCAACATTAATGGATTAAATCCAATTCTAATCACCTAAACCTACATCGGTTCTTTTAATTTCTAATTAGGAAATAAATTATATATGTTATACTTCATTTCTTGAAGATCTTCTAGTCCTTATGTTGTTTTTTACATCACTAATGATATTATAACTTGGATTATTTGTAAGAAACAACTTATTTGGGTTTTATAACACTTTTTTCATGAAAAAATGGTAGAAAATATTTTAGGGTAAATAATTCTGAAACATTTTCTTGATTATTTTCATTATTAGAAGAATTTACCATCAAAGATTGATAATCTATTTTTTAATACACATTTAAGGATGTAGGATGCGGTTTAAAAAAAACAAAAGATCAATTTTATAAAATTTAACATTGACTGTTTCTTCTATAGTACACAAATATTTATTAAAAACTCTATAAGCCCTAGAAGTAATGGAGTAGCCTATAAAAATATCTTCATCATATTTGGGTTCATATTTATGTAATTTATCTTTAGTATTCATGATAAATACCTTGCATCCAAATACATGGATGTAATAGACTTTATGTTTTCAACCTATCCAGAATTCATAATGTGTAATATTAAGAAAAGGTATGATTAAAAATTAATTTATGGTATCACAAGAAGTAATAACACCTTCATCCCAAACGTTTTTAGCAACTGAATACTAACTCAACATGGTTCTAGTTGTCTTTTGAAGAATTCTATTTCATTTTTCAATAACACCATTTTTTTGATGAGTTCTAGGATCTTAGAAGTTATGAGTAATTCCATTACTACTACCATATGTTTTAAAATATTAATTTTTATATTCTCCCCCATGATCATTATGAATAGTTATAAATGGAATGTTTTTCTCATTTTTATCTTGGGATCTAAATGTTTTAAAATAATAAATGACTTCATATTTCATTGCTAGAAAATAGACCCATGAAAATATGATGTAATCATTAACTAAAAAAATACATAATATTTTATTCTAATAATTAATGTTTATATTGGACCAAAAAGATCCATATAAACTAAAAAAATTCATCAAAACATAAGACTTCACTGATTGATTTAAATCTTGACTTATGTTTCTTGTCAATTGACAAGGATCTCAAACATTTGAAGAATCAAATTTATGCTCTAGTATATCCTTAACATGTATTTTAATTGAGATTTTTCATAAGATCCTAAGGTTATAATGTCCTAGTATTATGTTCCATAACTATGATTGATCTTCCATTTCACTAAGGAAATGTAATCTTAGATCCTATGGTCTTATAAGTTCATTGTATAAATATTCTCATGTCGTTCAGAAGAAAGAATAAAATCTTCATTAAATTTTTTTACTAAACATTTATCATTCCTAAAATTCACAAGGTAACCTTCATCACATAATTATATTATTCTTATAATGTTTTTCTTAAGACCTTTAACAAATAAAGATTTGAAATTAATGTATTTTCAAGAAGAATAATTCTACCTATACAAACAATTCCCCCTGATAATTATCTCTGAAAGTAACTTTTCCTCATTTAAACAGGATAATATTTTCAAATATATTTTTGTTACTAGACATATGATGGGAACATACACTATCCATATACCATGTATTATTGTTGGTAATTCTTTTATTTTCCTAAAAATAAAATTCTTAGTCATTCGGAATCCAAACATGTTTGGATTTGGAATTTGTAGTAAAAAAAATCTTAGGTATCCATATTTTCATAGAAAAGTAATATTTATGAAAATCTAAGGATTGGGTTTTGTTTATTGAATAATTATTCTTCCAATTTCCACTACATTTACACATAGTGAATAATTAATAACTTTGGGGGGGGGGAATAATTGTCACTAAAAACATGTTTTGAGTGTATATTACAAAATCCAAAACTATTCCAAAGAGGAAGAATTTGTGAATATATTTTATCAAATTCATTACATCCCAATATAAAATTTTATAAAAGTTTCATTAATTAAAAATTTTCAGATTTTAGTATGATGACTAAATTATTATCCTCATAGTCAGTATTCATGGTTTTTGAGATAGTCTCTAAAACATTTTGTTAGAAATAATATTTTCATGCTCCACAGTAATTTTATTCCTTTTTGAATTAACTTCTTTAAGGTTTTTAGAAACATTTTAAAAATTTATAGTTTTCTGATCATGATATTTAGAATGATTTGATACTTCTTTTGTTAGAATAGATATTCTAGAATTTTTTCCCTAAAATATTTTTTATCTTATAGCTCTCATTCTTATGTAATTTAGAAAATATTGAAACATATTCAATTGAATGTAAAATATTATCTTATAATGAAGAATAGTATTCATATATAGATCCATAATATTCCTCATTAAAAAATTTTATTTCAAAGAAATATTTTTTAGGGATTCAACATTGTTTACCTTATCAATAAGATAACAATTTTAAATAGGTAATGTTGTTATAATACCTATATTATTCAAACCTTAACAATTATATTCTAAGGATTCATCTAAAGAGTCTCCATAACTAGAAATACAAGTGTCATTATCCTTCATGACATACATAAACATATATTTTTAGTACTTCTTTCTGTTCCTTTATGAATTATTTCCTTTCTACTTTTTATCTTTTGAATAGGAAAAATAGGTCTAATATGTTCAACCCTTTTGCATTCTTAACAAGTTACTTCATAATATTTATTTTCCTTTCCATATTTATTCATATATATGACCTGAAAGTCTTTCTTTCCCATAATCTAGTTCATCCTATGAGAAATATTTGAATGTTCATTCTCAAACTGATCATTGTCTCTTGATTCAGATATAACAACAACTTTCTTAGTTTTATATATAGTTACCCTTTGAAGAATATTGGATTTAGAAGTATTATGAAATCTACACATCAATTATCATTTTTATTTATGTTGATGTTAGAATCTTCTCTCATAATATTTAAATTTTGATTAAGAGTTCCAAATAAATCATCAAGAGTAATGTTAGATACATTCCTATTTTCTCAAATAACTGTCATTTTTGATTCACACTCACTGAGAATTATATCAATTATCTTGTCCAAAAGAAGTTCATCAACAATAATTATCTCTCCAATATATTAAATACTTGTGAATATGGTCATAAATCCTTATTTAACTTTGCAAATTGGCTCTCCATAAGGAAATAAAAATCCATAATATTCAACTCTTAACGTAGCTCTTCTAGTTTCTATAACATTAGAAGTTACAAAATTTATGACTTACTAATTATTAAAAATAATGTTCGTTGATTCACATGATGATATATAACTATATATATTCCTAGACATAGGGCACAACAAACTATTTCATAACATGTTATTTAAATGATATTCTTGTTTTACTTGGTTGGTGAATGTTTTGACTTCCTTGTCTGATGTTTTGTAATCTCCAATGAGAATCACAATTTTTTCCACTCCAGTGTTAAAAAAAAATCCATTATCCTATATATCCAGTATACATAAAAATTAACATCATATATTGGTGGTCTGGTAGGATTATGATTGTCAATAGAACCGACATGAATTTCATCCATTATAAAAGAAAAATACTTTTCCACAAAAAATATTTTGTAAAAAAATATTTTGAAAAGAAAATATATATATGGAAAACTTAAGAAAGTAAAGTTAAGTGGGAAATAATTGAGAAAGAATACTTATATGTAAGTATAATTATTTCAGACACCTTCTCTGATACCAATCGTAGGATCAAAATAGAATATGTATATGCTCTATTTACAAGAGGGGGTGAATTTTCAGTTTAAAAGTTTTCCCTTTTACGCCTACAAGGAAATATATGTTTAATAATGTTAAACAAGGTAAATTCTTAAACCATTTGTGGTTCTAAAAAAATAAACATTTGTAAGGGCCTAGGTGAAATTATAAATTACCTAAACTTCAATAAGTTACTCTTAAAGAAACATAAGTAGGTTTTACATAAAAAAATATTGTACCATAAAGCATATAAAATCTTATTTAAGACAGTATACAAATATATGAAAGTATAAAAAATTATACTATGTTTCTTTAACAAAATACAATGGAAATAAATCTAGAAACTATTATAGTAAAAAAGAAGGAAATATTTTAACCTAAATAAATGGGTATCCAATATCCTAGTAAAAAGGTCCCATGATTTATACTTTCAAGAAATTCTATCTTACCCACACCAGGGTAAGCCCTCTTTAAGAATATCAGAGTCTATCTTGTTATCCTCACAAGCCCTCAAACATTGAAGTAATTGTCACCTCTACCTCCGATCCCCAGAAGTCCTCAAACGTTAAGGTAGTTAGCACATCTGTCTTCATATCCCCATAATTCCTCCATTGTACATAAAAACAATTGGAGTTTCACTAACCAAGATGAAATTTTTTTTCATGGTTGAATATGTTATTTAAAAATTTCACAAATAATGAGATTATTTCTCTCTCTAGAAATCAATTCACATAATATAATATCTAGGATCATTAATCCATTATGAGCTCATTAAAATGAGCTCCTATTTTTATGTAATCATTTCATTATAAAAAAAATCATGTGTAAGGAAATTGTTTCATGTAAGAAAAACAATATAATGTTTAAGAAACACAAGTAAAATAGGATATGAAAAAGTTGGTGTAATACTTAAAGAAAATAGGCTAACTATAATGAAAAACATTTAATCAGATTCTTAAGGAGGTGGGAAAAATTCTGAAAAAGATTTGGATTTTTTTAACAATGAATTCAGATTCTGAATTATATATAATTAGGAGTCTAAATTACGAGTAATTAGGAGTCCAAATTATAATTAATTTAGAGTCTTTATTCTTTGAAATTCTAAGTAAGAGTTCTGAGTAATTATGAGTCTAAATTTTATAGAATTCATAGTTTGAATTTCATAGAATTTGGAGTGTTAATTTAAGATAATTTAGAGGTTGAATTTCATAGAACTTATAGTCCGGATTTCGGAGAAATCTATGTCTGAATTTCATAGAAATTGGAGTCTTAATTTTAGAGAATTCAGAGTCTGTATTTTAGAGAATTTGGAGTTTGAATTTCATAGAATTCGGAATCTAGTAAACTATAAGGTTCTTGATTAGGTAAGGATCTTATTTTTGACTTAATAGACGGACTATTGGAATTTTTTTATGAATCATTATAAAAAAAATAAAACAATAGGTAATGTTAAAACTTTTCTTATATAATGATAATTTTCCTAAAAAAATAATTCTTCGAGAAATATAATTGTACTTAAGAAAATAGGATTGTGATTTTCAAAACATAAGGTACTGAGAAATTCATAAGGAAAACTTATTTGATCAACAAGATACTAATTTTATTATATCATAATTGTAAATTAATATATTAAAGATGTGGTGGAATAAATAAAATAAAAATGTTCTTTTAAGAACATTACCTCATATTTGGGTAACCTATATATGTTTATAATAAAATTCATAGAATGTTAAATTTATGAAAAAAATAAGGATTTTAGGATGTGGGGAGTATAAAAAATGTGTGGGATAAAAAATGTTTTTTTTTGAATTGTGAGGAGGAGTGGAGAAGGGTAGCCAATTATAAGGGTGGGAAAGGACACATTTGTAATTTTTTAAAAGAAATAATTCCACCAATATTTTTTTAATCATACAAGGATCCAAAATATAAAATTTATTGGATAAGAAATATATTTTGGATTTTTAAAGTGGAGATGAGAGGGGTGGCCTCTAATAAGTTTGAGAGGTGACAAATCTGGAATTTTTTAAAAGAAAAAATTCCACCTATATTTTAATCATTATACAATTATACAAATTATAATTTTTTGAAAATTATAAGATATGTGGTCTATATATTACCATAAATAGTAATTATATATATATTGGTTCATTTTCAACCCTTATTTATTTAGTTTAACCCCTAGTAAACCCATTTTTCACATAGTCATGGTAAATAAATTTTACTATTTTCAATATTTTTTGTGGTTAAAAAATTATCAAACCTCATTAGATAATATATATTATGATGATTCCAAATATACAATCTATTTTTCATAATTCTATTCATATATGTACGAAATGATTAGTTAAACAATTAAACCCAGAGACATGATAATAAAGAGGCTTTCTAATGAATTTTTTTTTTGTATGTATTGAATGACTTAATATCAAAATTAAACATGAAACAGATCACAATTACATAAGTTGGTTTGATAAATATATAGTTGATATAATTTCACTTTTAAAAAATTTGGTAATAAATTGGAACCTTTTAATTTATTTAAATGAAATGTAAGTTTTTAATAAATAAATAGTAATTTTTTACTACTTATTAAGAAATATAAGATTTTAGAATTATACTAAAAAAAATCTAAAAATTTGGGATATGTTAATTAAAAAATATAGTTTGTTTTTTCAAATATATTTTCTAAAATAATAAAAAATTACTTCCAATATTTTCTCAAAAAATGAAATAATACTTTTTTTTGTAAAATTTATTTTCAAATTATAATATGGATTTTGTAAAATTTATGTACTTTTTAATCAATATGTTTTATTTATATAAAAAAATTATACTCAATATTAAAAATATTCATATTACTATTCATACTACCATGATTAGCAGCTAGTTTATAATGTTACTTTTTAAATAATATTATTAATAGTATATTCTAGTTCATTAATACTTGGTGTTTTGTGTGATAAAAGTTTTTGAAGAAACTCATTGTAGTGTGTAACATAAGATATCCAAAAAATATATGTATTAGAAAAAATAAATCATAAAATATCAATGAGTAACGTTATAACCCCCTTAAAATTAATTTCAACATTGAATTTCGTTTCACTCTTATATAAATAATTGAGGACACTTATTTATCATCACATCATCCAGTTCCCACATTGATTCCTAAAGTTGATGGTTTAACCAAAAACATTTTACTATTTTAGTGGCATTGGTCCTAAAAATTCAATCTATGATCCAAAAATCTCTACAGGATTCTCCTCATAAGATAGATGTTTCTCTCATGGTTTGAATTCATAGTTCATTAAATGTGATGGATCAGGTATGTACTACCTCATGAGAGATACCTAGAATATATCTTAGACATTAGAGAGGTTTTGTGTATGTGAAAATGGAAAGTTATTTTCCCAAAATAATCAAGAATGTTTAAAGGGGAAATATACATTGGTCCTAGATCCCTTTATTTCTGAATCTCGTAAACCCGTTTCATGGATAAATTTGTAGAAACACCTTATCACCAACTTCAAATTGAAGAACACTTAATTAATTATAAACATAAAACATCTATCAACTTTGTGTTTCCTTTATGTTTTAATGAATAGTTATCACCTTATTTCTCATTTCTTCATTATTTTCAGGTTCCACTGGATTTTTTTTTCTAAATTTATCCCAAAAATTCATAATTTACAATTTTTTTAAAAAAAATTATATATAAAAATCCATTTTAATACCTAATTGATAATATTGTTTTATAAAATCTCATCTAGATGAATGTGTTGATCCCAACCACATTTCAATTCCAAATAAAATTATATCAAACTATACTATATGGTCAAAATATTTCTCTTCGATTGACCATTTGACTGAGGATGATACATAGTGCTAAAATTCCAAAATAAATCAACATCCAGATAATGAATTCTCAAAAACATCAAGGTAAACCTCAAATCTAAATATGATATAAAAGTGTGTGATACTCCATTAAACCTTCACACTTACATAATGTATATTCAATCAATATGATCCAAAGATAAATTTTCTATAATAGGAATGAATTATGCTTAATTTTTTTTGAAAATCTACTACAACCAATATAATATTATTCTTTTTGGACCTTTTAGGGATTCCTATGAAAAAATACTTAGTGATTTTTTCCAATTTCCATTCTATTATGGGTAATGGTTTATAAAATCCCCTTATAATTTGTCCTACCACAATTAACATCTTGAAATACTACACACATAGAAACATACTCAACAATATCTTGGTTTATTCTATCCAACCAAAAATACACTTTATAGTCTCCATACATCCACATTATCCTAAAATGATTATAGAAAGAAGAAATATGACCCTATTATAGTAAATACTACTTAAATATGTAATGGATTTATTCATTCATTTTTCCTCAACCTTATCATTTCATATTGATCATGGATTGGATGAGGAACATTTCTCACTATCTTTTTCATATTCATATCATCTTCTACACCTATTTTTATACTCAAATATATAAATGGTAAAAAAATTATTTGATAATGATAAGATTTATCACTTTATATGTAGAATTAAATATCCACCTGTTGAAAATACAAAGTTAGTATATCCTATTATCCCCATCATAGATAAGCTGGTATGATCATTTTGAGTCAAAGAATTGAACACATTGATTTTTCCCAAGGTGGTAATGTATTAATCATTCATAATCATTAATCATCTTTAACCATATTCTCTTGTGCATATTTAACTCCATCGATGGGAATATATATTTAAAACATTTGTGAGCATTATATATGTGACAAATTTAACTACAAATATAATTCCTCCATTATTTTATTTCAAATATTATCATAGCTAACTACAAATCATTAGTTGTGTAATTTATTTTCTGAATATTCAATTTTCATGAGGAATATGGTATAATAGTGTAATTTTACCTAATGAAACATCATAATCCTTTATTATATGCATAGATATATATTTCATACTCTTCTCGCCTATTGGATAATGTAATCACCGGTGAACTGACTAATATTCACTTTAGTTCCTTAAAATTTTCCACATATCATATGTTTAAAGAAACATGTATCCCATATATGTTATCTTGGTGAGTGTATTATATAGTAAAGATAATGTTTCTAAAACCCATCCAAAATATTTATCCAAACCAAGAAAAAATTATATCTCAGTCACTGTGGTTGGTCTAGTCCGACATTAAATAACATTTTTCTTCGATGGATCTATTAATATACCCTTTCATTAGATTATATTACCCCAAAATGAAACATTTTAACCAAATTACCACATTGTAAATTTTTCATATATTTTATCCTTTAATAGGGTCAGGAGTACAATTATTAAGTGATACCATGCTCATCCTTTATGATTGAAAATATAAAAATAGAATTTATAAATACTACCAAAAAGTTATCAAGGTAAACACTGAAGAGTATATTCATTAGACCCATGAATATTGAGTGGTAAATTTTAAGACCAAATGACATCACAATATATTCATAGTCCCCATTCTTTGTAATAAATATTTCATAGTATAAACATACTCTTACCCCAAAATTTATGATATCTAGAATGATGATCAATCCTGAAAAAGTATTTCACTATGAGCAGTTAGTCAAATAAATCCTTAATATGGGGTAGAGGATAATTTTTCTTTATTTAGATCATGTTTAATTCTTAATAATAAATTCAATGTTTCATTGATTAATCATTATTCCTAAAAATGGATTTGTACACCCCAATGTGAGATAGTTATATAAATAAATACATTGTAAGGACTCTTCTATAGTTTATTCATCTTCATGTATCATGATCTATAAATCCTGTAGGGAGTATTTGAATATGTGAGGCACCATATATGTGTTATTTTGAGAAATCAACATCACAATTTGTTGGAAGACTAGGAATATAATGAACCATCCAAAAACATTACATAATCAAAAGGTGTAAATCAAGAACACATTACATTTCATTTTGGGATCTTTCCATGTTTAGAGCTTTATAGTATTTTTTCATAAATCATAAATTATAAAACCATATAAAATAGTGGAAATATTGGTTCAATATCCATTTTTACAACCTTGTAAATCATTTGAAATAGAACAATTAATATTTTCATAAGAAAATATTCATGTCCATAATCTTCACCTCTTCCTTTACATTAGCCATCCTTGAGTCATGTAAAAAAAACATTAAAAATATGTGATGAGCACAAAAAACTTATTATGGTGCTTAAACAGAAGAAAATTAGTAGTCTCATAAAAAACATGAAAACCCCTAAAACCATTTTTATTATAAAATTACACTTCAGATAAAAAGGAAATTATCATTCCTAAAAAAGATAATTTATATTACCATTTTAATCCAAATTATTACTATTAAAATTCATCAAAAATAATATATAATTCATATAGGTACCTTGTTACATCATCTAAGAAATCCTTTAAAAATATTTTATAAATTTAAATAATTAAATGGTACACATCCAATATAATTTTCCAAAGAACATAATCATTACCAAATGCATTGAAGAACTATTTGGTAACACCAATCTTATAATATTTAACGGAATAACCTGGTGTTATCTAGGTTCACCCATAATATTAAATTCACCGGGACCATATCACAAATAAAAATTTTAAAGCATGAAACTTTTCATTATCAAACCCTATGAAATAATATATTGAACCAATATACAAAACATTATTCGATATCAAAATATCATTCTCATTTAGAAACCATTTTCAATACCAAAATAACAATAAGAATGTATGTATGATTAGTCATTTAAGAAAATATGAAATATTGAAAACTATGGTATAAATTTCATAATAGTCACAGTGGTTTGAAATTTTTTTGTCTCCATATACGTTAAAAATTGAACATTTTTTTGTCATTTATCAAAAGGTTCTCTATAAAACACATAAAAATATTCCATTTGAAAAAGTATAAAATAAAGTAAAAAATATATATAAATTAAATTAATAAATAATTTATGTCCATATAAAAACATTCATAAAGAAAGTTTAAAGACAGGGACATGGAAAATGAATATTTGAAAGGAATTCATAAAAATAATATTTTTTAAAGGAAAGTCCCTTATCACCTTACATATATTTAAATCATAATACCCATGAAATAATAACATAAAAATAGAAACTAAAATTATAATAGAAAAATCCATGATATAACATTTTAAATGGGTTGTAAATAAACCTTATAAAATAATATAGGTTCATAACATTAAAATATTACCCTGCAAAATGAAATTGAGGCATAGTCCCTTACCTTGGGTTTGATTCGTCATGTATGATCATTATATACATTAATAATAAAAATGTATTTATTATATAATTTTTTAAGTACATTTTTAAATTTTTATTATTTCTTTTATTTCAATTTTTACCATTTTATATATTATGACATAATTAATTTGGTTTACATTGGATCTTTTTTCTATATTCATCTCGTGTGTCAAAAATGATTTCGGTATGTTGACTATGGTCAAAGAGGTGATTATTTCAACATCACCGGATTAATAATAATGAAATATTTATCAAATTTATACATCAATAATACATTTAAAAACATTCATTAATATGGTTATTAAAAATTAATTACGTTACTATCATGGAGATGGTAGGTCTTATTTACCCATGCGTAATGTTTTCAATTTTAAAAGATTATTGTGGAAATGATTTAAGACATATTATTTCATATATAATGATAGAAATATAATATATAACATATTATTTCATTAAATTTATTTATATAAATCATCCATGTGTCATAGTGATGGAAATATAGTCATATCACATTGTGACAGTTTAAGTCCACATGTTCACGAATGATGTTATCATTTTTTAGTGAGTGAAAAGGTAATAAATAAAATGATAGATTATATTTTCAGAATGATAAATATGTAAAGAATATAATAATTATTTCTTTTATATAAAATAAATTCATTTTCATTTCCCTTATAACCTTCCATGTAATGTGTTAGTGAAAAATGAATCACATTTCTTCATGAGGTAGTAGTTTGTCATACACCCGAGTGATATTATCATATCTCTTATGGAATCGAAAGTAAAAAAACTGATTTTTGATATTATAATTATTATAGAGTTATAATTATTTTATATATAATATATATAATTTAGATCAATCATCATACCCAATTTTAAGAGGTGGAAATAGAAAAATGAATGATGTCGTTTCACAAAGAGGTAGTATGTCATACACAAGAATGATGATTTCACTATTCAATTTGGTAAAAAATTTAGTTTACCATATTATATAATATAAATTATCATGATAAAAAATACAAACTAATTTCTTCCACATATTGTTCATAGATGTGGAAATTTTTTTCTTAAAACAAAACTCGTAGATGTGACGAAAAGGCGGGTTTTCTAAAAGTATATTTTTTAACGAAAATTATGTTTTATATTTAACCTAAGATTATTAAAATTAATTTTATGAATATAAATTAATATTTATTTATATATAATCTGAAAATTTAATTTCAATCACTATTTATTAGGTATTATATTCTTCAATTAAAATGCAAAAAACATTATACATTCTAAAACAATTTTTAAAAAGATCCCGTTTTTACACCCAAAAACCATCTTATACAAACAAAAACAATACAAATTTGATTAAAAATGAATTAGGAAGATTCAATATAAATAAATAATTTTTATTTAACATTAAATTATATTAAATTCATATTATTAATTTTAAAACACTTAAATTATTGAAATGAATGATTTAAAAAAAAATTGATATTTTTCAATATTCAATGAAAATTCAATATTTTTCCAAAAATCCCAAAATTTTACCTTAATTAAATTTTCACATTATTATATATAAATTTATGTTATTATTTTAAAATTAAAATTCTAAAATATAAAAATTTATCATTTAAAAAAAAGCATATAAAAAAAATTAATTAAAAATATTTTATTTTTGATTTAAAATTTACATAATATTTTTATAATGAATATAAACATACAATTCATACTAATGAATTTGATAATGATTTATTATATATTTATTTGTATTATTAAATTCTTCCCCCTTTTTAAATTGTGTCCTCATAATATAATTCACTTATTAAACAAGTGGGGATATCTTTCACTTATAATATTTTTAAATGACCTTGTTGCCTCTTCCACTATATATTTCTTCATAAAACATGAAAATTTTGAATCAAAATACTATAAAACAATTACTCTCTATGGTCATGAATAAAAACTAGATATTCTTTATAAAAAATATTATATTCAATCTATACTTTTTGGTACAAATATGAGTTTAATCCAGACATGTTTTCTTAACAATAAGACATGAAATACATTTTGTACATGAGATAAACTAAATAGAAATCCCACTCTGTATGAAACATATCAAATATTTTACAAGATATCATTTTTTATAATGAACCACAAACTTAGTATTTGTTTTTTTAAAAAAGTCATAATACCTTTCCGTGTAGATATATTAAGAGACATTATCACCTTCTTAGAAAGAATGATTTATCTTCTGGTTATCCTCCTTGTTTTTTGTTTTATCTTGGAAATCCTTAGATGTAAGTAAATAAAATTCACCTTACAATCTATTTAATTAGACTTCTTTGGTCCTATTAACTTTTATTCCTCCAACGTCATCCAATAAAAACTGTAATTTCACACTAATTTCTATATAATTCTCCAAATTGTTCCATTAGTATACTATAATAAAATGTATTTTTATACAAAAACTTATCCAAAAATGATGTTGATCCCAACATACCTGTTAATTATTTAAAATGTACAAATGAATATCTTATATGGTATAAAAAAAATTCTTGATCTATCCTTTATATTGAGGATACAAAATTATACTAAAATTTAATTCAGCACCCAACCACTTTCGAAGTCCTTTCCAAAAATTAGATGTGGGGTCACTATATGATACAATGGAGGGTGTAAATCTATATAACCCAACTATATTCTTTAGATATATTTGATAAAGATAATATAAATAAATTATATATCTAATGGGAATGAAATGCATTGATTTAATTTTTTTTACAACAAATAATCCAAATCATATAGCTACCTCTAAAATTATATGGAAATCCTACCACAAAATTCGTTGTTTTATTTTCCTATTTTCTCTCTAACACTGTAAAAGGTTTATTCATTCCATTTGGTAGTTATAATACTAATTTAACCAAATAAAAAGTCTATCAGTTCATGATGAATTCAGAAATATGTCTTTCTATTCAATCCCATAATCAGTACTACCAAAGGTCTCTATATTTCTTAGGGTCACCCAGATGAATAGAAAACAAGGAACATTGATCATCGCAAGAAAAATATTTCTTATACTAGGAATCACAAGGTACACATAATTTTTTTCCAAATCAAAAAAAAAATTTAATTTTTAAATCTTCAAACATAACCTTCTAAACATATTCTACTTTTTTCTATAAAGATTTATATTCATTCTGATATTTTTTTAATTATTTATTAAAAATACAACTACACTGAAAAATAAAAATTATGATTTCCCTACATCAATAACATATATGGTATAACTTATCAAAACATTAACAAAAGGGTTACATTCCAAATGTAAAATGATTAATGTACAATTATTTTTTTGACTCAAAGTATTAAAAAAATTTATTTTCTATTATGGTGATGAAACCTGTAATCATACTCCATGATTATATACAGATATCAACTCTTTCAAATTTTTAATTACTTCTATGTGATTATATACTTCAATTTATTTGATCAGTATATATTTCACACTTTAATTCATATATATAATTCCTGAAAATTATTAATAAAATCCATAAAATCTAAATCCATATAATGTGTAGGGTAATTTACCATTGTAGATTTTTTATGGACATGATGTATAATAAATGAATTGGTCATTATCCACTTGGAAACAACCATATCCTTTCAAATAAGCATCATTATAGATAAGAAATATTCATTTATATGAGGGAGGTCTAAAATAATTTCATTCACCAATATTCATTTTCATTCCTTAAAACATTGAAAAAATTATTTTTCTAGGTGAATTTAAGTCTTTTCAAGTTAAATTTTCCAATAGACTAAGAAACTAAGATTATTTTTATCAAACTACTGGTAATAACTAACTCATACATGAAAACTATGAATATATGTGATATTTATTTTGTTATTCCATTTATTCAAAAACAAATTTTTATGTGTTATAATTTTTTCCATCTTTATAAATAATATGTCCTTGGGAAAAATTTATAGGAATATAAATACAAAATTACTAAATTTTAGATATAGGTTTTTTTATTTTATGGTTTTCAGAACAATCCTTATGGGATTTTCATGTTCTTCTTACATTAAAAACATACTAATATGACATCAATTAAAAAAGAAAAATGTTTTCCATAAACTCATAAAAATATTCATATGATCTATAAATACTTTAGGTGAATTTGAAAACCCAAAAAAATAACTAAATTTATTCCCATATATTTTCTAAAATGTATTTCTTGGAAATTCATCCTCCATCACATTTTTCTAATGGTACTCGAACGTCAAGTTAATATTAAAAAAATATTGTGCTCCCTTTATATAATCAAAAAATCCATAGATATGTGGAAATGGATACTGGTTCATAATAGAGCTATATTTAAAATCATTTTATTTAATGAATCATCTCATCGAACCATCCTTATATTGAACAAAAAACAATAGAACCACATTGTGATGTGGTATGTTTATTGAATCATTTATCTATAAATTCTTGCAATATGTTTTTTAATTCTAAAATTTCAACTTGAGCCATTTGATAAGGGGGTTTAGTAGAAGGCTTCGAATAAAAAACTAATTCAAAAGTAAACTCAACTACTCAATTTGTGATAAAACCATGAATATCATACATAAAAAATTGTTGTATTCATTCACTAGTAGTATATCACAAATTTAAAAAAAATCATGGAGTTTATATAGGTTAATTTCACTTTTATCATGAAAAATTTTCTCAGATTATTTGTATGTTATTATAGGAATGGAATCATTGAATAAAACTTTCTTGGCCTTAAAATATATCATAGTATAATAAACTAAAATAAAATACATTCCCAAAATTATATCAAACCCCACTATTTAAATTTCTTAATGATTTGTTAGAAAGACCACCCCATTGATAATAATAGAAATATTTCTTTAAATCATCGTTTCATTAATACTTCCACTCTGTTTTTTCACAGAATGTACTATATTACATTAATGAGGTGATATTAAAAATTTACATAAATATTTTTTATAAATTAAATAATATAAATATCCAGATTCAAACTAGGAATTGGAATAAATTTAATTCATAAGTATTGTATCTTCCACTAATTAATTTAACCTTCCATCCTAAACCATAGTAGTAGGTAAAAAAATCCTGAAACCCTTTTCACATATATCTTAATGATTTATATCCTATGTTACTATCTTTTTTCACACATTAGAATAATTACACAACATATTAAAACTAAAATACCTCATAATTGTATTTTTACTTGTTACCTGGGACTTTTATTCTTCTAGATTATTTTACTTGTAATCATAGGACATAGAGCCAACATTTCTACATTGGTAAAACTTCATTAATTTTATAAGACAGTCTATAGGGTTCTTTTTACCACACTTACAATTAGATGGGAACATTATTTTATTAAAACCATATTTTTTTATGTTTCCCCATCACCTGTTTTCCTGAAATCATCTTACATTTGTCATAACGAAAAACATAAGTGTTAGAAAACTCAATCACATATTTTTCAGCACAATGAACAGATTTCTCATAAATTTTCAATTATCTTGTATCCAAATACTTTAATAGATTTTTCTTCTTTCTTGAGTAAAATATATTTATTTTATTATTAATTTCGGGAATAAAATATTGTACGTGTGTGGCTACTCCTGTAAAATTGTCATCATAAATGGCCATAAAATCTTGAACTTTTTTCCTCAATTATGGAAATATATTTTCCATTCATATTTGATTAACCATAAAGAAATATTACTCAATTAAAAGAAACATAAATGTTTCCAATTCCAAATAATCAAGATCATAATTCTCTCTGGTATTCTTAAACAAGGACCACCATTGATAAGTTTTGCATTCAAAATGATAAATGGAAAGAGTTTCTCTTTTCCATTATGTGAATCCCATGAATTAAAATATCTTCTCTAAAGAATTTATCAATTTTTTAGCAACCATAAGGTAAGATAATACATTTAATTATGGTGGTTGTCTCTTTATGAAATTCTATACAGTATAAATTTTCCTTCATAGTATATTGGGATCCTCTCTTTTATAAATAACACCACCATTTATAACAACTTTAAATAATACATCAATGTAAAAAACTATTATATATTCATTCTGACCATCTCATAATGTTGATTTGGAGGAATATTTTCCTCATAGTTCCTTCCCACTACAAACTTCATCCTTCCTCTAAATAAAAAAATTATAAAAATAAATAGTTTAGATGAATCAATATGGTAATATTAAAATACCATGTCATTTAAACTTATCCATAAGGTAAAATATGTCAAGTTCATGATATTAAAATTATCCTAATGTATAAAGTTATCTAAACAATCCTATGATACCAAATATAACAATCTAGCATTAAAATTTACATTATCATGAGTTTTATGTCAGGAAATAATTTTATATCACTTGAAGATATTTTTTTATATTTTTGGAGAAATATGTCATAATTAATTCATTAAAATACCATATAATAAAAAGTTGGAACTTTTATTTGGTTTATATTTTTTATTCTATATAATAATTTTAAAAACAATTATTTCATTTCATGAAAACTCTGCATGACTAACAACATGACCCCATCCATTCACATACAAATCTATAAGTCCTATGAAAAATATTTTATAAATGTGGGATGAAAAAATAATATAAGTAAGGGACGTAAATACAAATAAAATATTTATCCAATGAAAAACATGGAAACCCATAAAAACACTGTCTAAAAAACATAACATTTTACTTATAAAGGTAATTATCATTCAATTAAAAGGATAATTTATATTACCTTTGAAAATAAATTATTTCCATGATAAAGAATTATAAATCATAGAAAACTAAAGTATGTAACTTGGGAAATCATCTCAGAGAACCCTCATAGAACCCTGAAACCCCTTGAAAATTGTAATAACCATATGACTAACATCCAATATAATATTTTAGGGAACATAATAATTACTCAATGAGACATAACGCTATTTAGAAAAACCCATTATATAAGATATAATAGGATAACCTAGTGCAATTAGGGCCCACCCATTATAAAAACATTCCACGAGATATATAATTAATAAGAAATTTTAATCATGGAAATTTTAATCATATAACTCTTTTAAAAAATCTTCTAAACCCATATGAAAACCCTGTTGATTATCAAAATTACATTTTATTTAAAAACCAAATTTTCAAATCCAAAATAGAAAAAACCCCAAAAAATGGAAAATGATTTTTTCATTTAAGAATACATTAAATTGTGAAAAGTAAGTAATAAATTAGTCAACAATCATATCCTATGAAAACAATTATCTTTCTATACATTGAAATTAGGAAAATCCTTTTTTCCATTTATCAAATCATTTAATTTAATACACATAAAAAGAATCATTTCGAAAAACATTTAAATAATGTAAAAAGAGATTTAAAAATAAATTGAAAAATATTTTATATCCATTTAAAAAAATCATAAATTCATTTTAAAAAAATTGACATGGAAAATAAAGTGTATGAAGGAAATCATTAAAAGGTTATATTTTAAAGAAAAATCATTTATCTTCTTATAAATATTTGAATCATATGTAAGATGAATTAATAACATTATAAAACATTAAATACCATTATAATAGGTTAATTAAGTTTATAAAATGTTAAATTGTTTTTATATACACCTCATTAAATAATATATCTTCATAACATCAAAATATGGCTCGAAAAAAGGAAATTAAGATTATGTCAATCAATTAGGTTTTTATTAATCATGTATATTATTAATATTACTAAATAATAAACTTATGATAATTATTTTCTTATTTAAGATCCTTTTAAATTTTATTATCCATTTTATTTCACATATCACCATGATATATATATATATATATATATAATATGATTTAATAGGTTTACATCAGATGTCCTGACCATATTCGACACGTGTCAAAAATGTTTTTAGTAGGAATACTATAGTAAAAGTGGTTATTATTTAAACATAACCAGAATAATAATTCTGAAATAATTATAATATTTATATATCAGTTATAATTGTATGAAAATCATTAAATATTATTATGAAAAATTAATTTCATTTGATCATGGAGACGGTATGTAATGACTACGTATGAGTAACATTTCCATTTTTCAACGATCATTATAGAATGGTGGTAAGTAATATTTTATATTTACATAATGATAATATTATAATATATACTATATTATTTATTTAGATATACTTTTTTTATCATCCATGTGGTGTGGTGATAAAAATTTAGTCACATAACTTTATGAAGGCGGTAGTCCACACATTCACAAATGATGTTATCATTTTTCTGTGAAGGAAAAGGTATGAAAAATTTTAATAAATTATATTTTAAGGAATATAATTTTTTCATGAATATAAAAAATATTTCATTTATATAATACATATTCATTTTATCTACCCTTATTACCTACCAGGTAAAGCATTAGTGAAAAAAATCACATAACTTCGTGAGGTTGTAGTACGTCGTACACATGAGCGACGTTATTGTATCCCATTAGGAATATAAAGTAAAAAAAACTAATATATTATATAGTGACTAAATAGGTTTTATTTGGTTATAATTATCATATATATACTTTATATCCATCATTATACAAAACTGTGTGAGGATTTAATGGAAAAAAGGAATGTCATTTGTTTGTGAAAAGATAGTCTATCGTACACATAAATGATGATTTCACAACCCATTTGATGAAAGTTCATAATAATTTAGGTTATGAAATTAACAAAAATTCATCTCCCTATATGTAATATTATAATGTTATTATATATTACTGGATTAAGATTAATTGAATGGGTTGGTGCCTGAAATAAAATAAATGTTCTCTTTGAAGAATGTTACCCCTTCTTTAAGGTACTTCTTTTTTCTTTCAACAAAAAGAATCATAGGTTGTATTTCAGACCCAAATCAGGATAGTAGTATATGAGTGGGGAATTATGGAAGTTTTCTGAGAATTTATTTTCATAATCAATACAATTTTAATTTGTGAGTAGCAGAAGTGAGTGGGTTGCCTTTTATAAGTGAAGTGAGTGGCACACATGTAATTTTTGAAAAGAAAAATGTACGTCCACGTTTTCACATGCTAAAAGTGTAAAAATGAATTCTTTCTGAGAATTAGATATTATAAGGTATAAGTATTCCTAGAAAATATAATTTATATATTTTTAGGTTATTTTAACCCCTATCATTATTTTAACCTCTCAGTAAATCCATTTCAACATTAACCACGGTAATTATTTTTTAAAATTTTATCTATTCATTAAAAAAAAAACAATATTAAAATTATTATATAATATAAATTATTATAATTCCAAAATATAAATCCATTTTACCAAATTCCATTCATATAAGTGGAAAAAATACAATGAAAAAAATCCATAGGGGCCACAAAAATGTAGTTTTCAAGAAGTGTAATTTTCAATCAAAAGATGATTTTATATTAAATCTATGAATAATAATATATATTGTATGGATTTAAATTGACATTTAATTATATAAAATCTAATAATCACATTTTAAAAAAATTGTATTTATTTTTTATCTCAATTTATTAAAATATAGAACAATTATCCATTTTGAAATAGTATTTATAAAAATTTCGTTTTTAAACCCAAAAAACTTTTACTAAAAACCAATATAAATTTGTTTCAGAAGTTATTAAATTGATTAAATATAAATAAATAAAATTATTTTATTTAAATATTATTCAAAATGCATTATGATTTTTAATATACATAAATTATTGAAAAAAAATTACCAAAAATTAGTATTTAACATTATTTATTGAAAAATAAATATTTTCCAAAAAAAAATAAAATTAAACCATATTTATATTTTGATATTATGAATTAAAAATTATATTGATGTTTTAAATTTCAAATTATAATATTTATATATTTATCTTTTAAATAAAACTAAATAATAAAATGGTATTTTTAAAACATTTTCTATTATGATATAAAAATTACATTATATTTTTATAATGAATATAAATATCTAATTCATATTAATAAAAATGAAAAATATTTATTCCATCAAAACCATTTTTTATAGGGAAACTCTTCAAAACAAATACATTATGGAACTCCCACATAATATTCATATCATTATTGTTGAGTTTCTCCCCAACCATATGAGATACACACCCCTTTTTCATAACAATCAAAACCAATAAAATGGATGTGATAGCCATTGGAAGTTCACATTTTCCATCACTCTAGAATATGGTAAATGTTTTTTTGGAATATAAAATGTGGATTCCCTTGATAAAATATTTTTTTTGGATTTATATATTTAAATTCAATTTATACCTAAGACAAAATCATATTCAATTAGATAAGGAATAAAAATATTTTCATGAAGAACATTCCCACAAACTTCAACTCATGAAGACTCATAGATTTGGATCTGATCATCATACCATTAGGATTTTTTACTAATAATTAAAAATATAATAATTAGGGTTGGATTTTATTACCCTTAAAAAGTAGTTATAAAAGAATGTGTGGATCCATAGTTAAATAATACATTTGAAGTTCAAGAGTGTATGGCATGTGTATCTTTCACCACATCATTATCTTACCCATCATAAAAAAAGAGACATCAAGAGATTTCCCTTAATCAATCATATTATAATGTTTCTAAAACTAGTCACCGTTTTTAACCATTTTATTTGGTAATTTGTTATCATAATTTAAATTCACCTTAAACTTGAAATTATGGAGTGCAGGTGGATCATTCTGTGGATATTCTTTAATTTATATAATTTGATAACATTATCCCATCACATAGGCAGTTTATTTCTCGTGGAAATTTCATCCCACACTTAAAACATTTACAAGTCCCATTAATACAATTTTCTCCATGTTTATTCCCACTCTTTGAACATAATGTAAATATCATATTCTTCTTTCCATGAGTTTTATATGTTCCTTTGAATTCAATATTTATCTTCTTATCAAGACCATAATATTAATATATAAGTCCAACCAACCATTCCACCTTGATACACATTTTAAAATCTCTCTATATATAATGAAGTATATTACGGATATTTCCCTTTAGAGACATTATTTTAATCCAATGAATAATCGATAAACATTACATTCAGGTTAGATGATAATACCAAAAGTGTAGCTCACATGTCTTGTAAAAGATTCCCCATAGGTACCATAAGATTCATCATACTTTTTCTCTATCTCAGAAAACTGGTTCCAATTCATCATATAAAGAATATGAATAATTTATTTAATTAAATATACCGTCTTTAACTATACTGAATCCATTGGATCAATTTCATTAGGTTTCCTTGTATTCTTGAGAATATTCCACCATTGAACCATTTCACCATCCAAAGGGTAGACAGCCATAATGACATTCTCATGTGTTGACCACTAAAAAATGTAAACCCTATATTTTTTAGGTTGGATTCATTTTTTAAAAACTAGTTGATTTGAATAGACACTAAAAACGTGGATATTTCATTATGAATTACTCAATATAATTTTTTACCTCTTTTCCATCTTTCAAAGTCCACCGTGATTTATATCTTGAGAAATTGTTGTGTTTATAGATATGATGTTTTATATTCTAGATCTAATAACATTCAGTTTTTGATAAGTATATTCATTTCATAGTACATATATTTTGTCAATAATATGATTATTTGTGTTCCATCCATTGACTAAAAATAAAAAAGACTTTGAGAAAAACTAATCATTGTCGGAAACAACATATTCGTGGAATATAATTTAGGATTTTTAAATCATGGAAATTTATTTTAGATCTATGACACATTAGGTTTAAACTAGGCCATCAATGACCTTCATCTATTCAAATACTTCATAATGGTTTTTAAGGAAAATTTTATTTTACCAATTCATATACATTAGTACTATCAATCTAGGTGTGTAGTAAGGCCCATTTTCATGTACCTGGTAACACTTGTCTCAAGCCCGAAACAACATTTTTTTTATTTATTAACTATATGCAACTCTATTACATAACCACATACACTTGTAGTATCATGATAAGTATGTATTTTTAGAAAAAACAACTCCATTATTTACAATAACATATGAAATTTTCATTTAGATAGGATTATCCAAAGGGTTCTCACTAACGTTTTATCATCCTATTTTCCAAATGTGTAACTAAAACTAGCCTCAGATACCAACTATGGTGGCCCTAGACTCTCTTACATATAAATTTATTTTTAAAATATTAATATTAATTCCATTAAACAAATAATCTTCTATGTTTAATATTATTTTTATTTCTTCAGAAACATGTATATATAAACCGTTTGTTCATAAGTGAACTACATCAACTCCCAGTAAGTTCTTCATAAATAGAAAACTTATTAGGCATTACTTATATAATATATTTCATATTAACTTATAAAAATGAAACATGATAATGGAAGATATTATACAATCATTATGGGTATGTGAAAGATATATCGATTATCACATAATTATAGCTTCAGCATATGGGTATGAGAACATGAGTATAAAATTAGAAAACCATACACTTTATTTCAAAGATCATATTCATCAGTCAAGGAATAAATATTGGAAGTCCATAAAATAGGAATTATAAAGGAATAAAATAAAATTATCCATGAGATAATATCATTGGCATAAGACATGGAATTTTGGTACACACATAGGCATAAAAAATAATGTTCATATCATTCAAGGCTCACATCCATGTCAATCGTAATGGAATGGGTTCACTGTAACACCTGGAGGTTTTACAAAAAAATTTAATGAAATTCATGAAACCTTGATTCTATTTATAAAAACATTTTTTATTGATATATTTATAAACTAGATGTTAAATAAATTTTGGTCGCTTCTATGAATTGAATTTTAAAAAAATGACATATGCAGTTGTGATCAATAAGTTATTTAGAGTATGATATAACCAAAATGTTTTTTTGTTGCATAAAAAACATTACCTTATAAATATTATTATGAATTTTAATATTATTAATATATATAGTAAATATTTTTATTATTATTTCTTTCTTTAGGTTATAATATAATGAGATCTTGATAAAATTTTCAAGGTGATATAAACGAAATTAATGTTTTAAAATTGTTTTTTAATAAACTATTATTGTATTTAAAAATTAAATTAATAATATTAAGAAAATTATTTTCTAAAAATGGGGTTTATTTTTTAATTCTACCCATCATTAAATGGTTAGGGTAAATTTTTGCAATTTTTCTAAAATACATGATTTTTTTGTTGAATAGTGAATTATGGTAATTAACAAAATATTTTCAATAAATGAATTTCTATATCATGATTGAGTCTTGGATGATATAAATGGACATCGGTTCCAAATAAAATGCACCTATTATTTTTTTGGGTCACATAAATCAAGATTATTCATAGTCATTAGAAAAAATATTAAACCAGTGATTAAAATAAGGTAAAACCCTTCCTGTCATCCACTAAAAAAACCACCCTCACCACCCTCTTCCTCTCACACCAAAAAATCCTTGAGCCATGTATATGTTCTTCTAAATACTCATACCATGTCCCTACCCCACATATATGACCTTCTTCTCTCCCCAAAAGGCCAAAACTAAGGGCTATAATGAGGATCTCAAGAAGAAGATATCAAGAGGTAAAGATCATATTCCATTTTCTTGTGCATTTTTTTCAATTCATTTCTTTTCTAATAATATATTATCTTCCCCATATCCATGATTAATTAAAGATACTTTAATATATATATTCCTTATTTTTATAATTTTTATATAAAAAATAATCATCATTATTTTTCTTCTCTTCCTATTATTCTAAAAATAAAAATATCATCCGTGATGTATCGATTTACGAAAAATGTGGAAGATGTGTTGTCAATTTATTTTACATTCTTCAAAACATGTTATAAAACCATTTTAATTGTTGAAAAATATTTAAATGTGTATGATATATCCTCTTTCATGTTCTGTAGTTAATATATATACATAATATTATGTTATATAATGAAAATAGTTTGTGATTATCAAAGAACCGCCAATATGATCTAAACAGATATCACTAAAGATTTATCTAATGATGTGTACTCATACCATATAACAAATTTTATTTATATAATAATTTAATATTTTTTATAAATATTAATACTATTTAATTCCACTTCTATAATTTAATTTCCACACTACATAAAAATCAAATTCAAACCAGCCAAGGAAATCATGTAAAGAATGCACCTGAAACAATATAAGAAACAAAAAATTAATAATTAAAGAGTAAAATGTGGTTATAAAATGATAATTTAAGGAATTATTAACATGAATATATTTCTGTATGATATTAATAACACCCTTTTAACAACTATAAATGAGTTTGAAACACATTTTATGCAAGATAAACCCGAGGCTAGAGAATTCTTAACCAAATTTCCATTCTTTGTGTTAGCCTTCTACTTCATTAATTATGTGGTATTAAAATTTTTCTATGGAGAATTTTGTTTATATTATTTTTAATTATGTCTATTTATTGTTCATATACATATTCCATCCACTCTCATAAATCACACATTAATTATATGATATTTGTAAGGTGATATTCTTTTTAAATCATCTTTTAAAATTATATTTTACAAAATCCAAAGAAAATATTTTCATGAAATTAATCATGTTGAATTATAATGTTCTAGTTATGGAGGATTTTTTATTATGGGTGGTGGGACCTATATCAACACTCAATTCATTGGGTATGAGTAAGTAGAATGTTGGCCATATGGTTACTCCAAATGTAACTATGATGGTAGGTTGTTGTGAGGGTTACATTTTAAGGAATCCATGAGGGTTACAAATCTTAAGGTAGCTTATAGGGTTACATTATTATGTATGTAATGTCCCAAGATAATTTTATTGTTCTTTTTATCTCCTTTATATTTTTTTAAAATCTCTTGTAAATATCATGTTTCACAAATTAAGTATATATGGGTGAAAAGTATGTATTTTTTAAAATTATTTCATTTGTTTACAATTATTCATAATCTAATGTTTTCTTTCATTATTTTACTATCACTTAATAATTTTTTTGTTCTCATATATATTTTTTAAATGATTTTTACTTGTTATAAGGATATTTAATAAAAATATGGAATCTATGTTAAATATTATGAAGATTTTCAAAGAAAACATGTTTTATTTGAAAAGATTTATAGTTTGGAATAAATGGAAACTATTTTTGATGTATCCATTATATAAAAATGTTTAATTTTATGTGTCACAATTCTATAAAACTCTAAACAAGAAAATATCCTCAATGTTAAATGAAGTGAGTTCTTGAGTAAAATTCAATATTATGTAATTTAATAAGGCCGGGTCATTATGATTGGTATCAAAGGATGTTTTAGAAAACATTAGAGGTTAGAATGGTGTTAAAATAATACCATAAATTTATTTTACTCTATGGTAAAATTTAAATTTTATAGAATTTAATGATTACCATGTGTATTTCACTATGTTATGTTTGTTCAGGAAGTTTTTCCACGTAAAGATAAAAGCGAAGCTGGAGTAGAAAGGCACAAGAAGAATGATATCCTTCTAAATCTACATCCTAGAATGGTAAAGATTAGAACCAAGCAGTTTATGACAGTAATGGCTCAGATTACATAGGCAATAAATGGTGGTTTCATCCATGCAAAAGAAAAAATAGTGCTTCCAAAAAGAAACATGATGATTGTTGAACATTTAATGTGAAAACACCTTCCTACTTTAAATGTATCTTCTAACAGAGTAGCCACTAAAGGATGGATTAAATCCCTTGAAAAGATATTTGAGTATATGGGATATTTAGATAATCGAAATTTAAGTATTTCCATTTATCATTTTGAAGGTTAATATTATATGTGGTGGTCAATGGTCAGTAATATCAAGGATATGGAGGATATTGAAGACGAAGAATACGTTTAATTTAAATGAATTTTCCTTGAAAAATATCTTCCTAAGGTGGTTCGACTTATGATGGAGGATAAATTCATAGAATTGAAGAAAAAATAAGATGATTCAATGGATGTGTAAAAATAAAACATCATCCTACTGGCGAGGTATTCTCTAAATCTTATTGTGGATCCTGATAGAAAAATCAAACATTTATATTTAGGATTGAAGGTATGATATCGAAGGGAATTAGCTTCAAGTGAGATCAAAAGTTGTGAGAAACTTTTTCGATGTGCTGAGAGGGAAGAAATGGAGTTTAATGATTATCACATACACATTGAAAACAAGGATAATAATAGTTCAATAGGGAAAGTGATGGGTAAGAATCAATAAAATAAATCGAATGGTGAGAAAGTCAATTTTCCAGTTTGTGAAATGTGTGGCAAAAAGCACCCTAGAGAATGCCCTACAAAAAATAAGAAGTTTTTTGGATGTAGTATGATTGGATATATGGCCTAATATTGTAACGAAAGTGATCCTATGAATAATCCTGATAAGAAAACTGTGAAGTGTTTTAAATTTGGTGAGATGGGTCGTTATGAAAATGCCTTCTGAAATAGGGATCTGAATGATGAAATGAAGAATAATACAAGAAGAAATGTGTAGTGAGATTATTAGTTACTACATCAGCATTTGTTGGGCCATATAATGAAGTTGTATTTGATACCATTTTATTTACTTAAATTTTGATAAAGTTAGTTATTGATAATTGATCTACACATTTCTTTATTTCTAAGAAAGTTTCTAGTAAATTAGAAATATCACCGCAACAAATAAGATCAGAACTTTTTTTCAAAAACACATTGGGAAAATATTACATAAAAGATGAATTATAAAAATATTTATATTGTTCTATGAAAAAATGAATTACTTAAAAACCTTGTTGTTTTCTTTATTAGAGTTTGATATCATTTTGTGTATGGATTGGCTTTCTGCTTATCATGCTAAGATTGATTATAAAGATAAAGAAGTTGTTTTCAGAATGATTCCCATTTTTTATAAAATAGTGAACCCATAAAATTTATAACATTTCTAGAAGTTAAGAAACTATTGAAATATGGAAATCATAGTTATCCTACCCATATTTTTGAAAACAAGGTAACTATCCATATTAATTATGTGCTAGTGGTAAATGGATATCTTGATGTTTTCTCTACTTAGTATCATAGTGTTATACCTGACCGAGAAGTTGAATTCAAAATTGAGATAGTTTATTATGATAATTTAATTTTAAAACCCCCTTCTATAATAGTTAAAATGTAACTTGTTGAATTGAAATAATAAGATACATGGGTTTCATGAGAAATGCTTCATTTTTACTAACACTTCATCATGGGTTGCCCCTCTTTTATTCAAAAAAAAAAAGATGATACATTGAGACTTTCCATTGATTCTGTTGCCTTGAATAACAACACTATTAAAAACATGTATCCTTTTCCTCAAATAAAACACTTGTTTGATATCCTTATGGGAGAACAACATTTTTTGATAGTCAACCTGAGTTCGGGGTAATATCAGTTGAAAGTAAATGAACCAGACGTCTTGAAGACTTCATTTCATACTAGATATGGGAATTATAATTTTCATTCCATTTCATCTAAGTAATTCACCTACTATATTAATGGATCATATGAATAGAATATTTCATGAGTTCTTGGATAGGTTTGTTGTTATTTTTATTGATTAGATTCAATAATTTTCTATAAGTAAAGAGGAGGATGAAAAACATATAAGGGTTGTTTTGTAAACCTTAACGGAAAATAAAATAGATGGAAAATTTAAATGTTTTATTTTTGGTTGAAATAGATTTATTTTCATGGTAAAATTATAAATAAGGATGTAACAATAGTTGATCATTCCAAAAAATGTGGTTGTGTAATGAAAAAGACTTATACATGTTACATAAATTTGTAGTTTTCTTGTATTAGCATGTTATAACAAACAGTTTTTTATAAATGTTGCACGGTTATCTAGATCACTAACTAAGTTAACTTAAAAAATGGTTAAATTTGTTTGGATAAAATAATATGATGTTTGTTTTAGGAACTAAATAATTTATTGGTGAATGCTCCAGTTTTGGATTTCTCTTCTAGAAATTGAGTTTTTGTCCTCTATTATGATAATTCATTGAAAGGACTTGGTTGTGTTCTAATGAATAATGGTCAGGTAATTGCTTATGGTTCAAGAAAATTAAAACCTCATGAGGTAAATTATCACACACATGATTCGAAATTAGCAATTGTGGGTTTTGCATTGAATATTTGGAAGCACCACTTATACAAATCCAACTGTCGAATATATACTAACCATAAATGTATGAAGTATATATTCACACAGAAGGAATTAAACATGAGATAGAGGAGATGGATTGAACTGATAAGGGATCATGATTTAATGATCAATTACCATCCCACAAAATCAAAAAAAAAATTGGATTATTTTAGTTTAAAACATCATGTTTCATTAACCATGATATTTTTGGAACATGATCCTTGGATTAATGATTTAATGATTTTAGGATTAGAATTTGTTTATATGGAAAATACCTCTGTTATGTTTTAGGTTTTAATGTAACATCTTTTATCAAATAGAATTATGAAAATGTTTAAGGAATATTGTTATCTTTAGTAAAAGGTGGAATTGTCTAAAATGGATAAGTTTCTCAAATTTGACCATGATAAAGATTGTGTTTTATTATTTTGATAAATATTTAATGTTCCCTGTGATTCCCAATTAAAGAATTATTTATTGTGTGAATCTCATATTTATCCATTTTTATTTCATTATATTAGTACTATGTTGTACATAGAACTTCAGAAGTATTACTGGTTGAATGGAATGAAAAGAGATATTATAGATTTTACCATGAAATGTTTGACAAGTCAACATGTTAAAGGAGAGAAGCAATTACCCAAAGGGATGCTTCATCCCTTTCCAGTTCCAGAGTGGAAATGGGGAAATGTATCCATGGACTTTATGGTGGGACTACCAAAAGAATATATAGGTAATAATGTTATTTGGGTGATTGTTGACAAACTAACTAAATATACACATATCCTTCCTATTCAGGATATAATGAATTTAGACCAACATTCCCAATTGTACCTCAAAGGGATATTCATGTAACAAGGAGTGCCTCTTTCCATTGTATCTAAATGAGATCCTAGGTTCGCTTCTAATTATTTAGAAGTGACTTCAAAAGTAGTTGGGTATATAATTAAATTTCAGTAAATCTTTTCTTCGTCAACTAAATGGGTGGTCAAAATGAACAATTTAGACTTCGAGGGATAATATTCAAGCTTGTTCAATAGATTACCAAGGAAGTTGGAATCAACATAATTCTTTAGATTAGTGTTCTTATAAAAACTATTTTCATTCCAGTATACAAATGGATCCTTTTGAGTCATTGTATGGGAATCAGAGTCAAACTCTATCTTTTGGGATGAATTCGGGGAAGGGAAGTTGATGGGAACCAAATTAGTAGAGTAAGTGGCTGAGAATTCAATGATGATGCAGCAACAGATGAGGACAGCTCAGAGTAGGCAGAAATGTTATATAGACAATAGTAGAAAAGACTTTTTTTTTGGGGTAGGTGACTATGTTTTTCTTATAATCTCACCATGGGAATGAGTTATGCGTTTTCGTAATAACATAATTTTAAGTCCATAGTTTATTATAATTTATGAAATCATATATAAAGTTTGAACAATCACCTAATGAGTGGATTTTCTCAGTGTTTATCTTAGGTACACAATATTTTTCATGTTTTGATGTTGAGAAATTATGTTCCAGATATATCTCATGTCTTGAGCATAGAAATTGTTTTGTTTGAAGAAAACCATTCTTATAAAGATAAACCTGTAATGATTCATAATAATTGATAAAAAGTATTCAGGCATAAGGTAATCAATTAGGTAATGGTTTTTTAGAGAAATCACCAGATTGTAGAAGAAAAATGGAAATCAAAAAATGATATGAGTTAACTGTAGCCTCACTATTTTAATAAGTAAATGAAAAATATTTTCTGAGGATGCAATTTTGAGAAGGTAAGGAGAATGTAAAACCACAAGGTTTTAAAAATAAATTTACTAAAATGCATGAAACTCAAAGTCTCTTAATAATGGCACTTTGTTTTAATGATATAGTTATAAACATGCCATTAATAATAATTTTTCATTTTCTATGATTTGAATTTTGAAAAAAACGGCATCGGTGGTTGTGATCATTATGTTATTTGGAATCTAATATATTCAACATGTTTTTTGGTGAATATAAACATAACCTTATAAATAGTAATATTAATAATAACAAGACCCTTATAAATAATAAAACTTATTATAATTATTTCTTTCATATGGTTATAAGACATTGAGATCTTGATTAATTATTGAAGGTGATATAAAATCATTTTCTGTTTTAAAATTATTAAATTTCAAAAAAACTATTATTGTATTTAAAAATTAAATTAATCATAATATGAAAATTTTTGTCAAAAAATATTGTTTTTTAAGTCTACATATCCAAATATTGTTAGGGATAACTTTTTGGATTTTTCTAAAATACTTACATTTTTGGTGAATAGAAAAATATGGTAATTACCAAAATATGATAAATAAATGAATTTGTGTATCTTGATTGAGTCATGGAATATGTAAATGGCCATTGGTTCAAATCACATGAACTTATTAATTTTTGGGGTCACATCAATCAAGACTATTCATAGTCTTTAGCAGAAATTTTAAAATAATGATTAAAATAATTTAAAACACCTCCTCTTCTCAACTATAAATACCACCCTCACCCCCTTCTTCCTCTCAAAAAATTAAAACATGAATCTTATCCATGATTATCCAAATACTCATCCCAGGAACCTACTCCATATCCCAAAGGTACTTGTCCCACCAAATTGCCAAATCTGAGGTCCTTAAGAAGGATCTCAAAGAGAATAGATCAATAGATAAATATTCTCTTTCATTTTATTTGTTTATCATTTCAATTATTTTCATTCATTATACACTCTTACCCAACCCCCTTATTCTAAAGGCTTAAAATATCCATTATTATATATAATATCTATTTTTATCATGTTTATGGAAAAATTCATCATCATTCTTCCTCTTATCTTCCTCTTATTCTAAAAATAAAAACAATATATGTGATGTGCTGATTTACCAACATTGTGGATGATGTTTCTTCAATTTCATTTACCTACCTAAAAACTAGTTATAAAACCATTGTACTGGTTGAAAAAGATTTTAATGATTATTATAGTTCCTCTTTCATGTTATGTAATTGTCATTTATACATAATATTATGTTATATAATGAAACATGTTTGTGATTATTAAAGAAACTCCAAAATGATCTGAATAGATATCAATAAATATTTATCTAATAATTCATCCGCATAAAATATATACAAAATGATTTAGGGAATCATTTAATATTATGAAAACATATTAATATCATTTTATTCCACTTATGTAATTTCATTTCAATATGACAAGAAAATCAAATACAAACTGGCCATGAAAATCATCTAAAGAATGCACCTCAAACAATGGAAGGAACAAAATACTAACAATTAAAGGGGGAAATGATACTATAAAATTATCACATAATGAGTTATAAACATGAATATGTTTATTTATGATATTAATAACCCTTTTTAAACCATTATACAGATGTTTTAAACCTGTTTTAAGTAAGACAAACCGAAGGTAAGGGAATTTTTAACCCAACATCCATTCATTGGTTTAAACATATATGTCATTAATTTTTTGTATTAATATTCTTTTTGTGATGAATTTTGTTTATATTATATTGAATTATGTGTAATTATAGTTTATATACATTTTACCTCAACTCAATTAAGTCTCACATCAATTATATGATGTTTTTAAGGGGATTTTATTTTAATATCCTTGTTTAAAATTATGTTTTCCAAAACTAAAAATGAATATTTTTATGAAATCATTAATGTTCTATGATGATGTTATAGTAATATAGAATTTTTTTATGAAGTCTGGGACCTATATCTCTATCTAATTAATTGGGTATCTGTATGTTGGAGGTGGGATATATGTTTCCTCCAAGCATAACTACAATTGTTACACCATAAGGTAACTATTAGGGTTACATTGTAAGGTGGTCAGGAGGATTATAAATCATAAGGTAGTTGAGTGGGTTACAATATTGTGTAAGTAATTCCCAGATATATATTTATGGGTCTATTTATGTTTTTTTAGGAAATATCATTGAAATATCAAGTTTCACAATGTAAGTATATATGGGTGACAAGAATGTATTTTTTATATTGATTTGATACGTTTACATGTATTCATGGACTAATTGTTTCATTCCTTCTTTTTATATCCCTTACTGAGCATTTTGATCTCATTTGAAATTTTTAAATATTTTTCACAGCTTATAAGGATGAGTAATACAGACAATGAATCCAAGTTAAATGTTATGATGAATTTTCATTGAAGACATGTTTTATTTGAAATTTTTTATAATTTCGAAGAAATGGATAAATTTTTTGTGGTATCCACTCTATATAAATGTGGAATGTTATATATCCCAATTCTATAAAACTATAAAATTTAAAATATACCCAATGTGAGAGGAAGTGAGTTCTTAACTAAAATTAAATATTATGTAATTAAATAAGGCCAGGTCATAATATTCACTCACCAAACCATCAAAGTAGCCATAATTGTTCACTCCAAATACCAGCATAGAGGAAAAAATTTGTTCCAAAATTCGATTCAATCCTCACTCCAATCCTATATATCTCATAATATATAAATATTTACCCCATTCATTGGATGGATATCTAGATCACACACATCACATAATAAAAATCCAACATATGTGTGCCACAATATTATAAAACATTCATCATACCCATGTCCATGAAATAAAATGGGTCTGGTAAACATTTAGTCATATCATAACATGTGGAAAATACAAATGTTTCATAATAATTTGATCATTTCATCCTAGGATAAACCAAGATTAGAGAAAGGTATCATAATAATTTCATCAAGGTATAAACCATGTAAAATGAATAGTTTTCATAAACTTCTTGTCATCATAAACATAAACCATTAATATAAATTATAATAATTGTATCCTTGGATCATATCCCCAATAAATCATATGTAACATAAATGGATGTCATATAATACGGAAAATGATTTTTGAATTATCACATGGAATATTTCTTAAGGAAAATATCCATTCCACTTAATAAAATTAAACCATAAAACATATTTAAAATCCTTTTATTTTAAGATAAGATTGGAAAATCATAAAAGATTACTCAATTAAGTGATTCTTAATGATTGAAAAAAATTATTTTCATCCCAAAGATGTTATAATAATGAATTCATTCACATTTTTTGTAAAAGCTATAAATTTTCACAAACCAAAAATAATGCCATTTTAACCTTATAACTAGGCTGGTCCTAACATAGGCCGAAGGGTGTTCAGATTCCCCTGTGTTGGCAATGAGAAACTATCAGCATACATTATAAAAGTGGGAACGAATTTTCCACAGACAAAAAATGGAATAAATCTAAACAATTTAGTTTTCATACAAGAAAATTACACATGGGGAACTATACTAGAAGTCAATCAGGAACAAATTGCTGAAAAAGAAACCACATTGTACTAGAAAAGTATATTACAACCAATTTAATAGTAAATATAACTCTCCAATCCCAAATATCAACAACTAGAACCACCTCCAAGTTGAACTTTTACCATTCTCAATCTCAAAAGAAGATAACGTACAAATCCTTGATGGCTTAGGTAGGGTGTAAGATTAAATAGATATAGGGTCTCACCATGGATTTCATAAAATGTGTTTATATTTAATTAACCAAATAAATATTTCAACATTAAATAAATATATAATGTATTTCAAATCATATTTGAAAAAAATAATTATTTACATTTCAATGATGGAAAATTTTTTAATCAATCAGTTTAATATTTTTTTATATATAATAGTTTATATAATTTCAAAAATAATGTGTAAAAAATTTACAAAATATGAAATATATATCAAAATAATTACTTGAGAGAATCATTTTCATCTTTTAAAGGGTAAGATAGTTCCACCCTATAGTATTTTCACACAATCAAAGGTGAATCATTGAAATATGTGTATACCCACTTCCCTCAAACACTGGCCAAGTAGGAATCATCACTATCCCATTAGGGATGTGTTGTCACACACTAGGTTTTGTTTCGATTATAACATGTCAAAAGTGTGATATCTTAATAAATCAATAACTACATAGGCCTACATTACACTAAAAATTAAACCATAATGGTACTTTTATTTTAATGATTTTAAAAATAAAATTCATCCCATTTTCCCTTTTCAACATGCTAATTTTTATTTAAAAACCAATACACAATATTTTAATCAAGTCATTCTTTTTTCCAAGATAAAACCCCATTGATTCTATTAAAACCATTTTAATCAATTTTTATCAAATATGACTTTGAAATTAATTAAAAAATTAAATTTTTCAATTAAAATTCACAATTAAAATTATGAAATTTAAATTTCACAATTTTTCATCCAAATAATCTTAATTTAATTCCGCAATTATATTTCAAAAATTTTCCATCAAATCTCAAATAACACCCCAATTTAAAGGAATTAGGGGGTTTTTCCAGTTTCAGGAAAAACCCATTTCAAATCCCTAATTCAATAGATTTTGGTATTTAATAATCCATATGAATAAAATTAAAATTTAATCAAACAAAATAATTTAAATAAACAAATTTAGTTTTAAATAAATTATCCATCATAAACAAAACAACCTACCTCAGGATCATGGAACACAAACCCCAAATTGGGAAACTCCAATGAAGAACATCTGCAAGGAGGATCCAAGAATCAAACCTAGATTCAAGATCTCAAAAAATGGGGATTAGATTCTCCAAAAAAAGATATATAAAAATCCCAATGGAGGAAAGATGAGAGAACATGTGAAGTGGAATGAAGATAAGAAAGATACAGTGAAGGGATTGAATAACATTTATATAGATTTGATTATCTTTTGGTGGGTGTAAATGGTCTAAAATCGCCTCTTGGGAGCCTATGAGGATGAATAAAATGTAATAGTTCTGTAATGTCACTTAGGAAACATAAAATGATGCCTTTTGGGGTTTTAACCTAATTTTCAGATTAATTTAATCTCATATGTATGGTTTTTTATGTAGGGATGCATGGTCAGACACAATGTGAACCCTAATCGTTCAATTCTTTTTCATGAGATGTATGATTTAAATCCAGTGGGCACACCATTTTTCAAACTATGAGCTAGCTATGAAGTGACCACTACTGGGGTTTTATTAGCTTCAACTAAGAGGTTGCATGGTTCGGGAAAATCATACGCCAATCGTTCATATCCCAGAAACTTTCAAAATATAAAATATTTCACATGAAGAAAGTATAAATGAAATATAAACAAAAAAAGATCAAAATAGGGATTTATAAATAACTAAAAATAGTATGAAGATGATATTACCACCCTACCATAGAAACATTCTTTCCCTAAATTTTGTTTTTAAAATCATCCATGTCAAAAATATGATGCCACTAATCTCTCATAAGTGCCTCCCTCTACCCCGTCCCATGAGTATCAGAACCATGCTTCTTTACCACTCGGAAAAAAAATGTATCGTCCTCCCATGAAGCACCTTGGTTTCATAATCAACTATCCTAACTAGATGTACAGTCACAGACAAAACTATTTTAACCTCAAGATCTCACCAACTCATAACATGATATAGATTAGAAAGGTACTTTCAGATCTGCGATACATGAAACATGTTTTGTATTATCTTTAATTGGGTTATAATTTCAAAATGTTAAGACACTTTCTCTACCTTATCAATAACCCTAAAATCATCCACTACATTAGAAGCATGTTTCGCTTTCCTCCCAATCCATTTATGACCCAAACAAGGTCAAACATTCAATAACACCAGGTCACCAACTATAAATTACAATGGTTTATAGTGATGATTAGAAAAAGATATATACCAGATTATTACAAAATTGATATTCTCTAAAAATTTATCTAAATCGTTACTATTTTCTATTTATCCATTCATGGTAAACCAAGGATAATTCCCCAGTCTCCTACCAACACAACATTGATTAATAGAGTCATCCAAACATGGCCTCAAAAGGATGAATTTTGATTTCATACTTGTAACTATTATTATAAGAAATCTAAACCATCCCCAAATTACCATCCCAACCCCAACTAAAGTTGAGAACGTTGGTGAAAAGAATATCCTCAAGATTCTATATAGATATTTCATACTGGCCATCTAACTGGGGATAGAACTTCATTCTCAAATGGACGTGAGATCTCAGTTCCTCATGAATGCCTCCACAAAAGAGAGAAGTGAACCAAGGATCCTTATCTGAGACTATATGAAATAAAACTGGATAAAAATGAGAAATAAATTTCACATTGAAATTTAAATTCTCTTCAACATTGGTTGAATCAATAATGGGTTTAAAGTGATCTAATTTTGATAGCATATTGATCACAAACCATATCGCATTATTCCTTCTAAGGGTATCTGGTAACCCTACCAAAAAGTCCACATAGATGTTGTCCCACATCCAATAAGTCATTTGAAGTGGATGATGTAATATCAAAGGTCTCTGGTTCTTGGACATGACCAGTTGGAACATATAATTTAGAGAGAGAAAAATCATCAATGCCTTATCTCATACCTGGCCCCCAGAATCTACACCGCATGTTCATAGAACTTCTTTGTGGTTCCTTAGTGAATATCCCACTAGAAGGTATGGAAGCCCCCCATCATAGATTTCTATAATGGTAACAGAGAAAAAAAAGTGATTCTAATAGCATTGAATTCTATCAATAGAGATTGACTAGTCAGATACGGTCTCCCCACTATAATGGGAGACTTTAATGCTATAATACTCATCATCAATATTTTCATCCCAAAGAATAATCTCAAGAAGAGAAGTGGTAAACATAACAATTTATAAATAAAACATGATCATGAATTCTCAAAATTCAATATGAAACTATAAAAAAGTTCCATCCAGTTCCACTCTACTGATTATTCAGTTATTTCCTTGGATAAAATTTTTCTTCTCTATGCATCTATGACAAAATTCCATTTCCCTATGGTATATGTGATGTTAAGGATGAATGATATTATATATTCCACCCAATTCCTCTGGAAGAGATTTAAATCTTTATAAGAGAAGATATAAATCAACTTGTGTGTTTAGAATACATAATAAACCATTATCTAAAAAGGTAATGTGGAAAATCATATGCTTTTACATCATAGCTAGGAGTTTAAGGCCATGGTTTGGATAATTATTCTCATGTGTCCTAAGATGAAGAGATCCATAATCAATGGCATGATCACCATGAATAGGGACAAAATGAAAACCTAAAAAAATTCATCATAAAAGAATAAAAAACATATCCTAGACTCTGGAGGAGTCAACACTAGCACTATAGTCAAGAGACTCTTTAGCTCAAAAAAATAATTACTATATTTCTCATACCAAGAAAATGTTACTCTCTTAGATGTTAGAGTAGTCATCATAGAATCCAACATTGACGAGTCTTTAAAAAACAAGAGATAATATCAAGCTATACCCAAGAAGCTCTCAATCTCAAAAACATTTCCTGGTTGTTCCCATTTCATACAAAAATTTACCTTTTGAGTATCAACTAAAATACCATGTTCTGAAACCATGTGTCCCAAGAACATCACATCCTAAATCAGTAAATCACATTTTTAAATAATGTTATAAATTTATTTATTTCCCAATAATTTTAGAACTGCTCTCAAATGATGAAAATGATCATCCAAAAGCAAATACCACAAATAATTGTTTTATTCATTGGTCAAAAAAGAACATCATACAAATATCCATAAAGCTAGGACCAAAACAGAACTAGAATTAGGGAGGCCTAATATGGAAAAGGCCAAGAGCACCACCCCTAATTATATTAACACCTTCCACCTTGAGACTTACAAAATCATGAAGGAAAAGTGCTCCGAGCCTGGAAAATCCACTGAAGCAAGAAACTATGCAGCTTTATTACCCTCTCTCAGAGTATGGGACACCTTCATATGATCATCAATCATACGCCAACATTTATGAATGGTATATAAGAGATACTAAGGAACATTACATCTACCACAAACTGCATTATACAAGATCATAGAATCAGTTTCCATCACAGAAATTTTTTTCCTCCTCTGAATACATAAACTCATCCCATTGAATAAAGCTAGAGCCTCTGCCTAGAGAGAATTCCCATGCCCAAGATTGATAGAGAAGGACATAAAGAGCAAACCACTAGATTATCATACAATCCATCCTTCAATGATTGCTCCTGAGACATAGTAAGCATCACAATTATGTTTCAAGATACCCATGGAAAATCATGTTCATCAAATCAATAAATACATCTGGAGAATTAGTTAAACCAAATGGCCTGACAAGGTACTCGTAATTGTCATACCAACTCTAAACTGATGTTTTCTAAATGTCATATTTTTTTATTCACATCAAATGGTAACTATATCCATGTTAAATAATTAAAATCCACATCACCCCCTCCATGTTGTCAAACATATTATCAATATGAGGATATAAATAATTTTTTTACCATTACATATTGTAGTTTTAATTATTCCACAAAAATTATATGTTAACCATTAGATTTAATTCCATATAAAACTATTATAGTCCAAGGTGACACAATCGGGCATATAAATATTTTATAAAGAATATAATCCAATTTTGGATTTTACACATTCATATTAGAAGTTTACATGTGATAATAAGAACTAGATATTGTGGAGAACCATGCACTAAATCAATTTAAAAATATTCATCCCTTATCGATGGAAAATAAAATAATTAAGGAGAAAAATAATCAAGAAACATTATGAAAACTAGAGGGATATTACTACTCATGGATTCCCACTATAGATCAAAAGAAAATGTTAATATTACATTTCTCAACTATGGATAATATGTTCAATATTTACTTGACCTTGGTTCCCACTCTCCTTGAAATATATGGTGAACCCCGTCGAGTGTAGTAAAAAAGACCCATTGAATATAAAAATCAGTCCAAGGTTTATTAGAGATGAGACAATCCATCCTGAATAAGACATCAATTGTATTAGTTTTGAGAACTAGAAAATAAAAGTTACATCAACATATGATAAAGAGAAAGCACAAGTGGGATGGTTGATACCATGTTATCTCTTTACTACAAGGGGTGTAGTAATATCCCTCAAATAAAAAAAATTGTAGGAAGATTTAATAGATTAATAATATGGGTTGATATAAAGGAATGATATTCACCAGTATCAAATAATGTATTCAGGAATGATGAAACTATAGTGATGGTACATTTCATAGACTCTAGACCCATATCCACATCCTATGTAGACTTTTCCACTACATGAAGAAGCTTCGTTTTGGATGCATGTAGCTGGAATCCCTTTGTATGTTAAGAATATCATTGCACCACATTTTTAGTGGGTATTGATTATCCTTTTCCACTGCACAGAGTTCAAAATACAAGGATGAACATATACAGTTTTCACAAGAATATACGTGATCCATATATCTTTGGTGCCTCAGTGAAACCCCACTTAGAATTACTCGACTTTCCACACTGGTAGAAAATAAAAGTTCATCTTTGAGGCACTAGAAGAGGTCTAAAAGAACACTTATTTTGAGAACCACCATGATAATAATTATTCATCCACTTCCCTTTAGAGGAATTAAAATAACATCCACTAGGAGACAAGGGATCTCTTATCAACCCTAGATTTTCACCATGTCCATTTCAACCATCAATGCTTTATTTAGAACATCGGTATAAGGGGTTATATTCAGAAAGAAAACCTAAGAATTAATATCTAATCAAAGTCCCATATTCAACAGTTGAGTATTCATATTATCATTTGAAAAAAATATTTTGTGCAAACTATACATGCACATCAATGTAATTTGTGTTCTCAGTCACAGTATTGTCATCTTGAGTTTCAATTATTCAACATCCTTTGACAATAATATTTAATATGAATATAAATAGTTAGTGAAAATAGATTCGAATAATTTTTGGTCCAATATTTTGTACTTATTTTCCATCACCATCGTTTCCCACTATCTCTTACTAGGTCCCCCTAGTAGTAATGTGAAACAATTAACTTTTACTTCATCAAATGACACTAAGAACCCAAGAAAACACTATATCTTTATTAATTATTACTCAACATCACAAAGAGCATTTGAGATTTTTAATGATGGTGTATTCTTGAGAAGAAACTATAAAGCATGATTCCAAAAATCATCGCTCTAAGGCTCCATGGATGGATCATAAAAGGGAACTCGTGGTGGTGCATGTACAATTACATGAATATTATGAACAATCAACTCAATAAGAATTGGGTCCTTAAGAATATATTCTCCCACTTGTTCATCATTATATTCCACCTAGATTATATTCACACATATTCTCCAAGGCATGATTCTTGAAAAAATCCATAGAAAACATTGATGAAATCATATTTACACTCAACAATGATGACAGGAAAATTAATACCAAGGGATTTGTACAAAAAATTTGGATTTTGATCTATCCAAATAGAAATTAGGAAAAATACTAGAACTAATCCCAAATATTTCTTTCCCTAACCACCCAGGGTGACTTATGTATCATTATATTGTGATATGGCCAGAAACTCAGTCGCAACTGCATCCAAAGTCCTGATAAATATTACTCAACTTCATAATGGAAATAAGAAAAGATGAAAAATTGGCACCTTTAATACCACTTTCAAATGAACCAACACAGATACAAAAGTAAAAACATATCCAGACCAATCCTAACATATCTTCAATGGTGTTCTCATTACCTAAAGGATGACAACAAGCATCTTTTATCATACAATATGATAGTTGGAACAAAGATTACAAAAAACCAATGTAATAAAGAGAAACAAGTTAGTTTGAATATAAGAAAACTCCATAGGGATAACTATATCATAACATAAAAGGGAACAAACAAACCCAAATAGAAACCACAATGTACTAGAAAACAAGATAAAAACCATGTATCATCAAACAAAACTCTCCAAGCCCTAGGATCAAAAAATACATTCACCCTCATGTTTCTCTTTTCCATTTCTCAAACCTGGTAGGATATAATCTACAAACTTCCTAAAGAATAGGTAAATTGTGATCTAAAATCCAAATATGTTCTCACCAAGGATTCCATAGTAATATTTCACATTTAATTAAGAAAATAAATATTTATACATTATATAAACAGATAAGAATGTTCAAATAATATTTAAAAACCCATTATTTAAATTTTAATAATGGAAAAAATATATTAAAAATAGCTTAAACTACCATTTTATATAGAATCGTTTCAATAATTTTACACAGAATGTGTACAAAAATTACAAAATAATTAATTATATTTCAAAATATTCAGAAGTGAAAAAATTTTCATATTATAATGAGTATGATAGTTCCATGACAAGGGATTCTCACACAATTGAATGAGAATTGACTAAATATATGTATACGAATGTCCCTTAAAAAGTAATCAAATAGTACTCATCACCATCCCATCATGGATCTGACTAACTACACTAGAAATTGAATCAATGTAACATGTCAAAATAGTGTAATACCTATAACACACTAACTACAAAGGCTTGCATGTTCTCTAATAATCAAACAAGAATGTGTAATTAATTTCAATAATAGTTAAACTACAATTAAACCAATTTTCCATTTTCAATATACTATTTTATCTTTAAAAATAAACACATGATTTTTTAATCAAATCAAGAATTTTTACCAAGATAAAACCATTGAGATTCAATAAAAACCATTTTAATTCATTTTGAACTACTATGAATTTAAAATAAATTTCTCATTTCAATTTAATTATTCAACTACACAATTTATATTACACAATATTCCATTAAATAAAAAACCAAAATTTATTTCAATAATTAAATTTAATAATTCGTTCATCCAATCTAGAGTCACAACCCAATTAATTGGAATTGGGGGTTTTCCCAATTTCATTCAAAATCTAATTGAAACCCCCAAATAAATGGATTTATGTTTTAAATAAACCAGATGAAATAAATTTCAATTAAATCAAACATGTTAATATAAATTAAGATATTTGGTGTTAAATAAATTGGTCATCATAAAAAGGCCCACCTACATAAGGATCACAAAAAACAAATCCCCAATCAAGATACTATAATAATGAACATCCAAAATGAGGATCTAAGAATCAATCCTCGATTCAAGATCCCATACAATAGGTATTAGATTCTCAAAAACATGTAGATCTAAAAAAACCTAGGTAAGATAGAGGAGATAACATGAGAAAGGGAACAGGAATAAGAAACATAACCAAAGTGACCAAACATCCTTATCCTAGATTCTATTTTCATATATAGGGGTGTGGAGGGTCAAAATCACCTCTTAGGAGCCTCTGAGGAAGAATAAAACATAATAGGGTTGTACTGGCCCATCTAGCACTAAAAATAACGATTTTGGGTTTTTAAAAATCATTTTCAGGTTTATTATAACTTTTTTTCACAGTTTCATGGTTAGGGATGAATGGTTAGACAAACCATGTGCCCTAAATTTTAACCCCACGTTTTCAATATGTGTAGTTTCTATTAGTTGGTTACACAGTTTACCGAACCCTGCATTATCCATGTAAAGACCACCTTTTTTGGGTTTGTATAGTTTCTAATAAGAGAGAGCACTATTTTGGAAAATTGTGTTCCAACCATAAACAGACTATAAAAATTCAATATTTTTTAAAAATCACCGTAATTAAACCAAAACAAAATCCATCCAAATCATGATCAAAATAGGATTTTATTAATACCACAAATAAGAAACATGATGTTAAAATAATTTCATTATTTCGAAAAGGAAAATTATTAATTCTGAAACATTTTTTTAAAAGAGTAAAAAATGGGTAAAAATTAATTTAAACAATATTAAAGAAAAATTAATCATTTTTAGAAAACATGGATACATAAGAAGAAGATATTATGACTGAAGAGATAAATAAAGTCCATTTTTCATAAAAAGATTCTTTTGGAAACTAGATTTCATTAAAAGAGGAATATTTAATGAAAAATTTTATTCAAGATAAATTACCATAGTAGATAATAATTCATGATTTTCCTGAATGTTATGTTATAAGATTTCATCATGGGAATCACAATAACAAAAAATTATGATAAACAATGCGATTGCAATATAAAATTGTTAAAACATTGGTAAAAATTTAACCAAAAACCCCCAAAGAATGAGTGATCCTAAAATGGATATGTAAATCCCCTTAATATTCATTAAAATAATCATAAAATACATTCATGGTAATTATATACCCCACATAAAATATACACATGGTGACTAGGTAATTAGTCCCATATAAAATAAAACTGATATAAAAATATCGTAACATAAGTTTCAACATACTTAATACACATTAGAACATAATGAATAATAAATATTTTCATATTATATATATATTAAATAAAATTTATCAAATTGAACATAAGATATATTATGTATTTATACACTTTTATGACCTGTTTTATAAAAATTCTTTCCTAAAATCACAGTTTGGGTAATAATTGGATTATTTTTCATGTATTTTATCATTTGTCGATTTTGGTCATTGTAAATTTATCATGGTTATATAATATATATAATTTAAACCATGATATAAATATAATATATATTTATTATATACATATTTACAATAATACATAAAAGAAGAGACAAAAAATGGTTTACAACACTCATAGAGATGGTGGGTCATATGTATAAATGAATGTTATTTTCATTTTTTAAATAATGGAATAAAAGATGGATAGATGAAAATTAACCTTTGAAAAATAATTAATTTTCCTTATATATCAAATATATTCAAAAAAATTATCCATTTTACATTCCATGGATATTTTGAGAGATAAAAGAAGAACTTCACATCACGAGGTGGTAGTCTGTCATACACACGAACAATGCCATTGTGTCTCTTATAGAATGGAATGTGAAATATGAATATATGACTACATATTTAATGAATTAAAAATTTGTTAAAAATATCATTTAAAAATTGTATCTATCATCACACCCAACCATGATAGGTGTTTCTGGAAAATGTGTTATATCAGTTCGTGAGGTGATAGACTACCATGCACATGATTGACGTTATCATTTCCCATTATACGGAAGAGGAAATAAATATAGATCACACCCATAACATAGAAAAATATAAGTTTATATATCACACATATGATTTTATAATATATAGATTTACTAATATTTTATGTGTTTGGAGGATGAAATAAAATAAAAATGCTCTTTTAAGAATGTTACCTCTTGTTCGGTTTACCTCTTTTAGTTTACACCAAAACCTTTGTAGGTTGAATTTATGATAAAAATATAGAATTTAAAATTTGTTGAAGGATTTAAGGAAGTTTTTTATATAGGTATTATAAGAATCAATTGTTTTATGAATTTCGGAGATGAGTGTAGATAAGGTATCCTTTTATATGTGCGGGAGAGGACACACATGGAATTTTTTAAAATAATAATTGGAGGCGTGTTTTTCTCATTCCAAAATCCTAAAAAAGGAAATATAAAATAATTAAATAAATAAGGATTAAATATGACCATTAAATACGAATTATAAATTTTTGGGGTCATTTCTAGTTCTTATCCTTTTATTTTAACCCCTGGTTAACCCCGTTTTGCCTAAATTTTGATAAATAATTTTTATTATTTTAATTATCCATTAAAGTCTAAAATTATGTTGAAATTAGTAGATAATATAAATTAGTTTTATTGAAAATATTTAATCTATTTTTTCAATTTCAAATCACATAATCAGGAAAAATTACCTCAAAAATTACACTAATATATGAGAAGAAAAATTGGTTTCCAAACTGAAACATTTTGTAATTATTGAATATTTTAATCTAATAATTCAAAATAAAATTGCTAATAATGAATTAAATTGGATTATTTAATATGTAATCGATCTAATTTTACATTTTAATAATTTAAATATATATATATATATATCTTTTTAAAAAATTAAAACAAAAATGAATATTTTAATAAAAACATCATTTTCACCATTCATTAAAACAATAAAATTTTCATAAAATTCACAAAAATTCACTCTAACCTAATAATGATATGTTGATTATAAAAATATTTTTCCAAAAGAAAATTTTATAAAATTTCCAGAAATAAATTTTAGTATTATCTCACAGAAAAATTTAAAGAAATGGAACACATATATTTTTGAAGCATATAAAGGCGTTAATAAATTATATATAATTTTTTATTCAAAATAATTAACTAATATAAATCTATTATAATGAATAAAAAAATCCTATTAATTCCATAATGTATAACATCTAGGTTACAATGGTTTCATTTAATTAACAATAATAATAATGTTCAGCTGAAAGGTATAATCTATTCCATGTTAGGAATACCCCCAAAATTAATTATTTACTATCTTCACACATGAACATATCACAATTGAATCTCTTATTCCCTCTCTACAACAAATCAAGATCCGTTGTACCCTCTCATTCTCAACATTCCACTATGTAGATCTTCCCTTCTTCAATGATCCATAGTTAGAACGATATTATTATTTTGATATTATTCCTCCAAAAGAAAGATTGATGACCCTTCCTTATGTACTCCCACAATAAATGTAGTAATTCCATTCTCTAGAATCCTTCTAGATATGGTGTATTTTGGATTCTTCTCGATCATCAAATACATAGGAACTCTTAGATTCATATCACAATCATTTTTTGAGACTTTGGAGTATCATTTTCCACCAATATAAAACTAGGTTTTAACCATGATAGTGAATGGGATTTAATATCCCTTATATAGAACTATGTACATGGCCATAATTAAATGGAAGACAATAACAATGCTCACAAAAAAAAGGTAATGGGATCCTTTATCAAAGCTAAAAGTGGGTTGTAAAAAGCCCTATTTAACATCTATTTTTAGTGATATTAAATGACCCTTTTAGTATCTCTTTTATTAGCACTATTAACAAACCCCTTTAACAATTATTTTTTAAGGTTGATAAGTGAACCCTTTATCAGTGCAAAAAAATGTTGATAAAGGCTATACAATTTTTTTGAACCTCTCTATGAGCCCTACATTATCACCAGTTCCATAACCCCTTTAACTACACTCCACCCCCTATCAGTGCTTTGAAAATTTAATCAACCTCCTGCACCCACCTAGATTTAAAACATACACATATCCATTGAATATTGAACACCATTAACATTACACCATGTTCTTATGTTGTCTATATAATTACATTACTTTTTTTTCTTCATAAATATATTTACATATTTTTTTAATTATATATTTATATAATTATTTTTAAATACATATATATATATATATATTATTATATTCATTTACATATACAAGAATATAATTTTTATATATATCCATTTATTAATACACACATATATTTATATCTAAACATTATATATATATATATATGACATAAAAAATTCTTAGATATTGTTTAAAATACATTTTCAGAATATGTAATTTTATACATATATTAGAATATACATATACATATATATTTGTTAATTATTGACACATATATGTTTATATGTAAAAATTAATTTTATATGTATATATATACATAATAATGAATTTTTAGAAAGTAAATAAAATGAATAGTTTTTACATTAAATAATATGAATAATAAATATTTATTATATATTTTTAAAAATATATTATTATGTAAATATGATTAAATATTTATTTATCCAAGTGATTTATCATAAATAAATATAAAAAATTTTGCATCTAATTAATTAAAAATAAAAAAAATTAAGAAAAAAGATAAATTTTCAAAACCACAATATCAATATGAATATAAACCTTCATAATAAATTCATTCCCAACTAAAATCATTCAAAATGACCACATAAAATGAGGATAAAATTCCATCGAATGTTTAAAATTTAGGGTACCCTAACTAAAAACTCATTTTTGGAGCCCAACTAGAACTTAGTAGTCTTATAAATATGTGTTCATGGTTTCCTCTATGATATTTGGGCATAGATCTCATCACATGAGTTAGTTTGAAATGTGGGAGAGCCCAAAGGGACACCCGGACCAAATGTTCTTGTAGTTTGGAGTTCATCTTTCATTTTTATATTATTTTTTATCTTTTATTAATTTATTTATTCTTTTATCATTAAATTTATATTAAATGATTATTAATAATAAATAATAATAAAATTATTAATTAAAAATATTTTTTAGATTATTTTATAATTCATTGTCACTATATATTTTATATATAAAGTAAATGCCTATTTTCCCTTATCTAAAACATATTTAAATATTTAAATATTATATTAATATAAATATAAATATATTGATATACTAATATATTATTTTTAATGAAATATAATTTTTTTAAAATGTATCTTTTATCAGAACTGATTAAAAAGTATTGATAATGGGGGATCTTTACAAGTGATTCTAAAAAGGGAAGATAACCCCCCCCCCTTAATTTTTTCTTTTTTACAAGCGTTGATCGTGGCACCCCTTTTTGAAATCCTTTTTAATGGTGATCATAAATGGGGGGATTTATCATTTATTTTTTATACACATTGATATTTAGCCTCATTTAACGGTTCATAATTGTGCTATTAAAGACCCCCTTTAACAACACTGCAAAAAATAATTGTTAAAGATCCCATTTAACGATATATTTTCTAGTGCTGACAAAGGGGGTCTTGAACACCTCTTTTAGTTAGTGCTATAAAAGAACTAGAATTTAATTAACCCAGTTTTTTATTAGTTTTCCAAAATATATCTTTCAATATTATTCAATAATTCTATATCTTATATATACAGACATATATCATGAAAATAATATGGCACATGGGATCTCAATTATTATATGATTTAAAAACCCACATTATTTTCTCATTTTTAATATTTTAGTTAAATGTCTTATAAATAAACACATTTATTCATATAATTTGAAATATGAATACCAAAGATATAAGCTATCATATTTCTCATATTAAAATACCAGATAATATCTATGTATATTTCGTGATTTACCATACCTCATTTTAAATACCGTCAGGTTTCAGATTTTGGATTCCTCCTTCACATGACATACCATCAAGAATATAGTCTGAATTTCATCATTAAATACACAAAGTATTCCGTATTCCATTATTATATTTCACATGGATAATAGTCTCTAGGGAAAAACACATATTACTTTCGCTCATTTGAAGAGAATGAATAGCTTGGGAATTCTTCACAAGGGATAAAAAATTCAAATAATCACATATTAATGAAATATTAAAAAACATGAATTTAAAACTCATTGTAATACATGTGGTGTTACATAATCACATGGTCTCATCATCATGTATGCATTATTCTTTGGAGTAAACATTACATGGATTAAATAGAGTAATAAATTCATGGAAAAAACATATACATCACAACATTATATTTTTCACTCAATATTCATGCAGTTGATTATAACTTCATTTATGAAAATTTATCAACATTGGAACTCATTCATTAATATATTATTTACATATTTTGAAATATTAGAATAATTAGGTAATGACAGGGCATGAGATCACCTATTTAAGCATGTCAGATGCATGAATATTTTATGAAATAATTAGTCGGACTATCCTAGATCTTAAAAGATTGTCACAACCTTATTTAACATAGATGTGGATTTTGTTTGTTCAGGTAGATATGGACTAATATAAAACCATTCAATACACTAGTGAACAATGGTTTTGATCAAGGAAGATAATTCATTAACTTGATCGGATGGCTCTTGTAAATCTAACTGAACAAAATATGTTATATTAGTAACTATTTTAATTCATTAACATTAGATCATAAATCCCATATCACATTAGTGAATTAATTGGTTGAGTGATTCTAATAAACAAAACATGTTCCATGGAATCTTTAATTTTTATAATCCAAGGGTCTTATCTATGAACTACACATCAACCCATGGGATTTAGATGTCATTCCTAAATATGCTCACCTACCATCCCACAATGGAAGTGCGATCACCCAAGAATGCATATGTGGGACCTACATAACCCATGGTCTATCATGGTGTCTAAAATGAGAGAGAGAAATAACTACGATTATAAAAACATACCATAAAAATAATCACAAATGAAATCATGCTTAAAATTAATTATTCTAATGATATAGTATTTTAAGACAATAAACACATGGACCTACACCCTCTATAAAAAACACATTAGAAAGTTCCACTGAATGAAAATAATATCTCCTTTATTTCCTCATATTTTCATCTACCATGAACTCCCATTTAATGTATAAAATTAATAATTAGGGAAGAGAGTGTGATTTCCACACCTTATTTCTCATTTAAGATACCACTCAAGGGATACACTAATTTTTCATCATGAAAATTGAATGAATATATGATTAATAGATCATCTCATTAAATTCTCTAAATGTTATCTCATAACACATAAATTAATTGGAAAACAGAGGAACCTCTTTGTTTCTTTGATACAACAATTAGGCCCATATATTCCTCTCAACCTCAACCACTCTTTTGATCTTATTTCTCATATTCCTTTAAACTAATTGAAATATTTTCTTCTATATTTTCATTCTAGAATTCTTGGAATCAATACTTTTATTTAATTTTCTCCTCAAGGTATAATCATATTTGTTTTATTTTTTCTTGTATTATTTTCTATTTTTTTCTTCCCTTTTTTCATGACTCCGCCTTTATTGTGGCTTTATATTGACTTCATGAATTGAAAATTTATTCCAACAGTTCAATGATTTTTATCCAATCATCTAGAAACACTAACAATAGACCATGAATAATATTCTCTTTTTCCTCTTATGTTCTATTTAGAATTCATAGGTTATGGATTTTGTTTTATTTGAGTGGGACCATGATTATTTTTTACATTCCATGGGGAATAACACTTCATACCAATTTTCTCATACACACATTTTGTGGTGGGTATATGAGTATTCATCACTATATATAATTTCCCATTAATTGGTTTTAATCCATTATTATCATGTGATATATCATTAGAACAAAAAAAATGTTTTTTGGTCATGGGATACCTTCTTTTTGGAGGATGTTACCATTTCAAGAGAGGATGATACTATTCTCTTATTTCTAAAAAAATTATTTATAGATTCATGACTCACAATATAATGTTTTGTGTAAATATTTGATTCCCAAAACATAGGATGTTATAGCTAATAGTGATTCATGATTCTTCATTTTAACCACTAACTCAAAACACTTCACCTAGAGAGTGTTCTTTTCATCCTAAAGAGATATCATCATGTCTTCCCAATACTATTTCATAAACCTTATTCCTTATTAAAGTATTTATTTTTATTCTTAGAAAAAAATCATGCTCCTTTAATTTTTTTCTCCTTATCCTCTAATTTATTAGTTTCTGTATTCAGTTGCCCTTTTTATAATTTTCCAAGTTCAATGAAAACTCCTAAAACATATCAGAAACCAATTATTAATGGTAATAACTTTTAAATTCCTCATTAGTATGAATGATTTATTTACATATTTCTTCCATCATGTATGTGAGAGTGATGCATATTTTTAACTTCGTAGATATTTCATCCTTGAATTCATCAACTTTTTCTTCAGGCTATGCTTTATCAAATTGAGGTCCCTCAATTGTACTATAGATGCATTTAACCAATTATTTGGGAATATTATACATATGTACAATTAATTTATATATAAATATATGTATCATCACATCTTGAATAAGAATCATTATTATAATAATAATAATGGTCAAAACATATACCACTGAAATATCCTTCAGTTAGAGGTGTTTGACTATTTTCATTATGATTTTTCTATAATTTAGTTTCCTCTCTTCTCATTATTTTTTCTAATAAAATATAGAAATATCCATCTAAGGTAACTAAATTAATTTTTAAAAATTTCACATCATAAAATATATCAAAAAAATCATAGAAAAAATTAGATCATCATAGGTAAACTTCCTCTAATACCAATTTTATAATACAAGGAAAGGTTGATTGCCACTATGGGTGAATAAGTGTCACCCTCATTTTACACATCCTCTTTTAATTCATCGTTTTGATATTTTTTCAGGTTCTCATTACACTCAATATAAAATCACAATATTACCTCAAATGTTATTATAATGATCGGGAGATAATCACATAGTATTTATATGATTTTGATGATAGGAATATTGTTTTCCATGTTGGTTATATCCCCCAACATGAATTCTTCACTACCTCCCAATTAAATAAAAAATTACACAATCAAATATGTCCTCTTTAGAACGATGAAAAATCCAATATACCCTTTCTTATCTCTAAATTTGGCATTGTACATATTCAATTATTTAATGAACCAGAAATATAATGATATTCTACATTAGATTTTCATCCTCCATATGAATTTTGGAAACCCATTACTAATTTACTTTATCAAAAACATCCTTAAAATTGGTCTTGAGACCCCTCTAGATTTGGAGAAATATAGATTCTATTTAGTAATCAAATACTCTGTAACTCATGGCTTCTTATCACCATCATTTGTTGATACTTTCGTTTATTGGGTTAAATAAATCATCATCCTATATTCTTCAGTAATTTTAATCAATTTAATTAATGCATATATATACTAAAAAATATTTTTCTTGGGATCTCAATTACTATATGATTCAAAATACCTCATTATTTTATCAATTTAAAACCTTCATTTGATTTTTTATGAGTAGACCCATTTACTCTCGCAATTTTATGTAATAATACCTGATGTTGTTGTGTATAAAATTCATCATATTAAAATACCTGATAATATTCTGTATGTATTTCAGAATTTACTGTAACTCATTTTAATTACACAATGGTTTAGTGGTTTGGATTTATCCTTTACATGACATTACATCATGAAATAATTATGGATTTATTATTTAAATACATGAACGATTTTGGATTCCTTAATTATTTATCAAGTGGATAATAGTCTCTACTAATCAACACCTTTTACTACAAATCATTCAAAATGAATTCACATATCAATACTTATTCATGTATAAATAAAATAGTTCATCTCATAACATATTAATGTAATATTAAAAAACCTTCATTCAATCCTCATTTGAATACATGTGAATTCACATCATCACATGCCCTCTTCATCATGCATCCCCTATTCTCAAGACTAACTGGTACATTTCATTAATGGTTTATGAAAGAATTAGGATTAAACTAGACATATCGTCTTTCTAATTTTCAACTGATCATCATCCATTCCAGTGTAACATAATGAATGAACATTTATCTTGGGAATAACTCATGAATATATCCTTTTTTACTTCATTCAAATTGTCAGATTTATTAGGTGGTGGAATGGATAGATATATTCTCTTTATGAATGATATATGAATTATTATTCTATGAAATCAGTGCCTTGAACTCACATGGATCATTGGAGATTATCACAACTATCATTATTATAGAAACAACTTTATCTTGATTGGGTGGATATATAATACAAAAAACATATGTGCTAAACTACTGAGTGAGGGTTTCAATTGAAGATGATGATTCCTCTTCTTGATCTAACAGGCCTAGAATGTTTATTCAAATAACATTATTTATTAGAGTAACAATTTTGTCACAAGAATAGTAGAGCAAGAATCCCACCAGGCATCAGATAATTCATTTATTGAGTTATACATACTAAATAAATTATTTCTATGGGATCATTAATTATGATTAGCCGGGGATCTGATCTCAGAACCACACATGCACCCATATCCTTCACTATCCATGCCACTATGTGTTGTCCCTCCTTCCAACATTGCATGCATACTCCGCCATGCACACTCATACAACCCCTATATAGACCATCATACTTGAAATGACTCTTTTGTTCTCCTTGTGGGTGATATACATCCATCTTCCACTATCATGGCTAGATGGAAGTTGACCATACCCACCTATATAGTGGAAGATGGGTCCCTTTGTCTGGTTAGGGAGATGAAATATTTTTGCTAATGTTTTAGACAATATCTCATATAATTCCAATCCATATACTTAACATCTCTTCTTGAAAAATTATTCCTGAAAAATATATAAATATATTTTTTCAAGGACATTACATAAATTTTTCATTCATTTGTTTTGGAATTCTACATTATTTATGAAAATAATGATTTTCATGTAATGTACTTATTTCTTCATTATTTTAATCAATGTTGTTTCTCTTAATGTCACATTCACATGTATTTTTCATTAATAAATGATCATCAATTGTTATAATTAACATGGTGAAAATTCAAAAAATGATATCCAATTCTATAAAATGGATCCACCTCAATTCTCCAATAATCTCAACTTCACCAAACACATATTGACATATCATTTACAACACATTCTACACTTAGACTCATAAATAACCTATTTTGTTTAAAAATAAATTACTATCTTCCATGAAAATCAACATGAATCCTACTCTACTTATAAAAAAATGTATTTGGTTAAATTTAAATTCCTTTGAGGTTTTGGTTCAGGCATGAAGGGACCCTTCTACTGATGTTTTTTTATCAATTTTAACAAAAAAAAATTATTTTATTTAGAATTATTATTAAAACTTTTTATATATTTGTGTGGTCTTCCCCATTGTGAAAACACTTATTAGGGGAAATACAAAGTATTTTTATCATGGTGTTTTGGGAATCCAATTAATTTTCAATACTAATTTTCATGTTTTATTTTTCCTGGGATGGCCTCATTTTTAATGATACCATAGAATAAATCTCATAACATTGGTGCATAGATTCATCCAATTTCACTCTATTTTTCAATAATTTACTCACATTTCCCAAAAAGTTTGTTTTTCAAGAATTATGACTTGTTATTTTCATATTAAGATCCAAAATTCATTTTTTAAAAGGAACATCGCATGTTCATTAATTATATATATTAAAAATTATTGTTTTTCCTTTGGTTATGTCATAGAACCCATAAAACATGTTTATAGTTTTTATCAAATAAAATATCAAATAAAACATTGATATATTTTCTCTAATATTTCTGAATATATTTCGGGGGATATATAACATTATAAACATAGTGGTAAAATAACTCAATAAACACTATTAATAAAGATTCTTTATATAAATTTGTAATAAATATAAATGAAGTATAATAATTTTTCACCTTTTACCATTCTAATCAATCATAGAAAAGATTCAATCTAGAATTTTATTGGGGTCACTGATAAGTAGTTGAACGACACCTTCCTTTAGATGTATCCATGGACTGTGGGAATCACCCAATTCCCATGTAGGATCTCTCTCAACAACATGGTGTATTAAAACATTGAATTAAAAGGTTGTAGTTATTCGATGGATATGGAATGATATCATGTATTGGGGAATTTTACATAGCATTTCAAAATAATGGATAACCACACCCTTATTTGGGAATCTATTAAATATTTAAAATAAACACCAATTGAAGCATGGTATATATCATCATGTTTCGAATTTTTTTTAAATAATTATCTTTTTTTAAACTTTTTGAATTTATTATAATAGTAAAAATATGATCTGTGATGATAGATAAATTAAAAATAAAAAATAAATTATTACAAAATATTATCTTGAATTTATTTTTGGTTTCAATTTTTGTCATTTTATCAAAAAAATGTATTGTGAATTTATTGATTTAATTATAATTTTGTAATGTAAGTTTGAAAAGTGTTTTGAATTATCAATATAAAAAAACAATATAATCATTGTGATTTTATTACTTTTATTATTCCTTGGTTTGTAGAGATATTTTAATAAATTTAAAAAAATAAGGAAACCCTATAAAGGTGATGCTTATGTTGATACTTTGAAGTCTAAATTGATAAACCTATGAAATTTTAACTCATTATAGGACTATCATTTCATTAAAAGACATAGTATGTTGTTGTGGTCAGAAAATATCCAATAATAATCTAACCCCCCTATCATTCTAGATTCAATAAAATGACCATAATTTGTTTGGTATCCAAGAAAAGATATCTGATAAATCGTATTTGTACAAATTTAAATAATGATATATATATTTGTGTGTTTTTCTGTGTGTATATATAGATGTATATATTGGACCTAAGCCTCAACTAATCTATGTATAGTTCATGTTATTCATGGAATATATTGATCTTTTGTGGGTGTACTAAAGCTTGATCCTCTGATACACCTTATCAAGAGAACGGTATATAACTTCCCCTATTAATGATACCCTACACAGTGAATGATATTAAATCGATTAGTGTGAAATTTCCATGACTTCTAATGATAATTAAAAAATGAATCCTGTATCAAGTATGTTTAAAAATTATATTCATTAATTTTTTTAATAATTATAGAAATACATAAATAATATATTGATTGATAAATAATGGTGAGATAAGGATTCCTCACCATTACCTATTAACAGTTGGGGGATTTTCCATCATATTTAAATTCATAGCCATAATATATATATATATATATACACTTATAAGTTTAATTATAATTGATATCCACTATAGAAAATATTTTATGAATAATAATTGAATTGTCCCCCACCCCACATATATTCTTTAGTGAATCCATGGAATGAGGAAAACTCAAACAAAACTCAATCCAAACCATTAGTTAATTCAATGATCAAAATAACTACAATTTAAATATTTTAAACTATATAAATGAGAACCAATAAAATAAAATTTCATGGAAGTGGATCATGTGTATACTCTTAAAAACTTCCATGAAATTTTGGGGTTGATTAATCCCTAATACACTAATGGTCATATAGATGGAGGGATTTTTTGAGAAAATTGATTAATGGGATGATCATATGCATAGAGATAAATGGAAATAAGTACATGGATTTGTGTTCAATTAAAAAAAATTATATATATCATTTTTTATTCACTATTATAAAAATATGTAAATCACACTAGACACACACAGACACACCCATGAGAAAATGAATCGAAGATATCCTAGACATGGAGAAATGCTGCTGAGTACAATAAGACATGACATTGGGAAAACAAAAACACATAAATATGAGTACACATTTGGAGTAAATTTTAAGTCTAAAATTTGAACTCATATTTAAATATTGTAAATTTTTCATTGTGTATTTTACATTCTATATTTAAAAATAGAAATGGTAATATAAATTTTATCAGTAAATAAATTTTTTTAAACTTATGTTTATATATGTATTCATTCATGTCTATTATTATTTTTGTCTATATGTAAAAAAAATTAAAATTTATAAAAATTGATATATGTTTTTATACATGTGTAATAAATAAATAATGGGTACTATGACTTCCTAAACATTATGACCTATCACATCGCATGTATCATGTAAGTTTGAATAGTGTTTCAAATTAGCAATATAAAAAAATAAATTTTATCATTGTCATTTTATTGATTTAATTATTCCATGGTTTGTGGAGAAATTTTAATAAATTTAAAAAAATAGGGAAACCCTCCAAAGGTGATGCTGATGGTGAGACATTGAAGTCTAAATTGATAAGCCTCTGAACTTTTAACTCATTATAGGACAATTATTTCATTAAAACACATAGCATGTTGTTGTGGTCAGAAAATATCCAATAAGAATCTAACCCCCCCCTATCATTCTAGATTCAATAAAATTACAATAATTTTTTTGGTATCCAAGAAAAGATATGTGATAAATTGAATTTGTAAAAAATTAAATAATGATATATATATTTGTGTGTTTTTCTGTGTGTATATATAGATTTATATATTGAACCTAACCCTCAACTGACCTATCCATACTTCATGTTATTCATGGAATATATTGATCTATTGTGGGTGTATTAAGCATTGATCCTCTGATACACCTTATCAAGAGAACGGTATATAAATTACCCTATTAATGCTACCCTACACAGAGAACGATATTGAATAGATGAGTGTGAAATTTCCATGACTTCTAATGATAATTAAAAAATGAATCTTGTATCAAGTATGTTTAAAAATTATATTCATTAAATTTTTTTATTAATTATAAAAATATATAAATAATATATTGATTTATAAATAAAGGTGAGATACGGACACCTCACTATTCTCTATTAACAGTTGGTGGATTTTCCATCATATTGAAGTTCATAGCCATAATATAAATATATATATACACACACTTATAAGTTTAATTACAATTGATATCTACTATAGAAAATATTTTATGAATAATAATTGAATTATCCCCCACCACACATATATTCCTTGGTGATTCCATGGAATGAGGACAACCCAAACAAAACTCAATCCAAACCATTAGTTAATTCAATGATCAAAATAACTTAAATACATTTTAATGATTTTAAACTGTATAAATGAGCACCAATAAAATAAAATTTCATGGAAGTGGATCATGTGTAAACTCTTAAAACCTTCCACTCAATATTGGGGTGGATTAATCCATAATACAATAATGGTCATATAGATGGAGAGATTTGTTGAGAAAATTGATTAATGAGATAATCATATGCATAGAGATAAATTGAAATAAGTACATGGTTTTGTGTTCAATTAAAAAAAATTATATATATCATTTTGTATTCACTATTATAAAAATATGTAAATCACACTAGACACACACACACACCCATGTGAATATGAATCCAAGATATCCTATACTTGGATAAATGCTGCTGAGTACACAAAGACATGACATTGGGAACACAAAAACAAAAAATATGAGTACACATTTGGAGTAAATATTATAGTCTAAAATTAGAACTGAAATTTAAATATTGTAAATTTTTCATTGTGTATTTTACATACTATATTTAATAATAGGTATGGTAATATATATTTTATCATTAAATAAATTTTTTTATACTTATGTTTATATATGTATTCATTCATGTCTATTATTATTTTTTTCTATATGTAAAAAAAATTAAAATATATAAACATTGATATATTTTTTTATACATGTGTAATAAATAAATAATGTGTACTACGAATTCCCACACATTATGACCTATCACATTGCATGTATCAGGTAAAGGAGGTTACCAAGTAAAGTTTCAACATAGTTGAGGATTGGATGGTTTAAATAAAGCATAAATATTAGATATGGTAGGATTTTGAATCATGTAACATTCCTTAATGTTGTGGTTTTGACCTTTTTCAGCACCATTTCACAATTGTATATGGTGTCATTTCATTTTCATTTAATTCCAATCTAGACTATAAATTCTAAAACCCCAATTTAACTATTATTTTATTAAAAATTTCTCCCAAACTTTGGGGGTCTATGTTATTTTTTGAGAGGTATTTGACCCCACCCCATTCATGAAGGATTTTATCCTTGGTATCCAGATATCAAACATCACTGATTCTAGGTGATTTTTATTTATTTTTTTCTTTATTTTAATCCCTATACATCATTATGATGAGTATATGGCTAAATAGATGGATTTTTTGGGTACTTTTATAGTGGAATATTTAAGGGATTTATTTTATCTTGATTGATTAGTCTTTTTCATTGCATTTGTGTGCATGGTGATTGTCATCTTCTTCATTTTTCATTTCCCAATGAATTTGGAAATATATTTTTGAGATAGAGTATGCACATTCTCAACTTTTTAGGTGTATTGTCTAGGATATAATGCTTTTAACTTCCAATTGGTATATATTATTCGTATTCTTAATAAATATAATGAATTGGTTTAATTTTAATTTTTGTTAATTGGGAGAAATAATATTTGATTACTATTTTTGTTTTTGAATTTACTTATTATGATACATCATAATGTTATTACTAAAAATTATGGTCATTGGAAACATATTTTCAATATCATTACTACGAAATATGAAACCCTTGTTATTATCTCTTTATTTGAATCACTAAACATGAAAAAGGATAATAATTTATATATGGTTAAGGAATTTTTTTCCTATATAAATTTTGAATTGAGTGATAAAACTCATTCTCAATAAGATGTTATTATATTAAATCAATTGAATATAGATTGTGGTACATGAGGAAGCTATACTGTTAAGATATGGTTTGATTTGATAATAACAATATCTTATGGAGTGTGTGTAAGTATATTGTGGTGATTTAACCAATGTTTTTGTGATCATGTTCATGGTGGAATTTGGTTGTAGAAAAGATACTTTATTGGCATGGGTAGTAATGAGAGGTAATGAAAAATGATCTATTTTTTACTTTTTTATTATGTGGCTGTTTCGGGGAGATGGTTTTGTTGTGGTGATAACTTGGTATACATTGGGATGTATAGTTGGTTGATGTGGTACCGTTATATTACCTCCCCATTCATCTATTGAATGAAATAGAAATTCATAAATTGAAATGAGTGGTTTATAAATAAGAAAACAAGTGATTAAATTTATCTGTGGTAATTATATACGATGATTTGACTGATAAATAATTGTGTTCTCTAATATAATATAAAATGGATTTGTAAATTTTAATTGATTGAAAATAAAAAATTCTAGAAATGGTGTAACATGTAATTAAAAAATTGTATTCTGGGGATTGGGTGTGGAGGATGTGTGGTTTGATTCATTAGTAGTGGAAGTGTATAGTAGAAAAGTTTCCAGGATGCTATAGTGTTATTGAGAGAAATTTTGGTGATCATTTTGTGAAACCCTAGTTTGGGTGTGGTGTTATTTCAATTTAATATGTATTTTTTGTTATTTATAAATTCACCCAACCATATTTTGATAACATTCCAAATAGATAAATGTTTTGGTTATTGGGTGATTTCCCTAATATCTAGGATGGTGGTAAATTATATGGTTGTCTATCCCCACTTATCTACTCTTCTTTTATGTTTAGAAACAAAGATAGCTTGTAATTGGAGATCAACAAATGATGATGGATTGGTGTTAGATATATTAGAGTTATTATAGGGAAGTGATGTTTAGTAGTGATCATTCATAGTAGGAGGATGGAACATTTTTAATGATCTTTAAATTCATGATACCCTACTTCTCAGTATATGATACTTCATGATTTGCAGATTTCATGATGTGTTGACCATAACTGATGATATCATGATATTATAAACCATGAAAAGGAGGGGTAGGTAGGGATGTGTTCTACCCTGCATCAATGATGTATGTGACCGATATATTTTTATCTAGTGGTGTTTTCATTATGAAATACCCTCACCTATGATTCTAAAATTTCTATTTATGTGAGTATCTGTGCTTCTAATTGAAATTAGAGTGGTGGAATTATTTACATCTTAATGTTTCAATAAATACATAATTAAGACTTTTTAAAATCGTTTTTAATCCATTAATACCATTTAATTATTCAAATTTTTTTGTTAAATTAAAATTTATGTGGCTGGAATTGAAATGGAAAGACTATAGGAAGCACCGACTGGCTAGTTCCATTATGGAACAATTAATATTTCTCTAGTTCACCCACCATCCAATAGGTACCTCTCGTGAAAGGACTATAATTCGAAGGTAAATAATGGATTGGGTTCCACATATGAAAAATTGGTCAAAAAAATTTCATGGAATAGTGGTCATTCGGACCAATTGAAGTGTCATTTGGAAGAAAACTCTGGAAGGATACTTAGTTTTAGGATCAGTTGGATGAGGCTAGGGAGATGTTATCCATCAGATGAATATAGGTGTTCATGTATTGGAATGGAAAGATTATAAATTGATCTTAGAGGTAAATGATCATTCATCGGAAGAATATAGTGATGAAAATATAAATTTCATCTTTCATTAGAATAACATTTGTTATTGTAACGCCACATGCTTTTATGAAATATTTTTTTCAAATTAATGAAAATTATTTGATTTCTTTCACAGCACACTAAACTGAGTTATACTTTCTTTACACACAATGAAAAGTTAAGCTTATGGTAAACACATAACGGATTTTATATTGCTGTATATGAAAATCTATTTCTATCTTGTGCTATACACAATTCTGAGTTCCTTTGATAGCTTCAATTATATGCAAGACCGAGTTTTTCTGAACTACAATATATTATTAATATTTTTATTTAACTATATATTTATCAATTAGTAATTGGAATGATAGTTATGAAAAGTATTAACTAAACTAGTAAAATATTTTTTACACATATTTATATAATTATTTTTTTAAAAAATAATTATAAATTAGAATAAAATCCTATTTAAAAAAATGAAATATTTTTTACAAAAAAATCTATTTTTTTTCACATTAGTGTGTTTTATATAAATAAATTAACCAAATCACTTTTGGTTAATTATATTAATTTAATTAATATATTATTTACTCAATAAACTTTTTAATATATATCTTATATGTTATATATACAAATGATAACAATAAATAGAATTTCATGCATAAAAACCACATTTAAAAAAAATTGTCACCTTTTTATGGTGTATTTATTTTAAAAAAAACATTTACAATTTTAGAAATTTAATTTTGGAAAAATATAACTAATTTTTGATATTGGAACATAAAAAATATATTTAATTTAATTTTTTTAATTTTTCTAAGAAGTTTTATTTTTTGATCGATATTGAAATTTACCATATTTCAATTGAAAAATGCCTTATCATTTAAATAATTTATACTGTTAAACATTATTTATAAATGGTTTTAAATTAAAAAATTTAAATAATATACCTATTAATATAATTTAGTTTAATTTAATCAATGTCATATATAAATATAATATAAAAACATTGTAAAATTTTTATATCTTTCATTTTAATAACCTATTTTCTCGACATATCTGCGGAATTAATTTTAAATTAATTTCTGCAAATTCTTTGATTAGAATTTTGAAAATGGATTCAGTTTTTTAAATTATAATTATTTATCATTTCTAAAAAATCTAATAAATTAAAATGTTATTTGTGATATCAATTAAATTTAATTACAATGATTAAGGTAAAACCAAAATTACTTTGTGATAAAATTTAGAATATATGTCATGAAAATGGATCAAAACATTTCCAAAACCCATTTTTTGTACATATATTGAACTTTTAATTTCTATTATCTATATTATTCCATTATTTTATCCAATTAAAATTGATAAAATGTGTTTGGAATTCACTCATTCAAAAAAAATTATAAAAGTGACATTCACCTCCTTTATAATGGTCATCACCTAACACCCTATATTTACACCTTAAAACTCATTTTTTGAAAAAACAAATTCCAAAATAACTTCTAAAATTTAATAATATCATAATACATTTTTTTATTTTTGAATAAATTCAACCAATCAGAGCCTTTGGTGCAACACAAAAGAAGATACCGACAGAATTGGTAATGTTCATCAATGAACGTTTTTATATTATTTATTCCACAAAAAAAATAAAAATATATTAATACCATGATTATATAATTACCTTGGTATAATATATGTACATATATGTTTTTATTATAAGGGTATTAACTTCAAACACACACACTTTCATAAAATGGATTATGAAATAATTGTTAATGTGTACGAAAGATTACCTCATCGCAAACCAATCTTGTCTTTTTCGATTACAACTTCTAAAAGTTGGTCATAATGAATTAAATGTTGTTTATATATCATATATAATATATTTATTATGGATTTAATTTATTTTTAATTATTATATATCATATACCATATAGCTTTCCATATTGTGGGAATGTGAAGATGTTGTCGGTGTATACGGAGGACTACCACCTCACGAAGCAACGTGATTCCTTCATGCATTATATAGTCTATATTAAGGATTTAATTGACCAATATACATGATATATATGACATAAAAAAATATAATATAATGATAATATATATATATATATATATATATCATTTACATTTTTTCTTTCCATTTGAAAAGAAAATGGAATCAATGTTCAAGATTACGTTCAACCTACCATATCCATCAACAGTATATTTCATTTCCCATCACTAAATTAAATGTATTATTATTAATTAATATATAATAAATATATATAATATATATATAATTTTTTACATTCATTATTTTATTAAATCATGATCTAATTATGAGTACCATGGTTAAAAATTCAAAACATGTACAAAAAACAAAGTAGTTATTAACCTAAAAATAACATTAATGTGTAATTGTTAATAAATGTGTAATATAAAGTAATAATAAAATTATATATAAAATTATATATATTAATACGGTTATTTGATATATTAATAATTAACATATAATTATTATACAGTAATTTTGAATGTGTATAATGAGAATCAAGACTTCTGGTTATGGATTTCTGTCTCGCTTTTTAATTTTATGATACACATGCCATATTCATCAATGCATTCATCTATGTGATGTATATAATTATATTTAATTTATTTTATGATTCTTTTAATAAATTATATTAGTAATTAAATATCCATTTTTATATCTCCATTATGTGTATTATGGTTCTAAATTTTCTAAATTGGTAATGTATTTTTGTCTCAGATTTTCTTCTATGAGACACATTATATGTTATGCCTCTAAACTCCTTTATGTGGTGTATGTACTAAAAATTTAACATTATATGTCATTAATATAAGTATTTTTATGATATTTTATACTTCATATTATGTTATTATTTCATGGGGGTTATGATTCAAAGTTATCAAAATTGTAAGAGTTTATTATTGTAATATCATTGTTAATCAGGATCGTTTATGAATAAGTCTCCAATGTTGAAATATCATGGCCTTCATCTCATTTATTATCATTAAATTTCTTCTACTATAGTTATTAATTATATATTCAATTAATGGTACCATTTTTTCACTCATCAGTAATTAATATAATTTAGAAAACGATTTGAATAAAATCTATCTATATTTTACTATTCGGTCGAAAATCTATTTTCTTCAAAAAAATATTTCATCAATAAATTTTTTCAAGAAAATTATTCAATTATTATATGGTTTTTAAAATATATTTTTACCCATGTTTTGACTTTTTACAAAATTTATTTAAAATTAATCTTCCCTCTTATAATGGACCGGACCTCCCGGTTCCATTACATTGTAAAACGTTGATGTGGTCAAACACGACGCATGTTATAAAAATAATTTTTTTGATAATAATAATTGATAAGGCTGGCGTGAAAATATTTTCTTGTTAATTAGATTAAATGGTTTAAATTTAATCATTGTGAAATAAAAGAAATAAAATTAAATAATTTAATTCAATTAGGGGAGCTGCATGGATTAAATTATGAAGGAATAAATTATAATAAACGAGGCACATGTAATAAATTATATAGGAATAAAATGAATGGGGTGAAACCCCTTACAGCTAAATCCATATTTTATTTTGGAATATTAAAATAATTATAATAATATTCATTTAATAGATTATAAAAAATGATAATGAAAAATGGTAGGGGTTCCCAACCTGTGCGTGAATATCATGTGATTTGAGAGAGGGCGTAATTATAATATAACAATGAGCATCAATAATAATAATAATTATTAATGATAATGATGGTGACCCATTGATGAAATTTTCTGGGGATTTATTACTATTAAATAGTAATGGTAATGGTGGATTTTGGTGTGTAATAAATGGAGAGTTTCCAAAATGTTGGTAGTTTCCATAAATTTGTCTATTTTCATGATGTTGGTATTTTCCATAAATTTATATATTTCCATAATTTTGTTGTTTCCATAAAGAATCGTGTTTCCATAATGATGGGTGTTATTATTATTAATTATATTAATAATAAAGTTAAAGAGATCAATGGAGTTAGGAATTAATTGGAAGAAGAAATCATGAATGGAGAATTAGATTGGAGAGTGAAATGGGAATGAGATAAATAAATTAAATTAAATTATATAAATAAATCAAGGATGTGATGGGGCGTGTTGGACATGGAGAAAAGGAAGGGGGGTGCCACTTTTTGTGGAGTGAGTGAAAGATTGGAAAGAAATTGGAGAGAGTGTGTGAGAATTAAAAGGGGAAGTAATAAAAGAAAAGAAAAGGAAATCAATTAAGGAGATAGAGAGTGAGGCGCACCAAAATGGAGAAAGAGTGGTGCGTGTCTTTGGGAATTTGAATTAAATCAATTAAAAATAATAATATAATAATCATGTTATTGTATTTGATAATAAAAAACTTTTTCAACCGTAACTTATTTTTGAGACATCGGTTTCACAAAATGTCTGTGGTAGTGTGACCTAGATACCGAGATGAAAATTTCAATTCAAATATTGGATGCATTTTCTCGGATTTTGGATCGGGTAATGGAAGCGCTCAGAAAATAATAGATTTAATATTATTATTAAATCATTGACCTGATATAACTCATGTGTGTGACGTCTGATTGAATTCTCGTCAGTGGAGATGTGATCCAGTCATTAATATGATCGATTCAAGTATAATGTGGAATATTAAATTATTGTTCGTGGATCAGGTCCATGAAACAGCCATTATTATTAATATTAATATTATTACAGGATCTTGTATTTTATGTATCTCCTTCATACAGTGATGGAATGGATAACCGTCTGTGACGTTGTATCCCTTAAATTAAGACAGCTGATTCAAAGACCATAAATCCAATATTATTTATTCCTATGGATCGAGATGTTTTTACTTGGTCAAACCACGTGGTTTAATGTGATCGGCATTTAATGGGGAATAAGCGTATCTTAAACTGTCGCCCCATTGAATCATTAAAAGCGACAAGATATCATACTCCCTTCTTCTTCCTCTTGGTCTCGGCAATGAGACACTAGATCCTTTAAATCCTTCCCATAGGAGATGAACAATCAAACATCACTCCATGGTTCAGTTCCACTCTATTTTGATGAAACCATGTTGTATCGATTATTCTTCGATATAAGGTATGTTTTTATCGTCATTACACTGGGACCATCTTCCCATGTTTCTTCTTTCCATATTATAGCATGTAATCTCAATGATTCTAATGGGGTTTTCTTGGGGTTTGGTTTGTGCAGACGTACCATGGAATCCTCGGGCGGATGATGTTGTTGCGAGGGGAGGTTTGTGACCTGTTTTCCGGAGAATGAACATCATGAACTCTTCGAGGTAGTGGAATCGTGGCTTCTCTAATTTTGTTTGTGAAAATGTAGAGTTATCATGATTTAGGCCTTTGGATCACAAAAAAATTGACCTAATTAAATAATTGAACCAGATTAAAAGAATTGGTTTGATTGCTTGTTGTTACTTTTAATCGTGATAACGGTTTGCTTCATGTTTTGCTAGATAGAGTGATATCTATGCTTGTATTAATTAGTTGTTCATACTTGATGGTAATTGATAAAGAACATAAAGCCAAAATTAATTGATAGTTAATTGTCTAAATATAAATAGGCATGTAAATGAATCCAGTTGTTTCTGTTGTTGTAGATGTTCTAATTTGATGTTAATCAAATTGGCATAGTAAGCATGTTAACTCTTTTGTGATAGCTTACTGATTAGGTTTCCCAAAATTGGAACATACAAATTGAATTTTTTAATTCAAGTGGGATTAAAGAAGTGGTGGGTTGATAAAATATAACACCTAGTAGGGATCTGAGTTACCCTATTGTTAGTAAGGCAGCATGCCTTGTGCTTTAGATCCATGAGTGCTCATTATGTATGAAGTTTGGATGCCTTGTTAAAGGGATAAGAGCCCATTTGATGTGATGTTTGATTTCCTGTTTCTTATGTTGTAATGTGACCCTGTAGGGGTGTTGTGATATTTGGAGGTAGGGATGCCTTATGTTTGTGGTAGCGGATGGCACCTAGAGTGGAGTGTTGGATCGGTATATGCATGCGGGTTTCAGGGGGACACAAGAGATGGTGGAATGGGATTGATGTGTTTTTTGGATGCTTGGTGACTTTGATTTAATGTTTATCTACTTTAGATTTCCCCACTGCTCAAGGCAGCTGGTCTTTCTTACCATTCTTCCAAAGGAGGTGAAGATGCACAGGGTATTCCATGTGCTTTCCAAGTCAATCTTCTCAAAGAATAATGGGTCTACGCACTTGCTATAGGCGGCAAAGACTCAATGGGTAGTACATCTAGTCACCATGTTGAGCCCCCTTGTTTTTAGTAGCATAGAATGCTTTTTTAAAATACCTGGGAAAATGGTATGTAATTCTAAAATGAATATATGAATAAATGGTTTTATCCCATGGGGTTGGTGTTCACTAAAACATAAGGATGTGGTTGTAATCTTTTGAAGGAACAATTGACTTTGAGTGTGATGCTAATGATGTTTAATGTTAAATTTTTCATGGTTAACTAATGTTTAAAGAATTAATTAACGTACAGTGGAACTGATAAAATGGTAATGATGTAATCTAATAAATATCATCAAATGGTTGTGTTCTTATTGAATACCTAGTCATAGAAGTAGCAGCTCAGAGTCTAAGAGATGATAGTTGCAGTTGTGTCTAAGACTAGGTAATGCCCATAGTATGGTTGCGAGATATAATATATTCTATACTTTTTGTTTTTCTATTTTCTACTCCACACTATTAGTAAGGGAAACTGACACCCATGGGATTATTAGCCCCGGTGTGTTTTCCCCAACATTCTGATGGGAAGACGAATGAATGACTACCCCCTCTGGCCCACTCTCTTCTCATGGTAGATACTTGTTCCAAAAGGAACAACTGTTAGATTCCCAATATATGTGTGTAGAGGGATGTAATGTCTTGTGGTTATTTCACACATATATTTTGGATATAGTATCATATGGCCTACTATAGATAAAATGTGTATAGTTTGTGATGGATTGAGGGTCCCTACTCGGTGTATGGGATATAATGTATTGAGGTATAATATCTGATGTATGATACACATTATACGGGCTACTCTGTCTCCTGGAACATACCTGTTTACTTTTGGTTGTGATGATGGTGTGGTGCTACGCCCAGGTGTCTGCGGGAAAGCCTTTGTGGTGCACGAGGTGTAGGTTCTGGTGCTTCGCCCAGGTATCTGTGGGAAACCCTTTTTGTAGAGAGATGCACAAGACGTATGCCGTTGGGGAAAAGAGGAAAACCAGTGGGAAAATAGTAGCGGGTTACCCTTGATATTCTATAATATATTCTATATTCTAGTATGTGTTACTTGGTGAGAGTATCCATGGTGAGGTCGAGAACTTAGGATATCTGTTTAGGTGACGAGTTAGTTTCACTTGTTGTTCACTATTATTTAGTGTGATTTCTTTACTTTGCTAGAGATGTTTCAAGGAGGATCTTTCTGAGTATACTATTATAATCATCCTATGTATATATAAACTGTTGTTCATGTCACTTGGAGGAGGTTGGAGATCAAGATGGTTTTTACGAGTTGCGGTTGCAGGAGCAGTTCGGGCTTGTGGTCGCTGCTGTTTTTACCTTCCATTGGGTACTTGTAGTTTCCCCCATTCAGTTGTAGTACTTTTTCATGACATTACATATGTGCATGAGGGTTTTCTTTAAAACTTCAGTTCTGTGTTGGAGTTGTTTGGTGTCTATCTTATCTCTCTCTTCCACATGTGTTCTCTTAGAGGGAAATGCATCCCATTTGTGTGTTCATTATACCGTCGGTACTAGTGGCCATCCTGGTGCCTACTGGAGGCGAGACTCGGGGGTAATTATCTACCTTCTCACATTGCTGGCCTAAGAGAGGTACACTTTGTGAGGAGGGGGTTTTGACAGAGTTCTATCAGAGCTCTAGTTGAGGGATAGGTTGGAGTTTGGAGTTAGGCACACGTGAGGTTGCATGGGTTGGTAGGGAAACAATGTCATTCATATTTATCAAGTAAGGTAAACACTGGAGAATGGCTGAGACATAGGCCATTAGTGCCCCCTATGATCTGGAGTACGAACCTTTAAGATTTTAATGGCTACTAAACAAGGTGATTTTGGTCGTAGGGTATAGACATAGGAATGTATCATGCCTCATTATTTTTTGTGCCTATGTTTGAATGGGTAGACCTTCAAATAGGTTAGCCTAAAATGAATGAAAGAAAAAAATTAATTAATTAATGTTGAGTCTTCCATATTCTAGGATAAGGAGCTCTAACAGTTGTTATTTTATAGGTATGGCTCTCGGTCAACATGATCGTTAGGATTGTGCATAGGTTGTCCAGCAGGTCATTCCTACAGATCACCACCGGGTAGAGGTTGACAAAGACAACACTTGGAGGAAGACACTTTGAGAGTTTCAACGGCAGAGTCTGCAGAATTGCGAGGGCTCCATTTCAGATGTAGTCACAGAAGACTGGTTGGAGGAGGTCGATATAGGCTTCAGTTTGATTCGTGCATAGAAAGATCAATGAGTGACCTTGGTTGTGACAATGCTGCATGGAGCAGCAAGGCAATGGTGGTTCTTGTTCCTCGGGGATCATGAAGAGTGAGAGATATCATGGGAGGAGTTCTGAGACATGTTTAGAGTCGAGTTTCTTTCCTTTACTGCAAAGGCATTCAGTCTCCAGGAGCTTCTTACCCTATAACAGGGGAGCTCTAGTGTTCGAGAGTTTGGAATCTATATTAAGAACCTCTTACAATATGCATCGGACATGTTACCAGCAGAGGAGGCTAGGGGGAGGCATTTTGAGGAGGCTTTGCACCTAGAGATCCAGCGTCAGGTCACCCCATTTTTTCTAAAGACATATCTTGAGGTGCTGGCAAGGGTAGAGGTTGTCGAGATGACGTTTTCCCGGACCAGAACATCATGAGGGGGGATTTTCATGATCCCTCATGAGACACAACCATGGTCCGGGGTTCCCAGCTTTCAGGGTAGAAGAGATTCTGTTCAGCCGGGAGTAGGTCCCAGCCCTTCACATCTCGTTTCTCGGGAGACAGAAACTCCCAATCCAATACCAAGGGATCATGAACTTTTATCATATGGTGGTTGTGGCCATCAGTAGAGGGAGTGCTTGACCTTTCATAGTAGTCATTGTGAACCGGGCGCTACGCTCCAGGTTCCTCCTTTGAGGCAGTTCCAGCCATGGCAGCAGCTGTAGCAGTTTTCACTAGCTTTAGATCAGAAGAGAGTAGATGGGGAAGGTAGAGGATAGTCATGTGTTTATCCCCATCCTCCGAGAGTAGTGCGTGGCCATGGTGGTGGTCTTCATCAGGGTAAGAGTGTTCATGGAGGAGGTCATGGTCAGCTTCATGCTCTAGCATTGCCAGCACCAGATGATCCAGATGTCGTTCGATGTACCCTTTTCTTGTTTTCTAGCTTGGTGTATGCGTTGTTCGATTTAGGAGAGACACAATACATCATATCCCCTACCTTTTCCATGCTTTGGTACTTGAGGTAGATAGGCTTCTAGTTCCCTTGGTGTTGACTACGCCATTTGGGGGTCGAGCTGACATGTTTGAAGTATGTAGAGATTGTGAGCTAGTGTAGGGGAAACACCGATGTTGGGGATAATTCCTTTGTTTTCGAATACAACCATATGATGTCATCCTCAGCATGGATTGGTTGTATTTAGTGTAGGATATCATGGATTTTTTCTAGAATAATTTTGTTTTTCCTTGGTGAGGATGGAGGGAAAGTGGTGTTTGTTGGTGAGCGCTTTGTGGTTTTCACAAATCATGAGAGTTTGAGGTATGTATTCTCCCAATGTGACTTGAACTTATGATAATTTCATTGGATGGAGTTCCTAAAGGAATACGACTTCGAATTATCGTATACAACTGGAAAAATGGAATGTTGTAACTAATGCCCTGAGCTGAAAGTCACTCAGTGATGTTGTGTGTGAATCCGGTGATTCCTGGAGAGTAATGGAAGAACTTTCAGCATTGCATCTTAACATGGGAGAAGGAAATCACCAATACATGAGTTGTGGCAGTGTGTTTCTTGTTTTGTGTGGTGTTGGAGGCAGTTTGTGTAGATAAATGCTAAATTATGGGAGTGGGAAGACCTAATTTCTAATGAAGATGTATTAATGTGGATGCAATTAAACCCCTGCAGGTGAGGTAGTTCCACCTAAAGAGGATAATATCTCAACCTAGGGGAAGATATTCCATGACTCATATAATTGGGACAGTGGTCGGATACCTATTTTGAAGAGAGCCTGGAGTGGTATCTTACAGGGTGGTTTTTCGGACCATTCCCTTTTTATGAGTTGTTTTTTTTCTCGAGGACAAGAATGCTTTGAGAGGTATCTGATGTAATGTCCTAGACCTCTCTTTTACAATAGTTTGTAAAAATTTGATGTGGTCAAGCACAATGTGTGTTATAATAATTATTATTTTTTTGATAATAATATTTGATAAGGGTGGCGTGAAAATATTTTGTGTTAATTAGATTAAATGGTTTTAATTTTATCAATGTGAAATAAAAGAAATAAAATAAAATTTATTTATTTCATTTAGGGGAGCCCCATGGAATAAATTAGAATGGAATAAATTATAATAAATTATGCACATGTAGTAAATTATAATTTAGTGAAATGCATGGGGCATAACCCCTTACGGCTGAATCCAACTTATATTTTGTAATATTAAAATAATTATAATAATATTCATTTAACAGAATATAAAAAATAATAATAAAATCATAATGATAAATGGAAGGGGTTCCCAACCCATGCGTGAATATCATGTGATTTGAGAGAGGGTGTAATTATAAGATAATAATAATCATCAATAATAATAATAATTATTAATTATAATGATGGAGACCCGTTTATTAAATTGAAAGAGGATTTATTACTATTAAATAATAATGGTAATGGTGGATTTTGGTGTTTAATAAGTGGATATTTTCTATAATGTTGGCAGTTTCCATAAATTTGTATGTTTCCATAATGTTGGTAGTTTCCATAAATTTAGATATTTCCATAATGTTGTTGTTTCCATAAAGTAGGGTGTTTCCATAATGATGGTTGTTATTATTATTAATTATATTAATAATAACGTTGAAGAGAGAAATGCAGTTAGGAGTAAATTGGGAGAAGAAATCATGAATGAAGAATTAGATTGAAGAGTGAAAAGGGAATGAGAGAAATAAATTAAAATAAATTAAATTAATCAATAAATGAAGTGATGGGGCGTGTTCGACATGGAGAAAAGGAATGGGTAGGGGCCACTTTTGTGGAGTGAGTGAAATATTGGAATAAAATTAGATTCAGTGTGTGAGAATTAAAAGGCGATGTAATTAAAGAAAAGAAAAAGAAATCAATTATGGAGAAAGGGAGTGAGGCTCACCAAATTTGAGAGATAGTGGTTTGTGGCTTTGTGTATTTGAAATAAATCAATTAAAAATAATAATATATTAATCATGTTATTGTTTTTGTTAATAAAACACATTTTCTACCGTAACATATTCGTACGTCCTCAGTTTGACGAACCCTCTGTGGCAGTGCAACCCAGATTCGGAGACAAATATTTCAAGTACAATATTGGATTCCATTTTGTGGTTTTCGGTTTGGGTACACGATGTTCTCAGAAAATAATAGATTTAATATAATAATTAAATTATTGACCCACCATAACTCTTGCGTGCGACGTCCTATTGACTTCTCATCAGTGGAGATGTGATCATGTCATTAATACGATAAATTCAAGTATAATGTGGAATATTAAATTATTGTTCGTGGCTCGAGTCCACGACACACCCAATAAGAAATAATAATAATAATATTATTACGGGATCATGTATTCAACATATATTCTTCTTTTAATAGGGAATAATCGTATCTTAAACTGTCTCCCCATTGAATCGTTAAAAGGGACAAGATATCATCCTCCCTTGTTCTACCTCATTGTTCTCGGCTATGAGACGTTGGATCCTTTCAATCCTTCCCGTAGGAGTTTCACAATCATACTTCACTCCTCGGATCGGTTCCGCTCTGTTTTGATTCAACCAAGCTATATCGATCAATCTTTGATATAAGGTATGTTTTCATCATCATTCGTTTGGGATCATCTTCCCATGTTTCTCCTTTCCATCTTACAGCATGTAATCTCAGTTCTTCTAATGCGGTTTTCATGGGGTTTGGTTGGTGCGGAAATATCGTGGAATCCTAGGGTGGATGCATTTTTCGTGAGAGGATGATCATGACCTGCTGTGGGGATAAAGAACGTCAAGAACCCTTCGAGGTATGGGATTTGTGGATTCTCTAATTTTTTATGTACAAACATAGAGTTTGCATGATTTATCCTTTTGGATCACAATAAAATATACCTAATTAAATACTTGAACTGGATGAAAATAATTGGTTTGATCGCATGTTGTCACATTGTACCATGATAAGAGTTAACCTCATGTTTTGATAGATATAGTGATATCTATGTTTTCTTTGATTAGTTTTTTGTTCTTGAGGGAAATTTATAACGAACGCAAAACCGGAATTAATTGATAATTAATTGGATAAAGATAAAGAGTCATGTAAATGAATAAGGTTGTTTCCGTTGTTGTAGATGTTGTATTTTGATGTTAATCAAATTTGAGTAGTAATCATGATAAATCTTTTGTGAGATATTACTGATTAGGTTCCCCAAAATTGGAACCTACGAATTGAATCTGTTAATTCGAGAGGGATTAAAGAACTTGTTGTTTGATAAAATATTACACCTTGTAGGATTCTTAGGTACCCTCTTGTTCTAAAGGCCAAGTGACTTGTGCTTTAGAGCCATGAGTGCTCATTATGTATGAAGGATGGATGCCTTGTTAAAGGGCCAAGAGACCATTCGATGTGATGTTTGATTTCCTTCTTCTTGTGTTGTGATGTGACCCTAGATGGGTTTTGTGATATGTGGAGGCAGAGAGGCCTTGTGGTTTTGGCAGCGGATGATGCCTAGAGTGGTGAGATGCATCGGTTTATGCATGTGGGTGTCGGGGACGGCACAAGTGATGATGGAATGGGATGGATGTGTTTGTTGGATGATTGGTGACTTTGATTGAATATTTATCTACATTACATTTCCCTACTCCTCAAGGAAGCTGGTCTTGCTTACCCTTCTTCTAAAGGAGGCGAAGACGCACAGGGTATGCCATGTGCTTTCTGTGTCTAGATTCTCAAAGGAGAATGGTTTAACACTCTTGATATAGGAGGAAAATACTAGATGGGAAGTACATCAACTCACTGTGTTGAGCCCCATTGTGTTTAGTAGCATAGAATGGTTTTCTAGAATACCTGGGAATATGGAAAGTTATTATGAAATGAATATCTAAATAAATGGTGTTAACCCATGGGTTTGGTGTTTGCTGAAACATAATGACGAGGTAGTAATCTTTTGAAGGAACAATTGACTTTGGGTGTGATGCTAATGATGTTTAATGTTAAATTTTTCATGTTTAATTAATGTTTAATGAATTAATTAATGTACACTAGAACTAATAAAAAGAGAATGAAGTAATCAAATATATCTATTCAAATGGTTGTTTTTTTATAGGATACATATTCTTTGAAGTAGCATCACGGAGTCTGAGAGACATTAGATGCAGATGTGTCTAAGACTAGGTAATGACCATAGTGTGGTTTTGAGATAAAATATATTCTGTACATTTTGTGTTTCTATATGCTACTCCACCCTGTCAGTAAGTGCAACTAACACCCCAGGGATTCTGATACCTTGGGGTGTTTTCCCCATCATTCAGATGGGAGGACGAATGGATGACGACCCCCTTTGTCCCGAATCTCTTCTCTTGGTAGAAATTTGTGCCAACATGCACAATTGTTAGTTTCCCCATATATGTGTGTACAGGTCTGTAATGGATTGTGGTTATTTCACACACATTTATTCTGGATATAGTATCCTATGGAATACTATAGGTGTAACGTGTATTTGTTGTGATGGCTTGAGGATCCCTACTCGGTGTATGGGCTGTAATGGATTGAGGTATAATACCTGATGTATGATACATGTTATGTGGGATATGGTGGCTCCCAAAACATACCTGGTTACTTTTGGTTGTAAGGATGGTGTGGTGCTTTGCCCAAGTGTCTTCTGGAAAACCTTTGTGGTGAACGAGGTGTAGATTGTGGTGCATCACCCAGGTGTCTGTGGGGAATCCTTTTTGGAGAGAGATGCATAGGACGTATGTCGTTGGGGAAAAGAGGAAAACTTGTGGGGAAGTAGTAGCGGTGTACCTTAGATATTCATAACTATATGATATATTCATGTATGAATTATATAGTGAGAGTATCCATGGTGAGGTTGGGAATTTAGGATACATGTTTAGGTGAAAATATAGTTTCACTTTTTTCTCAAAGTGCATTAGCAAGATTTCTTTACTTTGCACAAGAGTCTTCTGGGAGGATCCTACTATGAATACTATTATACTCAACCTACTTATATAAAATCTGTTTTCAGGTCACTTGGAGCAAGTTGGAGATCAAGCTAATTTCTACTAGCTTGTGGTTGCAGGAGCTGTTTGAGCTTGTGGTCGCTAGAGTTTTAAAATTCCTTTAGTTACTTGTAGTTTCCCCCTTTCATTTATAGTACTTTTCATGACATTACAGTTCTACACTTGGGTTTTCATTTACACATTAGTTCTGAGTTGTAGTTGGTTGGTGTCTATCTTATCTCTCTCTTCCGCATGTGTTCTCTTAGAGGGTAATTCCTCCAATTTGTGTGTTCATTATACTGTCAGTTCTAGTCGCCAACCAGGGGCCTATTGGAGGTGGGACTCAGGGGTCATTATCTCCCTTCTCACATTTCCAGCCCAGGAGGGGTACACATTGTGGGGAGGGGGTCGTGAGACCTATATTTTCATATCAATTATCTTTTGACATATACTAAAAATGTGATACGTGTATATTTTTTTATGTAGATATAATGTTCCAAATTATCTTCTATCATGACTAATACATTTGAAAAATAATAAATTATTAAATTTAAAAATTATGTAAATTTTTTTTCCTTAATTATATTATAATGATGGCTATTTTAAATTTATTTTGAATGAAAATGATTTCAAAAAATTCTATGTACATAAAGTTCTTTAAATGATTTTTTAAAGATTAATTTATAAGTTTCAATGTTATTTTTAAATAAAAATGATTTCAAACTTTTTTACATTTTAATCAAAAATGAAAACATATATGATATTTTCCCTAAATAAAATTCAATTATTTTCATATATTTCATTATATGTTTCATGTTTATATTTGAAGAAAATGGTTTTTAATATGTTATTATATTTTAAAAAGTTTTTTTCCAAATAGAAATGATATTAATCTCAAGATATTTTTTAAATGATTTTTTGAAGCTTTCTTTATAAATTTTCATGGTTAATTTAAAAAAAACAATCTTCCAAATTTTTAATGTTTTAAAAAAATATTTTTAAAAATATATATATATTACTCTATGAAATGTCTCAAGTAGTCTATAAAAATTATTTTCCATCTAATATAAAAATATTAGAGGTTTCTTATGCTTTATTTGGGATATTATCTCTGGATACCAATCATATTCATTATCTTAGTGGATTATGTTTTGTTGGAATGATGTTTATGAAACCTTTTTTCCTTTACATGGGTAATAACATGATAAAATTTTCATTTAAACCTATAATTTTAATGTTCTCTAATATGAAGAAAAATTATAAAAATTCTATATTTTCCATGGGTTATGATATGATGTAATTTTTATGATAACAATTTCATTTCTTGGGTTATATTATGATTATTTCTTATAATCTTTTGGAACACATAAATATAGTTTTCATTATATGAAGGGTGGTACCTATATATCAATATAATAAATTGGGTAAATATTTATATATCTCAAGATATATATATGAATTTAATGGGGAGTGAACATGATATAGTAATATCGGTTTATCACAGAGGTTTGTGGTGTGTTATTCCAATGATGTTTTTTCTTCCAATAAGTGAAGCTAATTACCCGTTAACAATGTTATGTGTGAACATAGTGACATGTTCACAAAATTATGAATGAACCCAATTACATGTTCAATAATTTATGAATGAACATGATTACATGTTCAAAATATTATTAGTGGACCCAGTAGCATGTCCATATGATTATGAGAGGGACAAATTTCATGTTCTTAACATAATGAATAAACTCGTTTCTATTTTCACATGTTCCAAATGTTATAATACGATGTGTATTCCAAAATTCTATATCATATTGTAATGTTAAGATCTGATGACTCAAGTTATTTGATTCAATTTTGATTCATGTATTATAACCATCCAATATATATTCCATGGTTCATGTTTATTATATTTGATATGATGGGTATGGTTTTAAAATGTTTGTCTTACAATCATATACCTTTATTATGATCTCATTCTTGTGTATCCTTCTTGTTTAACCTTACTGATCATATCATCACACACTTTCTTATGTTTCTTTTCTGTATGTTATGAAGAAATATTTTAATTTGGGTACTCCTGTGAAGATTACTAATGGGGGTGATCTTTAAGGGTGATGTTGAAGATATTTCACCATTTTAAATGTTTATTTTTTCATGGTCACAATGGAACTAAGATATTATGGTCCTATATAATTTTCATACATAAGGTATGGAATACTATTCTAAAAATAGGTAATAACCTTGAATTACAATCCTGGGTCGTTATAGTTGGTATTAACATAATGGTTTAGTAAACCATTAGAAACTAGGATGATAAAACATAAGTTAGATCCATAGGGATATTTCTAAGGATATGTATAGGGAAGCCTCTAAGGATAAGATTATGGATGAGTCAATGTATAAGAAAATGTCCTATAATTTCGGTGAAGGAAAGTGATATTGGGTTCCTGTAAATGCATCCCTCTCTAGATACAACTTGTGGATGTGGCTCTAGCACACACATACCTTGGGGTAACAACCCACAAAAGAATTGTATTTGGAAACACTCAATCGGGAACTAGTGCACAAAAATAAGCCTTTCTACTCACCTGGGTTAATACTCATGGGAGATATGATTTGGAAATTTACAAAATCTTTAGGAAGAATCACGAAGGTTATAAATAGTTTATAATCATGAATAACCTATGCTTGTCCTAAGGTGTCATATATTTAAAATAACGTGTAATGATTTATACATCCTATAAGATGTTTTATATTATTATGTATTTTTTATCTAATGTAATTTTTGTTCACACCATGTATTTTTTTAGTCAATATATGGAAAGAAAAAGTAACTAGTTTAACAATGAATGTGATAGATATTTTTCTGATGGGAAGTCAAATGGGATGATGACTAAAGTGAAATTCATTTTAATTATTCCTAATAAATTTTCATATAACATTATTAAGACTTTATATTATAAACAACACATAAAAAATCCAAATAAGAGAAATAAAGATTTCACAGTGAGTTCATGTAGTGGAGACCATGGTGGAAAGAACATTCAGTTTCTTATTTGTCTTGAATTTTGGAATAATCACCCAAGTGAATATCTTAGAGGAAAATAACATATTTTGACTATTTAAAAGAAGTTCACAAAGTAAGTAACTGCAAAAGAAAAATTAAAATTTCATTTAACACAATGAATGGGAATATTTTTCTCCCTAAGATTTCATCGACTATTTAATTCATTAAATGTGGAAAGTATGGGCATCTTGTAAATTAATTTCCAAAGAGATAGATTGTGAAGAGAATCAGAAAGCAGTTATAGGTAATGGATATATTGTTGATGATGAAGGCACTACTGATGACATGTGAAAGGAAATAATTTTTAAATAATAAGATGATGAACAATAGTTATTATTTTTGGAATTATGTGGGATGAATGAAGTATTTATGTATTGGAATTAAAATATTTTCCTATATAAATTTGGAAATATATAAGGAATTTATTGTATAATTTCTTCATTATCTATTCAAAAGAATATTTTGAATTTTACTTATGACATTGAAAAGAGAATTAATGGAAAGGTGATATTTTGACTATGGAATGGTACACCTAAATATGTTATAGATACTACAAATTTTTTTTATATAAATAGATGGTTGAATTGGATAAAGTAAAATAAATAATATCGATGACCTGTGAAGTTATAAAAGATTTTTTTAAAAAATAGTTTATTATATCATTGATATATTTTACAAAATTATTGTATCTATGTAATATATTCAATAAACTATGGTTTTATTCAATGAATGAAGAAGAATTTTTGTGTTTATTAAGGTTTTATGATAATTATGATTCTTACCATTTTTGGAGGGAATAAATGATTAAGGGAATCACATGCTAGGTATATGACAATTAATTGATAATTTATGATATATGGGGGATTAATATTAATTTGATTCGGAGAAATTTAGTAAACTTATTTCTTATTTTTTGGATTTAAATATTTTATAATGTTCATAATGTTAACCATTTATAGAATTCATTATGATAAAATTTGAAAAATGTTTTAGGGATTAATTTATTAATTAACTATATTGGATAGTGTGTGAAAACCATATTGGTTTTATAAAATAGTTAGAGATATATAGAATGCAATCTCACTCCTCTAAAAATATTACAATTCATTTAAAGTGAATTTTAGTTCATTAGGTATAAAAAAAGTCACTTGTGTATATTCATTTCATGTAATAAAGGGTGAATTGGAATTTTATCCAAGAACAACAAGATAATGAAATTAATCTTATGAAATATAAATTTATCAAGGAAGAATATTTTCTAATATTATTATACATGAATATAAATCCTCCTCTTTAGGATAAGGTTCTTGAAACAAAACTATTAGCCTAGTACCATCATTTATGATTAAATGATTCTCTTTTCGATCGTCATAGTTTTATGGTTTTGATCCCCTTGACTTTACATTAATCATTAAATTGATTGTGATCAATGAACTAAATCACTATCTATAATGATTTATATTTTTTTTTCATTTCCACATCTTCACTAGACACATTTTTTTATCATATGTGGAATCCAAGTTGTGAGTTACATTAGGTAACAATTATGTTTTCATATTTCACTTTTTAAATCATTTTATAGTCAAAAAATTTCCAATGTATATTTTTAAGAATAAACACTTTCAAGTATTAAAACATTGATGTCCAGGTTTAATTTCAAGGGACAATTTCATTTTAATGGGGTTGAAGGTAACAACCCTATTTTTTATGAATTATTATTTTTGAATGAAGTGAAATTCCTTGAAGGCTTGTATTTCATGGTGCACTAATTTATTCTTTATTCAAATGAAATGACACGTCACAATTTCACTATATACAACACATAGTTTTTATTCATTATATGAAACACTATTTTTGGATTTTTCAACAGACAATAACATGTTTCTTATATATCTTTTGTTACATGAAATACGATGATTCACTAAAATATAATATATTATTATTATTCTTATTTAATAGGATAGTTATCATATTGTTGTTGGAATGGAAGGTATGAAAAGGATTAAATAAATAATGGAAATATTGTTTACTCATGTTTATAAAATTATTTATTGACCAATATATTATAAATGAAAATAAAAACCGTTTTTTATATAAAAGCTAATATTTCTCTAAAAAAACTATTTATATCCTCACAACTATGCTATATATAAAAAAATTATCCAAATAATATTTGTTTAATGATTTTATTAAAATTTATAAATTATATATTTAATAAAAATTTAACATTAATCTTATATGTTTTATATATGATAGAAAATTATAAATCCTATTTCAGGCATAAGAAACAATTTTTTATAAAAAACGGTTTTGTCTCTTATTTATGGAACATATACTTTAAAACTAAATTTTTATACCATTATAAATTGAATTTTATAAAATAATAATAATTTTATAAATAATAATATCAAAACTATCGATGGTTGAATTTTAGTATTCTTTTGAGAAGTTTCATTTTAAGATTAATATATAAAAATACTATTTTTTTTTTCAAAACCACCTTTTCGTGAAAATAATTTCTTATGTAAAACTATATTTTAATAAATTTTAAATTCCAAATAGTTAAATTATACATCCATTAATCCTATATAATGTATTTTAATCAATTTATATTGAAATTATATACAAAAACATGGTATACTTTTGTTCTCTTTTTCTTTAGAAACTGTTTTCTCGACATATCTGCATATGTAATTTTAAATTAACATCTTCCACTTATGTAATATGAATTTGAAAATTGTAATTAAATATTTTTAATAAATATAATTTATAGTTTTTATTAATTATGACATAATTTTAAACCAAAGTTATTAATGATGGAAATGAAAATTAAATACAGTGATTTAGGTTAAACAATAAATGAATAAATTTAGTATATAGGGAGTAAACATGACCCCAAAAGATCATAAACTTATTTAATAGAAATATATATAAATTATACCTTCTATAATAGATATTTTGACTTAATTTTATCCACTTTACATTGAAAAATGTTTGTTAGAATTCACTCATTCCAAAAAATTACAAAAGTGCCACTCACCTCCCTTTTAAATGGACACCCACTCTCCTCCTCTATTCACACTTTAAACCCAAATTATTTGGAAACTAACATAAAATATCCCTTTGAAAATCCATAATATAATCCTATAAACCTTTATATATTCATAAATCCAACCATTTAATGCATTTTGTGAAAAAAAAAGAGATGGCTAAAGAAGTTGCATTGTACATTGATGAACAATTTTTTAAAATTTCTTGATCAAACCAATTAAATTCTTGTTATAAAAATATTTTATAATAAAATAATTATTATATATATAAATTTATTTTTTTATTATGATTTAATGAGCTAAATTCATATACACATATATCAAATTGGTTAGGAAATCATCATTCATGTGTATGGTGGACTACCACCTCACGAACCGATGTCGTTCTTTTTTCATTAACACCTCTCATGATTGGGAATCGTGATGGAAATAATATTTATATATTATATATAAGATATTTATGATTTATTTATTCTTATATTTATATTTTATAACAAATACCTTCATTCATTCCATATTTTGGTAATAAAATAACATCGTTCATTTGTGCGGCGGACTACAGCCTTACGAAGATATCTGATTCGTTCATGTTTTTCATGGAAAGTATTAAGGATGGGTTTAATAAAAAATTTGATTTATATAATATAAAAATTATTATCTAATGATAATATGTATATCATTTATTTTTATTTTTTTTAATATGATAAAAAACAAAAACAATGTTCATGCATACGTGTGGCCGACCATCTCAAAAAACGATTCATTTCATTTCCTATCACTGAATTTTATGGATTATTATAAATATATATAATTAATATATATGATATTTATGTAATTTTTTAAAATATTTTTAATATTAAATTATAATATAAGTAATATTACCTAGAATAAAAACTGAAAATATGTACAAAAGATAAAGCGGTAATTACATAAAACAGAACGTTAACATTAAATTGCTAATAAAATAGAAATAAAATGTCATATGAAAATAAAATATGGAATGATATATATATATATATGAATATTTCTACATTACATATGTATAATAAATTTTTATTTATAATAATATATGTCTTAAGGAGTAAAGAGAGTGTGAAGACTTAAGGTAAGGGATTTCTCTCTCTCTTTTTACTTTTTTGACACACATGCTATATTCACCACCTATTTATTATACATGGAATTTATAATTAACATTAATTTATTTCAGTTTGATTCCAATAATATTTAATATTATTTAGATATCCATTTTAATGTGTTATTTTCTTGGGTTTTAGGGTTCAAAAGTTGCTAAATCGGTAATGTATTTTCATCTCAATTTTCTTTCTATGAGACACAAGTTATGTTATGAACATGTAATATTTTATGAGGTTTATATACATTAACTTTGACATTTTATAATACTAATATAATTATTTTCATGTTATTTTAATACTATTTATATTTTATTCATTCATGGATTTTATGATTCAATGTTATAAAAAGTTTAATATTTTATTTATACAATATAAGCATTTATTGGGATTGTTTATAATTAAATCTAAAATATTGAAATATCAGGATATAAATCTCTAGAATAATCATTAATTTTATTCTGATCTAGTTATTCATGATAACATCAATTAGAGGTACAATTTTTCCACTCTTTATTACTTTGTTTTATTAAGGAAATTTTTTGAAGAACATCTGGATTAATCTATCTCTTCAGTTAGAAATAATTTTTTTCCTAAACAATGTCTTCTAAAAACGTTTTCAAAAATTTATTACTATTATTCTATGATTTTACACAATAATACTCATGTTTTAACTTTTTTAAAAATGGTTTTAAAATGAATATTCTCATCAAATACTCTTTTGAGTACTACCAAAAAATAAGAAAGAATAATTATTTTTATTTATCCATCTTGTATGGAATTCTCCACCATCCAGACCACTACATTTTTTAATGGTTCATTTATATTTTATAATATTATATTTAAATGAAAATGTTTTCTTAAATATTTTTTAATGATTGGTATTTTAAATTTATTTTCAAACAATCGTATTTTGAAAATGATCTATGTTTAAAAAAGAAATTTATTTGATTTTTAAATGATTCCATTATAATTTTTTATAGTTATGTTCAAAAACAATTACTTTCATTATTCTTTATATTATCAAAAAAAATTCAAATTTTATTTTATATTTTTCTCAAGAAAATTTTAAAATTATTATTGAGTATTCCATTATAATATTCATGTTTATTTTTAATGAAAAATTTTCTATAGTGTATTATGTTTTTAAAAGAATTTTTAAATTTAGAAATAATAGTTTCCTTAGTATATGTTTTAAATGATATTTAAAGGGTTACTTTATTAGTCTTCAATGTTATTTTCAAATAAAATTACTTTCCTAATGTTTGATTAGTAAAAAATATATTTTCAAAAAAAAATATAATTTCATATAAGAAATGTCCCAAGTAGTCTCTTAAAATTATTTTCCATATTATATAACATTATTTTAGGTTACATATTATTTAATGGGGATATGATCCAAATATAATATTAATATTAATTTTTTAATGGTTATTTTTTATGGAATGGTGTTTATGAAACCCATTTCCTTTGAACAAGTTATACCATGATAAAATTTTTTTGAAACCCACTTCTTTTCATAGGTTATGTTGTGATGAAATAATTATGAAACCAATTCCTTTTCCATAGGTTGTGATATAATTAAATTTTTATAAAATCCATTAAATTTAATGCGTTGTGAAATGATCATTTATTATGATCTTTTGAAACACATAAATATGATTTTCATTATGTGATGAGTGGAACATTTATATGCATACAATTCATTAGGTGTAGATTTATATATATCATGAGATAGACATGCCTAGAATGGGGAGTGAACCAAGTACAGTAAGTCAGGGCTTCAACTGGGGATGATGGTGTGCCCCACCCCGAAGGTATAGTCATGTAAGATTGAACCTCATTACATGTTCATGATGTAATTTATGAACCTAATTATATATTCCAAAATTTATGTGGGAAACTAATTAAGTTTTCACAATGTTATGCATAAATCTGGTTAGAAGTCAATAAGTTTATGAGAGAGCCTAATTTCAGATCGATAACTTAATGAGTGATCTTCATTCTATCTACACATGTTAACAATGTTATAATATTTTTTTTATTCAATATTTCAAAGACTTAAGATAATTTTATGCTCTCATGAATCATGTTCTTTGAATCTCAAATGACTCATGTCTTATGAGAAACCAATATTTATTCTATGATTCATTTTTCTGATCTCTTATATGTTGGGATGGTTTTCCAATGTTATTCACATATTCACATATGATTATGATTACGTCATTCTTACATATATTCCATATTTATGCTTACTATGTATTTGAGCTAACAGTTTCATGTGTTTCCTTTCCCTACGATACAAAGAATGGTTTTAGGTAGGGTATTCTTGTGTATAGTACTAAACACGAAGATATTCATGGGTGATTTTGAAGATATTTCAACAATTTAAAATATTATGTTTCTATTTTCGAAAGGAACTAAACTATTATTGTACTACATTGTTTGTTTCTATAATGTAATGAATATTTATTTAAAAACATCTAATATCCGTTTATGATAATACCTGGTCATTATTGTTATGGTGAATTCTGTTGATGGATTCTTGGATGTTTCTATGATGGGATGACATTGAAGTTTATTTATTAGATGAAATCCTAGAAAATTTATAGAAGTATATTTTTTATAAAATAATCAGAGAGAATATTGTAAGGTAACATGAATAGTCTATTTGAAGTTGGTTATTGAGATGGTGATTTTTATAAGTAATTTAGTGTTTCCAAACCCAATGCATGGTGTCCCACACATATTGGATAACATTATTGATAGTATGAATAGTTGGTTTCCTCTATAAGAAGTCTATTAGTCCACCTGTTCAAAGTAAGAGACTAAGTGGTTCTAAAAGGTACTCAAATGGGATAATGTTGATCCCCCTACCGGGAAATCAAATATGGGTGAACACAAGAGGCAAATAAAGAAGAGTTAAAGAAAGAGGTCAAGTATATGAAAGGACATTGAAACTAAGGAGGGTATCAGATGAAGAAATGGGTGATGATGTTGACGAGATTTCATTCAGTAATGTGAGTGGGGCGACAAGAAGTTGTATGTTTCCTTTTAACCTCAAATTATCCATGAATGAAAATAATTTGTTTTAACTTTTCTCATTGATTTAGGTTGCATGTATGATCCATGTTAACCCATGTTCTCTATTGTTCTAGTGTTTATACTTGTATATGTCAATGTTTGTCATGTAGGTGTTCATAATTCATAAGGAGAACCATAAGAGGACAAAAAATCGGTTTTGAGATGAATAATTTTTTATTGGGGTTACTCTCCATCCATACTTTGGAATCCAATTTCTTTTGGTATCTTATGGAAAAATGATCCATGGTTTTTCTTTTAGTGTTTTCCTAGCTACTTCTACTTGTTTTTATAAGTATCCCTTTAATTGGGATTCCCAAAATGTTGTATTATGGGAATTTGGCTGTATTTTTTTATAGTATTTCATAGTGGAATAAATTTATTGTGGGAATTTTACCAATTTCTCACTAATATTTTCACTCTGAAATAGAAATTATACTAGATGGTTTCTAGATATAAATAATATTTTTTACTGGATAGAGTCATTAGGGTTGTTCTATTATTTATGTGGCAATTCAATTTTGTTAGAAATACAATGATGTTATTATGGGAAGGTGGTCTATTAGCTTTTGAACAATTCTAATCATGATTCAGAAGTGGTACCAACTGTGATGTTGGATAATGAAAATCCTCTATCCACTAGTGTCATGTAGCAATTTTATCACTTTAGGTAGTAATTATAATGTTGAATGAAGACAACTAATGTTTGCATAAAATAAAATGAAAATATTATGATATATGACACTAATATTTGATAATTATTGTGATTTTAGTAATGGAGGATCTAAAAGATCAATTATATGGTAATAAAGTCCAAGGAAATGGTATGAATTATAGGTTTTTATTTTAGAATAAGATTATACTAGAAGTGTTAATCAGAGTTTGATTCATGTTCCTCATAGAATTCATAAGATGTAATCATTATTTATCAGCTGAAATTAAATGGGTCTTAGTTTTTGATCCTATTCTATATATATTTTCCAATGGAAAAGGATATTTATTTATTACTATTTATTATAATTATATTTGTACCCAGAAGGAAATGTTTTGGAAGTACCCACTACCTGCAACTGATGAAGGTGACTAAAATGTTTCAAATTGTTCTCTATATACCATCAAAAAATATTGTATTTTTCATCATGGTTATTGTTATAAATGGAACATTATAAATTTTAGAAGTTTGAATTTGTAATATGATGAGTAATATTATGAGGGGTCTTGATGGTTATGGTGATGTGTTGAATTGTTTTAAGAACCTGAAAGTCATGACCATAAGGAGTGTTTTCATGCCATGGATCAAATGAATGGAAGAACAAATATAAGGAATGGTATAAATGAGTGTACATCATTGAGGAAAAAATAATTATTATAACTCTATATTATTATAACCATTAATATAATTAGGGGTAAGAATGTTCAATCTTGGGTGGTCACAGCTGAAGTTATAGGTTTTGATGGTTTCTCTCATGATAAGTAATTATAATGAAATATACTTTCTATGTCAAGTGGTAATGAATTTTTTTGGTGATTTTTTATTTATTTAATCATTATTTTAAATATCATCAAATTAATAAAAGAATATATTTAAAAACATTTGTGTCTATAAAGGGTCTAATATAGTATGGAAAGTTGGTATAAATGAACCATGGATGACCTTTATTTAATTGGAATAATTTTTAGTGGGATTTTTTTCATATCCATGAAATTAGATATTCCAGGAGACGTTTTTGATGGAGTTATCTAAAATTAAATGTAGAAGGAAACTTTTTTCTTTGTAGGATCTCATAAAATCAATGTTTTATAAGAAGGTTTATGATAGAGATAGGGAATGTAAATTGTTCAAAAAATAATCTTGTATATGAAAATTTCACAAAAAAAATTAAATGGTTTTAATCTCTATTTTTCCTATTTTATTTAGAGTAATTCCATGGATTATTTAAGATGAGTATTATTAAAATATTGGATTTAAATATCATGGTTCCATATGTTGTAATAGGATCACATTTAGTGGAGAGACAAGATAATATAAAGAGATCATGGAGTGGATAAACCTGAAAGTGCTCCAATGGAAGATGGTTCACGGAAAAATATTCTAGAAGGGATCATTGGTGTGAGAATATGAACAATATTAAAGTGTTAGATTGTTGAACATGACTTGATAAGACTATTCCCAAGTGGAAACTTCTTTGTTTTGGTGTGAGGGTTTTGTGTGTGTAAGGTGTCGGGAATTTTTGATGTAAAATATCGGGAAGTAACATTAGGGATCTCATATAGAGAAATTACATTAGTACCATGAAATTTCAATAATGATTCTAGTAGACGAACCTTTGTCACAATGGTGTTGAACAGATTGGGTATAGTGGATGATGTGTGGGTGAATGGGAGTTCACTAAAAGGAGGTCATTCTGACGAAAATTAGTGCATACCATAAAAACATGAAGGATCCATGTAGTAAGGATTAGTGGAATAAGGTTAGGAAATGTTAGTCTGGTAGAATCATAATGGATTCTGAGTTCCACAAGGGGTAGCTTCTAGATGGAGCATGGAGTTAGTTGGTAAGTCTCTGGTGGAATTTGATGAGGAAAATGAAAGATTAAACATATTAAAGGCGAAAGGATGTCTTAAAATATTTGAGTGATTGTTTTATAGATGACTCTCTAATGAATAGACACCGAATATACAGAGTTTTAGAACCTATTAATGGAATTATGGAAGGATATATTATGAAAGATCACCACTGAGTAGATCAAAAGGTGTATTTAATAGTGAACTAGAAGACTTAATTTGATGTTGTAAATGTTGCATATAATTTATATTCTCTAAATCCAGTGTGTGTAGGCCTAAAAATATTTAAATGTTATTCTAACTAGATGATCAATTTTGGACAACAACATAGAGACCAATGGTACACTTTTATAATGTTAGAGAATATAGTTCACTAAAGAGGAATGAAAAAGGTTATGTTGGATCACCCTATTGGGGAATCCTTCCTAGAAACACTCAAGAGTCAACATAATCATAGAAAAAAAGGATAGGTTTGTGGATATATAAGGCTAATGTTCATAAAGATGGTATCTGACAAAGAAACATGTGTAGATGTTGGTGAGATTTCATCTGGTAGTGTCAGTTGGGTGGTAGGATGGTGTGAGTTTCATGGTAACCAAAACATAACCTTGAATTAAAATAATGTGCAATATTTTTTCCCATTGATGTAAGATGTATTTTTTAATGACATTAATCCCTATGGTATATTTTTCGTGTATTTTTACACTCTTTCATGCATTATTATCAAATTCTTGTGTGATATTACGAAATAAAATCTATGTAAGTCTAGTACCAAATTGTGGCATGACATGGTTTATTGGCTGGGGTGTTGGGACTTCCCAATTATAGAATTCATATACTTGGATGATATTCTAGATTCAAGTTCTAATGTTGTGCTTTTGTTTTGTTGGAGGCATGTTCCCCAACAACATCTTATCATAGCCTCTTGAATATGGAGAGGCACACATTAATTCATGTGTCATTCTATCCCAAACTAGATTATTTAGTTTTGTAAGTTAAAACATTATCACCGTTGTCTATAATAAAACCATATCACATTGTCTCTTCATGAATACTAACATACCATCAAAGTTCTTATGTATCTTGAGCTGATTATTCTTCCATAACTCTTTGTAGAACCATATCATGTTCCACCTCAGAAAAACATCATATTTTTTAATATTGATATTTTACTAGTTCAAATTTACTCCCACTGAGTCCTTGAATAATTTTATCCTTCTTATGTAAAAACTACATTAGGCCACAATTCACTTTATGTTGATCAGGATTATAAAGTTAATATATCATATATTTTTGGGTTACCCAAAAAATATGCATTGATCTTATTATGTTTTGTGTTTCTAAAAAAATAAAGGTTTTAAATATTATTTAATATCCAAAATATTTATAAAATTCATATAAGGATGCTTTGTATACCATATCACAGTTAGTTTCATTATGATAGTTTTATATGGATGAAATTTATATAGGAACGCCAAAATATTCTATGAAAAACCATGGTATGAAATTTGAATGTCGCACAAACACATAATTGATTTCACCAAGTATAATAATGTATGATTACAATCATTATATACAACATTAAATTACGGTGTTCTAGGAGGATTGAGTTATGGAACAAATCCACAATCACTATTTTGATCAGTGAACTCCAAGGTCATATATTCACCACTATGATCAGATTGTATGATACAAAGAAATTTTCCCAGTTGATTATGTACTGATTTCTACAACTTTGTGATCTTTAAAAAAAAATTAATACTTGTGTCCCATCATAATCACATAGCCATAAAGACTAAATTCCTCGGTAAAAGTAATAATGTACCTTAAACCACCACTTTCATGAGTAATCATTGGTTCTCATACATAACTATGTATTATATCCAATAGATTACTATCCCTTTCAACTTTTTACACTAATATGTGTTATGTTCATATTTCCAAATAAAAAGGATTCAAAATTTTCAATTTATTCATAAAAAATGGTTCCAATAATCAATCTCTATAGGGTCTTCGGGAGAGTTTCTTATTTATATACTCAAGGTGATGATGAAAATGATAGATATGATTACAATCAAACAAGTCCTTTATAACAACCCTACTCTATATTTCACATTAATACATGAGTAATTACAAAATATTACACATTATACAACCCAGTAGATCACGAAGTACAGTTTCTTTATGAATTAGGTACATTACATAACAACATAAAATTGTAAATGCATCATCATTACTCAATACAACCAAACATGATCATCGTATTTGATTATTTTTAAAATACATGGGATAAACATGGGACATACATAATAAATGAGTGATATATAAATCCCAGTAATGAAATAAGAATGGAATATTGTAAAATATGTTATACAATAAGCATATCAATGGGAAAAATGATCATGAAACATAATTCATGATATATAATGATAATCATAACATGGTTAATGTGCCAACAACTTAAAACCCTCCATTATAAACATAGGACATGGATATACTACCAATACATCATGGGGGGAAATTCCCATAAAGGAATCAGGTTTACTCTCTATCCCAACATGATGTATCATGAGACTGAACATTACCCATTTCATTGGAGTTCTATATAATTATTCTTGTACACATCACTTTCAACTCGTTCTCATGCTTAAGTGTGCCACAATGTTCATAAAACATAGATTCACTCATTATTATATTTTATTACAATATCATTGAGTGTAGAATAAATAAATTTATGTCCCATGTAAAAAAGTTATATGTGTATGTAGGTGAATACCCTTTATAATAAATGGGTATGGTATTCACAACAAGATTGTTTTATCACGAAAAATCGCTATGAAATTTCGGCTGTATAATTTTATCACATGAAAATTCATAAAATGTGTTTACGAGAGAGAAAGAATTGTATATAATCATTTGTAAATAAATTTTATAGTAATAATGATATGGAATAGAATATCCCATCATAAATAAATGAAGATAAATGATATAAGTTAAAGAAGATACATGAATATATAGGAGAAAGGAAAAGATCTCGTACTTGAGTGTGTGACTCAAAATGCTTGGTAGGGGTTCTTGAGAGTTTTGGGGAGCCTTTTGAGAACTCTAGATAGTGTATGGAAGATTATGGAAATGATATAATAATTTTTAGTGAAGATAAATGGGATCTTGCATGGGTTTATAAGGAAAAATGGTAGAATTTATTTATTATGTAGGTTTTGAACTCTACATAATAAAATAACCAAGAACACAAAACAATACATGGTTTTTCCCATGATTTATACCAAATTTTAAATGTTATAATTATTTTATAAGTACAAGAATCTAACGCAATAAAATAATTCCCTTTCTTATGTAGAGGTGAGTCACAGTTTAAAAGAATTGATTTTAAAATAATGAATAATTTTAAGGGTTTTGGAAGAATGAAAATATATTTATAATATTAATCAAATAAATTTAAAATCAAATTATTTTAAAGGGAAAACATATAATTGGATTGAGATACATATTATAGTATGTATTACATAACTTTTGGTTGATTATGATGTCATAATATAAAAAGCATATTATATGTTATTTAATTTTTACCCAAAAATTTGATTGTCTCGGAAAATAATGTAAAATTAATGATTGGATAATTTCAAAATTATGATACTGAATGTAATATTATGTTTATCAATATATTTTTTTAAACTTTTAAATTTTCACTTTTAAAATAATAATTTCCATTTATTGATAAATTCTGGGTTTTTTTGACAATAATAGTTTTTGAACCCTTATAAAAATTACATTTGACTTCATAAATATTTTGTGATAATTTATATTTAATAACAATTATTTAATAAAAATATTTTATTAAAATATTTTTTTACATCAAAAATCCATTAATTCATAAAATTAAATTCTTTAATTTAATTTTAATATTAGCAAATAAAATATTTTTGTTTTATTATATAAAAATAAAAAACCATTGTAAGTTACCCATAATTGGATGAAAATATATTCATCATTATATATTATATAATATACATAATAATATTTGTAGATTATTTATACATATCTCTTTAATACACCATAAAACTCCCTAAGAGTAAGGTGCATGATTGTGAGACTTTCATTGGGTGGTTCGACAACCAGGTTTTTGGCTCATGATCTCGATTAGAGTGTACTTCTCTTATTAAAAGTTCTACTCATTATAATGTTTATTGATATTATCTTAGGATTGTCTAGGATAAAATCCTAGTGAAGTTGTCTCCTTTGGAAGCTCTGATAAATGGGCTTCAGATGGTACAATCCTACAGGTTGAGTCCATCACTTCCTTTCTCTCTATAAATTCTATTTGTTAAGAACCCATATTTATTCTAATCATATGATCTATGTTCAACAGCTATGTAATCAATAGTAATGATACTTAATGGTCTTTAAAATCCAATTGTATATAATAAACTAAATAATAACATCTTATTTCCATAACCAAAATACATAATAATATATTTAATTAAATCAGAAGGGGGGTTTTATTTATAAATGTTTATGTCATTACAATCTTCCACCTTAATAAAATTCTCTGTTGATATTTCATTTTCCCACACTAAAATATATGATTTTTTCTCTGTTTTATCACTTCCTAAAGTTCAAACATCACATCTTTAAACATGTGGTTTCTACATAACACTTTGACTAGGTGTATTTTCTTATTTCATAGATCATTGTCTCTATTATCTAAGATATTCAATGGATGATCCTAATAGGAGATATAATTATTCAATGATACCACCTTTGTATTGTGTATTGTTATGGGTCTTGTATGTACTCAATTAAGAGATATACATAGAATACATCATTTACTTGAGATATTTTCGGTTGGATTTTAATTCTATAGTCCAACAATTAAATGTTATCAAGGATCTCAAATGGGTCGATGTATCTTGGAATAAGATTTTACTTATTCCCAAATCATTCCACTTTCTTCCATTGATATATGTGTAGGAATATAATGTATCCATTCTTAAACACTAGGTCTCACCGATGATTTTCGGAATATCTTTTCTATCAACACTGATAATTTTTGGTGTTCTACTTAATGGATTTAACATTTTCCACCATTTCCTCTTCCATTTCAGGACCAAATAGTTTTCATTCCCCTACTTCATCCCAACATTAAGGTATTCTGCACCTCCTCCAATAATGGGCTTCATAGGGGTCTATTTGGATGCTTGATTGAAAACTATTGTTATAAAAGAACTCGACCATAAGTAGTTGTTGGTCATATCCTCCTCTAATGTCCATAGACATGTTGTCAATCCATTTTTCATTTTGAAGATAGTCATTTCGGATTGGACATTAGTTTTATGGAGAGAAGACGTGATGAATTTCAAATCTGTGTTTAGATAATGATGGTGATTTTTTCAGATCATGGAAGTGAATCTATATCTCGATCATATATAATTGATATTTGTACTGAATACATCCTTTCCACTAATCTAATGTATATCCATGAAATTTGATCTAGTGAGGAATCCTATCAGATCACAATAAAGTAATTTTTCTTTGTATGGTGATGCACTAAATTTCATATAGCATTGTTTCCCCTAGATATCATCTGATTTCCAGTGAAAAATTCTTTAGTTATTTTTTCCCATTTCCATATTAAAATGTGTAATGGTTACATCCTCCCCTTATACTTATTATTTTTAGTTGTCACTTGCTAGAATACTAGGTACATTAATGAATATTCAATGATCTCCTTCTTCATATTATCCGACCAATAGTGTTGTCAAATATCTTGATTCATCTTTTTGCTTCTAGGGAGCATGTAGATAGTTGTGCTATGTGAATCATCCAACAACCCCTTTTTTGACTCATTATTTGATAGCACACATGGTCATGACCAAAATAGCACAACTCCTTCTTCCTTAAAATTGATCTATAAGTATTTTCATTTTCTTATAGTTTCCACATTCTTATATATTCCCACCACTTCTCATTTATCATCCTTTAACCTCTATAGAAGGGCTGATTGAGAAATAATTTGTAAAAGGATTCATTATATTCCATCCTTTATGATTCTCATGTCCATACTATCCAAATATAATAATATCAGAACCCTCTCCATTCTCATCAATGATAGAGTTTTTTGATCCATTATACTTATAGAATTAGGAAATGTTTTTACATTACGTGGATGTTAGTGGATTGATCATTCATATTCCTTGACAATTCCTAACCATTTTGTTGGATCATATTTAGTTCTTTTTGTGTGAATAAAAAATTGAGGCTTTTGTTATCTATATATATTTCACACTTCAACCCAATGAGATAATGAAACAATATATTTAAATATAATATCACTATATCTAACATCATGTCATGTGTTGGTTAATTTTGTTCATGAACTTTCAAATTCCTTGAATCATAGGCTATGAATTTGTCATTCTACATTAAACCACATCCCTAGAACTTATTCAAATTGTCGTAGAATACTATGAAAATTAATCCAGAGGTGGGTATTTGGAGAACATGGTTAGTGATAATACTCATTTAAAACTTCTTCAAGACTCTCTTACTATTAATAATTTTAGAGATACATGACCCCCTTCCTATTAATATTTGTTATAAGGTTTTGAAATCATGATAAATTTCTCACAAATCAACAATATTACACAGATAATCCAAGGAAACTTTCGATATCAGTCAAAGATGTTCATCTTGCACATCCTTCAATTGTGTTTATCTATTAATATTCCATATATATCTCACTTTTTATGTTGATATACCATAATAATGATACTTCATTCAACTAGAATTCAAAGTTTCTCTAGTTTTCACAACTCTTACCCTATCGTATGGTCTTTTTCACACTGCTCATATGATCCTCATGATCTTCCATGGTTTTGGAGTATATTAGAATATAATCTATAAATACTATCTCATATTTTTTTAGGTAATCTATAAATACTCTATTCATATTGTCCATGAATATTTATGGAGTGTTAGTGAGTCTAAATGTAATTACTTTGAACTCTTAGTGCGTGTACTATAACATCCCAAGTAAGTAATGAATAATAGATATTTTTATCTATGTCTATTAATGATTAAGATAGTGTTATAGAGGCTTAAAATGAAAATAAATACAATCTTATGCATGGAATACCCTAATATTCTTAAAAGATTGTTTTACTGCCTTTTGATGGCAAACCATTTTTGAATGTATCTTTTGACAATTTTATAAACTATTTTTGTCAAAATAAACTTATTATTTATGATTGGTACATCAAAATTTATCTTGTGTGAATTTTTGGTATTTTTCTGAAAATGTACATTTTTTAATGAATAGTGAAAATTACTGCATTTTACATCAAAACTGCTTTTTAATCTAATTTATTTATATGATTAGATTATGTTTTGAATTGGTTTTGAAGTGAAATTAGAATATATTTTTACCATTTTATCCAATGGTGGTCATTAGAATCAATTTCACTTTGAAATTAGACTTAAACTGGTGTTAATCTTTTGATACTTATTGTTTTGTAAAAACACGCTATTTGCTCTGGTAGCGGGAATTAATTATTAAATTAATTAATGTGACTTATATGATTTGAATTTTGTAAAATAGACTTCATTTTTGAATTCGGAATATCAAATATAGCTTAGGGTGAATTTTTGGTAATTTTCTGAAAAACTCCAATTTTTGATGAATAGTGAAACCACTAAGTGGTAATCAAGAAAACTGATATTATCAGTTAAATAAAATTTTACCACTAATGTGTATTTAATTTTGAAAATACGACATATATGGTTGTCATTAAGAAGTAAAATGTGGTTCAATGAGATTAAAATAATTTTTTTGGTGAATAGTAACTTATTAAGTTTTTAATCGCGATTAGTGGTAATTAGTGTAGTTTAAGGTATAAATAATGCTTTAATAATATGAAATGACCTAGACACATGTCCCAACCTTATTGGTTGTGTCATGTCAGACCAAGACAAGCCATGGGTCAACTTGGGGACCCCATGGAGACATTTTGGTTGGAAAATGACATAAATAACTTTTTATTTAATGTAAAAGTAAAAATGACACAAACATAATATGTTTTACGAAAACAATTTTTACATGGGGTTATAAAGAGCAGATATTTGATTATAAATAGTCATTGGAAAGCTAAAAATATTTCCTACATCATAGTATTTTTTCTATGATTTTTAGACATTAAATATATTAAATTATTTATGACATAATAATGATGCAGTGATGACATCATTATTTGACGATTTAAATAAAATTGAAGGACAATGTAAAATCTATGAACTACCCATGTCCAAAACCAATTGGATGAGTGGATTTAGAACCCTTATCACCTTATCCACGAATTATATCAATGTGGTACCTTTTAAAACCGAAACACATTTTCAAATAAAGTAATATTTCATTACTTTCCAGAAGTGCCCCTCCCCTCCTCTTATAAAAGGCCCCCACCTCTACCTCATTTCACACACTCCTCAAGCCTTTGGCTCGGCCATACCCTTCCCATTTACTCTCTCCACTTCCCACTCCTCATCCTATAGGAATTAATTTGGGCATAATCCTTTCAAAGGAAGCCTTTAGGCTCAAATCAAAAGGAGTTACACTTTTAAAGGTAATTCATTCTATCATGCTCATTTGTTTTATTTTGCTTCTCCAACCCCATAAACTATTTTTATTTACTTATTTTGTAACAAAACCAGTATCTTAAATATACAAGGATGTTTTTAAAATATTTATTTGAGCTACACTCTCACACAACTACATCAAATGGTTAAAGAACATACGATTTCCGTGGATGGGGAAATTCTGCCTCCTGAAACGATGATTGTTCAATACTCATTTAACACCTTCAAAGAGGGCCATTATGATGTCACTATTTTTATATATGATATATAATATTTTTATGTTTTCCTTAAGCTTCTGTTTTTTTCATTTTGGGCATACCTTTATGGTTTCCATTATGGGTAAACACGATATCTTCATTTTAGGAAGTGCGGACTACCGCCCCCTGAAAGTGATTTGATTCGTTAATACCATATGTGGGATGTGTAAAGGATAAAGTTAATGATATTATATATTTTATTATACTGGAATTATAATATACTCTTATATAATTATTATTCCATTCCAAAAAATATGAAATAGAAATGGAAGTAGCGTTCATGCGTACGCACGGCTTACCGTCTCCATGAACGGTGCATTTCATTTCTTACCTCTAAATGTGATGTAATTTTATAAATACATGTATATGATGAATATATATGATATATATGTTATCAAAATCATTAATATCATTCTGGATATAACGAACCTATGACCAAATTAACAACATGTAAGTGTAAGAAGTCTATTTTTGACTTAAGAACCAAATACCGACAAAATGAACATTATTAACTTAACTGATTACATGATGTTCATAACATGGTATAAAAAGAATAATGAACTTGAAAAAGATTCATAATCAAGTAGAGATTAACTCAAGTTTATTATTCAGGAGATTAAAGAACGGTCGGGTCAAGTCGGATACAAGGTATGGGACTTCGTCTCAATCTCCTTTCATTGAGGCATATTTTATTTATACACAACTTTCTTTTATACGGTGTATAAACCCCTTTGACTTTTACGTTTATTCAAAAGGAATCTTTTTTATACGAAGCGTTTACTAAACGAAAAAATGGAATGTTTTTGTCATACGTATGCGGCGACAACGACTTCTCCGCCGTTGTGACCGTTATTTGAGTTTTGGCTTCCTCTACAAGCCATTCTTTTTTTAAAATGAAAAATAAATACCATGTTTTACTTTGGTATTGAAAATGGTTTTCATAATGTTTTTATTATATCAATGTGTTGTATTGATATCTCGTGATTTAAATGTTGAAATGTTATGTTTCCTTTATGCATGTTTTATGTGATATGATTATGTTATGGTTCTTGGGCATTATTATGAAGAAGGGTGGTTCCATGATAAACTAAGGGCGGGTGAGCCCGTTATAGCTCTCCAATGCATTGGGTAACACGAAGGAGTGAAACGTTAAGTTTTCTCCGAAGAGATTTAGGGAATATACTGTGATGGGTATTCCAAACGTAACCAAGAGGGTTACTCCCTACGTAAGAATGTTATGAATGCCTCAATTTACCTTTATGTCTTATGATTTCTATGATTTATTCATGATTTTATGAGGTATGTTAAAGTGCCAATGTTTTATGGGTAAAGTATGATTTCATTCTTATGTATATATGAACTCATGTTTCCTTTCCATGTTTTTTTTATAACCCATACTGAGTTTTTATGCTCATCCCATGTTTTTTAAATGTTTTTCACAGGTCATGGAAAAGGTACATGATAAGATGATAGAGTCAAGGATGTGTCAAGAAATAATCCATGTTTTATTTTAAATGTGTTTCCATTGATGGGAATGAAGAATACTATCTTTCTGTAACCACTTTGTTTATATGTAGAATGTAATGCAAGTTTTATGATCTAATTCTCTAAAACTCTAAACCCGAAAAGATCCTCAATGTGTAATCTTGTAATAACTCAAGATTAAGTAAGGTTTAAGGCTAGGGCCTTATAGTTGGTATCAAAGGTCGGTTTAGATAACTTTAGGAGTTAGAATTCTATTAAATTATTATCCAAAAATATTTTTTTTAAAAGATATAGCATTTAAATATTACCATGTTGCTTCATCTAAGACATGTTTGTTCAGAATGGTTTTCCGCAGAGGGAACAGGGAAGCAGTGCTAGGAAGCCATACAGAAAGAAATAACCTTCCAAATCAGCATCCAGAAATGGTCAGAATTGGAACTGAACAGTTTTTTACAGTAATGGCGCAGTTGACTCAAGCAATAAATGGCGGTGGTATCCATGCACGAGATCAGCCAGATCAACCGCATAGGAACATGTCAGTGGTGGAACATTTCATGAGGCAACATCCACCATCATTCAGAGGATCATTTGACCCTGTGCTAGCTGAAGGGTGGATTAAAGCACTGGAGAAGATTTTTGATGTCATGGGGTGTTCAGACAATCAAAAGGTTAGTCTTGTTATTTACCGTTTGGAGGGTGAAGCAGATCAGTGGTGGTCTATGGTTAAAAATATCCGGGATGCCGATGAGATTTATGCTCTTGACTGGGATGAATTAAAAGGAATGTTTCTTGAGAAGTATTTTCCTAAGGCTGTTCGACTTAGGATGGAAAATCAATTCTTGGAATTGAGGAAAGAGGAAGACTCAGTGGCTACCTATGAAGAAAGGTTCACTCGATTAGCAAGGTATGCTCCAAATTTTATCCGAGACCATGATAGGAAAATCAATCGTTTTTACTCAGGATTAAAGCCAAAATATCGAAGGGCATTAGCTTCTCGTGAGTTTAAAAGTTATGAAAAGCTTGTTCGATGTGATGAGAAGGTGGAAATGGAGTTTTCCGATGACCAAGTGTTCTATAACAACTAGCAGAAGAAGAGACCGAGGTGGCAGGAGAAAGGTAAGAATTCTTCAAAAAAGTCTGATGGTAAGAGAACTAAGTTTCCAATTTGTGATAAATGTGGAAAAAGTCATGCTGGGGAATGTCTTCTGAATTCTGGGAAGTGCTACCAATGTGGTAAGATGGGACATAAGGCTCGTGATTGCACTGAAAAGGATCAAGGTGAAGGTAAGAATAAATTTGATTTACAGTTAGTGAAATGTTATAAGTGCAATGAGATGGGTCACTATGAAAACGAGTGTCCGACAAGGAGCTTGAGTTATGGGAAGCAGTTAGACTACAAGCAGAAAGGGGTGGTGAAATCCTTTGAAAATACTTCAGCAGATGTCAGGCCATCAAATGAAGTTGTATCAGGTACTTTTTTGGTTTTTTCAGATTATGCTAGTGTTTTGTTTGATTCGGGGTCTACACATTCTTTCATCTCTGAAACCATTTCTAGTAAAATGGGAATACCATCTCAAGAAATGACTCCTGAACTTTTGGTAAAAACACCTGGGGGGAATGTTGAGGCAAAAAGAATTTATAAGAATCTTCATATCCTTATCTGTGGAAAGAACCTACTTGCAAACCTTATTGTTCTACCTCTAGTAGAGTTTGATGTTATCCTGGGTATGGATTGGCTCTCTATTTACCATGCTATGATTGACTGTAGAGCTAAAGAAGTTTCTTTTCAGAAAGGCTTTCAGATCGTTTACAAGAATTAACCCTTACTTTTGATAACATATCAAGAGGCCGAGAAACTTGTAAAAGATGGAAATGAATGTTACCTTGCACGCATCGTTGAAAATAAAGGAACTATTCAGATTAATGATGTGTCAGTGGTAAATGAGTATCCTGATGTTTTTCCTGATGACTTGCCTGGAATAATACCAAATCAGGAAGTTGAGTTTACTGTTGACTTAGTTCCTGATGCTAATCCAATTTCAAAACCCCCTTATCGAATGGCATAAATTGATCTTTTAGAGTTGAAGGAGCAATTGCAAGATTTATTAGAGAAAGGTTTCATTAGACCTAGCACATCACCATGGGGTGCTCCTGTTTTATTTGTTAAAAAGAAAGATGGTTCTATGATACTTTGCATTGATTATAGATCCTTGAATAATATCACTGTTAAGAACAAATATCCTTTGCCTCATATCGATGATTTGTTTGATCAGCTCCAGGGAGCTCAGTTTTTTTCAAAGATTGACATGAGATAGGGGTACTATCAGCTGAAGGTAAAGGAGGCAGATATTCCGAAGACCGCGTTTCGTACGAGATATAGCCAGTATGAATTTGTAGTAATGCCTTTTGGGCTAACCAATACACCTGCTGTATTCATGGACTTAATGAATAGAATTTTCCATGAGTTCTTGGATAAGTTTGTGGTGGTTTTCATTGATGATATTTTGGTGTTTTCTAAAAGTAAAGAGGAGCATGAAAAAAATTTAAGGGTTATCTTGCAAACCCTAAAAGAAAAGAAATTGTATGGGAAATTCAGCAAGTGTGAGTTTTGGTTGCAACAAATTTCTTTCCTTGGTCACATTGTTTCTAAAGATGGAATAACTGTTGATCCTGAAAAAAAAAAGTTGTGGGAGAATGTCCAAGACACACAAATGTAACCAAGATTCATATCTTCCTTGGTTTGGCGGGCTATTACCGAAGGATTGTTAGAAAATTTTCACGGTTATCTAGTCCAATGACTAAGCTAACTCGGAAGGGTGTTAAGTTTATCTGGACAAAAGAATGTGATGATTGTTTTCAGGAATTGAAAAGAAGATTGGTGAATGCTCCAGTTTTGGCACTACCTTCCAGGAATGGTGAGTTTGTTATATACAGTGATTCTTCATTGAAAGGACTTGGTTGCGTTCTAATGCAGAATGATCAGGTAATTGCTTATGCTTCACGACAGTTGAACACTCATGAGGTAAATTACCCTACACATGATTTGGAATTAGCTGCTGTTGTTTTTGCTTTAAAAATTTGGAGGCATCATTTGTATGGAGTAAGTGTGAAATATATACCGATCACAAAAGTTTAAACTATATATTCACTCAGAAAGAGTTAAACATGAGACAAAGGAGATGGCTGGAATTAATCAAGGATTATGATTGTACAATTCATTACCATCCGGGAAAATCAAATAAAGTGGCTGATGCTTTGAGTCGAAAAAGTAATGCTTCATTAACAATGTTGCGGTTGGAACATGATCCTTTGGTTAACGATTTGATGAAATTTGGCATAGAAGTTGTTGGTGTAGGAAGTCCTTCTATTTTGTTTCAGGTATCAGTGAGATCTTCTCTATCATATAGAATCAAGCAAGAACAGAAGCAAGACAGTGAGTTTCAGAAAAAGGTAGAGCTGGTTCAGAAAGGTAAGTTTCATGAATTCAACATTGATAATGATTGTGTTTTGAGATTTGGGAAGAGACTGTGTTGCCTTGTGATTCACAGTTGAAGAGAGAGTTGTTATGTGAAGCTCATAGTTCTCCGTTTTCAGTTCATCCGGGCAGTACTAAGATGTATAGAGATCTGCGGGAGTATTACTGGTGGGATGGAATGAAAAGAGATATTGCTGATTTTACTGTGAAGTGTTTGACTTGTCAGCAGGTAAAAGAAGATCGGCAGTTACCGAAAGGGATGATTCAGCCTTTACCAGTGCCAGAGTGGAAATGGGAGAATATATCCATGGTCTTTGTTGTTGGATTACCGAAGACATCTCGATGTAATAATGCAATCTGGGTTATTGTTGATCGCTTGACCAAATCTGCTCATTTCCTTGCTATACGAGATACTTTCTCTCTTGATCAACTTTCTCGTTTCTATCGTAAAGTGATAGTCAGGTTACATGGAGTTCCTCTCTCCATTGTATCGGATCGTGATCCCAGGTTTACCTCTAACTTTTTGAAAAGCCTTCAGAAGTTGTTGGGTACTAAATTAAATTTTAGTACAGCTTTTCATCCTCAATCAGATGGGAAGTCAGAACGAACAATTCATACATTGGAGGATATGCTACGAGCTTGTTCTATGGATTATCAGGGATGTTGGGACCAACATCATTCTTTGGTTGAGTTTTCATATAATAACAGTTTTCATTCCAGTATACAGATGGCACCATTTCAGGCATTATATGGGAAGCGGTGTCGAACTCCAGCTTTCTAGGATGAAGTGGGTGAAACGAAGTTGATGGGACCAGAATTGGTAGAAGAGATGGAAAAAAAAGTTCAGCTGATTCAGAAACACATGAGAACAGCTCAGAGCAGGCATAAGAGTTATGCAGATAACCAGAGGAAGGATCTATCTTTCGAGGTAGGTGATCATATTTTTCTCAAGGTTTCTTCTTGGAAAAGTGTGATGAGATTTGGTAAGAAAGGAAAGTTGAGTCCAAGGTTCATTGGACCATATGAAATTCTGGAGAGAGTTGGATCAGTTGCATACCGAGTGGCTTTACCTCCGAGTTTATCTCAGGTACACAATGTTTTTCACATTTCGATGTTGATAAAGTATATGCCAGATCCATCTCATGTTTTGAGTCCAGAGGTAGTTCAGCTGGAAGAGAACCTATCATATGAGGAATAACCGGTCCAGATTCTTGACCACATGGAGCAAGTGTTACGGAATAAGGTGATTCACCTGGTAAAGGTTTTTTTGGAAAAACCACATGATTGAAGAGGCAACATGGGAATCTGAAAATGCAATGAGGGATAAGAACCCCCATTTATTCGATAAGTAAATAAATTGTAGGGACGCAATTTTCTAAAGGGGGGAAGGATGTAACATCCCAAGTATGTAATGAATAATATATATTTTTATGTATGTCTATTAATGATTAAGATAGTGTTATAGTGGCTTAAAAGGAAAATAAATACAATCTTAGGCATGGAATACACTAATATTCTTAAAAGATTGTTTTACTGCCTTTTGATGGAAAACCATTTTTGAATCTATCATTTGAAAATTTTATAAACTATTTTTGTCAAAATAAACTTATTATTTATGATTGGGACATCAAAATTTATCTTGTGTGAATTTTTGGTATTTTTCTGACAATGTTCATTTTTTAATGAATAGTGAAAAATACTGCATTTTACATCAAAACTGATTTTTAATCTAATTTATTTATATGATTATATTAAGTTTTGAATTTTTTTTGAAGTGAAATTGGAATATATTTTTACCATTTTATCCAATGTTGGACATTGGAATCAATTTCACTTGGAAATTAGACTTAAACTGGTGTCAATCTTTTGATACTTATTGTTTTGTAAAAACACGCTATTTGCTCTGGTAGCGGGAATTAATTATTAAATTAATTAATATGACTTATATGATTTTAATTTTGTAAAATAGACTTCATTTTTGAATTCGGAATATCAAATATATCTTAGGGTGAATTGTTGGTAATTTTCTGAAAAACTCCAATTTTTTATGAATAGTGAAACCACTAAGTGGTAATCAAGCAAACTGATTTTTTCAGTTAAATGAAAGTTTACCACTAATGTGTATTGAATTTTTAAAATCTTACATACATGGTTGTAATTAAGAAGTAAAATGTTGTTCAATGAGATTAAAATAATTTTTTGCTGAATAGTAACTTATTAAGTTTTTAATCGCGATTAGTGGTAATTAGTGTAGTTTAAGGTATAAATAATGCTTTAATAATATGAAATGACCTAGAAACATGTCCCAACCTCATTGGTTGTGTCATGGACGACCAAGACAAGCCACGGGTCAACTTGGGGACCCCATGGAGACATTTTGGTTGGGAAATGACATTAATAACTTTTTATTTAATGTAAAAGTAAAAATGACACAAACATAATATGTTTTACGAAAACAATTTTTACATGGGGTTATAAAGATCATATATTTCATTATAAATAGTCATTGGAAAGAAAAAAATATTTCCTACATCATAGTATTTTTTTTATGATTTTTAGTCATTAAATAAATTAAATTATTTATGAAATAATAATGATGCAGCGATGACATCATTATTTGACGATTTAAATAAAATGGATGGACAATGTAAAATATATGAACTACACATGGCCAAAACCAATTGGATGAGTGGATTTCGAACCCTTATCACCTTATACATGAATTATATCAATTTGGGACCTTTTAAAACCGAAACACATTTTGAAATAAAGTAATATTTCTTTACTTTCCAAAAGTGCCCCTCCTCTCCTCTTATAAAAGGCCCCCACCTCTACCTCATTTCACACACTCCTCAAGCATTTGCATCGGGCAAACCCTGCCCATTTACTCTCTCCACTTTTCTCTCCTGATCCTAGAGGAATCTCTTTGGGAAGAATCCTTTCAAAGTAATCCTTTAGGCTCAAATCAAAAGGAGTTACACTTTTAAAGGTAATTCATTCTCTCATGCTCATTTGTTTTATTTTGCTTCTCCAACCACCTAAACTCTTTTTATTTACTTATTTTGTAACAACACCAGTATCTTCAATATACAAGGATGTTTTTATAATATTTATTTGAGCTACACTCTCACACAACTACATCAAATGGTTAAACAACATACGGTTTCCGTGGATGGCGAAATTCTGTCTCCCGAAACGATGATTGTTCAATACTCATTTAACACCTTCAAAGGTGGCCATTATGATGTCACTATTTTTATATATGATATATAATATGTTTATGTTTTCCTTAATCTTCTGTTTTTTTCATTTTGGGAATACCTTTATGGTTTCCATTATGGGTAAACACGATATCTTCAATTTAGGAAGTGCGGACTACCGCCCCCTGAAAGTGATTTGATTCGTTAATACCATATGTGGGATGTGTAAAGGATAAAGTTAATGATATTATATATGTTATTATACTGGAAATATAATATACTGTTATATCATTTGGATTCCATTACAGAAAATATGAAATAGAAATGGAAGTAGCGTTCATGCGTACGTACGGCTTACCGTCTCCATGAACGGTGCATTTCATTTCTTACCTCTAAATGTGATGTAATATTATAAATACATGTATATGATGAATATATATGATATATATGTTATCCAAATCATTAATATCATTCTAGATATAACGAATCTATGACCAAATTAACAACATGTAAGTGTAAGAAGTCTATTTTTGACTTAAGAACCAAATACCGACAAAATGAACATTATTAACTTAACTGATTACATGATGTTCATAACATGGTATAAAAGGAATAATTAACTTGAAAAAGATTCATAATCAAGTAGATATTAACTCAAGTTTATTATTCAGGAGATTAAAGAACGGTCGGGTCAAGTTGGATGCGAGGTATGGGACTTCGTCTCAATCTCCTTTCTTTGAGGCATATTTTATTTATACACAACTTTCGTTTATATGGTGTATAAACCCCTTTGACTTTTACGTTTATTCAAAAGGAATATTTTTTATACGAAGCGTTTACTAAACGACAAAAGGGAATGTTTTTGTCATACGTATGCGGCGACAACGACTTCTCCGCCGTTGTGACCGTTATTTGAGTTTTGGCTTCCTCTACAAGCCATTCCTTTTTTAAAACGAAAAATAAATACCATGTTTTACTTTGGTATTGAAAATGGTTTTCATAATGTTTTTATTATATCAATGTGTTGTATTGATATCTCGTGATTGAAATGTTGAAATGTTATGTTTCCTTTATGCATGTTTTATGTGATATGATTATGTTATGGTTCTTGGGCATTATTATGAAGAAGGGTGGTTCCATGATAAACTAAGGGCGGGTGAGCCCGTTATAGCTCTCCAATGCATTGGGTAACACGAAGGAGTGAAACGTTAAGTTTTCTCCGAAGAGATTTAGGGAATATATTGTGATGGGTATTCCAAACGTAACCAAGAGGGTTACTCCCTACGTAAGAATGTTATGAATGCCTCAATTTACCTTTATGTCTTATGATTTCTATGATTTATTCATGATTTTATGAGGTATGTTAAAGTGCCAATGTTTTATGGGTAAAGTATGATTTCATTCTTATGTATATATGAACTCATGTTTCCTTTCCATGTTTTTTTTATAACCCATACTGAGTTTTTATACTCATCCCATGTTTTTTAAATGTTTTTCACAGGTCATGGAAAAGGTACATGATAAGATGATAGAGTCAAGGATGTGTCAAGAAATAATCCATGTTTTATTTTAAATGTGTTTCCATTGATGGGAATGAAGAATACTATCTTTCTGTAACCACTTTGTTTATATGTGGAATGTAATGCAAGTTTTATGATCTAATTCTCTAAAACTCTAAACCCGAAAAGATCCTCAATGTGTAATCTTGTAATAACTCAAGATTAAGTAAGGTTTAAGGCTGGGGCCTTATAGTTGGTATCAAAGGTCGGTTTAGATTACTTTAGGAGTTAGAATTCTATTAAATTATTATCCAAAAATATTTTTTTTAAAAGATATAGCATTTAAATATTACCATGTTGCTTCATCTAAGACATGTTTGTTCAGAATGGTTTTCCGCAGAGGGAACAGGGAGGCAGTGCTAGGAAGGCATACAGAAAGAAATAACCTTCCAAATCAGCATCCAGAAATGGTCAGAATTGGAACTGAACAGTTTTTTACAGTAATGGCGCAGTTGACTCAAGCAATAAATGGCGGTGGTATCCATGCACGAGATCAGCCAGATCAACCGCAGAGGAACATGTCAGTGGTGGAACATTTCATGAGGCAACATCCACCATCATTCAGAGGATCATTTGACCCTGTGCTAGCTGAAGGGTGGATTAAAGCACTGGAGAAGATTTTTGATGTCATGGGGTGTTCAGACAATCAAAAGGTTAATCTTGTTATTTACCATTTGGAGGGTGAAGCAGATCAGTGGTGGTCTATGGTTAAAAATATCTGGGACGCCGATGAGATTTATGCTCTTGACTGGGATGAATTAAAAGGAATGTTTCTTGAGAAGTATTTTCCTAAGGCTGTTCGACTTAGGATGGAAAAGCAATTCTTGGAATTGAGGCAAGAGGAAGACTCAGTGGCTACCTATGAAGAAAGGTTCACTCGATTAGCAAGGTATGCTCCAAATTTTATCCGAGACCTTGATAGGAAAATCAATCGTTTTTACTCAGGATTAAAGCCAAAATATCGAAGGGCATTATCTTCTCGTGAGTTTAAAAGTTATGAAAAGCTTGTTCGATGTGATGAGAAGGTGGAAATGGAGTTTTCCGATGACCAAGTGTTCTATAACAACTAGCAGAAGAAGAGACCGAGGTGGCAGTAGAAAGGTAATAATTCTTCAAAAAAGTCTGATGGTAAGAGAACTAAGTTTCCAGTTTGTGATAAATGTGGAAAAAGTCATGCTGGGGAATGTCTTCTGAATTCTGGGAAGTGCTACCGATGTGGTAAGATGGGACATAAGGCTCGTGATTGCACTGAAAAGGATCAAGGTGAAGGTAAGAATAAATTTGATTTACAGTTAGTGAAATGTTATAAGTGCAATGAGATGGGTCACTATGCAAACGAGTGTCCGACAAGGAGCTTGAGTTATGGGAAGCAGTTAGACTACAAGCAGAAAGGGGTGGTGAAATCCTTTGAAAATACTTCAGCAGATGTCGGGCCATCAAATGAAGTTGTATCAGGTACTTTTTTTGTTTTTTCAGATTATGCTAGTGTGTTGTTTGATTCGGGGTCTACACATTCTTTCATCTCTGAAACCTTTTCTAGTAAAATGGGAATACCATCTCAAGAAATGACTCCTGAACTTTTGGTAAAAACACCTGGGGGGAATGTTGAGGCAAAAAGAATTTATAAGAATCTTCATATCCTTATCTGTGGAAAGAACCTACTTGCAAACCTTATTTTTCTACCTCTAGTAGAGTTTGATGTTATCCTGGGTATGGATTGGCTCTCTATTTACCATGCTATGATTGACTGTAGAGCTAAAGAAGTTTCTTTTCCGAAAGGCTTTCAGTTCGTTTACAAGAATTAACCCTTACTTTTGATAACATATCAAGAGGCCGAGAAACTTGTAAATGATGGAAATGAATGTTACCTTTCACACGTCGTTGAAAATAAAGGAACTATTCAGATTAATGATGTGCCAGTGGTAAATGAGTATCCTGATGTTTTTCCTGATGACTTGCCTGGAATAATACCAAATCAGGAAGTTGAGTTTACTGTTGACTTAGTTCCTGATGCTAATCCAATTTCAAAACCCCCTTATCGAATGGCATAAATTGATCTTTTAGAGTTGAAGGAGCAATTGCAAGATTTATTAGAGAAAGGTTTCATTAGACCTAGCACATCACCATGGGGTGCTCTTGTTTTATTTGTTAAAAAGAAAGATGGTTCTATGATACTTTGCATTGATTATAGATCCTTGAATAATATCACTGTTAAGAACAAATATCCTTTGCCTCATATCGATGATTTGTTTGATCAGCTCCTGGGAGCTCAGTTTTTTTCAAAGATTGACATGAGATAGGGGTACTATCAGCTGAAGGTAAAGGAGGCAGATATTCCGAAGACCGTGTTTCGTACGAGATATAGCCAGTATGAATTTGTAGTAATGCCTTTTGGGCTAACCAATACACCTGCTGTATTCATGGACTTAATGAATAGAATTTTCCATGAGTTCTTGGATAAGTTTGTGGTGGTTTTCATTGATGATATTTTGGTGTTTTCTAAAAGTAAAGAGGAGCATGAAAAAAATTTAAGGGTTATCTTGCAAACCCTAAAAGAAAAGAAATTGTATGGGAAATTCAGCAAGTGTGAGTTTTGGTTGCAACAAATTTCTTTCCTTGGTCACATTGTTTCTAAAGATGGAATAACTGTTGATCCTAAAAAAAAGTTGTGGGAGAATGGCCAAGACACACAAATGTAACCAAGATTCATATCTTCCTTGGTTTGGCGGGCTATTACCGAAGGATTGTTAGAAAATTTTCACGGTTATCTAGTCCAATGACTAAGCTAACTCGGAAGGGTGTTAAGTTTATCTGGACAAAAGAATGTGATGATTGTTTTCAGGAATTGAAAAGAAGATTGGTGAATGCTCCAGTTTTGGCACTACCTTCCAGGAATGGTGAGTTTGTTATATACAGTGATTCTTCATTGAAAGGACTTGGTTGCGTTCTAATGCAGAATGATCAGGTAATTTCTTATGCTTCACGACAGTTGAACACTCATGAGGTAAATTACACTACACATGATTTGGAATTAGCTGCTGTTGTTTTTGCTTTAAAAATTTGGAGGCATCATTTGTATGGAGTAAAGTGTGAAATATATATCGATCACAAAAGTTTAAACTATATATTCACTCAGAAAGAGTTAAACATGAGACAAAGGAGATGGCTGGAATTAATCAAGGATTATGATTGTACAATTCATTACCATCCGGGAAAATCAAATAAAGTGGCTGATGCTTTGAGTCGAAAAAGTAATGCTTCATTAACAATGTTGTGGTTGGAACATGATCCTTTGGTTAACGATTTGATTAAATTTGGCATAGAAGTTGTTGGTGCAGGAAGTCCTTCTATTTTGTTTCAGGTATCAGTGAGATCTTCTCTATCAGATAGAATCAAGCAGGAACAGAAGCAAGACAGTGAGTTTCAGAAAAAGGTAGAGCTGGTTCAGAAAGGTAAGTTTCATGAATTCAACATTGATAATGATTGTGTTTTGAGATTTGGGAAGAGACTGTGTTGCCTTGTGATTCACAGTTGAAGAGAGAGTTGTTATGTGAAGCTCATAGTTCTCCGTTTTCAGTTCATCCGGGCAGTACTAAGATGTATAGAGATCTGCGGGAGTATTACTGGTGGGATGGAATGAAAAGAGATATTGCTGATTTTACTGTGAAGTGTTTGACTTGTCAGCAGGTTAAAGAAGATCGACAGTTACCGAAAGGGATGATTCAGCCTTTACCAGTGCCAGAGTGGAAATGGGAGAATATATCCATGGTCTTTGTTGTTGGATTACCGAAGACATCTCGATGTAATAATGCAATCTGGGTTATTGTTGATCGCTTGACCAAATCTGCTCATTTCCTTGCTATACGAGATACTTTCTCTCTTGATCAACTTTCTCGTTTGTATCTTAAAGTGATAGTCAGGTTACATGGAGTTCCTCTCTCCATTGTATCGGATCGTGATCCCAGGTTTACCTCTAACTTTTTGAAAAGCCTTCAGAAGTTGTTGGGTACTGAATTAAATTTTAGTACATCTTTTCATCCTCAATCAGATGGGAAGTCAGAACGAACAATTCATACATTGGAGGATATGCTACGAGCTTGTTCTATGGATTATCAGGGATGTTGGGACCAACATCATTCTTTGGTTGAGTTTTCATATAATAACAGTTTTCATTCCAGTATACAGATGGCACCATTTCAGGCATTATATGGGAAGCGGTGTCGAACTCCAGCTTTCTAGGATGAAGTGGGTGAAACGAAGTTGATGGGACCAGAATTGGTAGAAGAGATGGAAAAAAAGTTCAGCTGATTCAGAAACACATGAGAACAGCTCAGAGCAGGCATAAGAGTTATGCGGATAACCAGAGGAAGGATCTATCTTTCGAGGTAGGTGATCATATTTTTCTCAAGGTTTCTTCTTGGAAAAGTGTGATGAGATTTGGTAAGAAAGGAAAGTTGAGTCCAAGGTTCATTGGACCATATGAAATTCTGGAGAGAGTTGGATCAGTTGCATACCGAGTGGCTTTACCTCCGAGTTTATCTCAGGTACACAATGTTTTTCACATTTCGATGTTGATAAAGTATATGCCAGATCCATCTCATGTTTTGAGTCCAGAGGTAGTTCAGCTGGAAGAGAACCTATCTTATGAGGAATAACCGGTCCAGATTCTTGACCACAGGGAGCAAGTGTTACGGAATAAGGTGATTCACCTGGTAAAGGTTTTTTGGAAAAACCACATGATTGAAGAGGCAACATGGGAATCTGAAAATGCAATGAGGGATAAGTACCCCCATTTATTCGATAAGTAAATAAATTGTAGGGACGCAATTTTCTAAAGGGGGGAAGGATGTAACATCCCAAGTAAGTAATGAATAATATATATTTTTATATATGTCTATTAATGATTAAGATAGTGTTATAGTGGCTTAAAAGGAAAATAAATACAATCTTAGGCATGGAATACACTAATATTCTTAAAAGATTGTTTTACTGCCTTTTGATGGAAAACCATTTTTGAATCTATCATTTGAAAATTTTATAAACTATTTTTGTCAAAATAAACTTATTATTTATGATTGGGACATCAAAATTTATCTTGTGTGAATTTTTGGTATTTTTCTGACAATGTTCATTTTTTAATGAATAGTGAAAAATACTGCATTTTACATCAAAACTGATTTTTAATCTATTTTATTTATATGATTATATTAAGTTTTGAATTTTTTTTTGAAGTGAAATTGGAATATATTTTTACCATTTTATCCAATGTTGGTCATTGGAATCAATTTCACTTTGAAATTAGACTTAAACTGGTGTCAATCTTTTGATACTTATTGTTTTGTAAAAACACGCTATTTGCTCTGGCAGCGGGAATTAATTATTAAATTAATTAATGTGACTTATATGATTTTAATTTTGTAAAATAGGCTTCATTTTTGAATTCGGAATATCAAATATATCTTATGGTGAATTTTTGGTAATTTTCTGAAAAACTCCAATTTTTGATGAATAGTGAAACCACTAAGTGGTAATCAAGCAAACTGATTTTTTCAGTTAAATGAAAGTTTACCACTAATGTGTATTGAATTTTGAAAATCTTACATACATGGTTGTAATTAAGAAGTAAAATGTTGTTCAATGAGATTAAAATAATTTTTTGCTGAATAGTAACTTATTAAGTTTTTAATCGCGATTAGTGGTAATTAGTGTAGTTTAAGGTATAAATAATGCTTTAATAATATGAAATGACCTAGAAACATGTCCCAACCTCATTTGTTGTGTCATGGACGACCAAGACAAGCCATGGGTCAACTTGGGGACCCCATGGAGACATTTTGGTTGGGAAATGACATTAATAACTTTTTATTTAATGTAAAAGTAAAAATGACACAAACATAATATGTTTTACGAAAACAATTTTTACATGGGGTTATAAAGATCATATATTTGATTATAAATATTCATTGGAAAGAAAAAAATATTTCCTACATCATAGTATTTTTTTATGATTTTTAGTCATTAAATAAATTAAATTTTTTATGAAATAATAATGATGCAGCGATGACATCATTATTTGACGATTTAAATAAAATGGATGGACAATGTAAAATATATGAACTACACATGGCCAAAACCAATTGGATGAGTGGATTTCGAACCCTTATCACCTTATACATGAATTATATCAATGTGGGACCTTTTAAAACCGAAACACATTTTGAAATAAAGTAATATTTCTTTACTTTCCAAAAGTGCCCCTCCTCTCCTCTTATAAAAGGCCCCCACCTCTACCTCATTTCACACACTCCTCAAGCATTTTCCTCGGGCAAACCCTGCCCATTTACTCTCTCCACTTTTCTCTCATGATCCTAGAGGAATCCCTTTGGGAAGAATCCTTTCAAAGTAATCCTTTAGGCTCAAATCAAAAGGAGTTACACTTTTAAAGGTAATTCATTCTCTCATGCTCATTTGTTTTATTTTTCTTCTCCAACCACCTAAACTCTTTTTATTTACTTATTTTGTAACAACACCAGTATCTTCAATATACAAGTATGTTTTTATAATATTTATTTGAGCTACACTCTCACACAACTACATCAAATGGTTAAATAACATACGGTTTCCGTGGATGGCGAAATTCTACCTCCCGAAACGATGATTGTTCAATACTCATTTAACACCTTCAAAGGTGGCCATTATGATGTCACTATTTTTATATATGATATATAATATGTTTATGTTTTCCTTAATCTTCTGTTTTTTTCATTTTGGGAATACCTTTATGGTTTCCATTATGGGTAAACACGATATCTTCAATTTAGGAAGTGCGGACTACCGCCCCCTGAAAGTGATTTGATTCGTTAATACCATATGTGGGATGTGTAAAGGATAAAGTTAATGATATTATATATGTTATTATACTGGAAATATAATATACTCTTATATCATTAGGATTCCATTACAGAAAATATGAAATAGAAATGGAAGTAGCGTTCATGCGTACGTACGGCTTACCGTCTCCATGAACGGTGCATTTCATTTCTTACCTCTAAATGTGATGTAATATTATAAATACATGTATATGATGAATATATATGATATATATGTTATCCAAATCATTAATATCATTCTAGATATAACGAACCTATGACCAAATTAACATCATGTAAGTGTAAGAAGTCTATTTTTGACTTAAGAACCAAATACCGACAAAATGAACATTATTAACTTAACTGATTACATGATGTTCATAACATGGTATAAAAGGAATAATTAACTTGAAAAAGATTCATAATCAAGTATATATTAACTCAAGTTTATTATTCAGGAGATTAAAGAACGGTCGGGTCAAGTTGGATACGAGGTATGGGACTTCGTCTCAATCTCCTTTCATTGAGGCATATTTTATTTATACACAACTTTCGTTTATATGGTGTATAAACCCCTTTGACTTTTACGTTTATTCAAAAGGAATATTTTTTATACGAAGCGTTTACTAAACGCAAAAGGGAATGTTTTTGTCATACGTATGCGGCGACAATGACTTCTCCGCCATTGTGACCGTTATTTGAGTTTCGGCTTCCTCTACAAGCCATACTTTTTTTAAAACGAAAAATAAATACCATATTTTACTTTGGTATTGAAAATGGTTTTCATAATGTTTTTATTATATCAATGTGTTGTATTGATATCTCGTTATTGAAATGTGGAAATGTTATGTTTCCTTTATGAATGTTTTATGTGATATGATTATGTTATGGTTCTTGGGAATTATTATGAAGATTTGTGGTTCCGTGATAAACTAAGGGCTGGTGAGCCCATTATAGCTCTCCAATGCATTGGGTAACATGAAGGAGTGAAAAGTTAAGGTTTCTCCGAAGAGATTTAGGGAATATACTGTGATGGGTATTCCAAACGTAACCAAGAGGGTTACTCCCTACGTAAGAATGTTATGAATGCCTCAAGTTACCTTTATGTCTTATGATTTCTATGATTTATTCATGATTTTATGAGGTATGTTAAAGTGCCAATGTTTTATGGGTAAAGTATGATTTCATTCTTATGTATATATGAACTCATGTTTCCTTTCCATGTTTTTTTTATAACCCATACTGAGTTTTTATGCTCATCCCAAGTTTTTGAAATGTTTTTCACAGGTCAAGGGAAAGGTACATGATAAGATGATAGAGTCAAGGATGTGTCAAGAAATAATCCATGTTTTATTTTAAATGTGTTTCCAGTGATGGGAATGAAGAATACTATCTTTATGTAACCACTTTGATTATATGTGGAATGTAATGCAAGTTTTATGATCTTATTCTCTAAAAATCTAAACCGGAAAAGATCCTCAATGTGTAATCTTGTAATAACTCAAGATTAAGTAAGGTTTAAGGCTGGGTCCTTATACGTACCTTATTCGAAATGTAGACTTTGGGATATCCACCTTCTTCAACCTTACTTGGTAATATCATAACCACATATCCTCCATGGAGAAGTATTTTGGCCTATATATCTGATGAACAAGACATAAATCAATGGAAATAAATACATTTTCTTTATCATGATCTTGTTGATCTCGCGATAATCATGGAAAAGGAACATTGACTCATCCTTCTTCTTGAAAAAAGTGTATTGGTGCACACTATGGTGAAGCACATGGGCATATGAACCCTTTATACATATTCTCTTGTAGTTGTTTCTTTAACTACTCAATTTCCAAAACATCCATTCAATACGAGGTATTGGATAATTCCATCTACCCATATATAATATTGATTGAAAATTAAACCTATCTGCTAAGAGGAAGACCGGGAAAGTCCTTAGGGAACACAAAATAGTATTACCTCACAATAGGCATGTCTTGGGGTTGATTCTTTCGTTATATTCAATCATTTAAGCTAGATACTCTTTCTCGTGGGAAAATAATATACATGCTTTTGATATTGGTGATAGAGAATATTCATCATCCTCCATGTTCTTGAACATAATCGGGGGTCAATTTATAATATGAAGACTGGTTTCCTTCCCATAATAATTGATTTTGGCTGGATATAGGGAAAAATAACCCATACCCAAAATTTCATCAAATTCCTCCATATGTAGTATGATAAGGTTCACTATGAATTTCAACCCATAAATTGTGATAGTAGAGGAGTTATATATTTTGGATTCAAAAATTCCGCCATTTGTTGTTTTCACTAAAAACTCTTCTTCAATGATTTGTGGTGGTGTCTTAATAGTTATTCTAAACATTCATTATATTAATAAATTCATATAATTGGAATAAAAAAAGTATGTTTACTGTTATTAAATGAATACATAGAATACATATCACCACTTCATTTTCAAGACCCACCTCAACAGTAATGATTTTTAAGGCTCTCCCTTTCTACCTTGTATATTGTTGGTTGTCTCCAAAAAAATTTATCATAATGCATTTATCTTAGTGAATTAATTTTAATTAGTGGGTTTCTCCCATCAATAATCACTAGCTATGTTCGATTCCATCCTCTATCTAAATCATTCACTAGTCCCCGTTAGAATTTTTTTTGGGTTCTTCTTTATGCATATTTGATAAATGGATGGTTAAAATTTCTTTTAACATTTATATTTCTTGACCAGAGCACCTGAATTAATATCCAAATTTTTCTTTTTAACCCTGTGATAACCTTGAGATTATCTAATCTCCATTTTTTACTTTGAGGATGCATTGGAAAATTTCTTAAAAGCTATTAATGTCCCATATTTCTAGGGATTTTCGTAGTTTAGTTTTTATACTACCAATAAAGAGGAAATCCTTGTATTTTTGGGTCATAAAAATGATTTTGGCGTATCATGAATGTCTTTTGATGTTTATGCCATATGCCCTAATTGATACATCATTTTTCTTCTTGATGTAAATGAAATCCCTTTCCACTTTATGATGGAGAGTTTGATGAAAATATTTGTTGATAAAAAATTTCTAGAATTATTTCCACCCAATGTATTCAATAAATTCCCTAGGATTCATATTCATGATCAAATTACAAAACTAATTAGAATCTCCATCCATACAACAAATTTCAAATAGAACCTTCTCATTCTCATAACATTTAAGGATGGAGAAAATATTCTCAATGGAGTTGATCCGGTGTTCCACAAATAAAGGGATCGGATTATCCATTAAAATATAGAGGGCTTTGTCACATAAAGGTATCAATAATAGCTTACACTATTCTAGGATTATTTGTAAACTCTTCATGATCCAGGATTCTATTTAGAAACTGAGTCTTCTAAGAGAGTGTCATCATGATGTTCTTGATTCCCACTGCCACAGTGTTGGCCATCTTATTAGGTTAGTCATCAAATTTCCCTTCACATTAATTTTTTACATGGTTCCTATTATTTCTATCCATTGTCTATAATAAAATTAAAATATGGGATCATTATTTTTAAACTATTACAAACATAAACTTGAATGTAATTACATTAAAGGGGTAACATATAACATAAAATTATTTCTGAAACTTTTGAAGTTCTAGGATTCAATATATATTATCCACGATCCATTTTCTAACATATGCTCTTATGGTTTTTATTTGTTTCGTTAATAATGGTTATCAATGATCTTATTAAAATTACCAAGAAATAATCCAGGAATGTGTTAAACTAGGATCATAGTAAGGCACATTGTCATGTACCATGTTATATCGAGTCAGGCCTGACATATTTTTTTTGAGTTTTTACCCCAGGATACATTCATGATAGGACCACATCCACTTATAGTATCAGTAGAGGGATTTATTTTCATGATAAACTTCTTACTCTTCAATTTCCAATGTTTAGGGATGTTTTCTAATATGTGGTCTTACCCCTAATTCTTTATCTAGAGTTTTCTAATCCTACCCTTTAAAATAACTAAATGTTTCCTCTAATACCAACTATAACATCTATAATCTTTATATCACATTAATACATGATTTATTACATAATATTACACTTTATAAAACCTATAAGATCATTAATTATATTGTATTATGGAATTAGGTATATTACATAGAAACATAACTCATGAAATATATCATGCTTATTGAAAACATCCTTAACATGGTCATATTATTACATGGATTTTAAAAATTCTCATGTTAACATGGGGACATACAAAAGAAATGTGTGATATATAAAGAAAATTAAGGTAATAATAATGGAATGTGGTAAAACATTTAGAAAATAGTCATTTTAGTGGGGAATAAATGGAACGTGAACAATAAGGCCAGATATAGCATGACAAGCATAACATGTGAAATGTGTCACCAAAATAAAACACAATATCATAATCATGGGTCCTAGCACAACATTCAAGACATCATTGTGGAAAAATTACCATAAAGGAATTAGGGTCACTCACTATCCCAAATTTATGTATCTTGATAGAATAAATTAACCAATGCATTGTAGATCTATATAATTCTTGGTTTACCCATCGCATTCAGTACATTCTCATTCTTAAGTGTGCCTCATAGATCATAAAAATTGATTTATTCATCATCATATTTTATTCAAAGGTCAAGGAGGGTATAATAAATACATTTGTGTCCAATTTAAAAATAAATATAAGTGTATTATTTTGAATACCCTTGATAGGAAATGGTCATGGTAATCACTATAAAAATGTTTTGGCATGGAAAATCATAGTGAGATTTCAGCAGCATAATGACATCATAGAAAAATTCATCAAATGAGTTGATGATAGAAAAATTGGCCTCTCATATTTTTTAAATAAGTTTTATAGTATGTTTCTAGGTAATAACATACCCCTTAATATGAAAATGAAGATAAAATTCATAAGGATAAAAAGCTACATGAAAAAAGAGGAGAAAGGAAAAGATCCCTTACATGAGTGTGTAACTACAAATGATTGTGAGGGGATTATTGAGGGATTTCTGGATCCTTTATAGGACAATAGAGAGTGTAGATAAGAGTATTGACGTAATCCAAGGAGTTTGAGTGAATAGAAATGTAATTTTGGGTGGTTTTATATATGAAAGGTGGTGTATTTTTTATTATTAGTTTTTAGACTCTACAAAATTAAATAAACAAAACCATCACCCAACCAATGGTTTTTACAATGCATACTACACAATGGGAATGGATATATTTATTTTATAATTCTAAGATACTAATTTAATAAAATAATTCCCTTGCTTAAGTGGATGTGACTCATAATCTTAATGAAATGAATATCAAACCTAAAAATATATTAATGGTTTTGGAGGATTCAAAATGGATTTATAAATTTAATCAAATAAACATATAATAAAATTTTTGTGAATGAAATTTTTTTTATTTGGTCATTTATACCCTTTATAGTATTTATTACATCTTTTTTGGGTCATTATGATGTCCTAGTACACAAAGTATATTTAAATGGTATTTAATTTTTACCTGAAAATTAGACTATCATAGAAAATTATAAAAAGATCTCCGTCAGATAATTTTAGAATTTTGATTCCAAAAATAATATTCATTTTATGAAAATAACTATATAAGTATGTTAATTCTCCCTTTTAAAATAATAATCATCAATTATTGATAAGTGTTTGGTTTTTTGATAAAAATAGTTTATAAACCCTTAAAAATTACATTTGACTTCATAAAAATTATATGCTCATTTATAATTACTAAAAATATTTTAATAATAATATTTTATTTAAATATTTTTTATCTCTAAAATATATTTATTCCCAAAAATTTCTTACTTAACTAAATTTGAGTATTACCCAAAAATACTATTAGTTTTTTATTGTTCCAAAATACCAAATGTTTATAAAGTGACCATAATAGAATGAAAATATAATCATTATTATATAAAAATGATGTACATACTCATAAATCTAGGTTCAAGATACTTATCCCTTTAATACACTAGAAATATCTCTAATATTAGGGTGTGTGATGGTGAGGCTTTCATGTTGGGGTTTGGTATACATGGTTTGGGTCCTGATGATGATGAGCTTGAACTTCACATGTAAACAATTTATCTCATGCTTAATTTGATAATTCTTGAATTTTTATTGGTCATGAGAAAATCATGGTGATTCTATCTCCCTTGTAATCACAAATAAATGGGCTTAATTAGGTATTACACTACTAGTTGAGGTTATCACATCATTTGTCTATGTCAATTGGATTTTTTAAGACCATGTATTTATACTAATCAGGTGATCAATATTATATAAATATTTTATCAATATTAATTATACATAATGATATTTTATATACAATTGGATATAGTAAAAAATATATGTTCCTTTGTTTTTAATAAATATATTACATAAAAATATATTTAATTAAATAAAAAGGGGAATATTATCTATAATTTTCTAGGTTGTTACGATCATATTTTTGTTGTTATAAATAGAATTGTCCATATCTTTTATATATAAATATTTTTTCATTTTATCAATACAATGAAAATATATTCATTTATACAGAACAACTATTCTTGTTTATAATTAATAAAAAAAATTATTTTCTAAAAAAATACTTCAAAATAAATTTTCTATTTATAATGGTAACATAATAATAATTCACAAAATATTGGATTAATCCACTTAGTAAATTCAAACCATAAGTGTATATCTACATCACCTTGTTTAAATTCCATTATTTCTCTAATTTTATTTTCATCAGAACAAATATATAATTCAGACCTATTATCTAATACCCAAGAATTGAAGTTTGACAAATTGTCATCTATAACATTCAAATTTATATACATATAAATTTTATCTATGAAAACACTTTTCAAACAATGATACTAATATAGAACCATATTATAGGTCATACCATTAAGGGGTATCAATATGATCATCATGATATAATCCATAATATAAAATAATGACATATCTATGGGTGAGTATCATGTTTTATATGTTTTCATCACGCTATTTTAAAATGTAATCCTACTAGAAATGAAGACCGCATGCATCATATACATATAGAAATCCATGATCTATATTTTATCCAGACATACACTAGGTATCATGGGAAAAATACATGGCTATACATAGTTTATAATAAATTTCAATCATTTCGTATATGATTCTTGATAGCTAAGTGGATTACTCTTTTTCTAAATCCATTATAGATTCCCTTGAATATTGTCATGTAGTATCTTAATTGTTTAGGATTCCAAAAAAAAAATCATCCAAAGAACACTCCAAAAACAACGAACCAGTTAGTTATGGTCTAATTTTATCTTGATTGTGTTACACATGATAATATATGGGAAACTAATGAGTAATCGCCCCTATACTGAAGGATTGAGGTCATGAAAAGTTCTTCTCTAGAAGTAATATAACACTTTGTATGTAAGTGTTTTATTTTAAATATATCATCAATTTAACATACATCACATTTATATTAAACTCTTGAATCTTTATCTTCTCATGTTTTATGGTTTTATTTTAAAATTCTTAATCTTTTAACATATATCACAACACATTAATTATTAACTCTTTACATAACTCCCATGTTTTCATTATTCACCAAAAGTAGAAGAAACAATTATTCATACATATTCAAATTCATCCCATGAGTAAGGTACCTGAAGTATTATTGTGATTTCATAGAGTTATATGAAATTGACAATATAAATATGATAAACCCCTGAGTTATAGATAACTAACTCCACACTCTTATAGATTAAGGAATAAGACTCCAGACTTGTTAGTATTCCTGTCGCAAGTATCTCTCCTAGAGGATAAATTACATCAGATAGAATTAAATTCATGATAACCCAAATACATAATAGGGACAAACTACATTAAATCACTATAGTTGTGATCATTACTACATAAAAAACAGTGGACAAGGTAGGTGAAAACAAATTTTTTTTATATCCTTCCTCACATGTAATGCGAGGATCAGTATCCAAAAATAAATTTAGTAGATAAAAAAATCCTACAAAATATTCATAATTCATAACAAGTTTATAATTATTAATATTATAAAGGAATTTAAAAAATAAATAAAAAAATTATTTTCTTACCAAATCATTAGATACTAATATGAACATTTAATATTTAATTTTAGCTTGAAAAATATTATTTTAAATGGTTTAACACTTAAAATGTATATATATTTTATAAACAATAAGTAAATTTATCAAAATAAATTTTTTAACTTTTTATTTATGTCATATTTCAAGATTGATAATAATATTAATAAAATATAAATGGTAATGAAATGTGGTTTACCTACATGTTAATCATATGATATGATACAATTTAAATCATACACTATGATTAAAATCACTGAATATGATTGGTGATATCACATTTCACATTTAGTAGTTAATGACTGAGGTTATATCATATTTACCCTAAGATCCATTATTTACACACAGATCATGGTATGAGTTGATTTTATAATATCATACATCGTAAGATATAGAATAGTTAAAATCCATGAGTTTCTTAAATATCTTACCTTATTGTTTAATACTATCATATGATACACCTGATAGAAATAGAAGATTACATTGTATTATATTATCTGAAATAATAGAAAATGATTTACAGTGTCCATTTCATTGAAAGCCAGGTGAAATTTTCCTGATGAAACATTTAAGGACAAGGCTATGACACCCCTGATGGGTTTTGGGGGAACATCCTATGGTCTTAGGTAATAGAAACAAACCCATATATGGATCAATTTATTATTAATAAAAAATATTCAAGGAATCAAAAATAATTGCATACCTATATTGGATATGTAGTAGCCTCCATCTTGATGGAGAAATCATGATAAATATCAAAGGAGCAACAAACAAAGGATTCCTGCCTTTCTATGAAGAAGTGAATCTTTAGTCCCTAGATCATATATTGAATATTCCTTTACACTGAAATGGGTGTTAGCGCATTCAATGAGGGATGAATGATGTAATGGGTAGAAGGGGGATCTGGTATTGTTTAAATACAATAGAAAACACCCATAGCTGGGAACCCTTCCCTTATAAAGGCATCCTGACACACATCATTAAATGAATAGTGTCTACCATATAGTATGTATCATATTCCATCTCATAGAGACCATAATTTATACCCCAAAAGGGTTTTATTCATTAAAAATGTCAGTGAAACATAGAAAATCCATAAATGATAAATTCCATGGATTATAACCCATAAAAACCATGAAATAGGTAGAAGCTAGATGCATGAACATGCATAAAAAGTATTTTATAAGGATAATTATATGTTATGATATAATATATAAACAATATCTTATGATACCATATCATATCAACATTTCATGGACAACAATATCTATCCCATGGATATCACTGTCAAAAATTTGGGTATGTCATTAAATATGATATAACCTACATTGAGTGAACATACATTATTATAAACCATTTAAACCCACATTTAACCTAGAAAACATCTACAGAAACATATTTAGATCATTTTAAATCCCCTCATGGATTTAGTGTATCCTTTAAGATCTCACAAGGGTGATTGTTTATGATAATTTTAACTAAAAAAATTATTTCCTTTTTAATTCCTCTTAATACACCTTATACAACGACATGGTATTCCCTATGGTGAAATCTCATGTTGAGGAAAATATATAGTAATTTTGGTTTTACATGTTGGATTGGGTATCCAATAAATTTAGTAAATGTGTTTTCATTTTTTATTATGACTTGATAGACCTCATTATGAATGCCAAAATGGAACAAATATCATTACCACAGTGTACAGAATCTTCCAATGATAGTTTATGTTTCATTAATTTCCTCCAATTTCCCAAAATTATTGTTTTTATATGATTGTGTCATGGTATGTTGTTATAAAGAACCAAAATGAACACTTTCAAAAGGACCATGTTGTGGTCATGAATTCTCATGAACAAAAATTGGGGTTCTTCCTTTGGTTATGTCATGGGATGTAGAAAAAAGTTTTCTAATTTCATCATCCCATATAATTTCAAACCAAACATTGATAGATTTTCCATAATAACAATGAATATCTTTAGAGGGATATCTAACATCCAAATCCTAGTAGATGAACAACTCAAAAACATGATTAATTCTAGAATTAATTTAAAAATATAAAATAAATATAAATGAAGTATAATAATATAGTTCCCTTTAACATGTCAATCAAACATGTCAAACCTTCAAACATGTATTTTGATCGATATCACTAAGAAGAATTCAAAATAATCTTTCCCTTAGAGGTATCTATGCACGGAGGGAATAAACCAATGCTTGAGTAGGATCTCTCCCAACACTATCATTTACTAGATCATTGAATTAAAATGTAAGAAAAATGTGGGAGATAAAAGAATCTCTTTTTATCGATGAGTTCTATATAAAATTCTGAAACAATAGATAGCCATCCCATTACATGAGATTCTATCAATTTAAGAACAATTTTTGATGTTGATTTACTTGAGTAAAAATATGGAAAACCTCTATTGATTTTAATAAATACATATAAAATCAAAATTTATAATTTTCTATCTATACCAATTATAATGAAACTGAAGTGTACAATTTTAATTTAATGTATATTAATTATAATTACTAATATTAATTAGAAATAGTTATATGACATAGCATATCTATGTCCAATGATCATATAATGGTCATATAATCCTTTTATATTACTATTTATAAAATCACATGCCTCAATGAAATCTATCTACCAATATCCATTCTCAATGTATCAACCATATTTATAGATTTTTTCATTATTTCAATGATAATAACCAGTAGTATAATTTTCATGGGCGAAAATGAAGATATTAATGTTTTTTATATTTTTTTACTTACCTATGGATGGATTCTAATCGTAATTTTATTAAATATATTTCATTATATTTCAATAAATATCCCATTTTATATTTTAAAAATCTATTACAATAAAATAAAGCAATGTTCATATTTGTTTGGTGTTATATGTAATCATTTTGAAGCAAACTCATGGGATTTATTAAATGAAATTTCTCGATTAAAATATGTACCATTATAACATTATCAAACAAATATACAATTATATAAATTAACATAATTAAAAAATAATTAATCTCTAATAAATATTTGTAAAGGTAATATAATATTTATAATAAATAAAAAGGAAAAAAATACCGTAATTAACCATGGATTAACTTCTTAGTGTCCATGAATTTGAATATAATAGTGAGACCCTAATAGACCTTCCATGTTTCTTACTTTTGTAACACCCCGAACTTCCACGATACGCTTCTCTTTCAATAATACAATAGCTTGCATTGTACGCAAGTTCGAGATTCTGACACACCACAACCAATCAAAGTAGTAGTTATGAATGGAAATACCCACATTTTGAAATTATGTATATTTTATATTTCAAAATGGACTTCATTTTTGTATTTTCAATCTCAAAATTATCCTATGTTGATTTTTTTTGTAATTTTATGAGAACTTCCATTTTTTTTTGAATAGTGAAAAATACTTAAAACAACATTTTTAAAAAAAATAATTTATAGTGATAAATTATACTATTTAGTGGTTTTAAAGTATAATTATAATATATTTTTACTATTTTATCAAATGGTGTTCATTAGAATTAATTTCACTTTGAAATTGGATATAAACAATTGTCAATCTTTTGATATATAATGTTTCTTAAAAACACATTATTTTTTGTGACAGTGGGAATTAATTATAAAATTAATTAAGGCAACATATATTTTTGGAATTTTGTAAAATAGACAACATTTTTGAATTTGGAATATCAATTGTAGATTAGGATGAAATTTTGGCATTGTTCTGAAAAACATCAATTTTTGATGAATAGTGAAACCACTAAGTGGTAGTTAAAAAACAGATTTTTTGGTTAAATGAAATATTACCACTTCTGTTATTTGATTTTCAAAAATCCGACATAAATGGTTGTCATTAGGAAGTAAAATGTTGTTCAATAGGATTAAAATAATTTTTTTGTGAATAGTAACTTTTAAGTTTAATTAATCGCGATTAAAGGTAATTAGTGAAATTTAAGGTAAAAATTGTTTTATAAAAATATAAAATGCGCTTTAAACTTGTCCTACACATATAGGATGAGTCATGGACGACCATTAAAATCCATGTGTCAACTTGGGGACCCCATGGATCCATTTTGGTAGGAAAATGACATTAAAAACTTTTTATTTAATGTTAAAATAAAAATGTCACAAAAATGAGTCGTTTTACTAAAACAATTTTTAAGTGGGGTTATACAAGTAATATTATTTATTATAAATATTTATTAGAAATATAAATATATTTCCTACATAATGATATTTTTTTATAATTTTTATACATGAAATAAATTAAATTATTTATGACACCATGATGATGCAGCGATTACCTCATTAATAAACGATTTAAATAAACTGGAAAGATAATGTAAAATATAAGCATTACACCTGTACAAATCCCATTGGATGAGAATATTTCGAACCCGTATCACCTTAGCCTCGAATTATATAAGTGTGGGACCTTTATAATTTGAAAATAATTTCATAAAAATGTAACATTTAAATCCTTCCAAGAGTGCCCCTCCTCTCCTCATATAAAAGGCCGCCACCTCTACCACCTTACTCACACTATCAATGCCTTTTGGCTCGGCCATACTCTGCCCAAATACTCTCCTAACATCATACCTTACTACTCAAAGCCTCACTTTGGGAATAATACATCCCAAGGAAGCCGTTGGCTAAAATCAAAAGAGTTACCTGACTTTAAGGTAATGTCTTCTATGATGTTATTTTGTTTTATTTTTCTTATCCAACCCCCTAAAATATTTTTATTCTTTTCTTTTGAAACAACACCAGTATCCTAAATATACTAGGATGTTTTTATAAAAAGTATTAGATCTACACTTACACACACAAACATCTAATGGATAAAGAACATACTGTTTCTATGGATGGCGAATTTCTGCCTCACGAAACGATGATTGTTCAACACTCATATAACACCTTCAATGGTGACCATTAAGATGTCAATATATTTATATATGATATATAATATGTTTATGTTTTACATAAGCTTATTTATTTTTCATTTATGGAATACCTTTAAGATTTCCATTATGGGTAAACACAATATTTTCATTTTAGGAAGTGCAGACTACCGCCCCCTCAAAGTGATTTGAATCGTTAATACCATATGAGGGATGAATAAAGGATGGAGTAAATGGTATTATACATTATATTATACTGGAATTATAGTATAAATTTATATAATTATAATCTTCATTCCATTAAATACGAAATATAAATGAAAGTAGCGTTCATGCATACGTACGGCTTACCGTCTCCATGAACGGTGCATTTCATTTCTTACCACTAAATGTTATGTAATATTATAAATGCACGTATATACTGGATATATATTATATATATGATATCTACATCCTGAATATAATTATGGATATAATGTATATTTTGCCACATGAACAAAGTGTAATTATATGAAGTTTATTTTTGACTCAAGTAACTATGATCGACAAAAAGACCGTTATTAACTTAAATAATTACATAATGTTCATAACATGGTAATACGTGATATAAAAGTAATAATGAACCTGAAATATTTTCTTAAATAGTTATATATTAACTCTAGTTTATTATTCAGGAGGTTAAAGAGCGGTTGAGTCAAATCGGACAAGAGGCAAGGGAACTTCTTAACCCAATTTCCATTCTTTGGGTAAATATCATACATTAAAATTATGTCATGATATTATTGTGTCATATATTGTACTTTATTTATGCCTACATATAGTGAATACACATAATAGATCTATTTTATTTAAAAAATGTTCTTTGTAAGGGACTTCATCTAAATCTCCTTTCATTGAGGCATATTTTGTTTTATACACAAATTTCATTTATACGGTGTATAAACCCCGTTGACATTTACATTTATTCAAAAATAAATCTTTTTATATGAAGCGTTTTACTAAACGACACAAAAGAATGTTTTCTTGTCGTACGTATGCGGCGAAAATGAATTCCCCGCTGCCGTGACCATTATTTGAGTTTCGGCTTCCGCTACAAGCAATAACTTTTTTTAAAATGAAAAATAAAGACCATGTTTTAATTTTCATTCATTTTGGTATTGAATATGGTTTTGATAAAGTTTTTATTATATCAATGTGTTGTATTTATATCTTGTGATTGAAGTCTTATGTTTCCTTTATGCATGTTTTATGTGATACAATTAGTTATGGTTTATGATATGTTTAAACATGTTCATATGAGGAATGCATTGGACTTAATAAGTGACGGGTGGAGCCCGCTATAGCTCCTCGATGCATCGGCAGATCTCATGAGACAAACTAGTGTCTTGGAACGAGGCCTTGACAAAATCTTATTTGTATTCTTGGCAGGAGGCCTTGATACGTGGTTATGATAGTCTGGCATTATGCATTCCATCATTATGAAAGTTGTTATTGATATTTCATTTGATTATTTGACTAGTAGAATATCCATGTGAGGAAGTAAATGGCATTATTTCATTTTAATTTATCCATATTATGCTAATGTTCAAGTCTAAAAGCCTTTTTTTAGTTATACATTGCCTTAAATGTTAATGTTTATTTATGAAAGCATCCGCTATATTGTTATCCTTACTGAGCATCTGAGCTCTCCCCTTTCAATGTTTTATTTTCCCAGGATGTGAATAAATTTTTTATGACTGACCTACAGGGATAGTCTTAGGGGATAGAAGTGTGGACTATGGAGACTATGTTATTGTAGTTTTTCACTTTATGATTTAATGTAACTTTATGAATGTATCTAGTGTTTCCAAGGCTACGAAACTAATCGGTCTTTCGAGACTTGATATTTTGTGATCATGCCAATGTTAATAAGTAATGCACCGACTCTGGGTAACTGGGGTCGGGGCGTTATAGTTGGTATCAGAGGTTATTTAGTACTATCATTGGAAACTAGATTTATATAAACTCTGATTAGAGCACATATCACAAAGATAGACTTTGAGAATTAGTATAAAAGAACTTCCTAGAATTTTGGTATTATAGATATTTTTTGAGTTTTCTGAGAAATACATCCCTGTATGGATACGAGCAGGTAGAGGCGGCTTTGCCACATATGTACCTAGGGGTAAAACATGAAAACACCGCTTTGAGCTCGACTTGAACAGGAAATGGTGCACGACAACGGGCCTTGCTGAACTCTTGGTTACGACACTCCCAGGGGATATGCTTAGGATAATTATTGTTTTCTTTACAAACCACAATTAAGGTTTATGATTATATACTTCCTCAAAGAATTTTTTTTATGATTATGGATTATATCCATAAATATTTCAATTTATGTTATGTATTTTACAATTATGGAATTATGTATTTTGATTCGTAATCTAATCTAGTTTATGCAATTGTTTAGAAATGGAGCCTAGTGGAAGGAATGGAAATTGTATCAATACACACACTCCATGTAGGTATTTCCCTCCTACTCAAGATAATTATTGTGGAGTTGGAGATACAACTGGTGTTGATCAACTTATTACCATATTGGGACAACTCACTTAGGTTATGAATAATAACATTACTTGTATGGAGCACCCTGATCTGCAATGTGTAGGATCAATGTTAGACCGCTTCATGAGGAAACAACCGTCAACATTTAATGGGGCTACAAATCCATTAGTAGTTGAGCAATGGATAAACTCCTTAGAGAAAATATTCCACGCCTTGGGGAGTAGTGAATGTGAGAAGGATGTCATGGCAGTTTACCGCCTCACTAGAGATGCTGATCAATGGTGGTCATTGATTCAGAACACAAAGGAAGATGATGAAGTATCAAATATGATATAGAGGGAGTTCAAAGATATTTTCTTAGAATAATACTTTCCATGTGACCATCGAGCAGATATGGAAAGGAAATTTCTGAGTCTGAGGCAGAAGGAGGATGAGAATGTCGCAAAGTATGAGGCTAACATTACATGGTTAGCGAGGCATGCTGTAGATTATATATGTAACCCAAGAAGTAAGATTGGCCATTTATTTGAAGGGTTAAAACCATTTATCTTTCGATCATTAGTATCACAATCTTTCTCAACATACAAAGATATAGTCTCCTGTGCTATCAATACAGAAAAGGAATTATCGAAGTATTATGACAATAAAGTAAAGAAAGAGAAAAAGAGAATGGTGGAACAAGAAACAGATAAAGGGAAAAAGGGAAAGAAGGATTTTCCATTATGCGATAATTGTGGGATAAAACACCCCGGTATTTTCCTAAAAGGAATGGGAGATTGTTATAAATGTGGAGAAAAAGTTCACCAGGCTCTTGATTGCAAGGTAAAGAAAGAGGCTATCAATGTTGAATGCTACAATTGTAGGGAAATGGGGCATTATGCAAATGAATGTCTGAAGCGTCAGGGATCCTTAACTCAGAAAAGGTCAAGGGATCATGGACAATCTTATATTGTTACTACAGTTGAAGTGGAATAATTAATGTATTGGTGCTTTTGGACTCAAGGATTATATTCTGGTTATAAGAATAATGTGATATATATATAAGGATTGTACTGAAGTACTTGTTTTTTTCATTAAGGATTTATTATGATGAAGTTAATCATAATTTTTAGTATGTGACAATAAGAGAAACTTTACTTTGTTTGGGAAATCTAATGTTACAATTGATTTTGGAACTTAAGGACCGTTTAGAGAATGTCTGGACTGATGTATTTTGGATAACTATAAAGGTTGGAATGGACTAAGATGAACTTTGGATAGTATTGTTTATGGTTAAAACATTTCTGATGATTATTCTTGGAATATTATAATACTATAGTATAGGAAAAGGACAACCTGTAGGTTGGGGGATAACACGTCGCGTCGGGCAAAGCTGTAGGAATCAAACCCACAACCATAGTGTGACAGACCTTTATTACCTACCACTAGCCTACAGGAAGTACCTTATTATTACAAAAATGTTTTCCTAATCTAAATGGTATGTGTTAATATTTGGAACCTTATACAATTATGATAAATATAATATTTTTGAGTTCTATTACCTTTTAGAGTTAAAGATGGGATTGTGGTATATTTTTATTAAAGAATGAAAGTCTACATGACTAGTATTTTTATTCCCTTACGTTCTTAGTAAATCTCCTAAATAAATTCCTCAATTTTATAAATGGTAACATAAAACAAAAATGTTGCCGGTTAACTTTTCCCACTGGGGATTCAATAACCATTTAACAAATCACAAGTTTGTGATTTTCTTATGGTTAACTTTCTCCTAATCCAGTTTTCTACAACTCTCCATCAGACCTTGATGGTTTGTTTTTCTTCCATATCCATATTTTCATAGAATCCTAGTATGTGCTATCTCGGGTGACCTTTGTACTTATATTTCATTCTGTTAAAGTTATATTTTTATTAACCTTATTTCCGATGTGGGCTTTCCATAAAGTTATTTTCTATTTTCAACCTTTTATTTTCAATGAAAAATTTCAAATTGCGAGGATGCAATTTATTAAAGGAGGGGAGAATGTAACATCCCGAACTTCCACGATACATTTCTCTTTCAATAATGCAATAGCTTGCATTGTACACAAGTTTGAGATTCTAACACACCGCGAACAATCAAAGTAGTAGTAATGAATAGTAATACCCACTTCTTGAAATTATTTATGTTTTATATTTCAAAATTGACTTAATTTTTGTATTCGTAATATCAAAATTATCCTAAGTTGATTTTTTTGTAATTTTCTGAGAACTTCCATTTTCTTAGGAATAGTGAAAAATACTTAAAACAACTTTTTAAATAAAAATAATTTATAGTGATAAATTATACTATTTACTGGTTTTAATTTATAATTATAATATATTTTTACCATTTTATCCAATGGTGTTCATTATAATTAATTTCAATGTGAAATTGGACATAAACAATTTTCAATCTTTTGATATATATTGTTTCTTAAAAACGCGCTATTTATTGTGACATCAGATATTAATTATAAAATTAATTAATGCAACTTATATCTTTGTAGTTTTGTAAAATAGACATCATTTTTGAATTTGGAATATCAATTATAGCTTATAGTGAAATTTTTCCATTGTTCTGAAAAACTTCAATTTATGATGAATAGTAAAACCACTAAGTGGTAGTTAAAAAACAGATTTTTTGTTTAAATGAAATATTACAACTTCTGTGATTTGATTTTCAAAAATCCGGCATACATGGTTTTCATTAGTATGTACAATGTGGTTCAATAGGATTAAAATAATTTTTTGGTGAATAATAACTTTTATGTTTAATTAATCGCCATTAAAGGTAATTAGTGAAATTTAAGGTAAAAATGGTATTATAAAAATATGAAATGACCTTTACACTTGTCCTACCCATATTGGATGAGTCATGGCCGACCATGAAAATCCATGGGTAAAGTTGGAGACCACATGGAGCCACTTTGGTAGGAAAATGACATTAAAAACTTTTTATTTAATGTTAAAATAAAAATTTCACAAACATGAGTTGTTTTACTAAAACTATTTTTAAGTGGGGTTATAAAAGTCATATTTTGTACTATAAATATTCATTAGAAAGATAAAACAATTTCCTACATAATTATATTTTTTTATAATTTTCAGTCATTAAATAAATTAAATTATATATGACACTGTGATGATGTAGTGATTACCTCATTAATTAATGATTTTAATAAAATGGAAGGATAATTTAAAATCTAAGCATTACACTTGTCCAAAGCCTATTGGATGAGAATATTTCGAACACTTATCTCCTTATCCAAGAATTATATAATTGTGGGACCTTTAGAATCCGAAATGCATTTCATAATAATGTAACATTTCAATCTTTCCACGAGTGCCCCTCCTGTCCTCTTTTAAAAGGCCCCCACCTCTACCACCTTACTCACACTATCAAAGCCTTTTGGCTCGGACAACATCTGCCCAAATACTCTCCCAGCTTCCCCCCATTACTCATATAAGCCTCACATTGGGCATAATTATTCCCAAGGAATCCTTTGGCTCAAATCAAAAGAATTACCCGATTTTAAGGTAATGTCTTCTCTTATGTTATTTTGTTTTATTTTGATTATCCAACCCCCTAAACTCTTTTTATTATTTTCTTTCGTAACAACACCGGTTTCCTAAATATACTAGGATGTTGTTATAATATGGATTTGAGCTACACTGACACACACCTAAATCTAATGGTTAAAGAACATACTGTTTTTGTGGATAGCGAATTTCTGCCTCACGAGACGATGATTGTTAAACACTCATATAACACCTTCAAAGGTGTCCATTAAGATTTCACTATATTTATATATGATATATAATATGTTTATGTTTAAATTATGCATCTTTATTTTTCATTTATGAATTACCTTTAAGATTTCCATTATGGGTAAACACGATATTTTTATTTTAGGAAGTGCGGACTACCACCCCCTAAAAGTGATTTGAATCGTTAATACCATATGTGGGATTTATAAAGGATTGAGTAAATGGTATTATACGTTATATTATACTGGAATTATAGTATAACTTTATATAATTTAATTTTATTCCATTAAATACGAAATAGAAATGAATGTAGAGTTCATGTGTACGTACAACTTATCGTCTCCATGAATGGTGCATTTCATTTCTTACCTCTAAATGTTATCTAATATTATAAATACATGTATATACTGGATATATATGATATATATGATATCTACATCCGGAATATAATTATGTATATAATGGATATTTTACCAAATGAACAAAGTGTAATTATAAGAAGTTTATTTTTGACTCAAGTACCTAAGATCGAAAAAAGGACCGTTATTAAATTAAATAATTACATAATGTTCATAACATGGTAATAAGTGATATAAAAGGAATAATGAACTTGAAAAATTTTCTTAAATAGGTAGATATTAACTCTAGTTTATTATTCAGGAGGTTAAAGATCGGTCGAGTCAAATCGGACAAGAGGTAAGGGAACTTCTTAACCCAATTTGTATTCTTTGGGTTAATCTCCTACTTTCAAATTATGTCATGATATTATTATGTCCTATACTGTACATTCTTTATGTTTACATGTAGTGAATACACATCATAGATCTATTTTATTTAAAAATGATCTTTTTAAGGGACTTCGTCTCAATCTCCTTTCATTGAGGCTTATTTTGTTTTATACACAATTTTTTTTATATGGTGTATAAACCCCTTTGACATTTACTTTTATTCAAAAAGAATCGTTTTATATGAAGATTTTTAATAAACGACAAAAAGGAATGTTTTCTTGTTGTATGTATGCGGAAACAATGACTTCTCCACCGTCATGACCATTATTTGAGTTTCGGCTTCCTCTACATGCCATAACTTTTTTTAAAATGAAAAATAAATACCATGTTTTAATTTTCATTCATTTTGGTATTGAAAATGGTTTTGATAAAGTTTTTATTATATCAATGTGTTGTTTTGATATCTTATGATTGATGTATTATGTTTCCTTTATGCATTTTTTATGTGATACAATTATGTTATGGTTTATGATATATTTAATCCTATTTATATGCAGAATGCATTGGACTTAATAAGTGACAGGTGGATCCCGCTAAAGCTCCTCGATGCATCGGCAGGTCTCATGAGACAAAATAGCGTCTTGGGACGAAGCCTTGACAAAATATTATTTGTAGTCTTGGCACAAGGCCTTGCTACGTGGTTATGATAGTCTGGATTTATGCATTCCATCATTATGAAAGTGGTTATTGATATTTCATGTGATTATTCGACCAGTAGAATATCCATGTGAGTATGTAATTGGAATTATTTAATTTTACTTTTGCCATATTATGCTAAAGTTAAAGTTTAAAAGGCTTTTTTATTAGTTATAAATTGCCTTAAATTTTAATGTTTATTTATGAAATCTTCCGCTATATTGATATCTTTACTGAGCATCTGAGCTCACCCCTTTCAATGTTTTATTTTCCCTGGATGTGAAGAAATATTATATGACTGACCTACAGGGATAGTATGAAGGGGATAGAAGTGTGGACTATGGAGACTATGTTATTTTAGTTTTTAACTTTATGATGTGATGTAACATTTATGAATATATCTATTGTTTTCAAAGCTACTAAACTAATTGGTCTTTCTAGACTTGATCTTTTGTGATCATGCAAATGTTACGAAGTAATGCACCGACTCTGGGTAACTGGGGGCGGGGCGTTACAACATTGTTCTTCATAGATTGTAGCATGTTCAAAACAACCAATAATCCTTATAATGTCCATCCATTTTAATTGAAAAACATAAAATTTCTTAGAAATATTATGGAAATTTAATAAAAAACACAAATATATTTATATAAACAATAAATTTTCCAAAACATATGGTAACAAATCAACATTATTTTTCCTTGAATCCAATGGTTACTGAATTCTTGTCAAATGATTTAAAGTCTATCTGTGATAAGATTATCCCTAACTGAAAGGAGGAAGTTCAAACTCAAATTTATATACTTAAAGAGATGATAAATGAGTTATTTGGAATATATATCAACCCATTGAGATTTATCATTACCTATTAATAATAGGGTTGAGGTTGCTGCTAGGGAATTTGCTTATGAAGAGGGGTACCAAACCTGATGTCTCCTCATTTAAGAAGAATTTTCACATTATTCAGAGTTAAAAAACAAGTACATCTAATCTCGGGATAATAACTCAGATACCATTATTTTTAAAATGTTTTATTCATATGAAAAGGTCATGGAGGAGCATTAGGAAAGATCGAATTCCAAAAGAGAGATTGATTTTTCGCAAATATTTTATCTCTCTTAGGGTTGAATTAATAAGATTTATAAGGGTTTTATTAGAAATTTCCAAAAAGTGCTGATAAATACGAGTTTTATCAACACTAAAATCATAATAATTGATAAATATATTATTTTATCAATGCTAAATAAGCACCGATAATCCTTATCTTTATCAATTATATAAATTTAGCATAGATAAATATAGGTTTTATTATCTCTATTCATTTTAGCTCAGATAAAAGATATTTTTGTCATCACTTTTTGGAATGCGCATAAATAAATTTTTAAAATAAAATTGAATGAATATTAATCATATTAATTTATAAAATATTATGAATATTAAAATATATTAAATAATTATATATAGTTCATATGATCAATTTCATTAATATTAAATACATACAAAAATGAATAGGATATTAAAAAAACATATTTATAAATTATTTCTATAAATTTCAAACATTTCAAAAAAATACAGCTTTATGAATGAAATTGAAAAATGTTAATCATATAAATTAAAAACAAATTATAATAAAAATATTAACACTTAGTAAATAATTTTGTATAAATAAATATTATAAAATTAATAAATTAAAAATATATTAAAATTTTAACAAAATATTACAAATGAATGAATAATTTTAAATGAAATAATATAAATAATGAAAAAATATAATTGAAGAAATTACAAAATATTTTCAAAATGAAATTCATCAAATTAATTATGTGAATTAAAAAAATATAAAAATGAATAAAAATAAATAAAATGATAATTTTATTTAGATAATTAAAAATTATTAAAAATTGATTATATTGAATATACAAAAATATTAAAAACTAGATTAAATCAAATTAAATTAAATACACAGACATATATTCAAAGTGATTGAATTATAATAAATATGATTACATGATATGATTAATTGATTAAAAATACTAAAAATTAGTTCAATACTATTGAATTTTCATATATTTAAAAAATAAATGAAATATTATAAAATGGAGAACTATATAAACACAAAAATAGTGTTAGGGATGGGGTAATTTGGGGTTAAATTTCATGAGAAAATTTTTTGGGTTAAAAATGGTCTTATAAGAATCATTTATATCAATTTCAAATATATTAAAGAATTAAAACTTATTAAATAAAAATGAATAAATCTTAATCATATATATTACACAATTTTTACAAATATATAGTCTTCGAAAATAAAGCTGTATAATTTTTAAAAAATGATTAAATTAAAAAATTACTAAAAAATTAAAAATATAAAAAATTAAATTATAATTTTATTTTAAATAATTTTAAAAATGAATAAATAAAATTAAATATATTAAATATACTTTTAGAAAATTTACCTCATAACATTAATTAGATGATTTGAAAACATGTAAAAATGAATAAAAATTATTTAAATATGATTAATATTAATAATTATTGATATATGCACTGTATAGATTATATATAGAAAATATGATTAATTAATATCCGTTAGAATTTTTATTAAAAATTAAAAAGGTTATTATGCAATTAAATGTATAAATATTTAAAAATGTATAAATAAAAATCAAAATAGAATATATTTCATAAATGTTAAATTAATATATATTAAAAATGAATAATGTAGAGAAAATTCTAAAAAAGGGGAGGTATTAAAATTGAATAAATAATATTAACTCAATAAACACACTTACATATGAATATACAAACTATTATGCATATATACACATACACATACACATACACGTAGAAAAACACGTATACATACACATAAATATACACATACACATACACTTACAACTACACATACATATACAAATACAAATACACATACATATAAACATACACATACATATACACATACACATGAATATGTTCACATACAATCTTATATGTGTACACGTATACACGTACACATATATATGCATATACATATAATAATTCATATACATATAATTAATGATATATATATGTATGTACAAATACACATTCAAACAGTTACATAAAGGTGCATGCACATACATACACATCTATAATATACATATAAACATACAAAATTATATATAAACATATACACTGAAACATGAAAATGAAAAAACACATACACAATTACATACACATACATGAGTATGTACGTGTACATACACATACACATAAACATATACAAACACATACACATACACATGCACATACATCAACATTCACATAAAAAAACACATACACATACACACATACATAAGCATAGACATATATATTTACACATACATATAAATACTTGTAAACACATATATATACATACACATATACATACAAACACATATATAAAGATACATAGACATACACACACATAATTTAACATACATGTATATGTATATATGAAAATAAATACACACCTACATACACGTACACATACATACACACACATATAAAACATACACATAAAAACACAAACACATTCAAAACATGCATACAAAAACTACACAATAATTCACATACATACACATGAATGCACATACAAGAAATGCATGCACATAAATACACATGAATGGACATGCAATCAAAAAAATAATGATTAATTTTCATATATTTAATATGAACTATAAATATACAAATTATATGAATATAAATATATAATATAGATATATGAATTCAAATATGATAATAACATATTTAAATAAATATATTCATTTATATATTTCACAATTGTTAAAATATATTATAAATATATCATATTTATATTCATTATATAAACATAATTTTATTAATTTCTATAAATATACTGTTAAAATTTTTACTGACGAATAAAAATGTTATAATTATATATATATATATAAGATTCATTTTTATTAAAAGATACATAAATAATACTTATAAATTACATTTCCGAATATATATTTACTTTAAAATAACTCATATTTGAAAATAAATAAATATTTAGATACAAATTAAATAATTCATTGCATCTTCATTCATGCTAAAAGAATTGTTGATAATGGGGTGACTCTAATCATGGTTAGAAAAACGTTCTAACAATAGACAAACATTTATCAAGGATTTTTTCACTGATAAAATTTACCTTTATCAATGCTTTTTATAAGACCTAGTATAATTCACTCTTTTATTATTGGATTTCATTTTATGTTGATAAAGGCCAGTATAAAATATAGATCAATATATAGTAGTTACTTCAAGAAATTTTTATTTCAAATCTACCTTTCCTCTACAAAGTTATGGTGTGGACACGCCATTAACGTATACCTCATTGAAAACCTGGCATGTTTTTAGTACTCTCCGATAAGTAGAACCAAAAAATAAAAATTCATGTTAAAATGTTTCTCATGAAAAAGGTACCTGAAATATTCATTTAAATTCGTAGAGTTATACGTGATTGACAAAAATTAATTTTTTTAGACCCAAATATCCTTAGATTAATGAGCCCAAATAAGGTTTATAATGTTATTAATTAATTTCATGTTTTCTTTTAGGAAAATATTTTCTCAATACCTTAAAAAATGCATATGTCTTGAACCTATATTTTGAAAAATTTGAACTAACCGTGGAGGTGGTATAACCATGTCAAACCTACTGAACATTGTACTCCACTTGACCACATGAAAGGAAATAAGTATTTTTATATAGTTGAGAAAATTATATGCATGTCAAAAATAGACAACGGGTTAAGAAATAACCTACCATTAATTGAGAATCATCATAAATCATTTTCCATAAACCTACCATACAATTGGTAATGATAATTTATTTAAGTCTTGTACTAACCATATGAATTTCTTTTGTAGTAACCATTAGTAAAAATAACTATAACATAGAAATATGTACCTATAGTGACTAAAAATAAAACTAATTGTTTGATTAATGAAGCTATAGTGGGAAAAGGATAAGTGAACACATAAAGAAAGAATATTACTATAATTGAAAATTGACTAACTACATAAAGGAATAAATTGATTATGTGAAGTTTCCATGTTGACAAATCATTCCAACTGACCATCAGTTCATAAAATTGTGATTTAAGAGAAGACACATTATCATGTCTAACATAGAAATTATAAGTTTTAATATAACCAATGCATTGTTTTTTGAGTATTAATTGAAGATTCATTGTAATGGGGGCTATAATAAATGATATCCAATTACAAAATTTAGATAGAATAATATTTATAAAGTATAAAAAATCATTTGCATAGATAGAGAGAGACATAGTTTATTTTAAAAAAATAATAGTGGAACATTCATGTGCACCTGTTAAAAAATAGAGGGTCTATTTAGAATACATTAGGATAATCAATTTTTATGAAAATTCAATGAAACCTATTCAATATCCTTTTAAGGAAAAAATTAAGGACTCTTGGAAAACTAAAGCTACTCAGATTGAGCATCACCACATATTATATTCTCTCTTCCCTTTCAATTTATCATTATTCTTATTTTTAAGGATCTGTTTAATTATACTCTATAATTATATACGAAATGTCTCATAAACTAAATTAAAGATTTATTGATGTAAACACTCTCTATATTATTTCTAGTTATCATCTAATGTATAATTATGGAGGTGGAATTAATATTGTGTAGCCTTGTGAGATATTGTGTACAACCCCAATCTAGGTTATGGATCATTTTATTAAATAATAAAATTCATGGTCGTGGGTGATTTGTAATTGGATGGTATTAAGAATGAAGATGAGATTGAACACATTATTTAAGTTAAACAATGTGATAGTCTAGTTTTTATTTTCTTTATTTTAATTAACAAATCAATTTTTGATTTATAAAATATAAAAAAATCAATATTTATATTTAGCCTTAATTTGTTTAGATGAAGCGTTTAATTATGTAAATTACTTTCAAAAGAGAAAGTGTTTTCAAAAATTATTTTAACTGATCCTTTATCTCTATTTTTGAAAAATTATTTAACATATTAAATTAAACTTCATTGTATTTATAATTAAATATTAATTTCTTTACATTCATGTAATCAAATTAAATATTATTATTAAAAAATAAATTATCAAAAACATAATTCACACCCCCCCATTAGAGTTACTAATTCCAACATATATTTGGTATCAAATTTGTTTCAAATTTTCATTTAATATGATATAGTTAAATTAAAATATGTAAAAAATTATTTATATCTAAATTTATATCATAATGGATAATATTAAACATGAGGGACATTCGATTAAGTAGTCTCTATATTTTAATGTCACAAACTATTATCAATTGAAATTTTATATAAATATTCATATAGGAATCATGGGTTTTTTTATCTGGAGTGAAATAGTGGGTAAGTTTGAAATACGTCGGATTGTAATAAATACTTGGGATAATACTGTAAAATCAACATATGATCCAAACTATAAATTAATGAATTAATTTTATTGTGATTTCATTAAATATGATTTTAATAGAATCTCTTCTTGTTCTACTATTTTTGAGATTTGGGATACTCAGTCAATTTTCCATGGGTGATCATAAAATGTCAAATAAATCCAAATAAGTACTTATAATATGAAATACGATTAATTCATAATAAATATTGATGAATCCTTATATATATATATATATATTAATTTCAATGAGATATTCTAAAAAATTAATGCAATGAGAAAAATAATTGTTGAAAATGTTCAAGTGGTGCTCCTACTGAGATGCTTACTACAAAGAAGAAGATAAAACATAGTTTCAACCAGGGAATCCTATGATAAAAGTAATTTACAAGTACATGAAATCATTTTAAAACATATGATGTATGAGGAGGAACTAAATATAAAATAATAATAATAATGTAAACTCAGGAGGAATTCAGTAGCTTTCAAGACATATAACACTAATATAAAATAGAAAACCAAAGAGGAATGTTTGATTAATGGGGAGTCACCTACAGTTAGTAATAATAAAATGGATCATCTAAAAATTTGATTCAAGAAATTGTATACGAAGAATAAATTATTCAAGAAATATAATAATATAGTTAAATATATTACTAATGGAAATTAAATAAAAGAGTGGGAAAATGATGATTCAAAAAATGAAATAACCTATTATGAGTGAAAGGGGAAATGAAAGCATAAAGAATATTTTCCCAAGATAAAGTATATGAAAATGTATAAGGAAAAGTATTAAAAGTATTAAAAATCTATAAAAACCACATGGACTACCTCATCGGATAAATCATGTGATTCAACTAATGTAGATAAGATAAAAATGACAGAGTTAATATGTGTGTTATGAAAAAAAAAATTTGTCGTATCAATTATTTTGCATGTATCTCCAATATATATATATATATATTTAAATATGAAAACTTTGAAAATATTGAATAAAATATAATTACTGAATACAAAATTTAATATTTTAATCTTATATAAGAAACATTAAATGAATTTAATGATAGTTACAAATTTTTAAAGATGCGGCTTGCTTCGTCTTCTTGCTTTAAATATGATTTTACTATAGTAATGGAAAATAGATTCAATTGTTAATGGATAAGAATGAGCATAAAATGTGAAATGAAAAATTAAATTTAGAGATGGAAGTATTCACCATTGTTTGTTAAATAATTAATATAATTCGTCGAATGAAACTGTATCTATGTATATTACTAGAATTGAAAATCAACCTAACATAGAAGGATTTATAATATTAATTTTTTTTCAAGTTCCAGTTCATCTAGTTTTGTAAATACATATTATTTTCATAGACCTAAGAAATTATTTATTTATGAATTTATAAAATCATCTTATAGGAAATAAGTAAAATAGTTTTGGATTCCTAACTCTATTATTACTAATTTTATAGACCTAAGAAAATATGTTTACCAAAATAAAATTTCATTTAATAGTTGTTGAAATAAACCTACCTAATGAGTAAGAATAATTATTTATGTTATATTTAAAGTGTTTTCTATAGAAAAATGATATTGGAATACTCAATTTTAATGAACCTTATTAATGATGGTGGTGGACAGGTCACTTTTATAGTTAATTCCAATGGGAATATAATTTCACTCATCCATATCGGTAAATATCATGGTATTTTAATTTATAATGTATTACTTTTATATTGATTATGGTATAATATTCTTAGTATATCATTGTAATTTGAAGATCTATATCATGTAATGTTTCAAAATAATTCTTTTAATACTTTTTATTTAAAACTTTTTTATCTTTTTATTGATTTAATAAATGGAAATATTTGTACTGTTGATTTAAATTCATTGTTTTCATAGAATATTTGTTGTTCAAGTGCCTTTAAAAATGTGTATTTACTTTTTCATAGGATATTAGGCCACCTAAATATTCTCCAACTTATAAAGAAAACTATGAAATAGTATGTTAAGAATCTTGCTAAACTAAAATTTATAAAAGAAAATGTATGTAATCCCCACCAAAAATGGAAATAGTATAAAATATCTCTGAAATCGAAGAAATATGATTCTACATATCAACCCATTGAGTTGGTTTACATAGATTTTTTTGGACCTTGTTGACATTATATCTAAAATGGTAAGAACTGTTCTTATTTTCTATTAGAATGATTTTCTAGATACACCTAGGTATTCTTTTTACCCAAAAAAGTGAATCATTCTCTTATTTTAATAAGTATGAATATATATATATATATATAATATTAGAAGATTTATAGTTAATATCTTAAGAATTGGTTATTTATTTCTGTTTGAAAATCATGAAATTTCATCATTATTCTCACAATATGGCTATAATCATCAATTTTCATCTCATATGAACATATTATAGAATGGTGTAGTGAAAAGAATAATTTCAACCCTTTAATAAATTTTTAATACCATGATCAATATGTATGATTTACCTATTTATTTTTGGGATGAGAATATAAATACATATTAATATATTACTAACAGTGTTTAAATTAGATCACATTTAAAGAAAAATACTTATGAACTATGGAGTGGTAACAAACAAAAATTCTTTGTAATTTTTTTTTTAAAAGTTATTATTCTTAATATAAGGGATAATTTATGAATTTTACTTCAATAATTGATGATGGAATTTTCCATGGCTGTTAAACATCCAGTAAATCATATAATATATTCAATAAAAATACTAAAATTGTGGGAAAATATGTACATGTATAACTTTCTATGACATATTAGCATTATTCTAAAATTTGTTTATAGAACCATAATGATCACCATTCTATATTAGATATAAATGAAAAATCCAGTGAAAATTCATTAAAACCTGTAGTAGAAAATCATACAGTTCTTATGAAATTCTTGAACCAGAACCTACAGAAAACAATAATGTGTCAATCACTTATATTCCTAGATTTATAAATAATTATAAAGTTAATTAATTAGATTTTATTTTTGGTGACCCAAATAGAGGATCATAAACTAAATCATATCTTAGAAACCAATTTGAATATAAATAATTCTTATCATTTTTTAAACAGAAATACATTATTGAATAAATTTATGATGAATTGTGGTTAATAAAAATGAAAGGATAATTGAACCATTTTGAAAGAAATAATTTTTGGGAACCAGTTGATATACCTAATGACTATCATACCATTGGAAATAAAAAAGTGTTTAGGAACAACATAGATTTGTTGGACACTATTATTAGAAATTAATCTATATTGGATGGACAAGTATTTATTCAAGAGGAAGCTATTTACAATGAGGAAACCGTTGAAACAATATCTAGAGCCAAATCCATCATAATTTTGTTAGACTATACATCGAATATGGATTTAAAATTATATCAAATGGATTTCAAGAGTGAATTCAAAAATAGTTACATAGTTGAGGATGTTTTTTTGAATGACCTCCTAGATTCCAAAACCCTCAATTTCAAAATCATGTATTTAAATTGAAAAAATTAGTGTTTAAAATAATCTTTTAGAGCATGGTATAATATGGACAACTTATTTCAGATTTCTAAACGCTTTACTAAAAGAATATTTGAATGAAAAATATTTAATAAAAGAATTTAAAAATATGTTTTAGTAGTATGAATCAATGGTTATGATATCATATTTGGATATTCAAGAAATAATTTTTTACTGATTTTTGAAAATTATGTAAAATTATTTTTAAAAGAGTTGGATGGGTAAATTAAAATTATTTGGTGGTTTAAATATTTTTTAAAATAAGGAAGAAATAATTTTAAATCTATGTTTGTACACTAAATACCCATAAAAACCCTTTTTTGGATAGTACTACACATAGTGATACTCCCAGGAGTATAAAATATAAATTCAACTTTGATGAAACTAAGAATTTATTTGATCAAGCCACCTATAGGGGTATGATTTTATGTTTACTATAATTAACTATTATCTAAATAGATATTATTATTAGTGTGTGTTAATGTTCCCTATTTCAATAAAACCCACTATAATCAGATTTATATAATGTGAAAATAATTTTAATATACCTACAAAATAAATCCAAATTTGGAATATTTTATTAAAAAAGATATATATTTTTATAGTTAGTTATTCAGATGTAGATTTTAGTGGTTGAAACATAGATAGAAATGGTGTATTCAGAAAAGTGTCACTTTTTTGGAAATTATTTATTTTTTTAGTGTAGAAAAAAGAATGATTCAATTGAATTGTCCATTAATCGGTATGGATAAATCGTCAAAGGATTTTTTAGTTAATCTTTTGAGGATGAGACCCAATTTTCTAGACTATGGATATGACTTTTGACATGTATCTATAAATTACGACGAGAAATATTGGATATGAATATCTATAAATCATGAATCACATTCTAGTAAAAAAACACATTTATATAAGACTTTAATTGTTTAGAGATATTTTTCTAAAAGATGATATAAATATTGAATTCATTTGTATTAAACATAATATTGATGATATATTTACAAATCCATTAAATATTCATATACATAATTATATCAGAAATTAATTTATTATGATAAATTTTGTATGATTATTTATATTTAATTTAATTTTTTAATCTATTTTAAATATGTTTTTAATTGATTAAATTCTATTTACTAATATTTTATAGAGTTAACATTGAGATATGGTTCACCTAGTCAATATATCAACCTTGATTTTTTCTTCATATGTTTATTATACCTACATTGATTAGTTGTTCATGTGGAAAATATACCTTATATGAATCTTAAATCACACAGTCACTAAAAATAGTGTGAGTACATAACTCACACAATCACTGCATGCCTACCATAAATGTTTTTGTTTGTGTTCTTAGAATACCTACTATGAGATCCTAGTATGTACACTTATTATACCCTTATTAATTTCAAATTCTTGATTCATATAACTACCGTGTGTATTTTATACTAATAATTATAAATGAAATGGTTTTGTGAGATGTCAATTAATTTTTTTATTATTTTAATCATTAGATGATTAATATAATATTTGAATTGGAATTTGAATCCAAGAACATATTTTCCATAAAATATCTTTCTTATTTTGGATGTTTTACCCTTTTAAAACCCCCTTATTGCCTCAGACCTCTGTTGCAAGCCTGAAACATCTGAGAATTCAAATTGAAGAGAAATTCTGAGGATGAATCATGTTTTAAACACTAAATTCCATGTTTGAAATCAAATTAATAATAAATAAAATTAGCTTATACATATCTTGAGAAAAAATATGAAGTTGAGGAATCCACATCTCATTAATCATATTATTTAGAACTAAAAGGATATCAATTCATAAGGATTGAAACTGATAAAATCATTAATTTGAAATTAGATTCAGAACCCACGATGAGATGATAGGTTTTAGGAGAATGGTAAGAACTTCTATGCAAATATTTTTAAATAATTTTATAGGAACCTATATTTTTTTCGTAATGATAAATGAGATATCATCAAAAAAATTATTATAAGGAACCATTCTTAAAACATTACATAATCATTAATTATGTTAATATCTCACATTGAGGATCTTTTCAGGTTTATAGATTTAAATAATTAGGCTATAACTATTACATTGCATTTCAAAAATTACAAATTAGAAACTTTTACTTAGTTTCCATTTTTTATAAAATAAAAACTCATGAAAAAACTATTCATGTCTATTTCTAGGTTTTAGAGAGCATGAATTTTCCTTGATCCCATCCTTAACACTATTCATCATTAATTCTCATGAAAAACATTTCAAAAACAAGGGATTAGCATAAAATTCTCAGTAAGGGTTATAAAAAAAAGAATGAAAACATTAGTTCATTAATACATACATAACATATGATCTTTAACGTACCTCATGAAATCATAATATTTAGGAACAACACTTAATAATCACAAATCATAATGGTAACTTGTGGAATCCATATAATACTTACATTTTAGCTTTCACATCTACCTAGGGAGTTAGATTTGGAATAAAAATCTTATTGTATTCCCTAAATCTATTTGGAGAAACAATTACTTTCACCTCTGTCTCATTATTCAATACATTGTATATTTATCTTAGGCTCACCCGCCCTAGGTTTATCACGGAACAACTCGTATGCGTAACCAATTCCCAAGAACCATAACAAAATCATAACACATAAAAAAACATAGAAGAATGATAAAATTTTCACATTTAAATAAAAAATATCATTTAAATATATTGACATAAAAAATACATTATAAAATCTATTTTAAACACCAAAATGTATAAAATATTATATGGTATTTATTTTCCTTTTAAAAAATTACGTCTTATTAAGGAATCCAAAGATAAAATAATACTTGTGGTGGTGGAAAGGTTGTTGTCACTGCTTACGTTAAAAAGAAACAATCCTTTTTTCCATTTAGTAAAATAAATCACAGAAAAATATTCCCTTTTAATGAAATGACAATTCATGGTTTTTTGTACATCATATAAAAGAATGTCGTATATAAAACAAAATCTTCCTCAATGAAAGGAGATTGAGATGAAGTTCATTACCTCATATCCAAATTGTATTTATCGTTCTTTAATATATGGAATAATAAACTAATGATAATTTATACTTTATTAATATCCTTTTTCAAGTTTATTATTTTTATAGCAATTATTACCTTTCTATAATAATTAGTTAATTATTTGAGTTCATATCAGTAATTTTGTCGATATTCAGAACGTAACTTAAAATTAATCATCTTAAAATTACAAGGTGTCCAGGTGGTCAATGTTACAATATATCTATAATGATATTATTTATTTAGATACAATAAATGTGATATATTTCTAGTATATATATTTATTTATAAAATTACATAACATTTGATGATATGAAATGAAATGCACCATTCATTGAGATGGTAAGATATACATACGCATGAACGCTACTTTCATTTCTATTTCATAGTTAGATGGAGTGAATAGATAATTGTACATAGGTACACTAAAATTGCAGTATAATATCATATGTAGTTTCGTTAACTTCATACATTATACATCCTACGTATGGAAAGAACGAGTCATATCCCTTTGAGGGGGCGATAGTCCGCACTTCCTCAAATGAAATTATAGTATTTACCCACTATGGAAACCATACAATAATTCAATAAATTAAAAATACAGAAGCATAAAAAGAATATAAATATAATATATATCACATATAAATAGAGTTACATATTTATTTACACCATAAGAGGTGGTTGCATAAGATTGAACAATCATCGTTTCGTGAGGCAGTAGTTCATCATCCACAGAAACAATATGTTATTTATCCATTACATAGAGGAGTGTGTATGTTTAGCTAAAATACATCGCATAAAAACAACCTAGAAATTTGAGGATACTGGTGTTCTTATAAAATAAATGAATAAAAAGAGTCTATGGGGTTGGAGAAGTAAAATAGAAGAAAAGAACTTAAGAGAACATGTTACCTTTAAATTGGGTAACTCCCTTTGGTTTGAACCAAAAGGATTTAATGTAGTTCCTTCTGCCTAAGGTAAGACATATAAGAGGAATATAGGGATTTATGGAGCTTAATTGGGAATATTTTTTATGATACAATTGTCTTGAGAGTTGTGAAAAATGGGTTCGATGTGTGGCCTTTTATATGGTGGGAGGTCTCTTTATGAATTTTTAAAAATATTATTTTATTATATAATGATTCTCAATTTCTATTGGTCCAAAACTCATTAAAATTTAAGATAAGAAGAATCATGATTGAAATAAATTAATCATATAATATTTCGGAAGGTTTTGGATATTGTTTTAATTTTTATGATCTTAATTATTTAAATCATTCATTAATGATGTAAACATTGCATCATTATTGTGTCATAAATAATTTTATTTATATGATGTCTAAAAATTTTAGAAAAAATAACATGATGAAGGAAATGTTTTTATATTTCTAATGAATATTTATATTCAAATAGATAATTTATATAACCCCATGTAAAAATTGATTTTCTAAAAATATATATGTTTATGTCATTTAAGTCTTTACTTTAGATTAATTAATATAAAGTGTCATTATACCTCTTTAGTGGCTCCATGAGGTCCCAAAATCGACCCAAGGATGTCCATGGTCATAATTGTATCCACAAATAGTATTAGTATAAATTTTATAGTGATTTAATATTATTATAATAACATTTTTTACCATTATTTACCAGATTTACTCTTTAACCATGATAAATAAAATATTTACTAATGTAAATATTCATAATGTCTAAAAATAAAAGTTACCTATTTACACAATTTTGAACCCATGATTCCAAATATTTAATAAATTTTCCCATATTCAAAACAATATTGTGGTAGAAAATATTTTAAAATTAATTCCCATTGTCAAAACAAAATATCATATTTTTAAAAAATAATAACTATAAAATGATTGACACTTGTTTGTGTCCACTTTCAAAGTGAAATTAATTTCAATATCCAATATTAAATTAATTGGTAAAAATATAATCTAATTACACTTTAAACACAATTAAAAATATAATTTAACCATATTAATAAATTATATTAAATTGTAGTTTTGAATTAAAGTACAATATTTTACACTATTCATTAAAAATAATTTTTTTCAGAAAAATACCGAAATTATACCCGTAGAAAAATTTGATGTCACTATTTAAAATTAGAAATTTATTTTGTCAAATATAACTTCCAAAAGTGACCAAAACAATATTTAATGATGGTTCTCCATCAAAAGGCAGTAAATCAACCTTTTTTGAATATTAGAGTATATATGCTTAAAATCATATTCTTTCTTATTTTAAGCCTCTAAAATTTATTAGATAACTGTAAATTTTTTAAAAAAACATGTAAAATCATATTTTAGTTAGTCCAGTTCATTCCTACCAATACAATGGCTATGCGTTAACTAACATTTTAAATAATATTATATTATTATTTTTCAGAATAACTTAACGTAGTGTGCAACCTAAAATTTCAAAGAATACTGTTGTTCTATATTGTGTATGCCATCGAACATAGAATCCCATTTAATGTATTATTAGTATTTAATTCACAAATAATAATAAATATGAAAATTTCTTATTCTTTATTTAACCAGGATATTACAATTATCAATGGTGATGTTTTGTAGTTTTCTTCAAAACAATGGAAATATTTTATGGGTGTGCTAAAGAAAAGAGAAAATGAGGATTACCATATCTCTTATCTAATTAACCATGAACATTTAAATTTTTAATGTGTGTTAAAGAGATTATTGAGAATGGAACTCTCATGATGCCAAATACTCTTTAGCTTAGTGAAGAATGTAGTTTTTTGTTCATTTTTATACATCATTTGATATTCTCGAGGAAATGAGTATTTGTATCCTAAAGATTCAGGGCCATATTTATTTTTTATGAGGAATGGTGTCAAGATAAGTCTATAAATATATTTCATCAGACAAATGAATGTGTTGGTTAATCTATCTTCTCTTATTAGTTATTTATTTAACACTAATATTAGATCATACATATGTATAATGGATTATTTTTTGAAGGAGAGGAAAGAATAACATCATATGATGGTATTTTTTTACTCAAAATAATTTTAATAAAATGAGAGTGAACTAGATTCCATGGAAAATGAATGTTATGACAAACCCTAAAATGATATTTAAATTTTTTCATCCAATCAATTTTTCTACAAAACCAAGGGAACTTGTTGATCCATGGTTGGATCCTGATGAAGTAGCTCTTTATTCTCTAAATGAGAGGGATATTTTTGATAAATAAGTGCATGGTAAAAGAGATATAAAAGAAGAAAAATATAATGATATGGTGGGTCTTAGTGAGGAATCAGGGTTGGATCATGAAGATCATTGTCAAGTAACTCCTAGATTGAATTATATATCACCTTACTCTTCTTCACAATTACCATTACAGGATCAAGAGATTCAATCTTTTGACCATGTTGACTAAAAAAAATTTGTCGGTGTCTATAGGCATGAGAGGGATAATTCTAATGATTTTGAATAAGATAATTGTTCATAAGTTTCTCCTCTCAACAGTAGTACTACTAGGTGTCCACGATCATAAGCACCTTATATGTGGGATAAGTCCCATGGATCTCTTTATTTAGTCCTTTAGTATCACGATATAGATAATAATTGTTATGGGGTAGTCTACCTGGAAATGGTGGACATGCCATCACTTATATTTAGAGAACTCTATAAGGATCTCTTTTTAGATACATAAATAATCAACAGAGACTTGATGTAACTTCTATTATTCCTTCAGTTGAGCAAACTCTCCAAATCATTTTTAGTCCTACCACTACCAAGGATGGTGGGTTGGGTGTAATAGTTTTTGCATTTGGTGATGTTATTGATGTTGGTGACACTATTATTAATGGGGAATAAGATGTTGCAAATTATAGAATTAAAAATATTGTAAATATAAATGAATCAGTGGAAGTGGTAATTTAGTTATATGGTTGGCATTAATCTTATGTTCTATCTTCCTCTATTACTTCATCGTCTTATGTAACTTCAGATGATTTGAATGTATTTAAAATAAATATGATGGAGATGTTCATGAAAGGGTTTCGTATGTTTATACCATTTTTAGAAAAATGTGGGATAATTAGATATATCGATATGTTTTGATGATCCAATTATACCAGAGGTTTATGAATTTTTTGTTTCAACCAGATCCACATGTTCATCTAGTATTTTAATATGAAAATATAAGATAAATCTTAAGAGATGCGTTGAAGGATATATTTTATGAATTAAAATGAACAAGTTAAATTGGTTTTTATGGTTTTAAATAAATGTATCCGAAAAATTATAATTGTTTATGAAAGATGCATGATATCCTAGGAAATATAGAGAAACCATAAAAAGTCCAATGATATATATTTTACTGTAATCTTTAATAAATTGGATTTAAAAGGGATCTTCAGGACCATCGATTTAGAGCATAAGAAGGATCCTTATAGTAAATAATTTGAATCACATTTTGAAATCCTCATAGACCTAAATCTAGTTTTGGATGATTTTATATAACTTCTTAAAGACTTTATTCAGGATTTAGAGCATGGTTCTAGGGAAGTTGTGAGTTCACAAGGATGATGAAACCATATTTGTATATTACCAACAATATTGTGATATCTCCACCATCCATTACTATATCATTATCCCCTATCACTACAACCACTTCTATAAATCCTTTATTCTTTTATTCAATACTGGAAATTTAGAAACTATGACCAGTTTCCAGGTTTGTGGTCTTTGGTGAACCCGACTTAGCCTCTTAAACTCATTCTATCACCTCAGTAACAAAATATACATCAAATGAAAAGTATCTTATACATCATTAATATTTAAGGAAAATTCCAAATTAATATTCTGATTAAAATTGTGATAGTAAGAACTTCAATAGATTTTTGAATATATTTTCCAATCTTAGGGAAATGTTCTTATTTATTATCACTTATCATTAATGTTTTTTACTAATTTTTTCTCTATTCTACTATTATGATAATCCCAAAATTGGTATATATTTTGTGTGGAGTAAAATGGATTATGGAATTAATGTAATTGATGACCCTTAAATAAATTATGAACAATATATTTTAATTCATTGCACCTGTTTCTTTTTATATATGTATTAAATTTGTTTCATATTAAATGTCCACATTTTTTTCAAAAAATAGGGGATATTGTTGTCTTCTAATGGAACATTATTAATTTAATGACCCCAAATAATTAAATTATGTTATTAATTAATTTCATTTTTTCTATTAAACAAATGTTTTCTGGAAAACCCTTGAAAAAATAGATTAGTCTAGAACTTATTACAATTGAAATTGGAACTTACTATAAAGGTCAGATAAGAATGAGGAACCTACCACATATTTTACTCCATCTTAACACATAAAAAATAACCACCATGAGTAAGAAAACAAAATAATTCCAATATTTGAACTAACTGCATGTTGAAAAATAATCTACCATTTATTGAGAATCATCTGACAGCATGTTCAATGAACATACAATACGATAGGTATGATAAATTTTAATAAGTAATGTATTAACCATGTGTATCTATGTTGATATTAACCTCAAGAAAAACTACATAACATATTAATATATTTACTTATTGTGAGTTCAAATCACACTAATAATGTGGTATAATGAACCTATCATGCGATAGTGTTATGTGACTAAATGAAGAAAGAAACATAACGCGTGTGAAAATAAATTGACCATATGAAGAAATGATCCAACCATATGAATTTTTCATGCCAACTAACCATACCAACAAACCTTGAGGTCTACTGACCATGATTTAAGTGAATAAATATAACCATTTCTAACCTTTATAAGATGATTTTACAAATATCTTAAGCCTTGTTTTTTAGGCAATAATTTGTGACCCATTCAATTAAGGTTGTAATGAATAATCTCAATCTGCTAATTTTTTATGGAGTTTTTTATGACGGATAAATGATCATGTGTATAGATAGAGTGTGATTCATATTATTTTAAAAATAATAATAGATTAACATTTTCAAGCCCTAATGAAAATACATATGATCTATTTAAAATAATTTAAAATACAATGTTTTTCTAAAACATCAATAAAACGTATTGAGGTTCCTTTCAATGAAAAATTCGAGGAATCTTTAAAATTTTAATCTATAAAAATTTAGATGCACTGTATGTTAAATTAACCCATATATTTTTCGTTAATTTTGGGCCTATATTTAAATATTTGTTTTATTATTCAATGTAAATTTGTAAAAAAGTATCTTGTACTAAACTGGAGGTTTCCTAAAACAGAAACACTCCCTCAATTAATTTTAGTTACAATCCCACGTAAAACTGTGGAATAATATTTTTTCCTAGAATTTTTTTTATTTTTTATGTAAACACCTAAGTAATACTATCATTGGGGCTCCCTTTACTAGACAAAGAATCAGTTAAAATATTCCATTAAGTCTATGTGGGCTCAACATCAATGCCTGGATCCATGATCATCCTGCATTTTCTAATGAAATGTTCAAGATACCATGATGAGGTTTCCAAGCCATAAATATTCTGCACTAATAATATAGAGTTTTATTAATCCTCCAAAGAATCCATGACGATTGATAGTCTGACACCAAGTCCCTCTCCACAGGGATAAATTAAACAAGAGATAATTAAACTTAGGATAACTCTAAAACCTAATATTAAAAAGGTATAATAAAAAACTATATTAATGCTCGTATCTATATAGACAAACTACGGTCAAGGATTATGAAAATTAAATCTTATGATATAATTTAAAGCATGTAATGAAAATCTCAATTTCATAGGAGAAATTTATCATATAAATAAATCAAACTCAATATCCATAAATCATAAATAGTCTTTAATTATGAATATTCTAAATGAATTTAACAAATAAATAGACACTTGATTTTACTTTTAAAAATATAATCACTTTATTTATTTACGAAATCATGAGAATCTAATATTAAATTTCCATATTTTATTTAGGCATACAAAAATATTATTTTACATGGCCATATACATATCATTTGTATATATTTTATAAAATATAAGTAAATTTATGAAAAAAATAACTTTTTTGGGCATGTTGTATTTTATGTTTGATAATAACTATCATAAAACATGACTAATACTAAGAGGTGGTCACCATATATGTTAATAATATTCTATGATAAAATTTCAATCATAATATACTATTATTATCATCAAATGTTATAGAAAATATCAAATTGATCATATTTTATTAAATGATTGAATTCATATTGTATTTAGGATGTGATACCATGTTTTCACACAAACCCTAATTAGAATTATTTTTTATAGTATCATATATCATATGATATAGAACAATTCAAATCCCTAGGTTTCCTATATATATTACCATATGATATATTCTAGTTATAGTCGATAGACAAGAGAAATAAAATATTTCATCATATCCTTTTATGTGATATAATAGAAAATTAATTCTGATATCCTTTTATTTAAAAAACTAATGCAATTTACATGATGAAACATTGATGAAAAATAATATGATCTAAATTATGGGTATTAGGGGATCATATAATGATCTTAGATTATGGAAAAACCCATATATTTCCAAATTTAACATCAATAAATAAACTTTCATCGAATATTTAAGAATAAAAACTACTATTTATTTATTTATAGCCTCTATCTCGATAGAGAATTCATGAAGAAGATCAAAGGATCAGAAAACTAGGGATTTCTAAATTTTTCTTTAATAATTTAACCTTGTATCCCATATTAGATATAGAGGATTCTTGTTCAACAATGGTGTGTTTGTACCTTCACTAAATGATGAATAATGTACAAGGAAGAAGATAGCATAAATATTTTTCACATGTAATATGGAAGACTCAAAAGTGTGTACCATTCCATTATAAATGAATACTAAATGCACTTAATTTATGTAATATAGTTATCCATTTTTAATTTAATGAATTCAAACTCATAGAACCCATAAATTACATCTTATTTCAGTTTTATTCATTATTAACCTAAATTAAGGTGTACAAGACATAAATGATCCATAAAATTGATTATAAACAATAGAAACCATGCATGAGGAAACATCCAAATGCATGAACTCTCTTACAAAGAATATCATATGGAAAATTGAATTTTATTAAGTAATCTATATAAATCATCCCATGTTTCTATATGGAATAATGATATCGTAAAAAACGGTTTCCATCTAATGGATATCACTTTAGAAAATTTGGTTATATTGTTAAACATGATATAATTATATAATTAATGGAAAAATTAGGTTCCACTGAGAGGGGGTTAATATATGGTACCCACTTAATAAAAATGATCTTTTAATTCATCTTATGGAACATTATTTATGTTCTCAATCTACTAAAAATAAACTCTCAATAATTCCTTAGGTGTTATTATAAAAATATAGATATCATTATATGGTATTCAAATGGTTTTTCCAGATGTCCTACTCCTTTCCATGTTTTTTACCCCCCCAACATGGATTATTCATTACATCCAATGTGAATACAACAACATAGAATCCATTGTTCCTTGTATACAATAATAAAAATACATTACCCCATATCTTTCTCTAATGTCCACTATAGCCTTCTTCACTTCTTCCTTGACATATAATCAAAAGGTACACATTGTTTGGAAATTATTCCAATAATAATAATGTGGTATGTCCATTACTTGTATACATCCCAATGAACTTCAACGATGCATGTATTGAACCTCTTTTTAGATTTTGTGGAATCTGGATTCATCCAAATATTTAAATACTTTGGAACTTTTGGCATTAGATTACCATCTTTTTCTAATACTTTAGAGTATTGGGTTCTCAAAAATTACTTGAAATATTCTTCAATTATTCTAAAACACGCGAATGAATATATATATATATATATATAAATATATCCCCAAAGAAATAATGTTCATGGGACCTCAATTATGAGATTATTTAAAACCCGTCATTATTTTATCATTTTAAATCCTTCATCTAATTGTGTTATGAAAAAAAATTATTATTCTCATTTATAATATGAATAACTAAAGATGGTGGGTATCTTATTTATTATTCTAAAATACCTGCTAATATTCTATGGGTATTTCATGATTTACAACAATGTATTTTAATTACCTAAGGGTTTCCAGTTTTTGATACATCCTTCATGTGGAATTCCATCAAGTAGAGAGTGTGGATTTCATATTTAAATAACCATAGGATTAAACCTCCATTCATTATTTCTCATGTGGGAAAAAAACTCGATGGATCAATTCTTATTAATGTAACACATTTAAAATGAATACACATCTCAAGCTTTCTCTACATGATAATAAAACATTGTATCCCATCACCTCTTCACATAGTATTAAAATAATTCATTTAATCCTCATTAGAATACATACATCGTTGTATCGCCACACAACATCCTCATCATGAACCCATTATTATTAGGAGTAACCTATACTAGTCTTCAATGGAATATAAAAGGCTTAGGAGAATCCTAGGCATCAAAACATTCTATTTTCACTTGATCTTCATGCATTCAAGTGTAAATGCAAGCATGGACATTTTTCTTTGATGTAACTCTTGAATTTTTCATGATTTTAATTTTTTATGTTGTCTTAGAATCATATTGGAATTCCAAGGATTTTGATATTTGTCACATTCTTAAAAAATTGGGTGAATATTGTTTGAAATAAGTTCTTCATACTTGTATGGATCTCAAGAGAACATCAAAACATTATTTAATGTGGAAAAATTTTATTTTGATTTGTGGGAGACATACTTCATCAATATCACACACTAAACATATTGCTAATGGTTTATATTGTGGAACACAATTCCTCATCATCATTGGATGAATCTTCTAATTAGATCAAATAGAAGCTATTATTTTGGTAACTATTTTTATTCATGAAAAATTGATATTATCCATATCTCACATATACTAATTTATTAATTGATATATTCTTAATAAATAAATATGTTTCATTATATTAGTAACTTTTAGTGGTTTGGGGTCTACTCCCAGAACCACACAACCATCCATGGTATTCACAGGCTGCACCTCCCTACATTGGCCCACCTTCCCACCATGAACAAGAGATCACACATGCATTCTCCTACATTCCCTATGTAGACATTAATTCTTTAAATTAATCTTATATTCTCTATATGTCAATAGAGAATCCTCCTCCTACTACCATGGCTAGATATAGGTTTTCCAAATCCACATTAACAATGGTTTTATGGTCCCTTTGGTTGGCCATGTAATTTTTTAATTTTTATAAACTTCAATAAAAGATATTTCCAATTTCTCATATAACAAAAATCTATATTCTAAACTCATATAATTAATAAATTCTTCTTCAAAAATATATAAATATATTTTTTTCATTTCCTTTGCATAAATTATTCACGCATTTATCATGGTCTTCCACATTATTCACGACAATAAAGATTTTCAAGGACTTCACTTCGTTTTCATTATAATAAACAATATTTTCTATTTTCTTATCACATTCATATGTATTCTGAATTAAAATAGGATAAAAACATGATAATTATGAAAGATAATTGTACAAGAAATACATCTAATTCCATAAGAAGAATCCATTACAATACTCCAATAATCACCACTTCACCAAAGACATATTGATACATCATTGACAACAAATATAATACATAAACGAAATAATACCCCATTTATATTTTTTCATTATCTAAACCCATTATAATAAACAAAATCGTTTCACTATATTTATCATTTCACTTTTTAACAATAAAATGAAAAGGATAAATATAGGATTCTCATCTAATTTTATGGAATAATATGACATGATACATTTAAAGAAGACTTAGTTGGTCAACTCTATGTTTACATGGGATAATCATCTGTAGAAAAATAAATATTAATATAACTTCTTGTTTTTCTATGATATCAATTAAAATTCAAAAGTGTGATCTCAGGCTAAAAAATATCATTAATCAAGATATGTTTTTTGTGACAAGAAATGCATGATCCTTCACACATATTAACAAACACATTAAAAAAATTTGGTGTAATAAAATAATATTACCTCATTTGTATCATATTTTTATCAATCCATAACTGCCCCTTAATGAACATATTTATTTATGTGGGATGAGAGTGTGATTGGAACACATCAATTCAAATGTATGCTCTCCCTAAAGGGATACACTCATTCATTTTACTATAAATTAATGTACTCTAAGATGAACAAAAAATATCCTCAAATTACTTTAATGTTATCTCATTACTAATTAATTAATAGGTAAACGAAGGAACACATTGTTTTATTAAAGAAAACATTCAGGAAGAGATATTATTCTCATCCTAGGACCCTTTTTTCTAATTATCTCTTCCTTTTATTTTCCACTAATTGGAATCATTTCATATTTATTTAGCTTATTTGGATTTTTGAATAGAAATATTAATTTTCACTACCCCTCAAGGTATTCTAATATTTATTTTCTTTTAATAATATAATTTTGGTTAATAGATTTTATTATCCCTTCATCTTTTCCTCCATTCTTCTAGAAATGAATTCATTTAATGAACTGAAATATTATGATAACAATCCAATTTGTTTGCCCAAAATTCAGGAAATACCGAAAATATCCTATTAATATTCTACACTTTGTTCCTGGAATAGTCTATTCATATTTCATAGGTTTTGGACATTATTATTTTTTAGTGGGACCACTATTATTTTAGAGACTTATTGAGGAACAACACTTCATAACTGTTTTCTTTTCCACCCTTGATGTGCTGGGTAGATGAGTATTATTCAAAATAAATACTTACCTGGAATTTAAATTGAAAACTAGATGATCATGTAAAAAATTATTATTTCAAAATAATTTTTCAAGGTCATGGGATATATTCTTTTTGGATGTCGGTTTAATTTCATGAGAGGATGATCTTATGCTCTTATTTTCACAAAAATGGGACTTACAAGATTCATAACTCTCATTGTTGCCTTGTGTGGAAATATCTCTTTTTATAGTAACAAGGTATATTCTATCAAATGACGAGTCATGATTATTTGATTTCACCTTCAACTCAAAACATATCGTGTGGAGTGTGTTTTTTATTCCTATATAGATATCATCTTATCTTCCCAGTCCACTTCATCTATATTAATTTTTATTCAATAATTTTATTGATTCATGGAAACAATTATCAATAACTTTTTAATATTTCTCATTATCCACTAATTGAGTAGATTTTCCATTCATAGATATATTATGAATTTTTTCAAGTATAAGGAAATCACTTATGAAAAATATCCACAAAAACATTCTCACAATCATACCATTTCAATTTTTTATTTGTATGAATAATTGACTTCTCTCTAGTTTCAAATATGTCAATGTGAGTAATTCACTTTTTTAACTTCTTAATTAGTAAATCCTTAAAAAATTAATATTCTTTTTAAAGAAATTATTTATCAAGAATAATTACCTTTCTAGTAGGAAAAAAACATAACCACTTCTTTTGGAACATTTTTTAGAGGAAAATTTTATTTATAATAAATATCTTTATCCTCAGACATTGAACAAAAATTATTAGAAGAATCATAATAGGAATAATAAAACCCGGAACCATCCTTATTTCATTCATTTAGTGGTGTTTCTCCATTTAATTTTGGATTCTATTTCAATTTATTTATTATATTGTTTTTTCTATTTTTATGTTCCTTTGATTAAATCTACATCTGATGTAACTAAAACACTACTTTAAATATGAAATTAAAAAATCATTTAAGGAAAATTAGGGGAAACACTTTTTGGATCTTTTGAGGTAACCAACCTCTGTTACCAATTACATAATACAAGGATCGGTCAGGTTCTACAAAAATTGGGATGAATTGGTGTTGCCCACATTTTACTAATAATATTTTAATTCAAACTATTAATCATTAATCATGTTCTCAATCCACTCAATATAAAAAATCAATCATATGTAAAGTGGATTCTTAATTATATAGAGATAAGTAAAAATTATTTACATGATTTAAATAAAGTACCAATATCACACCATGTTGGTTATACACAATAATAAGGATTACTCACTTTCTAAAAAGGTTAATAAAAAAATAGAAACCATTATTTCCACTATTCAATAATAGATAATATGTTGTTTCCTCTCATTCTCCAGTGTCCACTGGAAACATATTTACTTCTTCAATGATACAGATTCAGATTGATCTTATTCATTAAATAATATTCCTCTAAATGATTGTTTGATTCCACTTACTTGTGTACTTCCTCGTGAAGATCGGAAATGTTGGTTTAAATACTCCTTCTAGATTTGGGCCATCAAGATTATCCTCAATCTTAAAATACCCAGGAACTCTTATCTTCATCTAACCTACTTTTTTAGATACACTGGTGTATCGGGTTTTCAGAAATATATTTCAATATTCTTCAAAAAATATATATAACAAACATACACACATATATCCATGAAATAATATTGTACATGGGATCTCAATTTTTAGATGATTTAAAACACCTCATTATTTTCTCATCCAAAATCCTTCATTTAAATGTGTAATTAATAAACACGTTTAGTAACCTCATTTCAAATTCAAATATCAATGGTTTTTGGTATCATATTTATCATATTAAAACACCCTATAATATTATCTGGATATGTCAATATATTTGGTAGATTATTTGAAATACCCAAGGAATGGAATTTTTTTCTTTCTATTTAATTTGGAATCCCATAATTCATACATTTTGTCATAAATATTTAAATTCCCAAAAGATTTTTTATTCCTTAATTATTTATCAAGAGGATTATTGTCTTCATGGATCAAAACATGTTATAGTAACTCATTTAATATACCCACCAAACTCTCTATTTCTTCACATCACAATAAAACACTATAACTCATTACCTATTAATGAAGTATTAAAAACCTAAAATTGGTCCTAATTTTAATACATGTGGTTTCACATCATTTCAATTCGTCTTCTTTATGAAACCATTGTTGTTGGTAGTGACCTATAGGTGGATTTAAGGGCATATTAGAGACATGAGATAAACATGGAAATCCCTACATTCATTTTTTACTTGATCTTAATACATACAAGTTTAAATCCATTCATAAACATTTATGTTAGATGTTCCTTATGAATTTATTAGAATTATACTTAATCTGAATAATCATATTCACTATGAGAAGAAATATATTAGGATATTATATTCATGCATGATTTATGGATAAATATTAAATAAAATTAATGATTCAGAAATTATTATATTGTAGGAGATCATCAGGGTCCTCTTTAATATGGATGCATCTTTGATTTGATCAGTATGATATGAACTATAATTGTATCATAGACTAAACCAATGATTGCGAGTTTCATTAAATGAGTACAATTCCAAAGATTTATTGGATGGCTATTTTATATGGGAGTGGGTAACAACTATAATTTTCATAACTATTTTAATGCATGAATAGTATAGTGTGACACCTATCCCACATTAGAAAATTCATAGATTGATTGATTCTTAAAATATAAATGTATTCCACGGACTCAATAATTGTGAGTACCCTATGTTCCTCTTCCATAACCACACATGTACCAATGAGATTCATGGCCCATGAAACCCTACACTATCCTACCCACCAACCATGCAAACATTCTCACTCATTTATCCGTCTATGGGGCCTATATTGTCCATCGTGCTTGTAGTGCTTCATGCGTGCTCATTGTGGTCACTATGAATCCTCATACCACTACTACTGTCTGATGGAGGTTTACCCTTCCCATATAATGATGGTGGTGGTTTCTATTTCGCTGTACATATAGTTGAACACATTTTTTGGTATATTTACAATGAATAGTTCGAAAATTATCATATAATTCCAAGCCATAATCTCAAATTTTCTTCTTCAAAAACTATATATGAAGACGTATAAATATTTTTTTTCATTTCGTTCACTTAGTTTTTTCATTAATTTATTATGGATTTTTACATTAATCAATAAAATAAAAACTTTCATGGACTTCACTTTTTTTAAATTGTTGTAAAAGTTTTATATTATATTAATGTCACTTGTACATGCATTTATAATTAAGAGAGGTTTTAAAATAACCACTACTAATAAGTATAATTTTCTAATAATTTCATCCAATGACATTAAAATGAATACATTACACTTTTACATGCATAACCAATTCAACAAACTCATATTAATTCATCAATCATAAAAATAAAACACATGGACTCAACAATAACTGATTTTGAGTGCAAATAAATCATTATTTTATAGGTATATTCACGTTAAACATAGAACACATATAAAAAACATATTTGGTTCAGTTTAAAGCCCTAGGTAGATTTGGTTTGGGCTTAATGGTCCCATGCGAGGGATGTTTTATGATAAATTTAACAAAAAAATTTATTTTCCTTATAATTCTGTTAAAAATAACTTTTCCAAAGTGTGTCCATCCCCATAGTGAAAAATACTGCAGAGGGAAATCCATGTCCATTTTTTATAGCCATGGTCTTTCAAGAAGTAAATCCATTTTGTAAAATAGAATTTCATTTTTGACTATGTCAGGGTAGACCATATTATAAAGGACACAGAGGAACAAATATCTTAACCATGACATAGAGCATCATCATATGATGATCTATTTTTACATAATTTCTTCACATCACCCAAAAAATTAATCATTTAACAACTATGCATTTGTATGTTTGTATCATGAACCAAATACCTGTTTTATAAGGGACATTTCATCGTCTTCAATTCTCATGAAAATAAATTAGATTTTTTCCATTGGATATGTCATCGCACCTAGAAACTTGTTTTTCAGTTTCATCATCCAATAGAAATTCAATATATATATTAATGGATTTAATATAATACCACATAATGTATTTATAGTGATGTAAATCCTCCAAATAATAGTGGAATAACAACTCCAAACAACAATTAATTCCATAATTTATTTATAAATTTGGAATGAATAAATTTGAATAATAATAATGGTGTTCCTTTTATGACGTTAATCTGACCTATTGAAGCATTAAATAAGAGTTTTATCAACATTTTTAACAAGAAGTCAAAATAAAACATCCTATAGAGGTATCTATAGTCTATGGAAACCACTAAATGCTCAAGTAGGATCTGACTTAGCACCATGGTCTACTAGAATAATGAATTCAAAGGTGGGAGATATGTGGGAGCTATGGTTCGATCATAGTATTGAGAAGTTGTACATATCATTTCAAAAAAATGAATATCCACCCCCAAATTTGGGAATTCATTGACAATTTAATCTTACTATTAATCAAAACTTGTTATTTACCTTGTTTTTTAGTATTTTTATTAAAATTTTAGCAATTTCCACACGTTGCAAATTTCATAAAATTAAAGGAATTTGATTTATGATGTTAAACAATTAATGAACTCTAAATGTCATTTTCTTACACTATATTATCTTATAATTATTTATAATTTCTATTTAATTCATTTTAATAAAAATATATATATTTCATACACTTGTACGTCATCATTCCCTTTAGTCTTGTATGAAAAAAGAATATATTTTAAAAAAAAAATTACAATTATTTCAAAATTGATAAAGCATTATAACGTTTTCATGCAAGTTTTAATAGCATTTCAGTTTATGAATATTAAAAAATATTATAAAAAGAATAATATTTTTATTGTTATTTTAATGATTCACTTGTACCATGGTAGGTGTGGAAATTGTAACAAATTTTTGAAAAATTAGGGAAACCCCACGATAGTGATATAAAAGTCAAGACTCCAATGATTGAATGGATAAACCTATAGTCAAAAAATAAATTACAAGTATATCATGTATGTATGTTTGAATGTATGTATGTATGTATTGAAACTAAACATCACATCATACATATGGATTTCATACTATTACTAGAATATCCCAGTTATCTATAGGTATACCAAACCTAGAGCCTCAAACATGCCCTATGAGGATAACTAGATAAAATCACCCATATTTACACTACCATGTACTATGAAAGATATAAAATCAATGAGTGTAAAATAAACATGAGTTCTAATGATAGTTTAAAAATGAAAAATTTTCATGTATATATATAAATTTAATTTATATATAATGTTTCATAAATTATAAAAATAATGAAATATTATAAATAATGATAAAAATAGTAAAATAAGAATGCATGTCCATTATCACTTAATAGTGAGTGGAATGATTCCATAGGTTTCCATTTGGAAATATATATTCATCGTCTATATATATATAGTATTTACTCTATTTGAACATATGTTCACACCTATTTTGTTCCCATTACAATGAACTAATATACTAAATGAACACCAAAAAATATCAACCAAAATAAAAATATATAGTCAAAAAATAATAAAAATGGAATTAAAAATCATAATTCATTAAATAAAAGAAAAAGTGAAAAATAATAGTAATATAAAAGTACCCCATAAAATATAGTCATCAAATATCACGTGGAATCCATAGAAATGAATATTCTGAAAATATAATTATAAAAAATAATAATACACAACTATAATGGTGTATAATTAGGTGTTCAATGTTGACTTAGTGGTAGATTTTTCTTCTTGGTAATGATACCAGATCTATACTCATACACAAAATTCTAAATGACATACAATGTGGAATCCCAAATAAAAAACCCCTAATAATTTTTAGGAATAAATCAATTTTATTTGGGTTGAATGAAAAAGATTATGAATTTGGGAAGTATGAATAATTTTAATAAATATTAATCATATATTTCATATAGTAAAGATTGTTTGATTTCAATAAATTTTATCTTCAAAAGATGTCATTGCAATGAACCAAAAATGAAATATAACCATGATTTGATAGATTTAAATACGAAAAAGAGAAATAGAATGTAAAAAATTGGATCAATAATTTATTGAAAAAAATGAATGCATGTGGTATTTTAAATTATTTTCATTAAATGTAATAAAATAAATGAAAGTTCTATTGATTTACAAAATTCTGAAATTGTTATAAAGTGTCACATAATACAAATAAATAGATATTAATCCTGTATGATAGATTTGAACTGGAATAATTAGATCAAAATGGGGAAAGATGGAAGAATAAATTTTCAGGTGGATTAGCGTACTCGATGATAGAATAACATAATAAAGCAGGATTGAATATATAGAAATGATATTGCATACATACAAGTTCAATTAATTTTTATAGATATTACCTCTACTAGATGTATCCATGTAGCTAAAAAATAAATTTATCCCAACTATGAAACATTCTAATGAAAAAAATTGATGCAGAATGTGAAAAAGAGGAACAACAATTTACCTGGAAAAAATCATACAATAAAAGTAAGAAAAAAAATAAAAATAGGTCCAATCATAAGTTGAATTGTATTGTTTAAATATAAAATAGTAAAAATTGAAATAATCATCCCATATAACATAAATAATTTTTTAATCAATATTAAAGAAGAAATTACCAATGACTTTTATATCTTTCAATTTCATATTTCACATGTCATCATAAACAATTAAAATTCATATAAGAATTTTTACAAATATCTCATAATGAAAAATTTAAATCTAGAATATATAAATTTCTATATATCAACAAATATTAATGAAATATCATATTATAGTTACATGTTCGTATATATAATTTGAAAGAGTATAAATATTACAATTTATGGAATCTACTTTAAACATTTCAATGAATATGTTATCAGTGATTCCAGAATCATAAATTTAATGGGAAAACATTAAAATGGGTTTATATATGAATAAAATGAATATTTTATTTTTAGGTTATTATACTATTATTATAATAATAATCCTAATTTGGAGCATATTGGTAAGCCTAGTAAATTTTATGTTGTGTGTGTTAAAGTATATATATAAGCATAAGAATTAGAAAAATCATACAAACTAGTAGGTTGAAAGTGTTTTATTATTCCAGTTTGTTAATAATAATTATAGAAATTTTATAAGAATAAATACAACCCACAATAGAACCCTATCCTATATCATGCTATATGATCATAAAAAAATACATTCATAAGAAAAATCATATACAAAAAAAATAACAAAAGAAATTATCAACAACATGACATTATAATTTTGATCACTTAATTCATCAATGATTTATAAACAAAGTTATATTTGTCTAACTATTTTTTATGTCAACCTATAGATATTCTTTGGAAAATATGTCTTTATTAGGATGAAGTGAAAAAATATGAATTAAAAAACTTGTATGAATTGAAATATATAATTTCAATAATGTGATAAATTGTTTTCTAATATTTTATTATGAAAGGATAAAAATGTATAGAAAGTCATTGATTTTTTACAAACCCATTATCCATAAATTTACACATTTTTTATATAAAAAATAACTATTATTTAGATAATTATATAGTATACTTGTTAAATAAATCACCATATCCCTCACTATGAAATGAGATTATAGAAACCATTAAATATAAATGGAACCATTAATTTAATGACCTAAAATACATGTTTTTATGTGTACATAAAAATCAAAAACCAAAAATACCTTTCATCGAGTCACATATGAAATCATGTCAGGAAATGATAAATAATATGAAAAATAAATATATTCTTGGTAATTAAAAACATATCATTACCCTATAATAACACATCAACTATCTTTTAATATCCTACACAAAACAATCATTCCTAATTGATTCTCCTACCATGGTAAAGAGAATAAAAACTTGGGTTTCAAAATGTAAAACATATAACACTCTAAATAGGTGTATGAACTTTTTATAGAAATTCTACTGCATGATCGAGTTCTAAAATGTAATGAATAATACTGGAATATACTTATGTTTTTAGGAATATATAAAACCAATGGGTATATTGGCTGGTTTGAAATTTGGAACCGTGTTTCTACAAACATTAAAATCTGACTCATGACATATCTGAACTATCATGAGGTAAAATATTTTTATGTTACATTCATGTTACATCATCAAAATTTATTTGACGTAATCTTCTAATTTAATATTATAGAAAAAAATGTTCCATAATATTGAATATATGAGGTATAAAAAAGAATCACCAAAAAAATAATTGATTGCCGGAATGATTGTAATAAATTTAAATGCATAGATTAAGATTGTAGATATCCCCCATAAAGATGTCAAAATTGATATATTATACATTATATATTTAACTATTATAAAGATGTGTGAAGACTCTATAATTTCACATTGGTTATGAATTAAATTACATCACCTAGAATATATTAAAAAATAATAATCTCCCATCATCAATTCATGAATTATGATATTTCAAATAAAAAGGAGTGTAATTATCTGAATACTACATGTCATCATCCTAAAAAACAATAAATTATATGATGGTAGTAACATAAAATGTTCCCATCACAAATTCATAACCTCTATAATTCACATAACGAAAATAAAAGAGGTGCATCAACTAGAATACTTGTATTAATCGGTAGAAGAATGTTGTTCCTTCACCAAAGATTAAAAAACGTTTAGAAACACCAGATTCAACATCATGGTTGAGAAAATCATATAAATAAGATTCCCAATATCATTTAAATCATCCACTCCCAAAGGAAATAGTCATGTAGTGATAATGCATGTCCTATATTGAGCCAGCCATGTCCAAGAATAGGGGAAAATATTTTTCAAATTAATAAAAGTATCCTTGCTATCAAAGTCTCATATCAGTTAGGTTCAACTATAGAGTTCCCTCAAACTAGAAGAGAACTATTACACATCATCACAATATTTATAACTCTCATGTGTATCAAGCACATTACTCTTTTCATGGAAATTGTAAAGAAACCCCCTCTAAAATAAAAGAAATTATAGAGAAAAACAAGAATCATCATCACTATCATAAAAACCATCAATAATTAATTAACCAACTTCTATAATCATCCAAAAAAACATGACTCTACATTACGAATACATTATGAAAATATCAATAAGTTCATTAAAAAATATCATGATGACGAAAATTGATAACTCATGAACTGACACAACCACCGTTGAAAAAATATACAAAAGTCAATGTTATTTATATTAAACCATGGAACAGAAGAAAAGAAACATTTCCATTGAATTTACATAGAGTTAAAATAAGTATTTAATTTAAATTATACCTATATCTTAGTGGACATACTTTTTCTAATTTGATGTTAAATCACTATACTGAGCACACTATCCTTGAATTTTTGAAGTATTGTCTCACCGTTTTCATTGGTACAGGAGTTGAATCCTTACCCCCAATTCATCCTCAACCTAATATTCATCCCTTGTCATAGGATCAGTATTATTATTATCATTAAGATTTGATTTAGTAGTTTATTTCAACTCAACAATGACATAGAATTGAATAATTCTATTTCTTTTTATTCCATAATATCACCCATAAAAATAAATATTCCATTATTAGTCTTCTTAATATATTCAATATAATATTAACCATAGAATTAAATAATATTCTTAGACACCATAAGACATGGTTGAAAATATATATTTACAATTATAGATAAGTTTAATGATCTAATGAAAATTTTTCTCGCAAGTTTTTTATAATATGTACATTATTTAGTCTTCCTAGGATGTGGGGTAATGAATCCAACCTAGTAAACCACTGGGTTTTACCTTTACTAATGCTTTTCTTCATGTATGCATCCTTAATATGCAATGATTTATCATATGCATCATTAATAGACTCTCCATAATTAAAAGTGTACAATCGTAATTCTCTACTTCTATGGGTTGAAAACTCTAAGTTTGTTAAGGCTGACTTTCTCAAGTCTGTTAGTAACCTTCTTATACTCATTGAAAGGTTGTACATCATATAATACATTAATAAATCCAAAAAAAATATTTCTGAAATAGTTTAGACTTATAAGGGCCAAGAATTTAGAAAGGCCTTCGACATTATTCTTCAAAATAAGGATTTCCATGGCCTTGACTTAGTTATTCATTGTTTTAAACAATGTGTTTTCAATTAATATTACTTGAAAAATCCTCTAGAATTAAGAGTGGTTCAATAGTAATCAGAATAAACGATGATAATTTTCCATGCATAAAATATAATGCCATAAAATGAATCCACAATAATTATACAACAATCGCCACTTCACCAAGAACCCATTGATTCATAATTTACAAAAAATGAAACACTTTGACACAATAATCACCCTTTTATTTTTATTCATGGTGTTTTCTCATTCCAAGGGGATGATGCCTAATTTTGGAGGCTCAAAATACTATAATAAATAAAATATCTAACACTTTTATTCATGGTCAAAAGGATTGAGTTACAACCCATATTACTGAGATAGGTGGTCTATTAAAGTGAGGGAAATATCATCTATTCTTAGAATCCTAACGAAGAAACATAATAATATTCTATGTTTGATCAGTGGGAACAATCATTGGGAGTGCGAGAATAGACCTGATTATTGTAAGAATTCAAATACTGATGGGTCTTGTGATTCAAAAAATTTGAGAGGAGTCGTATTTGTTAGTATCTCCAAGGGTTCTGTAGAGGTGGATTTCAATTCTTCTTACAATCATATATCTTCTCTTATTTCTAATTGAAAGGAACTTATAAATGGAATTCTTCTCTTATATATTTGAAACATTATTATCATGGAGGATAATATGGATTCTACTTTGGTGTAAAGAGACCTTATAGTTCAGGTTTCGTCCCATTGGACTTTTATTTATAAAATTAGATTATGCATGTAATTTTTAAATAATAATTTGGAAATAATATATAGTTCATAAAGGGTTAAGAGAGTAATAAGTATTCTAAAATCTCAAGGTTCCTAGGAGGATACACTCATTTATTACTTCTGTAATTGGTTTCTTTATAATGAATACATGAGATTTATAAAGAATATTCCTTTTGGTTTCACCATATTATGCCACCATGATTTAGGGGTGGTTGTTTTATAAAATTTACATTGTATTTTTTCATATAAGTTATACATAAAGACAATATGTGAAATCAATTCAAAATGTATTAATTCTCAATATAGAGTTTGTTATACAAGGATACATAAGATCCATAACAAACGACCGTAAATACATATGAAATTTCATGTGTATGAAAACAATATATCCCCATTTTACTCGTATCTTAATCAACTTAGAATTCCCCCTTAATGTATAAAATTAAGAATGAGGGGTGAGAGTGTGATTGGAACTCCCCATTTATAACTTATTTTCCCCATAAATTGACGAACTCTTTAAGCATCATTAAAATTCATGAAATCCATGATGAACAAAGAATATCCTTAACTTCCATTCATGTTATCTCATAACACAAAAAATAATAAGGAAAATTTAGGATCCTCTTGGTTTCTATGAAATGAAATCAGGGCAGATATATTCCCCCCACCCTAGACCATAAATTTCAGCCTATCTTTTTTATTCCATTTCCACTGATTAGAATATTTTATTATTTCTTTAACTCCATTAGTGTTTTTGAATTTACAGTTTTATTTTGATCACTCTGAAAGGTATACTCATTTTTCTTTTATTTTTTTCCTTTTCTTTTGGTCAGAATGTTTTTTCCTCTATTCATCTTTACTAACCCATGCTTATGAATTTCTATTATTTCCATGTATTGAAATTTTATGAAAAATGTACAATTTTTTGTTCCCATAATTCAAACAACACATAAAATAGACTATGAATCCACTTCTCTTGTTTCATAGTTTAGACTATTCATATTTTATACGTTTTATACTTTTTTATTTTTGAGTGGGACCAACATTATTTTGTATAGTTCTGGGGGAAGAACTATTTATCACACATTTCTCATCCACTCATGATTTCATCGGTTAAGGAGAATATTTAACTATCCATACTTTCCCAAAATTTTATTTTAAACCTATACTAAAATGAAGAACAACATTATTACAATGGAAAGTTTTTGAGTCATGGGATACCTTCTTTTTAGATGATGTTTCAATTTCAAGAGAGTATGATCTTACGCTCCAATTACCACAAAAATTTTTCTTCATGGAGTTATTAATCTAAATAAAAAATTGTGGGGAAATATTTATTTTTCATGTAACATGTGATGTTCTAGAAAATGGTGATTCATGATTCCAAAATTTCACCTCCATCACAAAACATTTCTTATTGATATTGTTATTTTCATCCTTAATGGACCTCATCATATTTTCCCAATTTGTTTTCATCCAATTTATTTATTAGTCATGTATTTTCAAGATCCATGGAACAATTTTTCAAAATAATTTACCTTTTTATCTTTATTATGTAATTTAGAAGCATTAATATTCATAGATACATTGTTCAATTTTTCATGTGCATGGAAATATCTTATAAAAACATATTCAATAAAAAAATATTCTAATTAATACCTTTGTAATTTTTATTTAGTATTAATAATGTAATTCTATCAATAATCTCCCAGGTCTTTGATAGTAATTTAATTTTTGATCTTATTAAATAGTTTAAAATAAAATTCACTAACATCTTTATCACAATAAGAATTATTAAAAAAAATTCTTCTATATTACAAACATTCACTTAACAACTTCTTTATGAAAATTCTTTAGATGTTATTTGATTCAAAATAAATACTACTATCAACATAGCTTAAAAATCATTATAAGAATATTAAAAATAATAATAACAACTTATAACTCTCTAAATACCTTTTATTAGTGTTATACCTCTATTAAATTTCAAATTCTTATTCAACTTCCTTAACACTCTTTTTTTTATAATACTTAGTATAAATTTCCATGTGATGTAACTCAAACACTTCCTATAATCTACAGATCATAAATTATATTGAAAAATAAATCAAAAAAACTTTTTGGATCCTTAGATGTAACCTTTCTCTGATTCTAATTATTGGATTAAAAGACCAATTAGGTTCCACAGGGAGTAGTGTGAATAAATTTGAACCTTATTTTACAAATCTTGTTTTAAGTTGACCTCTGAAACATTTATTAGGATCCCTATTCACTCAAAATAAACAAACAATCATAACGTGAGTTTAATTTTAATGTTAGAGAGAGAAGAATGAAACATTTACAATGTTTTGCTGAAAGGAATACTCCATAACATTTTGGTTATACCCCAAAATAAGGATTCTTCACTATCTCCATAAGTGAATAAAACAACATAGAATGCACTATTTCTTCTCTAGAATAACATATAACTGATCATACCATCTATTTTCCAAGAATCTACTATTTACCACTTCACATATTCAATGATTCAAATTTAGAATCATATTCTATATCATATAGTCTTACCCTATAAGAAATATTGCTTTCCCTTCCTTGTATAATTCCTCATATACAGTAGTTGTGATGGTCTATAGACTCCATTTATAATTAGTGAAATCTATATATTCCTCAATCATAGAATACTCTGGAACTTCTATCGTTGGATATTTATATTTTATAAATAATTATTATGTATCGGGGTTGTAAAAATGTATTACAATATTCTTTCACAATTGTACATAAACTACATTTGAAAATATATCCCCAAAACAATATTATACAATGTATCTCTATTATTATATGATTTAAATTCCTTCACTATTTTCTCATTTTAAATCCTTAATTTAAATGTGTTATGAATAAACAAATTTATTCTACAAAATTAAAATATGAATTCTTGAAGATGTTAGTCATCACATTTATCCTACAAAAATACCTGATAATATTTTGTGGGTGTTTCACGATTTATCATATCTCATTTGAAATTCCATAGGGTTTTATATTTTTTATTCATCATTTGTGAGAAATGTTATCCTGTAAACAATGTTAATTTCATCATTAAATAATATATTGGTTTTATCCTCCTTTTTTATTTCTCTAGAAGATAAAATTATTTGTATCTCAACACCTATTACTATAACTCATTTAAAATTTCTGCACATCTCAGTCATTCTTCACATGAAAAAAATATAACTACAACTCATCATGTGTTAATGTAGTATTAAAAACCTAACATTTAATCATCATTTGAATACATGTATCTTCACATCATTACATGTTATCATAATCATGAACCCATTATTCCCTGGAGTAAATTATACACTGCTTTGATGGAATTTAAATGGCTTGATATAAAAAATGACATAACTACCTTCAATTTTGCACTTAATATTAATTCATGAAATTATAAATACATGAATGAACATTTATGTCAGATATACCTCCTGAATTTTTCATTATTTTACTTCATCTGAAGGCTCTTCTTCATCAGGTGATGACAGGGATCCAGATCTTCTGCTCATGCATGACAGATGCATGTATATTCAATGAAATAAGTTCTTCAGACTCAACTAGATCAAAAAAGATCATAAAATCCTTCGTTAATGTGGATGTGGATTCAGATTGATCGGGTAGACATGAACAAAAAAAATCCCATGAACTAAACCAAGGAGTGAGAATTTGAGAAGAGGAATATATTATCTTGGTTTGATCTGACATCTCTCATACATTGGATCTAATGTTAGGTGATATTTTTGTAACTATTTTAACTCTTGAGGATTATAGAGTGATTCCCATACAACATCAAAGAATTTATCGATTAAGAAATACATAATAAAAAAAATTGTTCAATGTGCTCATCAATAATGAGCAGCCGAAGTTCCACTCCCATAACCACACAAGCACCCATAAGCATCACAGGTGACCCCACCATGTGTTTTATCACCTACATACCTTGCATGTTCTCTCACCCATGCATGATATTATGGGCCTTATACAACCCATAATTCTATTAATACCTCTTTTGTTATATAAATGGGAACTATGAATCTTCCTTCCACTACCTTGGTTGTTTGGAGGTTCACTTACCCACCTAAGTAGTGGAGGCAGGGTCCGTTTCGATGGTTAGGTAGCTGACCATTTTTTAGTAAACATCAATAAAATAGTTATCCAATTTATCATATAATTTAAAGACATGTTCTAAAATTATGATCCTCACAGGTTATTCATGAAAAATAAATAATTATATAATTTTCAAGGCCTTCATATAAATTTGTCACGCATTGTACAAGTAATTATAAATTCATTATGAAAATAATGATTTTAATGACCTTAATTTTATTATTTTTTGTTATAAACAATGGGTATTATCTAATGTCACTTTAACAAGTCGTTGGAATTAATATTGATTCTAAAAAAATTAGAATTAACAAGGATAATTATTTATCCATGGCATAAAATTCCCTAAAATGATTCCATAAAAATTCACTAAGCATCACCCCTTCACCAAACATATATTGATACATCATTGAAACTAAATGAAACACTTGTACTCAAGAATAAACTATTTAGAATGTACATACATCATTACATACCATGTAAATTCATATTAATATTAGATAACATATAAAAAAATGTATTTAGTTTAATTTAAATACCCCCATAGACTCTTTTCTTGTTTTACATGACCATTTTAGTGATGGTTTTTGAGAATCTTATAAAATGTTATTTTATTTAGAATTCATCTTGAGATTACTTGTACAATGGTGTGTTTTTACCCATAGAGAAAACACTTTTTGAGGGAAATATAAGGACATTATGGTTGGATAATGATTTATTTGGAATCAAATCCATCATATATAATGAATTTTCATTTTTTCAATTTCATGATGGACCTCATTTTGAAGCCCTCCATGGAACAAATCTCTTGACCTCAACGAAAAAAAGATTATATGAAACAACAAATTTCCATAATTTTCTCACATTTCCAAAAAATATCATTTTTAAAAAAAAATTAATAGTATGTTGGTATCATGAACCAAAAAATTTATTTCAAAATAAACATATCATAGTCTTGAATTAAAAAGATCAGTAATTAGTATTTCTATTTTGGCTATGTTGTGGCACCCGAAAAATTTATAATTCGAGTTATTTATCTAATATAATTTCAAACTAAATATTCATATGTTTTTTGATACCACCAAAGATCTTTATAGTGATTTATAACATCTAAAATGTAGTGGAAGAACATAATTAATAAACACATATGTGTTTATTAATGTTTCTAAAACTTTATATTTTTTCACACTTTTTAAATTTCTTAGAATTGTAAAAATCTGATTTATTATTATAAAAGAAAAATTCTAAATCAAATATTCTAATTCTATATTATCTTAAATTTTTTTGTAATTTTTATTTTTGACAAGTTATAAAAAATTAATAGTTTTTTATACACTAACCCATCTTTTCCCATTTATCACATATAAAATCTACATAAAAACAAATTTTTAAAAAAATTACAATTTTTCCAAAAAAAAATAAGACCATATATAGACTCATTTTTGTCATATTTTTAGTAAATACAGAAATCATATTTACATTTTAATTAAAATGAAATTTGACCATATAAGGATTCAAAAAAATATAATGAAATTGATATTGATGCTAAATAATTGGAAAATAATCTTTACATGGTTTTTATTCTTGATATTCCAATTGCCTATCATTGGGATTCTTGGAATGGTCTGTTCAATTTAATGTACATTTTCACATTTATTGTCATTTTTGTAATAATGTAAAATCATGTGTGTAGAGGTCAAGACTAACTAGATTAACTTCTATAGAAATGAAATATTATCAAATTGGTTTTTTATTCCTTTAAAATCTGTTAGAATAATCCAAATTTCAATTGGAAACCATAATTTATTAGTATGATTGAACATGATGATTGTCCATTGGATTTTGATTTATGTGACTAATCACTTAAAATGTTACCATACCACAAAATAACACCTGTATTGACATGAAATATTAGGATAATGATCACTAATTCATTTTTTATCTGTAGGAATCAATGCCTCATCTATAGAATTATCGTGTCTCTATGTGTGATGGAAAAAGTTGGGTAACATTTTCTTGGTTTATTATAATGGAATAAATCTCTTTAGGGGTAAAAGAGGTAAAAACATTGATTTATTTGAAAATAAAGCGGAAAGTTACTCAAATCATTTTTGTTTTATTTTAATTAACCACGTGTCAATCCAATGCTCAGATTGATTGGTATGCTTTAAGGTATGATTTGACATTATTACCATATTTGTAATAATGGGAAAATCCTGTGTGTAGGAGTCATAATCAACCAAAAAATAAACAATTCAAATTAAATATTAGATAAATGATCTTTAAGTCATTTAGAATCTATATGAATCATTTTCAAATAAACCAAATACTAGAATTGCTCGATATGATTGAATGTGTATTAGTTACTAGAATTATTTGTTCAATGACAAACACATAAAATTGGTAAATTCCAATAAAATGAACTTAGGATGACATGAAATCATGGTAGAATAATCAGGGAATCATTTTTTATCTATAGGAATCAATGTTCCACCCATTGGATTCTCACATTTTTCTATATTACGGAAAACGTGGGGGAATATGGTCTAGTTTTATTAAAATGGCATATCTCCCATCATGGGGTCAAAATGATGAAACAAATTATTATTGAATTTAAATTCTAGGATAAATTTATTGAATCATTTTTGATATATTCGAATTAACCATGCATTAGTATGAATCCTGGATTGATAATTATGGATTAATATAAGATTCGATATTATAAAAAATTATTAATATATGTGTGTAGGGGTCAAAAACAACTAAAAAAGCACAGATTGATATTACATCTTAGTACAATAATATTTCCGTTATTTAAAACTTATAGTTTTAATCATTACATCAATTGGAAAACATAATTGAAGGGTGTGATTAAAAGTGGTATTTTTTCCTCGGATATAGAGTTATGTGAGAAATCATATAAAATGGGACAATACCATGAAAAAACACATGGATTGATAATAAATAATGTTATAATAATTAATAAGTCATTTTTAATTTTTGTGAACCAATTTCATATCCATCGGATTCTTATGTCACTCGGTACAATAGAAAACAATGGGTAACATTATCTTGTTTTATTAAAATAGAATACCTCTTGTTAGGGGGTCTAAATGAGTGAATGAAATCTAATTTACATTAAAATAATGCAGAACATTCCCTGAATAAACATTTATTTATTATAATCCCCCTCACATCAAAATAACTTCTAGATTGATTGGTATGACTTATTTTATGTGTTGACATTATTACCATTTGTGTAATAATAGGAAAATCATGTCAATAAGGTTCAAATAAAAAAATAGCATTGACTAAAAAAATATTAAGAAATTTATATTTATCTCATTTAAAATATATCGGAATCATTTTCATAATGATTGGATGAACAAATTAATCTTTCAGATTGAAAGTTTCATTTTTCCATCGGACATGGAGTTAAGTGAAAATTCAAATAAAAGGGCACAATACCACGAAAACAAACTAGTATTGATAGTAAATTAGGGGAGAACAATCATATAATTATTTTTGATTTATAGGAATCAATGTATCATTAATTAGAGTATTGAGTCACCACGTTTGATGGAAAATGAGAGGTAACATTGTCTATTTTTATTAAAATTGCATATCTCCCATCAGGGGGTCAAAAATTTGAAAACCACTTCTGATTGGTGAGAAAATATTATAGAACATTACCTGAATCATTTTTATCGATTTTAAGAAACTATTCATTAATATGATTCCCGAATTTTTCAGTATATCTTAGGTTATTATTTAACATCATTGCATTTTTTGTAATAATAGAAAAATCATTTGTGTAGGCGTCAAAATAGGCCGAAAAATATCCAATTGACATGAAATTCTAGAAACTTGATAATTATTTCATTAAAAATATATAAAAACTATAAATACATTGATTATATTCAATAATTTCTCAGTATTTTTGCATGTTTCATTTTTCATTTTTATTTTGAATTAACTGATAATGCCTGTAAAAGTGTCCAATTCCATGAAAACATAGTTGTATTGACAATAAATAATGTGGGAATGTTCATGGAAATATATTTTTATCTACATTAATCATGTTTTCATCCATCGGATTCTCACATCACTCGATATTATGTAATATGACTAGTAACAATGTCTTGTTTTATTAAAATGGAATAACTCCCATTTAGGGTTGAACATGAGAAAAGGACATCTGATTGGCTTCAATATATGTGAGAATATTCCTCGAATTATTTTTGACCAGTTTATATCAACCACTCATCAATATGATGATCAAATTAATCAGTAACTCTTAAGGTATAATTTGTCATTTTTAATATTTTGTAATAATCGGAAAAGCATGTGTGTTGGGGTAAAAACTTACAAAGTGATATTTGATTGAAATGAAATAATTATAAACCAATATTTATATCATTTAAAATCAATAGGAATCATCTTTATGTCAATGGTATAACCAAATTTATCAGTATAATTGAATTTTATATTTATCCTTTGGATTTGGAGTTATGCGACAAATAATGTAAATGGGTCAATACTGAGAAAACACACTTTTATTGACATTAAATCATGGTAAAATAATCAAACAGTTGTTTTTTATCTATAGAAACCAATTCTGCATCAATCAGTTGCTTTTTTCACATGATATGTTTATATATATTAAACCCTAACCTCATCTGATCTACATATAGTTCACGATCCACTAGGTATATCTCGGTATTGTGTGGGTGTATCATGCCTCAAGCCCCAAATTCACCCTTTGAAGATGACAAGACAAAACTTTACATATTATTTCTACCCAGAACTATCATGGAAATTAAATCAAAGATCAATACATTACCATGATTGCGTATGATTGTTAAAAAATGAAATTTGTGTCATGTAAGTCTCAAAGTATATTTATTTATAATTTTTCATAAATAGAAATAAAATAGATAGAATGATAAAAAAATGTCAAATAAGGAGACACCTCAATTCTCTCTTTATTGTACATGGATTGACGCCATATGCCACCATCATGAAAATATAATTAATCTTATATTAATATAATTTTAATGACAATTATTATGCTCCATAAACAATATTTGAAGAATAATAAAAATTCCACCAGTTCCAGGATACTCCTCAGTGAATAAAAGAAAAAAACATCAATCAATCAAAAAAATTAATTCATTTACATATCAAAATCATTTAAATTTTTTTAAAGGCATCGACAATCACTACCATATATCACGCTAAAGATAACGCAAGAAAAAATCCTTTGAAATCACTAAAAACAATGTTTTTCTAAGAATATTTAAATTATGTCCCCCATTATTAATTCTACAAAATCACTAACAAAGGAGAACACTTATCTACACTAAAAATGGTTATAAAACCATACTTTTATAGTATTATTTCGATATTACAACACACTACATCAACAAATATGGCCACTATATAAAATAAAGGAAATGAAAAATTCATACTTTTACTAGAAGAAATATTATATTATAAAAAAAATTAAAAATATTATAGACATTACAAAAATTGTTCTGGAAAATTAAAATTTCTTGTCAATTAAATCATAAACATTCAACAACATCAATGGTTCTATTGTCTTTAAAACCTGACACCCACATAAAAATTAAATTAATGGAATCAACTTCCAAAAAACCACCTCAACTTTAGTAAAATAATACACCTATATAAGAAATAAATTCTTATATTACTAATACTATAAATAAATAAATATAAACTAAATTTGAAATAATACATTAATAAAAGGTCAAATTTAATCTAATAATAGACACTTTGTGACATACAAGTAACATTTTTTATTGGATGGAGGTGTGTCTGATTCCAACTCAATGAAAAAGATATTTGGATCATTTTTATAAAGTATCAAAATAATCTTAAAGTGTTTTCTAATTTTTGAGTATGTCATTTTTTTTACTAAAATGTTATTATTAATAAAAAGATACCCTTGGTGTCATATGATTCACACTAGGAATCTAGTTGAGGTGAGGTTAATGTATACTCATCCCAAATGAATTATGGATAATTTTTTTAAATTGTAATGAAAGGAATGACATTTCTTGTTTTTGAGTATGTCACATGTCTTTTACTAAAATTTAATCATAAACTGAAGACACAAATTTGATTTATACCAGTCACAGCATATGGTGGTTTGATGTGATTATAATTAATGCATGTCATAAAGGAATTACTAGTAATTATACAATATTATAAAGACAATATGAGTGTTTTTTAATTGTTTTCAGTGAGAGAGACATGTTTTGAAATAAAATTTCAATTTTAAACAGATAATGAAGACTTTGATACATACTGGGAACATTGTGTATCAAATTGAGGTATGATTGATTCCTACACCTCACAAATTACATATGTATTATTTTCCTAATTTATCAAGATAATATAAATGTGTTTTCTATGTTTTGAGTATGTCACTTTTAAATAAAAAAGACACACATGGACTCATACCGGTCACACCGTGCATCAGATTGATTTTTGATTGATTCATATAATTCACAAATAGATTATATATGTTTTTTCATAAAGTATCAAACAATATGAATTCATTTCCTTGGTTTTTAGTATGTATCATTTATTTTTTTACAGAAATGAATTTTTAAACTAAATGTATCACCTTTAAGTCATAAAAATCATATCACATGTCTCTTTGATGTGAGACTGATTCCAACACATCAAAAATTACATATGATTTTTTTCCAAATGTATCAAGATAATTTGAGTATCTATTCTTGGTTTTCATTGAGTGTCACATTTATAACTAGAATGAAAATTTTAGACTGATAATGTACACTTTGATTCATACAAGGCACATCATGTATCATATTGAGGTGAAGCTAATTTCTACATGTAAAAAAAAACTTATGGATCATTTTCGTAAAGTATCGAAACAATATGAATGTGTTTAATTAGTTTTCATTATTTCACTTGTATTTTTTTACTAAAAAATAATTTTTAAATTTCATTTAATTTTTAAATAAAAAGTCGCACTTGGAGTCATATTGGTCACATTGTGCATCAGATTGAGGTACTGATGATTATTAAATAACATAAATGACTTCTGGATATTTTTTAAAAATTATAAAAACAATTCGAAATAATTTTTTTGGTTTTGAGAATGTAATATTTCTTTTTAATAAAATTTCATTCTATAATAAAAACATGTACATTTAATCAAACTTGTCACATCATGTGTCGGTTTTACATTTGACTAATTATTACACATCGCAAATGACTTATGAATATATTTCCAAAATTATCAACAAAATTTAAGCATTTTATCATCGATTTTATGTGAGTGACACAAATTTTGAACTAAAATGTCAATTTTATAGTGACAATAGTCACATTCAGACATATTCGCGGATATTCTGTATCAGATTGAGGTGGGTATTATTTCTACAGATCAGAAATAAAAAATTCACAATTTTACTAAATAATCATATTAATATATGTTTTTTCTCTATTTTGATTATGTCACTTACCTTATATACTAAAATATAAATTCTAAATAAAAATACACACTTAGAGTCATACTGGTCACACTATGTATCAGATTGAGGTGAGGTTAATTCCTATATATAAAAATGACTATAGGATCATTTTCCTAATCTATAAAAACAATCCTAATATTTTTTCTCAATTTTGATTATGTCACTTATCTTTTTTAAGAAAATGTAAATTTTAAATAAAAATACACACTTGGCGTCATACCGATCAAACTATTCATCAGATTGAGGTGAATATTTTTCTTACACATCACAAATTAATTACAGATCATTTTCTTAAAGTATCAAAACAATCCGAATATGTTTTATCATATGTGAGTAAGCCACATGTCTTTTTTACTAAAATGTCATTTTCAAAAAAAAAACATGCACTTTTTGTTATAACAGTCACACCATCTGTTAGTTTAAGGTGAGAATAATTCTTACACATCAAAATTGATTTAGGAATTGTTTCCCTAAATTTTATAGAGAATCCAAGATTGGTTTCTCTATTTATAGTTAGTGACATCCACATAGAACTAAAATATCAATTTTAGACTGATAATGGCCACCTTCAGACATATCGAGAACACGGTGTGTCAGATTATGGTGTGGATGACTTATACATGTCAAAAATGTAATATAGATCATTATCGTAGGGTATTAAAAAGTCTAATTTTGTTTTCTTTGTTTTGATTATGTCACTTATCATAATATCTAGAATAACAATTTTAAATAAAAACATACACATTGAGTCATACTGGTCACACCATGCAATATATTGAGGTGTGGTTGATGCCTATAAATCATAAAGGACTTATGGATCATTGTCCTAAAGTATCAAGACAATCTGAATGTATTTTCTCATTTTCGAGTATGTGATGTTTATTTGCAACTAAATTGTATATTGAAACTAAAAACATGTACTTTGAGTAATACCACGAACATTGTATATCAGATTGAGTGGTGGATGATTCCTACACCATTCAGGGAAATTTACATAATAGATATTTTAGGAACTCATGATTTTTTTCATCTATTACAAAATCCATTGGTAGATGAATCCTTATAATTAAACTCATTTTTCAAGTAGATATGGGTTTCCACTTCTTTCCTAAAGTATCATGTTCTCTCTTTTCTGGATTAATATAAAGAGTTGAATGAAAATTATGAATTCCCAAAAGATCATAAAAAACAAAAATTTTATTAGATAAAAATGATAAATAAATAAACATTAAATAATAGATTAAATTATTAATAAAATAAACTAAATAAGTACAAGGAATTCACTTTTAAATATTTCTATATAATGTAATGTCCCAGAAATTCCGTGTAATTTTTTTCATAATATATAATAATTATGAGACTAGATGCTCTGACGACACCTGATTCCATGGCCCGGTGAGCCCAAAATAGAATTTTGAACATTTCAAGTTCATTTAATAAAATGTTCAAGCGAGATTTTCTAACTTATAATATAGTGATCAGATCAACAAAATGGGGGCATCATTAAACTCAGAACTGAGAGATTCTCCAAGAATGGACCTAAAATCGACTGACAACTGTCGACTGGAAAAGTTAATTTTCATAATTTTCAGAAAAAATATAAAATAACATAAAAATTTGTTTTATTTTTCTTATAACCATTGGGTGGTGGAAGGTGGCGATACGGTGTGACAACAAAGAAAAATAGAGTATCATTAAATGAAGCTCATTAATGGCTCGTAAACGTGTAGCATAACGACGTGACGATGCAGCGTAAGAGAAACATTGCGACATGTTTTCATTTAATGGGTTAACGCATCAAAAAAATTGGAATCAAAGAGGTGGAATTTAATATAACAAACCTATGGAAATAATCCTATCCAATGAGGAATGACAAATACTAGAAAATCACTAGTGACATTGATGCACTTCGAAGAATGGAACTGAAAAGTGATGAATGCCAATGGGACCAGAACGCATGCGGATGGACTGCTTCAAGGACGAACACCTTTGAGGTAGGGGTTTATTTTGTTAATTTTTCTCCAACCTTTATTATGAAATGAAAAATGTTGATCAACACACAAATAGGTTGATCCAAAGATCTCTCGTTCTTGTGGGAGGGTGTTTTTTCATGGGTTTTCTATACTGGGATTAATTATTTACTGATAGAAACTAAATTACAATATTCCCCATGTTTAAAACTCTAATTTAGAGGGCATGGGCCAACATAAATAGGGCTCAAGACCCTCCTCCTTGTGTGTTCTTCGTGGTCGGTTCTTTTGAATTCACTCAAATAAGGTTTTGAGGACTTATAAGGGAATACAACACCCGACAGAGGTCTATGGTGTAGATGACATAAAGAACGGACCTTCCGAGTAGACCCAGGGGTCCGAAGAATAATTGTCTAGTGTTGGCGATGACACTGGTGACCATTTGTGGTGGCCCACGGTGGTGGCTTGAGCAGGTGGTGGTGAGCCACGACGGTGAAATGAAGGCAGCAGATGCGGCCAGACCGGGCCACGACGAAGCGGCAGGAGCCGCTGGCTAGACCAGTTGCTGGCGGAAGGACGTGGTCCCATAGTATCATTGGAGGAGTGACCCGAAACCAGGATTCATGGCATCGCGTGGCACGTGGAACCATAACGGTGTGTGGAACATGGGCGGCCATGTTTACCCAGCCATGTGATAGCGCCCCGAACACACTACGTGTCTGGGACAAAGGAATTCATTCTTCTAGCGGAGGATTGGGCAGGGTGCAACCCATGGCCAATGGTTTGGAACATCCCCCAGCAGGCTGGGCCGAATGGTACCGTGTTTTCGAGAGACCTAGTGGGCAAGACCCCGACCGATCAGAGATGGGTTCCACGAGGCTCAATGGTTCTAGCCCACTGTCCTGGTCAAACTAGGCTACACCAAACTTGACATGGGTCGGGTCGGGTCTGTTGAACTAAATCAGGGCATGTTGGTCCCCCAGGATGGGTTGGTCCGGTCAGACTGGGCCTAGACACAACTGACCCCTGTTTACTAAAATGAAAATGACTTAAAAACCGAACATCTTGTTGATAACATATTTTTGTAATTCAAACCCTTATGATGAGGATAATCTTTTGACATTCTCTAAGGAGGCATTCATGGAATATGAAATACAATGAATGTCTTGAGGGGGGGTCCTCCCAAAATCAAGTGCACTATATTCAAAAAACCCATGGTTAGCTGAGACATGAAAACTACGGAAAAGTTTCCCTATGTAGATCAGCTACCATAACTGAGTGGGAAGTAGCTCTATGTGACCATACATGCCCATGGTGGAGAGCGAATCAATGTGACCTAGCATACCCACTATACTCAATAGTAGGAGTACCTCAGTATGGCCATGGTGGGGAGAAGCTTTATGTGACCTGGCATTCCCACAGCAGGGAGCGGCTCTGTGGGCCCATCATACCCATGGTACTCATTAGGGGCATGTACCACATCAGTCCAAGGTGAGTGGGAAGTGGCTATGTGTGACCCAGTAGGCCCACTGTACTCATTGAGGAGGCGTTCTCCACCAACACAAGGTGTTCAATGATATAGCTAATGGTCATTCATTCCTACTCTAGATTATACCTAGTGTTATCTATCTTACTTCATGATCTTGTTTCTTGAACATGCTTTGTGGTTTATGGGTGGATTTTATTGTGGTCTTTTCTTGTTGGTTTGGGGTGCCTATTGAGTATTTTTTTAATCACCCATGCACAGGATTCACCTGCACGTGTTGTGTCCGGTGCAGATGACCGATGAATTGGAGGAGGACTTGGTGTCCTAGGACCAAGTGGTGTCCAGTGAGATCGGGCAGGCACTACATGCTTCAACAGCTTCCAATATCTACTATATACATACCCATCATGTCGATTTTTCAGCAGATGGATTACCATCAATCTTGTACTTTCTTTTTTTACAGTTTCCTGTGTTGGGTTTTTATTCTGGCTCATTTAATATTAGTTGTAACATTACAATCATTAGTTGTTTAGTAGCATGTATGTTCTCTTTTCTAGTTTCATTCCGATGTGGTAGAATGTGTGTCTGTACAGGTACTCAGGAAAATTCCTCCCACTTGTAGGTTGACTTCTTCAGCACTACATTCCAAACTCTAGACAGTGGGAGGTGGGCTTGGAGGAATCACATCATGGGCCCCAAATAATGGGTAATGAAAAATTGGTATTAAATGTTTTTGATTCTACCTAAAAGACCAGGAGTCTATTATTTTTTTGGGAAACATTGTTAAATGTTTCTTGTTCGACATTCAGATTTTGGGAGTCTAGTGTTGGTGCGGCAGCCGACATATCCATACACCAGGATCTTAAATTCTGCATTTCAACATTATACATAAAAACACTGGTTCCATGCATCATATATAAAATTGAGTGTTTGCTCATTTTATCCATGAATTAGAGTTTGTTCACCAGGTATAATCTATTGACCATGGTACATCTTGGTTTATTTTCGGATGCCTCCACGCAGACAACCCATCAGGATTCTGATATATGGTCGTGAGGATAGTCCACCTAGTAATGAGGCATCGGTTCAGGGACTAGTGTTAGAGATGGCCCCACCAAATGGTGAACCAGTGTTACCACCACCCGTTGGTCAGAATCTACTGATGGAAATACTAGTATAGGATGCATGTAGGCTTATCACCATACATGAGTTTCATAGATAGAGAAATCCTAGGTTCAGGGGAGAGACAGATCTTCGGGCCGTTGAGGACCAGTTGGAGGTGGTGAAGTTGTTCTTCCTCTTAGTGAGGATTCCACTCGACCAGATGGTGATCTTATCTACAATCCATCTATAGGACTCATTAGGGAGATGGTGGATCTTGACGATTCAGATTCATGATTTGGAAACCCTCTCATAGGATGACTTTGAGTGTATTTTCCAGGATGAGTTCTTCCCTGTGACCATGCGCTCAATGCGCATACAAGAGTTGTTTCACCTAGAGCTGGGTAGCATGTCAGTGGTTGAGTACTCTTTGAGGTCTACAAACCTCTCTCGCTTCAACACAAACATGGTATGTGACCCTATCTTCACGTTCCAGACTTTTGAGTAGGGAATCAGATGGGAGATCAAGGAATCCATTGTATCTCTCATCATCTCCACTCAGGCTGGGTGCTAGAGAAAGACCTTCTTTTGGAGAGCTTTCTAGCAGAGAAACAACTAATAGCTGGAGCCACGAGTAGATATCAGGTGGTAGAGTCTTCACTAGTGAGCAGTAGGAAGCAGACCCAGGGACCCAACTAGGTCAGATCCTTCAGGGGAGGAGCCCAAAACTCAGGGTCATTAGTGCAGGGATCCCAAAGTAGAGGGAGTCTGTAGGGAACCAGGTTGTGCTTCACGTGCAGTTGGCAAAGACACATGGCTCGTGACAACCCATCCCACCGCACAGACGATCAGAATACAATTGAGGGACTTCCAATATAGAGAAAGAGTTTCGAGTGAGGATTACCATAAGGTGGTGGACATGGAACAGGAGAAGGACAACTAGTAGGCGGTTGGCGAAGGTTTGAGGTACTACCTCCACCACCCATAGGTGGTCCACTATGAGCTAAGGGAGTAGGTGGACAGGGGTGAGCTCATCTTCATGTAGAGGAGGAATATAACCATGGAACTCTAGAGATTATTAGAGGTACGATCTATAACATATCCTCCTTATCTGTAGTTATTATAGAGATAAGTTCCAGCCACTATTTCCTTTCCATAGACCTTATTCAAGGATTGTTGATTCGAGCGGAGTTGTGGGATCGATCCATATTATTAGAGACTCCTACGAGAGTGGATTCAATGATTATACACTACTTCCAGTAGTGTCAGATTAATCTAAAATGTCGAATCTTTTACTGGGATCCCCTAGTAATGGCGTTGAGGCCATACAACATTATCTTTGGTATGGACTGGTTATCAATAGTCTATGCTCATATCAACTGTATTAGGTGAAATGTGTGGTGTGTCTATTAGGATGGGACCAGTTTTTCCTTCACTAGTGAGAAGTTAACTTTTTTATCATATGAAGGAATTTCTCAGAGGAGGGTGCAGCCAATCACTCCCTAGTTGGATAGCCTCACTCTCGGTGCAGTGGATGAAAGGATTCCAAGATTTCCTATAGTGTTGGTCGAGTATGAGGATGCATTTCCTAAGGATGTATCAAGACTACCTCCTCATAGGGTGGTATACTTGGCATTGACTTATACAATAGGATGGAACCGATATCCACATGTGCATATCATATTACTCCTTTAGAGCTTCATGAATTGAGTGTATAGATGGAGGACTAACAGGGGAATGGCTTTGTGAGGCCTATTGTTTCACCATGGGTAGCCCCAAAATTGTTTTCCAAGATGGAAGAAGGGATATTGAGGTTGTGTGTGGACATCTAGAGCCTGAACCTGGTGACTGTGAATAAAAAGTATCCACTATAGAGGATTGATGTCCTCTTTGATCAGTTGAAGGGTACGAGGTGGTTTTTGAAGATAGACCTCAATTAAGGCTATCATCAGCTTCAGGTATGTGATGAGAACATTCCGAAAAATCTCCTTTAGATGCTGGTATGGACACTATGTGTTTTTGGGGAGTCATTTTGGGGTGACCAATGCCTCATAAGTGTTCATGGGACTCATGAATAGGATCATACATCAATACCTTAATAGGATCGTCATAGTCTTCATTGATGACATCTTGGTGTACTCGGTGTCAGAAGAGGACAACTCAACACACCTAAGGATATTCATAGATACACTTTGAGAGATCCAACATTATGGGAAGCTCATGATGTTTCAGTTCATGATTTGGGAGGCCCAATTTGTAGAACACGTCATCTCAAAGGTTGTAGTTCTAGTTGATTAGGAGAAGATATAGGTAGTTCATTGATTGGAGCCACCATGGAGCATGACTGAGGTGAGGTGTTTCCTAGGGTAGGTTGGATACTAATGAAGGTTCGTTCCCAACATTACCAGAGTAACATAAAATTAATTATACATGACATGGAAGGGACATCCCTTCATGTGAAGAGATATGGTTTATAAGAGTTTCCAGGAGCTGATGTGGATACTAACGGTTGCCCCAATCTTAAGACTACCTTAAGAGGGTGTTGGGTATGTATTCTTATGAAATGCATCAGGGACCAAAATAGATTGTTTCCTTATTTAAGATCATGTCGTGATCATCTATGGATAAAATAATTTGAGGAATCATGAACATAACTACGTGACTCATGACCTGGGGTTAGCATCTGTGGGATTTTGTTTGAATATGTGGGGGTACTACTTGATGGGTGAACAGTTTACCACCTACTCTAACCATAAGAGTCTCAGGTATATCATCTCATAGAAAACCCTAAAATTGATATGGCATTGATGGATAGAGTTCCTCCTAGACTATGACTTTGAGATAGTCTATACTCCTAGGAAGGGGAATGTGGTAGATGACACACTCTACATAAGGTCTGGTTTCAAGTTGCAGAATGAGGCAACAGAGCAGCTATCCATGATGCATATATCCTTCATGGATGAAGATGTAGAAGCTTACTTTCAGTTGATGAATATCACCCGACCACTCTAACAGTGGTTTAGGGAGGCACATCTTCTGAATATTGATTGTGAGTCCCGACGTGCTCAGTTATCATCAGGATATGCACCTAATAGTTTTTCAAAATGTGGAGAGAACGTAATCCTTTTTGTTAAAGCCTAACCCCAGAATACCCGGAGCTAGCGCCTTAAAACATGATGTGTGATTTTTAACCAAATCATACACTGATATTTTACACATTATGTCTCATACAGGTTATTTATGCTATTTAGGTTCTAGGAAACCAACTACTTCTGACATGATTCTCGTGCTATAACTTATACATTAAAAATTTTATTTAAAAACATAGGGTGAGCATAAAAAAGCATGGTATGGGGATTTAAAATGACATAATATTCCAATATGATAATTGAAATATGATTTTTCAAAAATTTACCAGAAAACATTTTCTTAAGGAATACTAAAACATAAAAATCACAACATAGAATTTAGTGTATGAATCATAAGGGCACAACTCATGGAATTCTGAAAGAGTTATGAGGAATCATGATTCAATTATAATAATTTTCACTCAGAATAATAAGTAAAATACATTCAAAATAAGCATGGCATATGAAATGCAAGTAAAAATTTAATAACTAAGAGTAATACATAATCATAGTTCCGCAAAAAGGTAATATCATCAATTTAATTCTCTACTACTGTGAAACATACACTGAATAATAAATCATTGAATGAAAAATAAATGTCATGCCATATGCATTTACATATTCTGATACTCAAAAGTACTGTCTCTTAACCATGGATACTTTAGTAGTAAAATATCCACTAGGTTAGTTAATTATTATACACATAACAAGGGTAAGTATAATATCAGACCATGTCAAGACCTCGTGCCAAGACCTGATGTGTCAATGGCCTCATGCCCTTACCTGATTGTATCATGAGAATTATCGATGCCTTAAGGGGATTTCATAAATCGGTCCTCATTCTGTTATACCAAGTCTATTAAATTCATCATATGCCAAATAGGGCAGTATATCTAATGTTTCCCTTCAACATTGAATATTTAATTTCCAATTTCATATTATTCAAGGTGTCCCATACCACATTGAATAATTAAACACATAATCCTTAAAAGGTCATAACGATTTTAATAACATTCATTATCTTTTACATAAATATAGTGAATCAGGCATATATGTATTAATAAAAAAACTATCAACTGCATGGCTATGTCATTGAATGGTGAGCATGATAAGAAGATTATGGCATATGTGATGATGACAAATGCCTTAAAAGAATTACAATTATTATTACATAAAATGATAACCATAAATGGTAAAATCATTACTGATTAAATGAAAATTTTAATTTCTCCATGGATTGGGTTCTTAAAATGTTATTTCATGAATCTAATTATTTAAAAAATATTTTAATCTTCATGTAGTTGTATTCATTCAATTTTATTGTGATTCAATGTTACAAATGTGATAACGATTTATTGTTATAATCTCATCATTTATCAGTATTGTTGATGATTATGTTTCTAATGATTAATTATTATGACACACATATCAAGAACGATCATGAAGTTTATTAATCTATTTTTATTCATTTTATACCAAATTATGGTTAAAATGTTTCCACTCATTATTACTAAAGACAATTAAGAAAACATTTTTATGAAAATTTGATTCTATTTCTAATTTTGGTAGGAAATCTAGGTTCTTTCAAAACTATGTTTTCAAGAAATAGTTTTCAAAAAATATTAATATTATCCATTGATTTGTAATGTACATTTTTACCCTTGAATTACCTATATAAATAATGTTTTTAAAAATAATGTTTTTTTCATTTTATGATTAAGGGACTTTTCAAAACATTTAAGTTGAAAAAGGAATGTTCTTAATGTATGGACTTACCCAACATCATGACTGCCATTCCGTTGATGATTACTTTGTATGTTTATAATATTATTTTTTAAAAGAAAATGTGTTTCAAAATAGTATGGATATATTTTTATTTTAAAATGGTTTTCAAATAAAAAGGGCTTCCAAATAACGATTTTATGTTTAAAAAGTGTTAAATTTTTTTCAATGTTTCATTTATGTTCTTTCCTCCATAAATGTTTTTTTGTTTTTATGAAGATAACACATTTACAGAATAGTGGGAAACTAGAAAATTATTCAATGATAGTCAAGTAACATAATATTCCATCGTTGAATCTATGATTTGCAGTTTAAAACTTTTAGAGACCTTACCTCTAAAGAGACTCCATTGGAGGCTGGTAACATGGTCATCCGGATCATCTTTGAGATAGTTTTCAAAAATATAGGCCATCTTGTCCCAGGATTGGATGAGCTCTTCTACATTGACATTTTTCCCTTGGAAAGCACGTGCCAGTGTTCCATGATGTTTTTGAGTCCAATTACACTGTTCATTGGAAAAATTTCCCCCTGTGCGCCTCCAATTCATCCTGTCAAACTTCTCCTGTGTAGTGATGACCTCTAGACCCTTGTCTGTGATTTCCTCATTACCACCAATAATGAATTCCCAGTCATCACATTCAATCAATTCCTTCCCTCTCTGAAGGATACCAGATTCAAAAAGTTCATTCTCATCATTCGTCAGGTAGATGACAGACGATTCCCTTACAGGGGGTTCTAGTTCCTTAGTAGAGTTTTCCTCCACCTGATTGAGAACCCTTGGAGGGAGCTTGGATTTTCATGAGGATCTGGTAAAGGGGGGCTTGGCATGAAATAATAGACTTTTTTTCTCGGCCTTCGAGAGTGGTGAATCAACCCCTCTGCATTGATGAGGGAGTTCTTCCCCTTCCTAGAAAATGATTTTTTATAATCATCTGCAATGTCCACTTCTTTGGACTCAATAAGGGAGTCAGAATCAGTATCCATATCCTTCTGAGAATCCTCCATCTCATCCCTTAATCAACCGCATGATAATCTTCATTCCCCAAAACTGTAAATATATTTTTAGATTGTAAAACCATTTCTACGGATTTCACCATATCAGCATAGGACAGATTAGCCGGCAAGTTCTGCTTGGGAAAATCCGAACCTCTGGTCTGTACTAAACTGTGCCCTATAAATTGAGGTTATTTATTAGCGTCCTCCCAAAGCATACTTTGAGGATGTCCGCCCATACCTGATCCATTATAGAAATCAATGCACATTGGAATATTATTGTTAGAACTAGAATAACCCAACTGGTTGGCCGAAGCATTGTCCAAGGGAGGGACCCTCACCTCAACGTCGGTCTTTAACTCCTGAACCTCACTGACCAGCACAGCCTCCCCTGATCTGATTGGTAGAGGGTTAGCGCCCAAATCACGCCTCAGACAGGAAAAAAAATCAATGACCCTAATCTCTGATACCTTAGTATTGAAAACCTTTCTAGAGTTGAAGATAACCCCATCTCCGGAACCAACATAGCCTCAACAGGATGACCCAAATACAATGAACCAGTCTTGCACACCTCTTCAACCCTACTTGAATCGACCGCAAACTGGGAATCGGGGTCTTCATTAGGCTCTGTCCAAAGTGGTTTTCTTGGGATAGAATTATGCCCTTTTTGTGTCCTACGTTCGCGACGAAAAGATGAAATCAAGTGGTCAAACCATTGACAATTCATGCAAAATGAAGGCCAGGATTCAAAAGGCAGTGGTTGCTTCCATCTAAATTCCTCTCCAACCACTATCAAAATATAGTCCACCGTTGGATTGGAAATATAAACTTCGATAAAAATTCATGGAGATATCAGGTGGAAAATAGTAGTAGTTCTTATGTTAGAACACATATACAGGCCTACCATATTCCCTAGAATACAAATATTCGATGGATTTTGGAACGAAAAAGGAAAATAAGGAAAGCTTACCCATACAGCTGTAGTAGGCACATCACGGTTCATGTTGAACCCGAAAGACCACTGATGGAGGTAGAAGAAGCAGGCATTGAGGGCTCACGGAGCACTGGACTAGTTAGAGATTTGGTCATCCTCAGAAGAAAAACAGATCATCAAGTGTCGCCAATCAAGAAGCCCAACCACTGCATGTTCTTGAAGGCACCATGTCATGACCCGTCCTCGGGGCCCGTGCCGTGACTACCCCAAGCCCGCCTTCCATAGGCCAGGGGCTGGAGACTAGCACCAAGGCGTAAATCCTGGAAAAAGGGAAGGCATTGCCTTTGAAAAGTAAACAAGCACCACAGAGTAAGAAAGAGGAAAGGTAAACACTAATCAAAAACTGTAACAAGATGTGCTAAAAGTAAAAGGGGTCGGAAATACAACCCCAACTTTAAAGTACAACTGAAAGGGAAAAACAGCAACTGAAAAGAAAAGTCACAGCGTCGAGCCACCCTCTGGAAGTCCCACCTGAGGGGTGGGTACAGATAGCCACCATTGCTCCTCAGGTCCACCTGATCGCTCCGAGTATGTCCCGCCCAGTGGTCCACCTCCAGGTACCGTCCTGCTCCGCAAGCCTCCACCACGATCAGCGATGTCTTCCGTCTGTATCCAACACAACGAAGTGCGGGCATAGCCTGTGCAGGGGTGAGTATAACGATACTCGGTGGGCACCCCGAGACCCTCAAGGTCTCATTAAAACCAACAAGGATAACCACAAAGAAGATCTCAACAGATAACCTCTACTTATTTATATGCCCATACATATACCTAAGTTACCAAGTAACCCATCTCAATCATGAGGAAACACAAAGACCAAAGACTCAGCTCAAAACCAGATTTTCATTATCGAAACCGCAACTGCCAAAGATCCTCGTCGCTAGAGTGTACAGTTGTCCTGTCATGATTCTGAGGTACTGATCACTGGCCTAAGACTGCTGTAGTACTCCACCTATCGAGTACTACGGGCCAGCTGCTACAACCAAGCACTCCCCTGTGCCGTTACAACCAAGCGCTCTCCCGTGCCGCTACAACCAAGCTCTCCTCCGTCGTGTGTCTTCCGCTACAACCAAGCGCTCCCCTGTGCCTCTACAACCAAGCGCACCTCTGTCGTGGGTCTACCGCTACAACCAAGCGCTGCCCTGTGCCGCTACAACCAAGAGAACCTCTGTCGTGGGTTTGCAGCTACAACCAAGCGCTCCCCTTTGCCTCTAAAACCAAGCGCACCTCTGTCGTAGGTTTTCCGCTACAACCAAGCGCTCCCCTGTGCTGCTAAAACCAAGAGAACCTCTGTCGTGGGTCTGCCGCTACAACCATGCGCTCCCCACTGGGCTTTCTGTAACACACCGAGTCGTTCGATCATCAGTCGTCAGGTCTCAATCAGCTATATGGTCTCCGTATTCCGCACGCTCGTCTCTGGGAGGGTCCGCTCCACGAGCTGCTGGAAGTTTCTACAAGTATCTCAAAGTCTCATGACGAAGTATCTCAAAGGACCGCCTCGTCATAGGGGTCTCAACGCAATAGATGGCGCGTCAATCAGACGCCCGGTCTGTAAGTTACTAGCCCTTTCGTCCCATGGGCCCGTTTGGTTTCGTGAGGGAACCAACCCGGACGTATCTCAACTGTACCTCGAACTCTCATATGGTATACTCATAGGGACCGTTTCTCAACGTGACCAACAACTCCGCTGACGGTTCATCAAACAGACGTCCTGTCTGAAAGATATCAACTTTTCTGTTCCAAGGGCCCGGATGGATTTCGGGTACAATCCAACCCGGTCGTATCTCAACTGCATCCAAAACTCGGGCGAAGAACAAAAAAAGTTCCGGCTCATCAAGAGGAATTCAACGAAACAGACGGCGCTTCAATCGGACGCCCGGTCTGTGAGTTATTGGCTTTTTCGTTCCAGGGGCACGGTTGGTTTCGTGAGCGAACCAACCCAACCGCACTCCGATGGCATCCAACCCACGAGAGGAGTAAGCCAAAAGAACCGTCTCACTTAGAGGAAATCAAAAAAGTCGACGGCACATCATTCAGACGTCCGTAACTCAAGTTACGAGCGTTTCCGCTCTGAGGGCCCGGTTGGTTTCGTGTACGAACCAACCCGGCCGAACCCAAAGTTCTCTGAAACCATGAGTGAAATATACTGAAACGACCGTCTGGATCCAAGGATCGTGTTTCCGCTGACAGTGATTCATTTGGATTCCCTTAGCTCATGTTATGGGATTTTGACAGAAAGTGGTCCGAAAACGGGGGTCTGGGCCCAGGGCGACCCGGCCCGACCCCCCCCCTAGGTCGGCCGAACCGGGTCGACCAGCACCTGGTCGACCTGACCCGGGTCCAACCCGGCTGGTCCTGGCCCGGCCCGGCCTGGCTCGGTCCGGCTCGGTCCGGCCCGACCGGCCGGCCGCAGCTCGGCCAGTGCGGCCGAGCCGAATCGCGAGCGGGGTGCGCGGCTCCCCCGCCCTTCGCCGCTAATTGAGGTCGGCGGTTCGCCGGCCGCCTCCCTTCCGGCGGCGCTCCGGTGGTCCGTTCCTTCTGTCGTCTTCGCCTATGGTCCCCCCGGGACCCCACCTTCACTGTGAATGGACTCAAATGCCCAAACAGCTTGCTTCGTTGTCCCCCGTCAATCCGCTTGTCAAAACGAAACGCGCCATCTTCGTGGTTCTCCGGCACGGTGTGTTGGCGCCGCGCCCCTTCGCCGTGGCTCCGCTCCGGCCGTGGCACCTTCGACTTCCTTCGACGGGGCGCGACGGGATCACGTTCTTCTTCGACTTCTCGGCGTGGCACGACAGCTTCGCATAATACTTGCCGAGAGATTCTCGCGTGGTGCGACGACACCATGCTATCTCGTTCCATTCACAAAGAGACAATCATGAACAAAGGAGGGGGTTAGGCCGTGTTTGTGCGATTCGGCCCCCCTCTCGTTAAACGATAACAAATAGTTGATTAACCACGAAATTCGACATGCTATAATAAAGAACGGAAATAATTTAATAAGATAACAATAATCCCCTACCTCGGATCAAGAATGGAGTTCGTCAACAACCTGCAGAAGACGAGCGTCGCGAAGGTCAGGCGTCACGGGGAAAGAAAGTCGACATCGCGACGCGAGGATTCAAAGTTCTTTGACGGTGATTTCGTCACGGAAATCTGTCGTGGAAGAGACGACGCGGAAGAAGAACGATGCGTCATGGATACAGCGTCGTGGAAGAACCGTGTTCTTCGGCGGTGAAGTTCTTCGTTGAAGAATGGTGTTCTACGTGTTCTTCGTCGAGGTTGAAGAAGATGAAGAAGAAGAAAAATATGCTTCCCAACTCTCTCAAGGTGACAAAACTCTAACCAAAAAAATAATATAAGACTCTTTCTTATTTTATTAACACATCAACACATTTGAATTTCAAGAGTTTGAAATTCAATAACCACACACAACTCACCTCATTAAACTCATTACATTTATGTCATAGGTTAGAACTTATGTTAACATAATTTAAGTGGGACTTGAGGGGGGGATTTGAGGATATGAAGAGGTGGGGTTCGTGTGGGCCCCACCACCCTCATAACCTCCCAAGAGAGGTTTGGTGGTTAGCCAACATCCCTCAATAGCCAACACTTAGAGTAAAATAATAAAAATTTTAGTGTAATTATAAAATAAACTTCTACAATTATTATTATCAAGACTTGTGTAAATGCAACTCCGAAAGAGGAGTTCCTAAGAAATTACCGGCGCTGCGGTTCCATCGGTGCCCTCCGAATTCAATTCCGGGAACCACTTCAAAAGTTATACAAGCCCGCTCATTCGTTCACTGAACGTACCCGAGCTAAACTTCGGAAATTGATTCCGGGCACACCGGGCCTCAGAATCAGGCGCCGTCAGAAACTGCGTTTTTGTAAAATCCAAAGAAAATTAAGAAAAAAATTTCCTTGAAATTTCCGGGTCTTTACATTACTCCCATCTTAGAGATTTACGTCCCCGTAAAGCTTCAACACAAACTAGGGTCACAAAAGCGGTACAAAGCACGCATCTTGAGTCTTCCGCTCCCATGTGCTCACCTAGAAGTTCACGTACTGTCAATGAAAATGCACTCGAGGAATCGATCGTCCTCGTAGGATCTTCTCCTGTCGATCCTCGATCCCCACTGGACCTCTGTGCATGTCACACTATCATCGACTTTAAGCTCCCCATGGTAAAGGATGTGCGTCGGGTCGTGCACGTATCTCCTCAGCTAAGATACGTGGAAGACGTCGTGCACCCGGTGAAACTGAGGTGGTAGAGCTAGGAGATAAGTCACCTCTCCAATACTGCTGAGGACCTGGAAGGGTTCAATGAAGCTCAGAGATAACTTGCCGCATCGGCCAAATCTCCGTATACCACATCGAGGTGAGACCCGCAAGAAGACGTGGTCGCCATCCTCGAACTCTAGTGGCATCTGCCTCCTGTTAGCGTGTGACTTATGCCGGCTCTGAGCTGTCCTCATCCTCTCCTGAATGACCTGGACCTTCTCTATCGTGTCCTAGACCACCTCTGGTCCCACAAGAGCTGCTATGATTTCTTCCTTGCCGATAAGAGAAATCTTGTCTCATCCCCTGGATGAACCACGTTCTTTTGCCTAATATAGTCAATCCCGACATGGAGGATACTAATCCATACCAAGGATGACGTCGTAAGGCCTCGATGCTACTACCAAGAGATCCAACAGTTACTCTCGCCTCCAAGGGATGAGTCACACTGTCGGCATCAGTGTGTGGTGACTCGGTCTCCTCTAGTAGATGCCTCATAAGTGAGGGTCAAGTCAACAGTCTAAACTGGAACCTCTTAGTAACAATACAAGAGAGGACAGGGAAGTAAATTCCACACGAAAAGGTGTCTTTTACTACTGCAGCTCAAGTACAAAGACACAAAGCATACACAAACATACATCAACAAAACTAGAAGCAACGTGAACAAAAGTATCCAGGTCTGGAGCTAGTCCCTCTCATGTCTATCTGCTTCCGAAGCTCCATGATCATAGGCCTCAACTACCTGAAGCTGAGCTCTCCCATGTCCTCTTGTCCCCTGCGGTCGGGGTGGACCTCCTGGTGGTGGTGGTGGCAACACCCCAAAGCGTCGTCCACCTCCAGCTACATGGCCATCTCCCCTGCCATGGCCGCCTTCTCCTTGCGGCCCACCCAGATCGAACCTCTGCCTCTGCCTGGGGGGCCCTTCGTCCATCTGCTGGACATCCGTATGGCGGGTCGGACAGTCACGAGCCATGTGTCCAATCCCGCCGCAGGATTAACACTTCCCTCTCATGGCAAGTCGTTTTCCACCCTGAGTGCCTCGCACAAATGATCTAGAGTCTTGTTGTCGACCACCTGTAGGTGTAGTCCTCTTGGACCCCTGCGTCACCTGTCTACTGCCCGCTGTAGAAGCCTCTACCGCATGCCGGCAAGTGGTGGGTCCTACTGCTGGAGACTTCTCAGCAAGGAAACTCTCCACTAAGATGGCTCACTCTAACACCCCTGCCTGAGTCGGAATGTTGAGGGAGATCATCGAATCTCTGATCTCGTGCCTTAGTCCCTTCTCGAAGGTCCGGGCCCGGATGAATGGGTCTCGTACCACATCTGTGGAGTAGCGCGAGAGATCAGTAAATCTCGCTGAGTACTGGTCCACTGTCATGCTGCCCTGCCGCAGCTGTAGTAGCTCCTGGATGCATACTGCTCAGAGGGTGGCTGGGAAAAACTCTGAGCGGAAGAGGCTCTCGAAGTCCGTCCATAGAAGAGATGCCTCATCGTGCACCTGGAGCTTCAAGCTCCACCATCGGCCCACTGCTGCGTGCAGTAGGCTCGCTGTGAGGATCACCATGAGGTCTGATTGTGTCCTCACTAGCCTTAAAACTCGTACGTCCACCTTCAGCCAGTCCTCGGCGGGTATAGGTACCACTGGTGCATCAGATTTCAAAGGGCCATGTACCGAGTCCTCGACGCTCGGTGGGATCTCGTCATGCACATCGCTCCGAACCCTAGCTGGCTGCCATCGTGGGGCTATCCTGAAAAGGAAACATGTGTGCCACGGTCAGAACAATATACCTGGTGAGCTGACATAAATTAATCACAAAGAAAACTTGAAACACACATGCTATCAATGTTTTCGTGCATTAAGTCGGAAATCAGAAGTCAGGGTCCTGGTGTACGGATACGTCAGCCGCCACAACAACACTGGACTCCCTAGACTGATAATCACACTCAATACGCTAAACACTATTGCTTCACAAAGAAAAGATCAGAGTTCGTGGTAGAACCGAACTCCTTTGATACCAATTTGTCACGACCCGTCCTCGGGGCCCGTGCCGTGACTACCCCAAACCTGCCTTCCATAGGCCAGGGGCTGGCGACTAGCACCAAGGCGTAAATCCCGAAAAAAGGGAAGGAATTTCCTTTGAAAAGTAAACAAGCACCACATAGTAAGCAAGCGGAAAGGTAAACACTAAGAAAAAACTGTTACAAGCTGTGCTAAAAGTAAAAGGGGCCCGAAATACAAGCCCAACTGTAAAGTACAACTGAAAGGGAAAAACAGCAACTGAAAAGAAAAGCCGCAGCGTCGAGCCATCCTCTGGAAGTCCCACCTGAGGGGTGGGTAAAGATAGCCACCACTACTCCTCGGGTCCACCTGACCACTCCGAGTATGTCCCGCCCAGTGGTCCACCTCCAAGTACTGTCCTGCTCCGCAAGCCTCCACCACGACCAGCGTTGTCCGTCGTCTACATCCAACACAACGAAGTGCGGGCATAGCCCGTGCAGGGGTGAGTATAATAATACTCAGTGGGGACCCTGAGACCCTCAAGGTCTCACTAAAACCAACAAGGATAACCACAAAGAATATCTCAACAGATAACCTCTACTTAGGTTTATTCCCATACATATACCTAAGTTACCAAGTAACCCATCTCAATCATGAGGAAACACAAAGATCAAAGACTCAGCTCAAACCATGATTTTCATTATCGAAACTGAAACTGATGAAGAACCACGTCTTTAGAGTGTACAGTGGTCCTGTCACGACTCTGAGGTACTACTCACTGACCTAATACTGATGTAGTACTCCACCTATAGAGTACTGCGGGCCAGCTGCTACAACCATGCGCTCCCCCGTGCCGCTACAACCAAGTTCTCCTCCGTCGTGGGTCTTCTGCTACAACCAAGCGCTCCCCCATGACACTACAACCAAGCACACCTCTATCATGGGTCTTCCACTACAACCAAGCACTTCCCTGTGCCGCTACAACCAAGCGCACCTCTGTCGTGGGTTTGCCGCTACAACCAAGCGCTCTCATGTGCCGCTACAACCAAGCGCACCTCTGTCGTGGATTTTCCGCTACAACCAAGATCTCCCATGTTCCACTACAACCAAGAGCACCTCTGTCGTGGGCCTGTCTCTACATCCAAGCGCTCCCCACTGGGCTTTCTGTAACACACCGAGTCGTTCGATCAGTAGTCGTCAGGTCTCAGTCAACTACATGGTCTCCGTATTCCGCACACTCGTCTCCGGGAGGGTCCGCTCCACGAGCTGCTGGTCGTTTCTACAAGTATCTCAAAGTCCCACAAAGAAGTATCTCAATGTACTTCCTCGTCATAGGGGTCTCAACGCAACAGACGGCACGTCAATCGGACGACCGGTCTGTGAGTTACTAGCCCTTTCGTCCCAGGGGCCTGGTTGGTTTCGTGAGCGAACCAACCCGGCCGTATCTCAAATGTACCCCGAACTCTCAAAGTATATACTCATAGGTACCGTTTCTCAACGTGACCAACAACGCCGCTGACGGTTCGTCAAACGGACGTCCTGTCTGAAAGATATCAGCTTTTCCGTTCCAGGGGCTCGGTTGGATTTCGGGTACAATCCAACCCGGCCGTATCTCAACTGCTTCCAAAACTCGGGCGAAGTACTCCAAAAGTTCCTTCTCATCAAGAGGAATTCAATGAAACAGACGGCGCATCAATCGGACGCCCGATCTGTGAGTTATTGGCTTTTTCGTTCTAGAGGCCCGGTTGGTTTCGTGAGCGAACCAACCCGACCGCACTCCGACGACATCCAAACCACGACCGGAGTAAGACAAAAGATCTGTCTCACTTAGAGGAAATCAAAAAAGTCAACGGAACGTCATTCTGACGTCCGGAACTCATGTTACGAGCGTTTCCGCTCCGAGGGCCCGATTGGTTTCATGTACGAACTAACCCGACAGAACACAAAGTTCTCTGAAACCTTGAGTGTAATGTACTGAAACGAACGTCTTGATCCAAAGATTGCGTTGCCACTGACTGCGAGTCTTTTGGAGGCTCGTATCTCGTGTTACGGGCTTTTGAACGAAAGTGGTTCAAAAACGGGGGTCTGGGCCAGGGAGACCCGGCCTGACCCCCCCTGGGTTGGCCGAACCGGGGCGACCCGACCCGGAACGACCCGACCCGGATCCGACCCGGATGGGCCCGACCCCGATCCGACCCGGCTGGGCCCGGCCCGTCCCGGCCTGGCTCGGCTAGCTTGGCCGAGCCGAATCGCGGGCGGGGTGCGCGGCTCCCCCGCCGTTTGCCGCTAATTGAGGCCGGCGGTTCGCCGGCCGCCTCCCTTGTGGTGGCGTGCCGCCGCCGCCGGTCGCCGGTGCCAGCGCCTTACGCGGACAACCGGACGCGCTCCGGTGGTCCGCTCCTTGTGTCGTCTTCGCCTATGGTCCCCCCGGGACCCCACCTTCACTGCGAAGGGACTCAAACGCACAAACTGCCTACTTCGTCGTCGCCCGTCAATCCGCATGTCAAAACGAAACGCGCCGTCTTTGTGGTTCTCCGGCGCGGCGTGCTGGCACCGCGCCCCTTCGTCATGGCTCCGCTCGGGCTGCGGCACCTTCGACTTCCTTCAACGCGGTGCGACGACGTCACGTTCTTGTTCGACTTCTCGACGTGGCGCGACGACGTCGCGTAATACTTCCCGAGAGATTCTCGCGTGGTGCGATGACACCACGCCATCCCGTTCCATTCAGAAAGAGATAATCATGAACAAAGTAGGGGGTTAGGCCGTGTTTGTGCGGTCCGGCCGCCCTCTCGTTAAACGATAACAAATAGTCGATTAACCACAAAATTCGACAGGCTAGAATCAAGAACAGAAATAATTTAATAAAATAACTATAATCCCCAACCTCGGTTCAGGAACGGAGTTCATCAACGACCCGCGGAAGACGAGCGTCGCGGAGGTCGGGCATCGTGGGGAAAGAACGTCGACGTCGCGAAGCGAGGATTCGAAGTTCTTTGACGGTGATTTCTTCGCGGAAATCCGTTGCGGAAGAGACAACGCGGAATAAGAACGTCGCGTCGTGGATACGGCGTCATGGAAGAACCGTGTTCTTCGGCGGAGAAGTTCGTTGTTGATGAACGGTGTTATTCGCGTTCTTTGTCGAGGTTGAAGAAGATGAAGAAGAAGAAGAAGATGCTTCCCAACTCTCTCAAGGTGACAAAACTCTATCCAAAAAAATAAAATAAAACTCTTTCTTATTTAATTAACACATCAACACATTTGAATTTCAAGAGTTTGAAATTCAATAACCACACACAACTCACCTCATTAAACCCATTACATTTAAGTCATAGGTTATAACTTAAGTTAACATAATTTAAGTGGGAGTTGAGGGGGGTTTTGAGGATATGAAGAGGTGGGGTTCGTGTGGGCCCCACCACCCTCATAACCTCCCAAGGGAGGTTGGGTGGTTACCCAACTTCCATCAAGATCCAACACTTAGAGTAAAATAATAAAAATTGTAGTGTAATTATAAAATAAACTTCCACAATTTTTGTTATCAAAACTTGTGTAAACGCAACTCCAGAACCGGAGTTCCTAAGCAATTACCGGCTCTGCGGTTCCATCGGTGCCCTCAGAATTCGATTCCGGGTACCGGTTCAAAAGTTAGAAAAACCCGCTCATTCATTCACTGAATGTACCCGAGCCAAACATCAGAAATTGATTCTGGGCACACCGGGCCTCGGAATCAGGCGCCGTCAGAAACTGCGTTCTGGTAAAATTCCAAAGAAAATTAAGAAAAAAATTTCCTCGAAATTTCCGGGTATTTACACCCAAAACTCTAACATGAAATGATCAAAGGAGTCAACCAAAGGTCGACGGTTCCTGAAGCGCATGACGAGTGGCAGCCTATGAAAAAGTAAATGATTTTAAAATAAAGGATATATAATTTAACAAATGTTCAACGTGATCTTTCAAAATCCTTCCCCGTCTATGATAATATCCTTGGATATAGTTTATGATTTACTAGGGATATGATCTTTGAATACCATTCATATTATTTTCATGAATGGTTTATGTTACGATGGAATAAAGTTTACGACAGTTGTTCCTCTTCCATGGGTTATATTCTTTTGAAACTCATTTCATTTCATGAGGTATTATTTGATGAAATTATTATGAATCCTATCTATTTTCCACATGTAATGATATGATAAAATATTATGAAACTCATTTTGTAACACCCGAGACTTTTATGTTATATAAATCATCAAAGGAATATTTTTCTATACAACACTTGCTTGGCTTGCTTTACACGCAATCGCGACCTTCCTTGATAGCTTGCGTCGTACGCAATACCGAGTTTCACTAAACAACATTATGCTATTAAAACTAGCCGTTATGAATAGTAATAACCACTTTTTGGAATTTTATAAATTTTATTTTTCAAAATGGACTTCATTTTTGGACTCAGAATTTCGAAATTAGCCTAGGGTGAACTTTTGGTATTTTTCTGAAAACAATCAATTTTTGATGAATAGTGAAACCACTAAGTGGTAGGTAAAAAACTGAATTTTGCATAAAACTTAATTTTACCGCTTCTGTGATGGGAATTTCGAAAATCCGAGAGACACGGTTAATATCAAGGACTAAAATGTGGTTCAATGAGATGAAAATAATTTTTTGGTGAATAGTAACTTTTTACTTTTTTTTACCGCGGTTAATAGTAAATAGGGTAACTAAGGGTAAATATGATATTAATATTACCCTAACACATGTCCTAAATCTATTGGACAAGTGTAATTCGACCAAAAATAATTTTAGTAATAAAATATGACCATTTAGGCCCACTTGGATTAGATTAGGACATTTATTATTAATTTATTTAAAGAAGGGTTAAAATAGTTAAAATCAAAGTTTAATAAGTAAATAATTTTTAATATGGGGTTATACATAAGATAAATTCGATTGTAAATATTCATTAGAAAGATAAAACGATTTCCTACATGATGGTATTTTATTTGTAATTTTTAGACATCAAATAATTTAATTTATTTATGACACAAAGATGATGTAGTAATTATCTTATTAATGAAATATTGACATAATTGATAATATAAATACCAAAATAAATGTAATTTAAGACTTTTTATGAATTCCACTAATTTTCTAGGTTACTATGATATATTAGTGTTGATTTAATCAACTTGGTTCGAACATATAATTCTGTTATGACTTTCACAAAAATCATATATCAAATAGTGTCAAAATTGACACAAAATAGTTTTTAAATCAAATATTATATTATTAATTGTTATTTTATTCCTAAAAATCTAAGGTTCGGCCAAATGACTTAGATTAGGATATATATATTAATAATAAACAATTTGGGGTTCGTTTGTCATGTTATAGTAAGTGTATTAACCATATAGTGAAAGAAAACAAAAAGACATGGTAAAAGTTAAATTATTTAACTTAGAGTTAAATCTAATTGATAAGGTTAAAATAATACCCTAAACTTGTATAAATCCTATTGGTTGATAGGATTTCGACCCTTCACCACATTATCTTAGAAATAAGACCCTTTGGAACCATTATAAACCGATTTTGACTTTAATATAAAATAATATTTTGAGATATTCCTAAGGTGCCCCTCTCCTCCCTTATAAAAGGGCACCTCCTCCCCCTCCTCCTCACACCAAATTGAGCACTCAAGCTCGGCCAACCCCTACCATTTTCTCCTCTCCACTTCCCTAGAATAATCCTAGAGGTCCTGGTCTTCTCCAAAGACCAATCTTAGTTCCTTAAGTGGAGGATTCAAAGAGGCGTTCCAAAGAAGAGGTAATATCCATTACCGATCTTTTCAATTTCTTTCTTCTTCAACTTCTTCTTCTTTAGTTGTTTCATGATGAAGTAATAACATCAGTATTACTTACATACTGATATGTTATTATAAATATGAAACAACCCTAATTAACCTTCTATCCATCCTACGGAAAAATGAAATCACCGCGCGTGCGTACGTACGGAATACCGTCTCCACGTCGTGGTGTAATCTATTTTCCACCATCACCTTACAAGGATGGTTATAATGGTGTAATGAGTAACTAAATATGATTATTATGAAGTAATATTGATACTGAAGTAATATATATATACTCCAATACAATTCCACGATCATAGTAATGATATCATCACTCGTGCGTACGTACGGAATACCGTCTCCACGATGTGATGCGACTCGTTCTACATGATCTTCATTTCATAATGATTATATAAATGAATTGAATGAATGAATATGGTATATAATACACTAATAACATTATGGAAATGAATTATCTATAACCTAAAGATAAGAATAAGAATTTATTCGACAAAACACGCATAAGAACAAAAAGTTATAAAGACCCGAGTAACAAGTAACAATGAAATAATACTAACAAGAAGCTAATAATATGACCATATATGATCTCATATAAATATGTATGATTCTGGAATAAATCAATAACATTATTTAAACCATTATACAGGAGCTTCGGACACGAACAAAGCAAATCGGACCTAAGGTAAGGGAAATATCACAATCTCATTTTTATCCGAGATTGTTTATTCGTAAGTATTTACTGGGGTGTATTTTATCATCCACATCCATGTTCCCTCAATATGAAATATTGTTTCCATCCACTTGAAATAGTTTAAATCCAATTTTACCCTTAGGTGAGTTTTTAGTAAAGAATATGAAAGGAATCTTTTGTCGTTTTTCCGTACGAGGTACTTTTTTACTTTTCCGACAAAAGTACGAAGAATGTTTTTTTAACTTATACGGCATGAATGGATTTTTAAAACATTGTTTCCAAGAAGCTTCCTTTACAAGTTTTCAAGTTTATTTTTAATCAACTTCTTTTATTTTAAATTTGTATGACATGTTATGAAAGGAAAAATGTTTTTGAAGAAGAAAGGATATTTTCCTCAAGAATGGAGTTCAAGTGATTTTCAAAATTATTTTCCTTCTAAGATAATAAAGGGTTCTGTTTTTATCCCTATTATTACATTGATTTGATCATGTTGTGATGGAATTATTTTTATGAATTCCTTTATCTTATATGAATTGATTTATGATGTCATGATGTTTCAAGAATCCCATTTTTGTTTCATGTGTTATGCGATGATGTAAGTTTTATGATTATGTGGCACACATAAGAAAGGATTCATTATAAGATGGGTGGGACCTATATCTCCCTCCAATGCATTGGGTAAAGATTTTATATCTCATGAGATAGACATGGCTGGAACGGAAGGTTATTTCGGTTCAGTGATACAGGACTGAAACGAGAAGTGAACTCGGTTCAGAAAGGGACTTTGTCCACTAAGATAGTCTTGGCGATGAGTCATGACTAACAAGAAATGATTTTCCATGATTATGTGTGCATGCCACAAAGTTTCAAGTTTTATGTTATGATTATGGGGATCTCATTTTCACTCCTATGATTTGTTCCATGTTAAGATATTATGATCTCTTTTGCAGGTTATGATTTTCAAAAAGATATGATATGATTTTTATTTCCTTTATTTGCCTTGCTGAGCATTTGAGCTCACCCTTTTATGTTTTCTTTTCCCCAGGTCAGGAAGATGGATATTAAGTAGAATATGCTAAAAGGGACCCTAGATATGATGAAATAAATGGGAGACACTGTAGAAGATTTATGAACCAGTTGTTTATGTTTCCCAGTTTCTAAAGGCACTATACCTATACGGTCCTTTGTAGTTTTATCATATGTTGTAATAAGTGTGCTTCAATTTTTGAAGTATTAAAAATGTATGTAAAGTATGGGTCGTTATAGTTGGTATCAGAGGAAAGGTATAGTCAACCATTGGAAACTAGGATGTGAAAGCCTTAGTAAGAACCCTAAGGATAAGTCTAAGCATAGTACACAATCTTAGTGTTTTAGAAATGGCCTTGAATAACCTAGGATAAGACCATAAGCATGAAAATTTTATTCTTGAATTATGTGGTTTCCTATTATAATTAGTGTTGCTCACACTATTCTTCTTGGTTTTAGTCAATGGCTGGAACCCGAAGGAACCGTGTTAATGCGGAATGCGATGGGCAATGCAATGATTGTCCCCCTGAGCAACCAAACGATATGGGAGCTGGAATGCAAAATCTTGTAGCCATGCTCACACAACTTTCTCAAGCTATGAATCATGCAGGATTTCCAAACGAACAAAGGAGGGAGCAACATTCTGTTGAATCCTTCATGAGGCAGCGTCTACCTTCTTTCAGCGGGTCTACTGATCCATTAGTTGCTGAACAATGGATTAGTACTACTGAAAAGATATTTTCAGTTCTTCAATGTTCTGAGCATGATAAAGTCATCCTAGCAGTGTATCGTTTGGAAGGAGATGCTGATCAATGGTGGAATCTTGTTAAGAATACAAGGCAAAGGGATGAAATTGAGTCTATGGAATGGGACGAGTTCAAGAACTTATTTTTCAATAAGTACTTCCCTCGTATTCTCCGAACAAAAATGGAGAAAGAGTTTCTTGAACTGAAGCAAAGGGATGATGAATCTTTTGGTACCTATGAAGCAAATTTTACAAGACTTGCAAGGTACGCTTCTGGTATTATTATCCAACCTGAGAGTAAGATCGATCGATTCTTTAGTGGCTTAAAACCAAGTCTTCGAAGGGCGTTAGCCATAAGGGACTTCAATAGCTACGAGGAAATCGTTCGATGTGCTCTCAAAGTAGAGATGGAGATTGGAGTAACCCATCAGTCACATGGGTTTGATAAGAAGAGGAAGATGGAATTCAAAGAAAAATCTAAAGAGCACACAGAAAAGAAGATGAACTTTCCCTTATGCTCAAAGTGTGGAAAGAAACATGGAGGGAGTTGTCTTAAAGGGACAAGTAAATGTTTTAAATGTGGAAAAGAAGGTCATCGGGCATTTGAATGTCGTGATAATGGGAAGAAGATGTCTAATGACACAAACAAAGGAAGGGATACACAGAATGAACCTACTACACTTCAATGTTTCAAGTGTAAGGAGATGGGGCATTATGCCAATCAATGCCCGAATCCAAGGGTTGATGATGATGGTCGACGTCAACAAACTCTTAAGGCTAAAGACAAAGGAAAGTCACATGCAATTTCTATCAGCGATGTGGAGTACGATAACGATGTGGTGAAAGGTACACTTACCATCCACTCTAAAGTAGCAAATGTTTTATTTGATTCTGGATCCACCCACTCTTGTATTTCTGAAGACTTTTCTAAGGGTATCACCGTATTACCTCAACAATTAGATGTTGAGTTAGCTGTGACAACACCTAATGGAACATCAATCACATCAAAAGTTTATAATTCTTCTCCGATCGAAGTTTGTGGGAAAGTGCTTCCTGCAAATCTTGTGATCCTTCCTTTAGTGGAATTTGATGTGATTCTTGGCATGGATTGGATTTCTCTACTTGGAGCTCATATCAATTGCCAAAGAAGGGAAGTCACATTTCATATTCCAGATCAATCAACGATCGTCTATCAATGCAAGGATGAACATAACCTTCCAGTGGAAATTCCTTCCATCTTATGGGTCATGATTCCACTAAATGAAGGTTATTTATCTCAAATGGTTGGTAAGAAACTCACGATTAAGAATATTCCCATTGTACGGGAGTTTGATGATGTCTTTCCGGAGGAATTACCGGGTCTTCCACCAAATCGTGAAGTTGAGTTTTCAATAGAACTCGTACCGGGTGCTTTGCCTATTTCAAAGACACCTTATAGAATGGCCCCAATTGAGTTGCAGGAATTGAAGAAGCAACTCCAAGAGAATCTTGATAAGGGATTCATACGCCCTAGTGCGTCACCTTGGGGAGCACCTGTTCTATTTGTTAAGAAGAAATATGGATCAATGAGACTCTGCATTGATTATCGAGAACTTAACAAGATCACTATCAAGAACAAATATCCTCTCCCACACATTGATGACTTGTTTGACCAACTACGCGGAGCTCAATACTTTTCCAAGATTGATCTTCGTTCAGGGTATCATCAATTAAGGGTCAAAAGGGAGGATATACAAAAGACGGCTTTCCGTACAAGGTATGGACACTATGAATTTATAGTGATGCCATTTGGTCTTACTAATGCCCCTGCTATCTTCATGGATCTAATGAATAGAGTCTTTAGAGACTATCTTGATCAATTTGTGGTAGTCTTTATAGACGATATTCTTGTCTATTCAAAGAGAAAGGAAGAACATGAAGATCACTTGAGAATTATATTGAAGACCCTGAGAAAGGAGAAGCTTTATGCCAAATTTACCAAGTGTGAATTTTGGCTTCAAAAAGTTTCATTTTTGGGTCACATAATCTCAAAAGAGGGGATATCTGTGGATCCAGCAAAAATAGAGGTTATCGAAAGATGGTCGAGACCAACAACAGTAACTGAGATCCGAAGTTTTCTTGGTTTGGCTGGATATTATCGACGTTTTGTAAAAGATTTTTCACGATTATCTAATCCAATCACCAAGTTGACTCGGAAAGGAGTTAAGTTTGTCTGGACAAAGGAATGTGAATAGAATTTCAAGGAGTTGAAAAGAAGGTTATCCAGTGCACCTGTGCTCACACTGCCTTGTAGTGGAGAAAGGTTTGTGATCTACAGTGATGCATCCAAGAAGGGATTGGGGTGTGTTCTTATGCAAAATGATATGGTGATAGCTTATGCCTCACGACAGTTGAAAATCCATGAACAAAATTACCCAACACATGATTTGGAGTTGGCTGCGGTAATCTTTGGATTAAAGATTTGGAGGCATTACCTTTATGGTGAAAGGTGTGATATTTATACTGATCATAAAAGTTTAAAGTATATTTTCACACAAAAAGAGTTGAATATGCGTCAAAGAAGATGGTTGGAGCTGATTAAGGATTATGACTGCTCAATCCATTACCACCCTGGGAAAGCAAACAAGGTGGCAGATGCATTAAGTCGACAAGACCATGCTAGTTTATCCATGATGAGGATCACAAAAGATCCAATATTTATGGATTTACAAAGGATGGATCTTGGAATTATAATGGAAGGGGAAAAATCTTATCTTTATCAAATGAATGTTCAACCATCTATACATGTGAAGATTAAAGAGGCACAGAAAGAAGATGTCGAGTTACAAAAGAAGGTGAGAAATGTTCCTGAATTCAACCTTGATTGTGATGGGATAATAAAGTTCAGGAATCGGGTTTGTGTTCCTCCCATCCCCGAATTAAAGAAAGAGCTGCTGGATGAAGCTCATAGTTCTTCATTCTCTATTCATCCTGGAAGCACGAAGATGTATAGGGACCTGAAATAGTACTTCTGGTGGGATGACATGAAAAGAGATGTTGCTGAATATGTCTCTCGATGCTTGGTTTGTCAACAAGTTAAAGATGAGAGACAGAAGTCTAAGGGGATGTTACAACCACTACCCATACCCGAATGGAAATGGGAAAACATCACTATGGACTTTGTCACAGGACTTCCTAAAACATCCAAAGGCAATAATTCTATCTGGGTCATAGTTGATCGTCTCACAAAGTCTGCACACTTCATTCCTATTAGAGAGGATTTCTCCCTAGATCATCTTTCCAGTATATATGTAAAGGAAGTGGTAAGATTGCATGGAGTACCACTTTCTATTATATCTGATCGAGATCCAAGATTTACCTCGAAGTTCTGGCGAAGTCTTCAGCATACTCTGGATACAGAGTTGAGTTTCAGCACTGCTTATCATCCCCAGACAGACGGTCAGTCTGAGAGAACAATTCAAACCCTAGAAGATATGTTGAGAGCTTGCTCTATGGATTTCAAAGGAGGTTGGGATCAACACCTACCTTTGGTGGAATTTTCTTATAATAATAGCTTTCACTCCAGTATTCAAATGGCTCCTTATGAAGCTCTCTATGGAAAGAAATGCAGGACTCCAACTTGCTGGGATGAAGTTGGGGAAAGAAAGCTATTAGGACCTGATCTCGTTGATGAAATGGCAGAAAAGGTCAGATCTATTCAACAACACATAAGAGCAGCTCAGAGTCGACAGAAAAGCTATGCCGACAACCGAAGAAAAGACCTAGAGTTTGAAGTGGGTGATAAAGTGTTCTTACGAATATCTCCCTGGAAGAGGGTTATGAGATTTGGAAAGAAGGGGAAGTTGAGCCCTAGATATATCGGTCCTTTCGAAATATTGGATCGTGTTGGGAAGGAAGCTTACCGATTGGCGCTTCCACCGAATCTCTCTCAAGTTCACGATGTGTTCCATGTATCTCTCCTGAGAAAGTACATACCAGATCCTTCACATGTACTCAGCTCAGAAGTTGTACCGCGGGAGCAAGATCTTTCTTATGAAGAACAGCCGATAGAGATTCTGGATCGTAGCGAAAAAGTCCTACGAAACAAGACCACTCGCTTGGTGAAAGTTTTATGGAAAAACCACCAACTTGAAGAAGCTACATGGGAGCTTGAGGATATGATGAGGGAGAAGTATCCTCATCTGTTTGTTGCAAAGTGACGAATTTCGAGGGCGAAATTCTTTTTAAGGGGGGTAGAATGTAACACCCGAGACTTTTATGTTATATAAATCATCAAAGGAATCTTTTTCTATACAACACTTGCTTGGCTTGCTTTACACGCAATCGCGACCTTCCTCGATAGCTTGCGTCGTACGCAATACCGAGTTTCACTAAACAACATTATGCTATTAAAACTAGCCGTTATGAATAGTAATAACCACTTTTTGGAATTTTATAAATTTTATTTTTCAAAATGGACTTCATTTTTGGACTCAGAATATCGAAATTAGCCTAGGGTGAAATTTTGGTATTTTTCTGAAAACTTTCAATTTTTGATGAATAGTGAAACCACTAAGTGGTAGGTTAAAAACTGAATTTTGCATAAAACTTAATTTTACCGCTTCTGTGATTGGAATTTCGAAAATCCGAGAGACACGGTTAATATCAAGGACTAAAATGTGGTTCAATGAGATGAAAATAATTTTTTGGTGAATAGTAACTTTTTACTTTTTTTTACTGCGTTTAATAGTAAATAGGGTAACTAAGGGTAAATATGATATTAATATTACCCTAACACATGTCCTAAATCTATTGGACAAGTGTAATTCGACCAAAAACAATCTTAGTAATAAAATATGACCATTTAGGCCCACTTGGATTAGATTAGGACATTTATTATTAATTTATTTAAAGAAGGGTTAAAATAGTTAAAATCAAAGTTTAATAAGTAAATAATTTTTAATATGGGGTTATACATAAGATAAATTCGATTGTAAATATTCATTAGAAAGCTAAAACGATTTCCTACATGATGGTATTTTATTTGTAATTTTTAGACATCAAATAATTTAATTTATTTATGACACAAAGATGATGCAGTAATTATCTTATTAATGAAATATTGACATAATTGATAATATAAATACCAAAATAAATGTAATTTAAGACTTTTTATGAATTACACTAATTTTATAGGTTACTATGATATATTAGTGTTTATTTAATCAACTTGGTTCGAACATATAATTCTGTTATGACTTTCACAAAAATCATATATCAAATAGTGTCAAAATTGACACAAAATAGTTTTTAAATCAAATATTATATTATTAATTGTTATTTTATTCCTAAAAATCTAAGGTTCGGCCAAATGACTTAGATAAGGATATATATATTAATAATAAACAATTTGGGGTTCGTTTGTCATGTTATAGTAAGTGTATTATCCATATAGTGAAAGAAAACAAAAAGACATGGTAAAAGTTAAATTATTTAACTTAGAGTTAAATCTAATTGATAAGGATAAAATAATACCCTAAACTTGTCTAAATCCTATTGGTTGATAGGATTTCGACCCTTCCCCACATTATCTTCGAAATAAGACCCTTTGGAACCATTATAAACCGATTTTGACTTTAATCTAAAATAATATTTTGAGATATTCCTAAGGTGCCCCTCTCCTCCCTTATAAAAGGGCACCTCCTCCCCCTCCTCCTCACACAAAATTGAGCACTCAAGCTCGGCCAACCCCTGACATTTTCTCCTCTCCACTTCCCTAGAATAATCCTAGAGGTCCTGGTCTTCTCCAAAGACCAATCTTAGTTCCTTAAGTGGAGGATTCAAAGAGGCGTTCCAAAGAAGAGGTAATATCCATTACCGATCTTTTCAATTTCTTTCTTCTTCAACTTCTTCTTCTTTAGTTGTTTCATGATGAAGTAATAACATCAGTATTACTTACATACTGATATGTTATTATTAATATGAAACAACCCTAATTAACCTTCTATCCATCCTACGGAAAAATGAAATCACCGCGCGTGCGTACGTACGGAATACCGTCTCCACGCCGTGGTGTAATCTATTTTCCACCATCACCTTACAAGGATGGTTATAATGGTGTAATGAGTAACTAAATATGATTATTATGAAGTAATATTGATACTGAAGTAATATATATATACTCCAATACAATTCCACGATCATAGGAATGATATCATCACTCGTGCGTACGTACGGAATACCGTCTCCACGATGTGATGCGACTCGTTCTACATGATCTTCTTTTCATAATGATTATATAAATGAATTGAATGAATGAATATGGTACATAATACACTAATACCATTCTGGAAATGAATTATATATAACCTAAAGATAAGAATAAGAATTTATTCGACAAAACACGCATAAGAACAAAAAGTTATAAAGACCCGAGTAACAAGTAACAATGAAATAATACTAACAAGAAGATAATAATATGACCATATATGATCTCATATAAATATGTATGATTCTGGAATAAATCAATAACATTATTTAAACCATTATACAGGAGCTTCGGACACTAACAAAGCAAATCGGACCTAAGGTAAGGGAAATATCACAATCTCATTTTTATCCGAGATTGTTTATTCGTAAGTATTTACTAGGGTGTATTTTATCATCCACATCCATGTTCCCTCAATATGAAATATTGTTTCCATCCACTTGCAATAGTTTAAATCCAATTTTACCCTTAGGTGAGTTTTTAGTAAAGAATATGAAAGGAATCTTTTGTCGTTTTTCCGTACGAGGTACTTTTTGACTTTTCCGACAAAAGTACGAAGAATGTTTTTTTTAACTTATACGGCATGAATGGATTTTTAAAACATTGTTTCCAAGAAGCTTCCTTTACAAGTTTTCAAGTTTATTTTTAATCAACTTCTTGTATTTTAATGTTGTATGACATGTTATGAAAGGAAAAATGTTTTTGAAGAAGAAAGGATATTTTCTTCAAGAATGGAGTTCAAGTGATTTTCAAAATTATTTTCCATCTAAGATAATAAAGGGTTCTGTTTTTATCCCTATTATTACATTGATTTGATCATGTTGTGATGGAATTATTTTTATGAATTCCTTTATCTTATATGAATTGATTTATGATGTCATGATGTTTCAAGAATCCCATTTTTGTTTCATGTGTTATGCGATGATGTAAGTTTTATGATTATGTGGCACACATAAGAAAGGATTCATTATAAGATGGGTGGGACCTATATCTCCCTCCAATGCATTGGGTAAAGATTTTATATCTCATGAGATAGACATGGCTGGAACGGAAGGTTATTTCGGTTCAGTGATACAGGACTGAAACGAGAAGTGAACTCGGTTCAGAAAGGGACTTTGTCCACTAAGATAGTCTTGGCGATGAGTCATGACTAACAAGAAATGATTTTCCATGATTATGTGTGCATGCCACAAAGTTTCAAGTTTTATGTTATGATTATGGGGATCTCATTTTCACTCCTATGATTTGTTCCATGTTAAGATATTATGATCTCTTTTGCAGGTTATGATTTTCAAAAAGATATGATATGATTTTTATTTCCTTTATTTGCCTTGCTGAGCATTTGAGCTCACCCTTTTATGTTTTCTTTTCCCCAGGTCAGGAAGATGGATATTAAGTAGAATATGCTAAAAGGGACCCTAGATATGATGAAATAAATGGGAGACACTGTAGAAGATTTATGAACCAGTTGTTTATGTTTCCCAGTTTCTAAAGGCACTATACCTATACGGTCCTTTGTAGTTTTATCATATGTTGTAATAAGTGTGCTTCAATTTTTGAAGTATTAAAAATGTATGTAAAGTATGGGTCTTTATACATTTCATTTCATGGGTTATGATATGATGTTTATGAAACCCACCTCTTTTTATGGTTCATGATATGATTCTAGTTTCATTATCTTATCACACGTGTATGTATTGTTTTATTATGTGATGGGTGGGACCTATATTTCTCACCAATGAATACGTTAAAGATTTATATCTCATGATATAATTATTAGATTCAATTTTATGGACTTAATCCACAGTGGTAAGATAGGAAAACCATATCCACTATGGGAAGATGGGGAATCCCAATCCTCTATGGGAATATGGGGAAATTTTATTTAATATGAGAAGATGTGGAAACCCGATCCCTTATAAGGAATGGAATATGACAATGGATTTTGGTGTGTCCCTACTATTAGTTTCACTCCCCATGAAGTTCCCTAATATGTTCTACAAATGTGTATTATCTTATTGAGAATGATATTACATGTTTATTTGTATTCCAAAATTCCATGTATTGTCCTTATGTTATGATTTCATGGATTATACATGTGTTTCAATTATGATTTATATGATATTAACTTATAATCATTATTCCATGATTTATTTTTTTATCATTGATATTCATGTTATGATCTTCTAGTTTTATGATCATGTTCTCATACCCTTATACTCATGAGTATGCTTACATATCTCACTTATTTAACCTTACTAACCATATGAGCTCTCCCCTTTTATTTTTTAATTCCCCAGGTTATGAGTATATATTAAATGTATGATATTTATAATAGGGGTATTAGTCTTGAAGATCCTAGTGGGAGATAATGTATCTCATTCATGTGCTATACTTTATGTTTCCATGTTTCTAAAGGCACTAAACTACTATGGTCTTTGGGCCTCTGTTGTATAATGTATTAAGTATTTCACAAAAAATGATGAAATTTATATATACATTAATCCTAGCCTGTTATATTTGGTATCAGAGATAATGTTTATAAAACCATTGGAAACAACTATTAGAAAATTTTAGTGATATCTATAGGTATATTTATAAGGATATTACTAGGGGTGTCTTTAAGGATAAGTATAAGGATGATTTAATTTTTAGGATAATGTCTTGAACTTTTGGTAAAGGATATAGTGGGAATTTTCCATTCATTACATCCCAATATGGATATTACAAGTGGAAATGGCTCAGAAACTGATGTACCTAGTGGAAACAAATCAAAAAATGTACACCTGTATTGACTCGAGCATGACTCGGTACACAACAATGTGTCTTACTACACACCTGGTTTGACACTCCATGGGGATATTCTTTGGAAATTAACAAACTCTTTTTTGAAGATCATGATGGATTTAAGTAGATAATGATTTTAAATAACCTAGGATATACCTAAGGTGTCATATATTAATGAAGTGGGAGCCATGATTTATACATACTATAAGTGACTTTTTCATGATTATGTGGTTTTACATTATGATGAATATTTATCACACTATGCTTACTAGTTTTAGTCAAAGGAGGGAACTAGAAAGAATTGGCTTAATATTAAATGTGGTGACTTTTTTTTGATGTACAACAAAATGGGAAAACCACTAGAGTGAAGGATATTTTGATCATGTTTAATAAGTTTTCATGAAACATAATTTACAACCTTTACCTTAGCCAACTTTCGAACTCACTAAAGAAGAGAAGGAAGGTTTTTCTATGAATTTAGGTAGTGGAGACAATGGAGGAAAGAATACGAATTTCCTACATGTATATAATGTTTAATAAATCACATAAGTGAATGTATTAGAGTAACAAGTCGATGTTTTGACTATAGAAAAGAAGGGAATAAATAAAATATCTTCTAATGAAAAATGATGCTTTTGGTTATCGAAATGGATGGGAATATAGGCCTTACAAATACATATTTGAAGGATAAATGTTTTAAGTGTAAAATGAATTATCATTATGAAAACCAATTTCTTAATTGGAAATCTCAAGAAGAGAATTAGGAAGGTGGTATGAGTAATCATTATATTTATTATGATTTAATGACTATAAGTAAATTTCAAATGTAAAGAGGTTTTATGTAATTTGATGATGTATCCTTATCGATGGATTATGGATGAAGTAGAGTAACATAAATGTATATGTATATGAATTGAAGAAATATGACTTGTGAAATATATAAAGATTGTTCATTTTAGGTTTTTATATAAACATTTACAAGAATATGTTAAATGGCTCTGATGAACTAGAAAATTGATTTAATGAAAATGTGATATTCATGGAAAAAATATGATTAATGCAAAGAAAACTCTTAATTTGTTACTAATTGTACGTAGCTATGTTTGGATAAATGAAATGTTGGGTATTAATAAGTTAATTGGATGGTATAGATTACCATGGAACTGATAAATGATTTGTTCACAAAGAAGTTTTTACTTTCAAAAATGGAGTTTATAATTTTTTTATTTAATGAATATATACAATAAACATTGGAATAAATAAATATTCATGCTTTTAATAATTATGTAGGGTAATTTTGGTTATTACCATGCTTTAATAAAATACATGATAAATGTATTCACATGTTTGGAATGTGACAGCCAACAGCTACTTTGTGATATGAGGGATCGATGTTAAGCTAATTTAGTGAGATAATTTATAAATATTTAGATTTTAATCATTCTGAATGGGTATAAGATTAATGATTTATGGAATGGTTTGTGTTAAACTTTTGATGAGTTTTTAGAGATTGAATTATTAACTCTCCATATATGGGTTTATCCATATTGGATAATTTGGGATAACCCTTTTGGTGATATATGGAATGAACCATCATTCTATTTATGGATCTCATGATATTTTAATGTTTATGTGATATAAAATTCTCCTTCTTTTTTGTACAAAGTGGTGAATTTGAAATTAAATAAGGAACAAAAAGTGTTAAATTTTCATGAAATCATGTAACTATATCTTTTCATGAAAATTAATCAACTTTAGGAAAATGATCTAGAAATAAATTTCTTTCCTAATACCTTAATTTTTGTTGAGCATATGACCTTTTAAATCATCATATATTTATGACTTTGAGTCCCTCAACATTCCAGTTATCATTTACTTGTTTGTAAATTATGACCTCATTCACTCCAAATATGTATTTACAATTTCATTCCAAAACTATTTTTTCATTTTGAACCAATGTTATCCCTTTTGGAAACCTTGTTTTTAGTTACTATGGGTAACTGTCATGTTTCTATGATTATATTTTTTTTAACGGTTTTAATATTCATTTTTACGATGTCAGTTTCTATGAATAGATATTTTAATTATTAAACCATTAATAACCCTAATGAATTTTTAGGATGAAATTAATTTTATGAGGGTTATAATTTAACAGACTAAAATTTATTGTAATATTTTTTTCAATTTAGTTTAATATTTTTGATATATTTCATTTCATGGAACACTAAATATGGTTGTGTTTATATTAAATCACAAAATTTGGCCTTGTACACTACATGCAGCAGTGAGATGTTGGAATAGAAGTTATGAATAAGATTGAATAAATTTTGAAACTATTATTTACAAATGTTTATAAAATAATTTTTTTTATGTATTACTATATATTAATGTAAGTTTTATTTCAAAATAATGAAATTATTTTCCTAAGAAAACATGATTTTAACTTACAAACACAATTTTCTCTCAATAATTTTAAAAGAAAAATTTTGATTATTTTTTTTAATAAAATATATATATTATATATTCAATAAATATTTTTTATAATCATCTAGTAGATTTTATAGCTATAAGATAAGAATAAATATAATTTTAAAAATAAAAAGGGGTACTTTTCTAAAATTTAGTTTTACCACTTTTCAACAGAGAACCCATTGTGATTAACATTTTTCTCAATTTTGTAATTATTATTGGAAAAAGTAAAAAACCTTTCTTAAATAGGAAAATAAATATTACATTATGGTGAATTTTTCATATTTTTCTGTAAAGTTTCAATTTATCATGAATAGTGAATAATACCGAATTTAAATTCAAAACAGCTTTTTATTAAAAATTATTTACAAGGATAAATTTTGTTTTTTATTGGTTTTAAATTTCAATTAGATCAATAAAACATCAATTAATACAATTCAGGTCCTTAGAATCAATTTTCGTTTGAAATTGGATATAAAAACTTAATAAATTTTTGAACATTTTTACTATAAAAATCCATTGTGTCATCCCATATATGGGATTAAATATATATTATTTTCTAAAAATTATGTGATTGGAATTTAATAAAATTGATTATATTTTTTGGATCATAATAATTTAGAATTTCTAATAATTTTATCACGTTTTTTACAAAAATATTAAGGAAAGTGATTAAAATTAATTACAACGATTAAGAGAAAAAATTGTTTAACAAAGGACTAGACCATACACTTAAAGAAGATAATGACCTATAAACTATTATAAAAGAAAATTTCCTGACCATATTTTTATCGTATCTCAAATTTTCATGAAGTTTTTTCATTATTTGATCAATATTTCATAGGAAAAATGTGGGTTTAATTACTTTTTAAAAAATTTAAAAAAATGTCACTCCTCCTCCAATATAATAAAAAACACTCCCATTCTACATATTCAAAAATATAAAGACATTTTTATTTCATAAAATATTTCCAATTAATCTCCCAACATCCCTCCACTCATATTAGAATTTTCAATTTGTAAATAAATTTATATAAGGAATTCATTTGGTTAAAACCAAAAGGAGTTTCCCCAAAAATAATTATCTTTCTTCAATGGTCACTTTAGTTTTAATTAATTATTCACTCACTAAATTATATTTATTCCATGATCATATAATAACATCAGTATCATAAATATACTGATATTTTTTTCTATGTTTTCTTCCTTCACATATACGCACATTCATCTAATGGGTAACAAACCTGCCATTATTATGTACGACGAACTACCGCCTCACAAAACGATGTTGTTTGTTTTTTATTTACCACCTATCATGGTTAGAAAATTTTTATGTATAATATATTTTAATATTATATATATGATATTTATGATGTATTTATTCTTCTTTAAATATTTTATAACTCATACATTCAGGCATTCCATTTTTTGTAAATATGATAATTCTTTTGCAGATGTGTGAACTACCGCCTCCTCAAAGTGATGTTATTCGTTAACACTCTACATGTAATGTATTGAGTATGAGTTTAGTGTAATTAAATGATATATATAACACAATAATTCTACTTTAATGGTATTATATATATACATATATGTCATTTACATTATTTCTTTCAATACAAAAACAAATCAGAAAGAGTGTTCATGTATACGTACAACCAACCATCTCCATAAATAATGTATTCTATTGCACATTTATATATTTTATATATTATTATAGATAAGTATATACTAGATATATATGGTATTTATATCATTATTTAAATTTATAAATATGTAAATCATGATCTAATAATGATTATCAATAATGAAAAGAAAAAACATATATGAAAAACAAAGCATATATTACTGGAAATATAATATTAACATGGAGTTGTTCATAAATGGGTAATATAAAGACATAAAAAATTGTATATTGTATAATATATAACAATAAGGTTATTTTTTAGATGTAATTTAATAATATATTTATTTCTAATGAGCTTTTAATGTATACAAATAAATTCATTACATAATATAAGAGAATTTCATCTCACTTTTTATTTATATGAGATACATGCCTTATTCACCACTCATTTCTATTGTGTCATGTTTATAGTTCATATGGTTGTATTATATATTTCATATAAATAAATTTATCTGTATTTACATATCTATATGATGATTTTTATTTTTTGTGGTTTATGTTTCAAAAGTTACCAAATCGGTAATGTAATTTTTGTCACAATTTTCCTTGAGACACATTCAATTTTATGAATCGATATTATTCTATAAGGTGTATATAATCCCATTTACATGTCACCATAGAAAAGAATAACCATTCTCATGACATTATGTAAGGCATTACATCTTATATCTTATCACATTAATAAATCATGGAATTTCCACCTTATAATGTCACATAAGAAAAATATGGAATATACACATTTTAATTCATTCAAGGGGTTGAGTCTATCTCATCCTAGCCAACCTCAAACCAAGTCATCTCATTTTCCTAACATGGAAAATTACCTTTCAAGAGATATCTCTTAGTTTCAAATTAGATAAAGGGGAAAATCTCAAGGCATGACACCTATGGTTGACAACTCCTGGTCCATACCTCCTCTAAAAACCCTAACAAAGTTATATTCATCAATCCCATCCCACATGGGTCGTTTAGATAGTAAGCGATCAATATAAATAAGGGGTTTGAGAAAAGACAACACACGACACAACTTTATAAAAACAAAGTGATGGAAAACCCAAAAGGATAACACATGACAATCTACCTTAGGGCTATAGGCATAGGCTCTCTTAATATCAACCTCATATTCACAGTAGATTGGGAGAGATCTGAGTTTTTGTCCAAATCTTTGGAAATAGGGAATATGAAATTTCATCAAAATAACAAAACAGTAGGAAAGATTTGTAGAGGAGAAAGGGGTGCGTGAGGTTATCCTTACCAAGGGTGATCCAATGCATTTGACGGATCGAAGAACAGACACTGGGGGATGAAACGGAAAGAGTATGAGTGAGGAGAGGGTTTTGGAGCTCAATGGAGGCTCTCCTCTGGTCCTATCTTGGGGAAGAAGAAATAATGGGTTTTAGGCTTAAATAAAAATAATGGAAAAATTGTAAATTTTAACCCAGATCATTGTCGCACTGTTTAGGCGAACGGATCACCAAACCGTGTGAAACCATTCGAATCCCACTACCTCAAGAATGCAGAGCTTCATGGTTTATCCGAACCATGCGACTCTACAATTCATGTCGTGCGCAAACCATTCTCCTTAGTCTGCAACTCCAAATCTCAAAATCCTGGGCTCCGAACAAGCCCCATACACTCCCCGAATCTTCTATAGAATGTTACACACATTAAGCAAGCTTAATGGAAATATTTTAAAGAAAAACTAACAATCCATTCCTTTTCCAAAGAGTTGGGTTGTTACAAACTTCCCTCTTTAAATCATCTCATCCCTGAGTTTGCCTTCCGAGGGTTAAGAGGAGTCACTAGTGAAAAGATCCAGCCATTGAGATCATATATCAGCATCCCGCTCTGAGGTCTCGTCTTGTACTTGGTCGTGTTTCCATAGCACTCGTACAGGAGGAACTGACCTACCTAGGAGTGTCTTCATGCTCCGGTTGACAATTTGCATCTGAAACTCCTCGAAGGAATCATCCATATCCAGTTCAACCTCATCAGGCTGAAACACATGAGTTGGATCTGAAGAGTACCGTTGAAGCTGAGATACATGAAAAACATTGTTCATGGACTAATATATTTGCGGAAGATCAAGCTGGTAAGCTAATTGTCCGATCCGCTTCACCATCTCAAAGGGTCCTACGAACCTCAGCGAAATCTTATCCTTCTTCCGAATACGTCTCAGCCCCAACCTGGGTGAGACTATCAAGAAAACCCGGTTCCCAACCTCAAACTCAAGAGGTCTCTGGTGCCTGTTAGCATAGGACTATTGTCTAGACTAAGCTGTCCGCATACACTTCCTAGTAAGTTATATCTACTCTGTAGTCTCCTGCACAAGACGTGGTCCTAGAAAAGATGACTCCCTTGCTTCAATCCAACTCAAAGGCAAGAGACAAGGCCTACCATATAAGGCTTCATAGGGAGCCATATAAATGGTAGCATGGAATCTATTGTTATAACAGAACTCGACAAGAGGAATGTGTCTCTTCCATGAACCTACATAATCGAGAACACATGCACGTAACATGCCCTCTAGTACCTGTATAGTCTGCTCGGTCTTTCCGTCAGTCTACGGGTGAGAGGCCGTGCTCAGTAGTACCTGCGTACCCTAGGCCTTCTATATACCCTGCCAGAACTGAGACGTAATGTGATGATCTCTGCCCGAGACAACCAAACGAGGTGATCCATGAAGGCGTACTATTTCCTTAACATACATCCTTCCAAATTCATCAACCGTGAAGGTCTCACCCACTGGTAATAAATGCACGACCTTCACCAGACAGTTGATGATAACCCATACTGCATCGTTTCCATGAGGTGACATGGGTAATTCAGTTACAAAGTCCATAGAAACATTGTCCCATTTCCACTCTGGAATGGACAACGGCTGCAAAAGCCCAACCAGACGCTGATGTTCTGGCTACACCTGCTGACAACTGGAACAACGAATGATGAAACCGGCTATCTCCCGCTTCATGCTAGGCCACCAATAATGTCGTCGCAAATCACGATACATTTTGGTGATTCCAGGGGGAACTGCCCAAGCTGAGGCATGGAAATCCCTCATCATCTCCTCTCTAATGTCTTCTGGCACCCATACATGCCCACTGAACAATAAAGTATCACCCTCATCCACGGTCCAATCTGTAGAGGCATCATCATTGACACTCTCTCGTAGAACAAGGCCTTCTGGATCTGATAACTGTCTTGCCCTGACCCATTCCAAAAAATTATATGTCACCACTATGGCTGAGAGAATAGTATGACCCTGACCCTCTTGAAATTCAACGTGCATCTCCAAAAACAGGGCCATCAGTTTCCATTCCTCATCGGATTCCTGAACTACTTGTGACTGGGTTTTCTGAATCAGTGCATCTGTTACTGAATTTCCTTTCCCAGGAGTGTAGGCCAATTCGAAATCAATGGATTATAGGTACGCGACCCACCTGCGTTGCCTAAGATTCAGATCACACTGAGTGAAGATATACTTGAGGATTTTGTGATCAGTGAATAACCCAAAACACTCTCCCAAAAAATATTATCTCCAACAGCATAAGTCTTAAACAACAGCTGTGAGATCAAGGTCGTGCATTAGATAATTATATTCCTGAGGCTTTAACTGACGAGAACCATACACAATGACTTGCTCATCCTACATCAAGACAGCTCGAAGCCCAATAACTGACATGTCAAAATAGACCATATAAGCCCTTCCCAGTTCCGAAAAGATCAGTATCGGTGCCGAAGTTAGTCTACACTTCAGTTCCTGAAAAGTTGGTTCACAAGGTTCTGAGCACTCTAATCTCACCCCTTTTTTGGTAAAAGCTGTAAGCGGTGCTGCTTGGGGTGAAAAGTCCTGAATGAACAGCCTATAATAACCAGCAAGCCCCAACAAACTCCTGATATCAAAGACGTTCTTGGGTTGCTCTGAAGATACTACAACACTGACCTTCTTATGGACAACTGAAACTCCAGACTCAGAAATAATGTGACCCATGAAGTGAACCTTATTTATCCAAAAGTTGCATTTACTGAGCTTAGCGTAAAGTCGATGCTCTCTTAGTGTATTAATCACGATCTCAAGATGGGTTGCATGGTCATATCATGAGTGTGAATAGAATAAGATTTCGTCCACAAATACAACCACAAAAGAATCAAGGTAAGGGTGAAAAATGTGATTAATAAGAGCCATAAACATTACAGGTGCATTCGTAAGCCCAAACGGCATGACTATGTACTCATAGAGACCATACCTACTCCTGAACGCCATGCGAGGTATGTCCGATGTTGTAACCCGAACCTGGTGACAACCTGACCTCAAATCTATCTTTGAAAATACCTTCTCTCCTCAGATCTGAATGAAGAGGTCATCAATTAGAGGTAAAGGATACTGATTCTTAATAGTCAGCTGATTTATCGTACGATAATCCATGCAAAGACGAAGGGCACCATCTGCCTTCTTGGCAAAGAGGACTGGCGATCCACAAGGAGAGGTACTAGGACGTATAAAGCCTTTTTCTTCCAGGTCCTCCAACTCACTGTTGAGCTCCAGGGTTTCCTTAGGTGTCATCCTATAAGGAGGAATGGTCAATGTTGCTGCTCCTAGTATAATCTCAGTAGTAAAATCCACCTCTCGCACTAGAGGTAGGCCAGAGATATCATCAGGAAAGACATCACTAAAGTTCTCCACCATGGGAGGATAAATAGAGTATTGTAACCCTTGGTCGTCGAGATAATTACCGGAAAAATGTGTCGTTACACCACCCAAAATCCGATGTTTGGGTCCTGCTCGTGTTGCACAACGATCCCATTCTCCCTTATGCACATGTGTGTCATCCTCTGGTGATGTAAACGTCACCCTCTGACGATAGCAGTCAATACGTGCTCTATATAAAACTAACCAATCCATCCCAACTATTACATCAAAACAAGTCATCTCCAGAACATTAAAGTTCCAAATGAAAAGGTAACCTCCCACCTCGAGGGGACAATTCTGAAAATGATGAACGCCCTCTGAACGGACACCTAACATGGTATCTAGAGTAATCAAACCATGATACGACTAAACGTCGAGGCCCACACTCTCTGGTCAGGAGGCATCTTGAGAGTCTCAAAGATGGTCTGGATCTCCTCTGGCGAAGAATCAGTAGTAAGAGGTCTTCCATCTCCCGAAAAAGTAGAAGGATGCTACGACTGAAACTCACGGGTCAACTCTGCCATACTCGGGGAAGGTCGCACTCCTCCTTACGCACTCTACATCAAGCACAAGAAGCTCTCACGAAACTAGGCATCGACGCCCATCTCAGGAATAGCAATATGATCCATAGGTTGCTCGACTGGAAGATCTACCGGTGGCTCAGGGCCCGCCACCTCAGGAATGTGATCGTCACTACCTTCAGCACGCACGACTCGAGGACGTCTCAGAGGCATAATGCTACAATACCAAATGAACGTCTCAATAAAAGAAACCAACAAGTTAAAGGTTGAACTCTAGAAGATAAGACAGGATCTAAGTCTTCCTACCCCTATGATCACATATCAATACCCAAATGAATTCTTAGAAAAACCCACTACTGCTCAAATTTAACTTAATATAGTGATATGGAATTTCCCATCCCATAAGGGCCCATACTCCCCATGAACTAAAATATGACACACACTTGAATGTCATTTCTCATTTACTACTACTAAACAAGATTTTGAATTTATTTTAATGCAAATGATTCGTTTAGTTGGAATGTCATTTTTAATCCATAAGGGCATATACACCTTATGAACCAAAGAGTGACACCCACTAAAACCACCTCATTCCTCAATTCAAAACCTCCAAGGAGGCTTAGCACAGTTTCATAAATATTGGTAATGCATGGAAATAACCAACAAGCAATGATCCCTGAAAATTTAGATGTGGCATGGAAAAATGCATGACCTAATCATATTGTGCCTACCATGATACATGTTCTAATGCATAACCATCATTTCATCGGGTTGAACCATGAAACACAAATTTCAATCTCACAAAAGTCATTAACATCACAAATCATGTGAAGCACCCAACAGTGAAATAGTATCAATAGTAAATAGCATAATCAATAAACACATAATTTAAGAAACATGGTCTTTTCCCCATAAATGGGTTCATGATGCCCAAGCACGGGTTATAAATAAGTCCTTAAGTGTTCTCGGTCTCCAAGTGTATCATCACAAATTATTAAAGAACGAAAGAAAGAAACATGTGATACCACTTTGTGATGTCCCGGACCAGGCTGCCCCTGAACTTGAGCCCCAAGCCCAATTGGCCACATGACCCCTGGCTCGTCTCCCCATAGGCTAGGGGATGCCGACTAGCAGCAGGGGTGTAATGGTAAGTCAGTGGGGAGACTGTACCCCCATGTCAGAGGACACATTGGAATAGGAGAAATGTAACAAATGTGGAAGCACAACCTATTGATAAATAGGGGGAAATAGGGAACATACAAACCAAACCACAAAAGTAATGAAAAACCCAGATAAGTATACAAAAGCCACATAGGTAGTGTCTAATACAATACAAATATATGGCATACTAATACAATGGAAACATATGGAAAGCATTCTATGCAGTAGTACAAAATGAGAAAAAAAGTAGTCAACGATCATCTCTAGCCAAGCTTGATCCTCTACTCTGGATCTCCAGCTAGAAAATACATGTATCAACAAATGGACGCTGGGCCTTTTCCCCTACTAGTACCTGCAACATTAATGTCTTCACGGGTGCCCAAGAGGCCTCCTGGGTACGACGTGAGACAAGTCTTAGTAGGCCACCACCAACGGTGTCTACGTGTAATTGAGATAGGTGTTCGCATGCAACAATGAGTAATATTCTATAAGTAAGTAAAACAAAGTAAGTAAAATACCCTCCCGCTCAGGTTCCGGAAGGTCACCTAGTAGGTCTACCTGCTTCAGCTCAAGACTGGAAATCTGAACAAGTCACCAGAGTATAAGTACATACATATAGTTTATCACTGGCATGAGGTAAGCATGCCTCTCATCTAAGCACATCGACTGGCATGGGGTAGAAATGCCTCCCACCCGCAATGGTTATATAGGCATGAGGTATAAATTCCTCTCGTCCTCAGTCATTATAGCTAGCATGGGGTAGAAATGCCTCCCACCGGTCACAGTAATATTGGAACGAGTTATAAATTCATCTCGTCCTGCTTCACAGAGTTTCATCTGGCACAGGGTAAGAATGCCTCCCACCCAACACATGAAAATTCATCTGGAACATGGTAAGAATGCCTCCCTCCCAACCACAGATTATCACAAGCATGTCAACACAGCAAGTTAAAACCATTCGCATCACATTATATAAGGAATTACATCTTAGAACATGTCACATTAACAAAGCATGGCATTTCTATATTATAATGTCACATAATAAAAACATGGAATATACAGATTTTAATTCATTCAAGGGGTTTAGGCTATCTCATCCAAGACAACCTCTAACCAAGTCATCTCATTTGCCTAAAATGTAAAATTCCCTTTCAAGACATATCGTTTAGGTTCAAAGTTGAGAAAGGAGAAATTCTCAAGGAATGACACCTATAGTTGGCCACAACCTATCCATACCTCCTCTAAATGCCCTAACAAGGTTATATTCATAAATCCCTCCCCACACATGTCATTTAGATAGTATGCAGTCAATATATATAAAGCGATGGGGGAAAGACAACCCACGACACGATGTTATAAACCCAAAGCGATGGAAAACCCAAAAGGAGAACAGATGACCACCTACCTTAGGGTTATATGCGTAGGCTCACCTAATATCAACCTTAGATTCATAGTAGATTGGGAGAGATATAAGTTTTTTTCCAAAGCCCTAGAAATAGGGCATATGGGCTTCCATCAAAATAAGACAATGGTAGGAATGATTTTCTGAGGAGAAAGGGGTGCATGAGGTTAGCCTTACCAAGGGTGATCCAACGCCTTCGACGGATCGAAGAACGAACACCGGGGGAAGAAATGACAAGAGAATGAGTGAGGAGAGGGTTTTAGAGCTCAAATGAGGCTCCCCTCCAGTTCTGTCTGTGGGAAGAAGAAAGATTGGGTTTTAGGATCCAATATAATTAAGAGAAAAATTGTAAATTTTTACCCAGATAAGGGTTGTGCGGTTAGGGCGCATGGTTTACCAAACCGTGTGCAAACTGTGCGCATCCCACTGCCTCTGAAATGCATAGCTTCTTGGTTTATCCAAACCGTGTGACTTTACTATTCTTGTCATGCTCAAACCATGTGTCTGAGTCTGCAACTCCAAATATCAAACTCCCAGGCTCCGAAGAAGCTCCAGACACTCCCTGAACCATCCTTATAATGTTGCACACATTAAGCAAGAATAAAGGAAATATTTTAATGAAAAAATAATGATCCGTACCTTTTCTAAAGAGTCGGGTCGTTACAGCAGGAGGTGGGTATTGTAGCATTAATATTCACATAATGGGCCTCGGGCCAAAAATTAGGGCCTATGGGCCATGTAATGGTCTAAATGCCCACTAGGCCTTCGTGCTATGTAATGGGTCTCCCTCTACCCAGTTATAAGATGTATTTTCTTTGATTTAAAAATAAATGAGGCTTCGAATGCAACCTTTTAAAAAAATCCAAAAAATACCCAAATTCCCCTTCAATAGTGTTCTCATCGATTTTAATGGATACCCCAATACCATAGAAAAGATCATTAAGAATCAAAGTATTCCAAAGCATCCAAATGAGACCATTAATTCTAGTCCAGATCTATGCAGTTCTATGTTTTTGTGTCTCTGGACTGAAACACGAATACCAGGGAGAAACAAGAAGGATCCCTGTATTAACCACGTAACAACAGGAACACCAAGAAGAATATCAATCATCTACATTAGAGAATATTAAACTAAATAAAATCTTCCAATATAAATAATCATCCACTGGGAAATGGCCCAAATATATGAGAGATGTGATTTAACCTCCTCAGTATTCAAAGGTTTATCACCCTTACCAAGAATCAAATGACCAATAAGGGAAAATTTACACACATTTAACCTCTCATTAGGAGAATGATGGTTTTCAATGACTGTGACATTTCTATTATCAGATATTAAAATATAGGACACCACATACGTTGAGTACCTTAATCAATATTCATCATCATAAGGTCCTTAGCAAAAAACAATCCTTGTGCAGGGGCTTCGACATACGATATACAGGATCTGGAAGACACGATGTCACTCCATTCCCCTTCACACTATTTGGAGACAAATCGAGCCCTCTTGAACAATCTTGTAAACCTACATCCTCTCCATTCCTCACAACACTGTTAGATGGAGATGAATTGGACACTCTGAATCTCGCTGGTAAACCCAAATTGGTTCCATACCTCACTGTGCCATTAGATGAATCAGGAACTCCCAAATTCACTAATAATACTGCTTCCTCTCCTGGAATAACATGATTTTTAGAGGAGTTGGCATCTACAAGGGCAAAGAAGAAGGACTCAAATACAATACCGTAGCAACAACATGATCGCCAGGCGCTCCTCCACTGTCCTCCCCATCTATCTATAATATAATTATATATATATATATATTATTTATATAATTATTTATATAATAAATAGAATTATTATATAAATATATTTATTAAAACATTATAATTATTTAAATATACATTTATTAATTTCTAATTATAACCAATCCGCGTGAACCATTGATAGAATCTATGGTCCCAAAAAATTTATTAATGAAATGAAAGTACATGATATGGAAAGGAAATGGAGAAAGGGTGAAATTTTTTATAAGGTGATCTACCACCAAAATGGGGAAAAAACAATCCTCAAATTTTGTGTCTACCGCTTCTTGATTGAGAATCACCCCTACCTCTCTAGTGACTTCATCGCTTCAACTGTTTTAAATTCTACTGGGTGGTATCCTTTTCACCCTTGTTTGATGATTCATTCACTTCATCCTCATCAGTGTGAACAATGTCATTTGATACATTCTTTGAAATAAGGTTATCTATAGAGGGGGCATTATCCTCAATCACTGAGGATTTTACTTCAACTCGATGATTTCCAAATTCATGTTATATGGCATCCCTTCTATGAGATCTATTAAGAATGTCATGCATGGTAAAATTATTTGATCTTACAGAGTCTTGGGGAGCATTTGAATCCACTTCGGATGTCATATTCCCCTATAGAGTATCACCAAACACAAAATCACCAAATACACCCCTAATTCCATCCATTAGAGTAAACGATGAGGGTGTTTAAGCACATTCCTGCAAAGAAGTAACAAAAATAAGAAAATATGTATTAGCCCTAGTGAGGGGTGTCTGGTCCTGTCACACCCAGATTTATAAAATAATTTTTATTTTATTTTATTTTATTTTATTTATATTATTTATTTTCTTTTGAAAATCATTGTTGTAGTGTAGTCCAATCCTGATTGGAATTTCACATTCTGCTGATAAATGAATATTTTGGGCTTAGAGGCGTCCGACGCATGGGTGGTGGATGGTTGAAGCTATGCGACTTTGTCCAGGTCACTGCGCTACCTCGCCAAGTTCCCAATACGACATGCCCGATGTTCAGAGAAAGTAAATGATGTAATATTAAATAAATGAGGTTGAGGTAAGATAAGAGATAAATAAATAAATAAAAAATAATTTTAAAATATTTATTTTAATAATAATTGAAGTGGTAATTGTTTTTTGTTATTATAATTCTTATGATTGTTTTTATTATTGTTAATATTATTAATGTATTACTTATTATTATTATTAAAATAATTACTATTATTATTAAAAATAATATTAATGGTATCATCAATATTATTAGTCATATAATTTTAGGGTTAAGAATTTAGTTTTTTTTAACTAATAATATTGTTGTTATTATAATTATAAATATTATTTTTGATTTAAGTAAATTTTATTTTCCATTTCTTATATTTCTAGGTTTTCATTTACCCTATCTCTCACTCCCATATCTCCCTTTCATCCCCCACGAAACGCAACCACCCCTAGAATCATTGTTGTCAATCATGCCTCACCATCCCCATGGCCCGTCAGACCTCCCCTCTCTCTTCACCACACCCCTGCTCTTCGGTCTCGCACGCTCCATCATCGCTACTATACTTCCCGTCCAAACTCATGTAGGGCCGCCAGCCTCCCCCACTTCTGGAAAGCCCTGGCTTGCACCATGCCACATCTCCGTTGAGCCAGTCTGTCATGTTGCCCTGCCTTCCGGCCAGCTACCTGGCTGACTCTGGATCCCCCACCGGTGCCTTTCCCTCCTTCCGTGCAAGCAACCCCCCTCAGTTTGAATCTCTTTCCCCCTCTTTTTTCTTGAGTTCATTTTTTCATCAGGTATGAAATTCGTTTTGGGGTTAAATATAGATTATTTTTTTGTCTATTTGTTTTATTTAGCATCATATTCAGTTTCATGTTGTGCGCATTAGGTGCGATTAGAGATTCGAACAAGTTTTGGGAATTCCTCCTTCTGAGGTAGGTGGTTTCATGTCCTTGCATTACATGATTAATTTAATATGTTTATTTTATTCTATAAAAATGTTTTATAATCAATTTCCATGATGAGGATCGTATTTTGAAAAGTGTTATGATGTGCATCGGTTTTAGATATGGGATTCAAGTTATATTTTGGTGTAAAGTGCTCTCGATTTCATTGACACATTTAATTAAGTGTGTAATTGATTATTTAGAATATAAAAGTGATATGAATGTCATTTTTAAATATATTTGATGTGAAAATTAATTTTAAATGTTTTTCTCTTCATGTGAAATTTATGTGATTTGAAGTGATACCTTGGGACATGCTTGTGATATATCTTATAAATTGACCAATTGTTTATTTAAGTGGTGTTTGGAATGAAAACATGGTTGAATAGTTTTTCGGGGTTGTATGGTAGGTGCGAATTGTGTTTTCAAGGAACTTTAGGTGTGTGTGTATTTAAATAAAGATTTTGAAAGAAAAATGAATCAGTTTGGGTGTGTTTTCCTTATTGTGTACTTTTGAAATGGAACTGCGAAATCGTTTGAATAATGTAAAACATGTTTTGACATGATTACCATGTGTGTCTAGTTTTAAAGTGAAATCATTATATGGAATCAAGTGGTTTTTCGTGTAGGGTCTTCAAAATGTTTCATGAAAGGATTTCATAAATAGCTCAAATGATTTATTTATTTATTTAAATGGCACGAAATTGGTATTTTGAAAGATTTGAATACATTCTTGTTTTTAAAGTAGTGTGTTTATATAAAATGATACATCTTTTTTTCTATTGGTGTAAACCCTATTTATGTCACTTGGTGGTGTTTTATTGTGTTGGCCGTTATTATGTTATTTAATATTGTTTTCTATGGTTTGAAAATTGATTATTTTTTTCTTTGAGTGTTTCCAAATGGGATTTGGGAAATGATTATGTAATAGAAAAATAAATTTAGGAAAGGTATTTTGGTGTGCGTGTTCTTTTAAAATGGTGTTTGGGTATAAAAGTTTTGGATTTTGTGTGTAATGTCTGATTTGGTTTTTGATATGTGAAAGTGATATGTTATGTGAGTGTGGAACTTGATTCAGCACAAGGGAAACCCCGGGTACCTTGGTGGGAAGATTAGGACTATTACACTAGATGTTACGGAAGTGGTTCATCCCAGTTCATCTAGAATGATTAAAATTACAACACTAACTAAACTTTTTTGATGATTGGAGACCACTAGGATACAGATGTGTTCCCCTACTATTGGATGATGCACAAGATCATTTATTATTGTGGTTCCAATGCCACGTTTAAACCGAGGTATGATGTATCTAGAATCCCACACATTCTAGCTACATTAAGGGATTTACCCATAGTGCTCTACTATTCTAAATGTAGTGCCTTCCATCAGAATACAAGGGACCACTTGAGTATGTGTGTGTTATTTATGTATTTTTTCATACACATTAAAGTAGTATTTTTGAAATATGTTTTCTTGGATATTTCTTTTCTTTTTTAATTTTAGATTGTAAATTCTTTCCCTAACTATATTTTTGTTAAAATCATGTTTTTGAATTAACATAATAATTATCTATTTGATGTTGTGTGATGGAATCTTTTGTTGGGTTGTATCCTGCTAATCTCATGGATCACAACCTAAATATACCATTGGGTGTATGTATACCTTGTTCTTTGTCTATTCTAGGTTGAGACACTGTGCTCAGCGATGGTTGTTCGGGTTGTTGATGGTCTTCTCGTGTATTTTGGTGTTGGTAGCTTGTAGATGTTTCACCTCTCTTGTTTCTTGGAGGTTTCAGTTGGAGTTTTAGTTTTCTTATGTTGTCGTCTCACATGGGCTATTGGTTCCATTTGTAGATCGTTAAATATGAAATTTGTTATGGGTCTATTTGGTTGTATAAAAAATCAGTTTATTTCCATTAATTTAGTTAGTTTTTTATGTATCTTATTTTGTGTAAATCATTTCCTTGTACTATTTTGATACACACACTTGTGTCCACCCGTGGGGATCGGGAATTCCCTTTGGTCCATGTCGTAGACATGGTCAATGTTCGGGTCGGGTGGTGAACAAGCCTGCTTCATGACATGTCATTTCTATTAAAATCTAACAACTATTTAGGCATATGTGTCCTGAAATTACTAGGGAGGACCACCTCGAATCACTCATAATCAAAAAATCACTTCTCCTTACCTTTTTAAATTTATAATCATATTTGCATGATCATCTTTTCCTTTAGAAAACACCTTACATTCAAACTATTACAATGGAACCCCATTTTTCAATGAGGCCTTATTATTCATGCACAGAGCCTCCTTGAAGTATGATTTGTGATATAGTACCTTCACCTCATGCTTCCCAGTCGAGACTCTAGGAGGAGGGAAATAATTCTTAGTGAGAAATTCGAGAGAGTCCTAAAACCAAGTACCAAGCATCTTTGAAACATGTGATCCAACATTCAAAACACCTTGATGGACCACATCTCCCTACACAGGCACTACTGGCTTCCTATAGACATTTTCTAGGTGCCCTTATGCAATGAAATTACAAAAAAAAGTTATTTCTACAACATGATTACATAGTGTTCCTAATAACATTTTTATACAAATAGTAGGGGGATATTTTCATATTATTTTTGTAGTTGGATATCCTCAAATGGGGTTGTGAGAGTTTCTCTATCAATGAGAATATCACTCAGGACCAGCTCCACTAACAAAAAGGAAAAGTGTCTGAAGTGCACCGGCTCGGTCTCCCTATCAAGCCAAATAAGACCTACAATCACAATTGTAATGTCGTGAAGTATCTTCAGATGTCAAAGTATCTGATTGGGTCTATGGATCCTGGGCCAGACCTATGAAAATGCATTCTGAACATTCAAAAAATTAAAATCATGGCTTCAATCTTGTGTACTGTGAGTACTTATCTTCAATAAAAAGGATTAAAAGCTCCAGACTCCCTATTTCATATCAATGGATCGAAACAAACTGTGGAAAAATCCACGACAGATTAAAACACAACTTTATTTGAAAAACCCACAAATCGTGGAAACCCTATGAGGTAACTCATCCAATATCATTGATTTTTCTACCTTTCGAAGCACAAGAATAGGAAAAAATGAATTATTAGCCATCGATAACCTTTGAGATACCACATCTAGATTCACATCAACAAGGGACTTGAAACCCTTTTTAGAGATTCTCCCCATGGGTGTCTCCCAAAATGAAGAAAGAAAGGCTTTCCCTCCATCCAAGGCAGAAACCCACATATCTCCATCACTTGAACCCTAAATTCATGAGAATTTGTCAATCGGTGCTCCACTTACTCGGGCGTAGCATGATTTCTGGCGGTGAAGGGCCATCACCACCAAGTGTTCCGTTCCCACACACCCACTACATCTTCCGACTATTATTAATTATAATTAAAAAATATATATTTAAAAAGTTAGTATATATAATTATATATATTTTTGTATAATTACATGTATTTATATAATTATATATATATATTAATATATAATTATATATAATTATAATTATAATAAATATATTTATTATAATTTTATAATTATTTAAATATATAATTATTTAATTAAATTTTCTAAATACGTTTTTAAAACATCATATATATTTATAATTTCATAGTTAAATATTTCGGTACATCTCATACAAACACCTCACATGTTATATATATATATATATATATATACACATCCCACATACATGTATATATGTATAAATACACATACCTACATTTGTACACATAAAACATCTATATATACACATACACAAAACACACACACACATAACATAATTAATACACATATATGCATAGATATTGATATAAATATATAAGTTCAAATTTCACATATTAAAAATACATCATTTATATTTAAATTAATTATATAAATGCATTTTTTAATTAATCTATAGAAATATAAATTAATTTTTGAATATAAATATGATATTTTTATATATATTAGTAAATTTTTTTATTAAAAATTTTTATCATCACTAAAAAAACTAATAATGGGTAATGTTTTATAAGCATTTTTAGCTACTGCTGATAAAGGTTACCCTTTTATCAGCGCTTTATGTTTAGCACAAATAAAACTCAGTGCTGGATAAAGTGTGATATGTGGTAGTAAATGTCTAAATGGGAACCAATGAAAACACACTTTTCAATAGTTGATAGTGGGTAAACTCTTCAAAATAGGCCACATGGGGATGGTTTTGACCCCTAAAAATCACTCAATCCACACATTTAGTTAATTCACTTATCAAAATCATTTAAATAATTTTATTGTTATCTAATCAACATATGATAAATTATATTGTTAATTAAGATATATATTGATGATAATTGTTTATTATATTATTTATGATTACACAATAAATTTTATATTAATTTTTAATTGTTAATTATATTATGAATTTTGAATTATATTATGATTTATTAATTAAATTGTTCATTATTAATCACTATAAATTTAATTATTAAGATAATGTCAAAATTAACATAATAAAACTTTTCATTGTCACAAAAACCTTGTCAATGAATCATTTATGTTTCATCTCTTCCTACAATTACACTATGAAAAAAATATCCTTGATATTTCAAAAAAAATAATTGGAATTCATAAAATATTTAATATAACCACCCATTGACAAATTATAAATATCATGGTGTTTAGTATTTTTTTAAAAACGTTATTTCTTTCATGTTATAAAAAATATGTAAATTAATTAATTATGATTTATTATTTATAATGATAAAAAATAAATGAACCCTGAATCAAATATTTTAACACTATATTATCATAAATTTATTTACACATTCCATTTATCTATCATGTCATAAAAAATATCCTATTTTTCTACACTAATACATCATTATCTCGTTTAGTGAGGTATAAAGAATCTTTGTACAAACAAATGTTTTAAAAAATCACAGTTATGTCACAATATGATTTTTTTTGAGAATAATAAAATAATCCCCCCCACCACCATGGGAAGCTTCGGTGCTTCATTCAAATGAGGTCAACTACTCGTGGTTGAATAAATCAACAATATTAGTTAATCAATTATCTCTCCACCAACCTTCCATAATTTTGTTGATGGTAAATTGGTCCATTCAGGAATAATAATTAGTAATGATTAATTAAAATCTGCCACATGTAAACTCATCAGAATAGTCCACGCATGGTTGGGGTGGATTGACTAACGTGGGACATCTTGAAATATCCACATCTTTATGCATTTAATTAAATATTTAAACCTTTTAAATGTGTTTTTACGTTTATTTATATAGTTATATATTAAAATCACATATCTATGTATGCATATAAATATATTTATTCTTCTTATCATTAATATTGATCATAATTACATTAAATACATAAATAATTATACACGCATATTTTCACGTATATATTTATATTATTTATATTCATAGTAAAATATATGTGTAAATCCTATTAAAGAAAAAATATATAAATATACAAATTATATAATGTAAGTTATGAATTGTTAATTTTATGATTTATATTTGTAACTAGTTATAATAATATATAGTTTATAGTACATACACTTGTGTATAATTTACAACGACCTGTGGTGGGGGAAGAAATACAAGTACTGAGTGAGACTTGAACCCAAGACCTTATCGAGACACCGCATGGACTGCTACAACTATGTTGGGCTGCATTTGTGTATAGTTATGTGTATATATTTATATGCATACATGAATTTTTATACATATTTTTGTGTATATGTATTTGTATTTACAGATATCCAAGCATATATGTATATTTTTATTGCATTTGTAATAAATAAATAAAGTATGTTGTGGCGGTCGAAACTTTTCATCCAATTACTTATGAGTTTCAGGTGATGGAGGTACCCAAAGGAAGTTCCAAGGGATTTGTGGATTGGATGGTGGAGTTTCTGAAATTTAATATATGAATTGATTTTGCAGCACGAACCCTTCTTTTGCATCATTGTTTTATATTGTGTAGGCACGTTTTCACTATGGTATTGGGTGTTTGGTCATGGTCTTATAATTCCAATCTAACTAATAAATTTTCAAACCCCCTTCTAACTCTTCCTCTATCTAACTTGTCTCTCAAACCATGAGTGACCTACGTGCTTTTTTTGAGAGTACATTCACCCCCTTTCTGTTATCTTTGATCCTCGGCATCCGGAGAATAAACATTAGTGATTCTAAGTGAGTTTCCTTGTTTTTCCCCTTGTTTTATTTACTAAAATTTATTTCAGAGAGTCTATTGATAAGGATATTAGTGATATGGGTAGTTTTACACACTACTACATAATAGGCTTTTGACATAACTAGAAAAAACCATCAATAGCGCTAAAAAGTGTTATTTAACTATGCACCAATAAAAGAGAACACCTTTATCAATGATAAAAAATCGATGATAAAGGGTCTATTTAGTTAGTGTTACTTCAAGCATTGATAATGCACATAATATTATAGTGTGTTGTTAATATTAAAGCACAAATCAACAAAAAATTCAAGAAAAATATGATATAAAAAATTCATAATTTAATTTAAATATAAATTACATCAAAAATACAATAAAATAAGAAACAATTATAAACCTTTCAAATATTGTTTTTTATAATTTCATTAGAAAGTACAATTTATCACAAACATTATAAACATCAATGGATTCATTACCTTCGACACTAGAGACTCTCACAAACAAGCCCAATCATGTTTTCAATTGCTGAAAAAAAACCAACCCAAATTGAGAAAAATAATACACCTGTATGAGAAAACAATTTTTAAATTAGCAATACTATAAAAAATAAATTAAAGATAAATATGATACAATACATTAATAAAATGTCATTTTTAAACTGAAATCCCATAATTTGTGTAATACTAATCACATCATGTTTCCTATTGAGGTGGATGTGATTCCTACACATCACAAATGGCTTATGAATCATTTTCCCCATGTATCAAAACAATCCGAATGTGTTTTCATGGTTTTTAGTTTTTCACTTGTATAATTTACTTAAATGTAATTTTAAATTGAAAACGTTAACATTGAGTCATACCGATCACATCATCTTTCAATTTCATGTGAAAATTATTCCTACACATCAAAAATGACATATGAATAGTTTTACTAAATTATAAATACAATCTAAGAATGTTTTTTCTATATTCATTGAGTAGTAAACGTTTTGAAGTAAAATGACAATTTGAAACTGATAACGAACAATTTGAGTAATACAGGGCACACCGTGTATCAAATTAAGGTTTGGTTGGATCCTACACATCAACAATCGCATAAAGTTCATTTTCTTAATGTACTGAAACAATCCAAATGCATTTTATATGTTTTGAGTAAGTCAATTTTTTTTCACTAAAACATAATTTTAAACAGAAAACACAAATTTTGAGTCATATCAGTCACATCATGTGTCAGAATGAAATAAGACTAATGCTAAAATATCACAAATTAATTATTAATCATTTTTATAAATTATCATTTTCCTAAATTTTTGTTTTCTTTGATTTTATTGAGTGACACACGTTTTTAAGTAAATTGTCAATTTTACGCTGATAACAGACACTTTCCATCATACCAAGTTCATTGTGTACTATATTGAGGTGTGGATAATTTTCATACATAAAAAATATCTTATAGATAATTTTCCTGAACTATCAAAATAATCAAAATACATTTTCCCAATTTTCAGTGTGTGACAAGTTTTTGCAACTATAATGTCAATTTTCAACTAAAAACACACACTTTGAGTAATTCCAGACAAACTGTGCATTGTATTAAGATAAATATAATTTCTACACATCAAAAATTACTTATGGATTCTTTTTATAATGTATCAAAACAATTCAAATACGTTTTCTTGGTTTTGATTATGGTGCCTGTCATTTTAACTAAGATGCCACTTTAAACTAAAAACACACACTTTGAGTCATACCGGCCACACCGTGCGTTTAATTGAGGTGAAGATGATTCCTACACATCAAAAATGTATTCTGTTTCATTGTATTAATGTATCAAAATAATCAGAATGTTCTTTGTTAGTTTTGAGTATTTTACTTGTTTTTTTATTAAAATGTTATTTTAAACTTAAAACACGAACATTGAGTCATACTTCTTATATCGTGTGTTGGTTTGATGTGAGCCTATTTCCTACACACAAAAAATTAATTATGAATTGGTTTACTAAACTATCAAGTCAGTCTAACCATGTTTTATTATTTTTCACTAAGTGACACATGTTTGTAACAAAATTTTGAACTTTAAGCTAATAACAAACACTTAGAATCATACTAGGAAAAACATATATCATATTGAGGTGAAGATAATTCCAACTTGTCACAAATAAATTATTGATAATTTTACTAAATTATCAAAAAAAAAACAGAATGCATTTTTTCATTTGTAGTATGTAATGGGTGTTTTCAACTAAAATGTTAATATTAAACTGAAAACATGTACTTTGAGTCCTACCAAACACACCGTAAGGTGGATTGAGGAGTGGTTGATTCCTACATGTCATAAATGACTTAGAAATATTAAATTTAATGTATAAAAACAATAAAAATTTGTTTTCATGGTTTTGAGCATGTAACATGTGGTTTTTACTAAAATGTCATTTTAAACTGAAAACATGAACTTTGAGACATACTAGATAGACAATTCATTAGATTGAGGTGCATTTAATTCCAAAATTTCAAAAAAAAATTAAGGATCATTTTACTAAGGTATCCAAACAATCTTATTTTTTTTTCTCATTTTTGAGTTTTTCACATTCTTTTTTTAACTAAAATGTCATTTAAAACTGAAAAAACACACTTTGACTCATACCAGTTACCTCATGTGTCAATATGATTTGAGACTAATTCCTACACATAAAAACAGAATTTTGAATAATTTTCTTAAATTATCAAGACAATCAGAGTGATTTTTCTCAATTTTCAATGAGTGACACACATTTTGAACTAAAATGTCAATTTTAAACTAATTGTGGATTCTTTGATTCATCCCAAGAACATCGTGTACCAAATTTAGGTGATGTTGATTCCTAGTAATCAAAAAACGAATCATGGATCATTTTTATTAATTATTGATACAATATGAATGTGTTTTCATAATTTTGAATATGTACCTTGTCTTTTGTATTAAAATGACAAAATTGAAACTAAAAACATGCACTTTGAGTCATATCAGACAAGATGTGTGTCAGATTGTGGTGTAGATAATTCCAACATGTAAAAAATGACATATGGATCATTTTTATAAATTATCAAAATAATATGAATATGTTTTCAACTTTTTTATTTTGTCACTTGTTTTTTTACTAAAATATCAAATTTAACTGAATACACAAACTTTGAGTCATATTAGTCACATCAGGTGTGAGTTTGATGTGATAATAATTCAGACATGTCAAAAAATTATATTAACAACATTATTAAATTATTAATACAATTCGAGTGCATTTTATTTATTTTCAGTTATTGACACACATTTATAACTAAATCATCGATTTTTTAATGATAATGGATGTTTTGAGTCATACTGTAATGCTCCAATGTTTTCCAATGGATATTAACGTCTTATAAATATGTCATAAAATCATATTAAAACACAACATAATGAACTACTAATTTCTATGGGACCTTTAAACATAAGTTTGTCACTTTTGTGTTTGGAATTATGAAAATATGACATACATAGTTGCAACCAGTAAGTCATTTGGAGTCCAATAAGAAAAACATTATTTTTGGTGAATAGTAAGATACCCTTATGAATAGTTACATAACCTTATGAATATTGATATACCCTAATGAATAATAACCTTAACTATTATAATATATAAATAATATTCATGTTCAAAGTATGATATACATATATTTTAGAATAAGTAAATCAATGTTTAAAAAATAGTTTTTGATAATAAATTATGATTTTAATTAAATATTAGAATAATAATATATAGAATTTATTTTTTGAAAATATTATGTCATTATTGGATTATACACATAGATAAATTGTTAGGGTTATTTTTTTTATTTTTCTGAAATACTTGAATTTTTGTGAATAGTAAAATACATTGATTTACCGTATAAATACATTATAATTTAAACCCACTATTCCTGAAATAACAAGTGAATTAAGCACCCAAATATAGAACTTACATTTCCTCTTTATTATTCTTGGCCATGGAATCATCACTATTTCTTGTCTTATGGGAAATTAATAAATTAATGAATATTATATTAAGAAAACCCCTCTCCCCTCCACTATAAAAACCACCCTTCACACCCTCATTTCCTCACACCACTCAAGCTTTATTACATGACTAAAAACTACCCAAGAATCTTCCCTATCCCCTACCCCAAATCCAAGATCTTCTGGTCTCATCATAAGACCAAGCCTATGTCCCTTAATGAGGATCTCAAGAGGAAGATTCAAGAGGTAATTTCAATCCCTCTTTTCCTTTAATTTCCTTTCAATTTCAAGTTCTTTTCTTATTCTCTCCCTACCTATCATCGTCGGAATAGTATGGTAACTTAAGTATCATAAATTTATTAGAATTTTATAATACTAATAGGATATTATACCATCCAACCACCTTCTCTTATTCCTTTTATTTTATAAAAGAAAACATTGTTCGTGAGGTGTTAATCTATCACCTTCAAGAATGGAATGTTTTATTTTTCCATTTATACTTTCAGATCTGGTCATAAATCCATTTTTATGGTTAAACCAGAATATTTTATATCTGTTATGTCCTATTTATAGTCTAAAATCTTACTTATGTACATATTACTAAATTATTAATCAAAACAAGTACATTGTGGTCGAAAAACTGCCCAAATAAACACAAACAATCATCATTTAATTCCTATCTAATGATTCATCCACATTTTATATAATATAATTCATTATAATATAATTTAAAATTATGGAAGATCATTAATAACATGAAATATAAGTTTTCCATGTTTATCCATGTTCTACACGAACTTTCATTTATGTATAAAAGTGAACCACTCAAGAAAACCATAAAAACAATCATTTCCAAACAATGTTTTTAAACTCTATTACTCATCCAAAGGCCCATAAAATAACTTAATGAAACTATAATGAACCATATTAATTTAATAAAGGATCCTTATTTTCCAATTAATTAATCTAATGTGGTTATACAATACATTAAAGTTACGAAAGCATTCAGATACAAGGTTAGGGGGAATTCTCGAACCCAACATTCTTCCTTCGGGTTCACCCTCTTTCACTCCATTTATTTTGATTAATCAATAAAAATATTTTTTTTTCAAATTTATCTTTCCTATTCTGGGATATACATTTTATCTATGATATTTTATCTCAAATACATTTTTTTCTAAAATAACACTTCTTTCAAAAACAAACCACTTACTTCTCACTAAAGGTGTATGGTTCTTGAATCAAGTATGTTATTCCTACTTTCTTTTGGGAACCCAAATTTCATGAATGTGTTATTATGATAAGAAACCCATTCATTTCTATGGGACATTTATTTTCATTATTTATATATTTTCTATGTGTCATGCATGATAATGACAAAGTAATGGTGTGACAGGTGCACCCAGAATTATAGAGTGCAATATGATTGTTTGAATGTGATGGGTTCACCCAGAATTATACAGTGCATCAATGCATTGGGTAAAGTGATGAATCTCATGAGTTTAGTGAAATGATGTGTAAAAAAGATTATATCTTTGTTCACAAGTTTGTGTGGTAGTTAACCACTATGACATGCTGTTTAATTTATTATGTATTGCCACATTTCAATTCTCTTATTAATGTTTCTTCTAATGTACATGATTATTTACCTATGTTATGGTTATGATGACCCATTGTTATATTGTTCTATTCTATTTTCTTACTGGGATTTTATCTCACCCCTTTTTTATGTATATCCTCAGGTGACTACATGTACTAAGGAGAGGTCATGTTCTAATAAGAATCTAGAGAAGAAGGAATAAAATAAATGTTTCTGTTTGATGTTTTAAATGCAATGTATGGTCCAAATTCTCCCAAGACAGTAATCCTATGTATCCACATAGTGTAGAACTATTATATTATTTATCTTTATAATGATTTAATTTAAATTTATGAAATGGTTGGGTCTCTATAGTTGGTATCAGAGGCAACATTTAGTTAATTTTGGGATTAGGATTAGAGAACCCTTGAGAAATGCTCTAGCATGAGACTATGTAAAAATATGCACACAAGAATCTTTACATAGGGATACCATAAGTTATTATTTTAGTTTAAATTGTGAAAATAAATATGTTATTTATTAATGAATTGTTGACTTCTGTTTTTTTCTAACCATTTGTATTTTTGAAAATTTTGGGAACCAGGGGAAACCAGGCCAAGTACTCATGCGAGGACCAATGCTATGATTGACCAAACGATATCTCTAATGATTTGGGAGGTGGCGTTCAAAACTCCATGATAATTCTTATCCAACTATCTCAGGTTATGAAAAATAGGCATAATAATGGGGAACTTCCTCCTTCATTAAAGAGGAAGAAACTGTCTATATAGTGTTTCAGGCGGCATAGTCCAATGATATTTAGTGGATCTTCTGATCCACTAGTTGCGGAAAATTTGGTCAACTCCATGGTGAAAATATTTTATATGCATCACTGTTCTGAGACCGAGAAGAAGACTCTAGCCGTTTATCATCTACATGGAGAAGTTGATCAATGATGGAATTTTATTAAGAACACTAACACAATGGATGAAATTGAAGATATGGAATGGGAAGTCATTAATATAATGATTATTAACAACTATTTACCTAAAAATCTTCATCAAAAGATGGATATATAATTCATAGAGCTAAAAAAATAAGAACAATTAGTCACAACTTATGAAGAAATTTTCACAAGGCATGCAAGGCACGCTTCAGGTTTTTTTATCAATAATGATAGAAAAATTGATAGATTGTTTAGTTGATTAAAACCAGACCTTCTAAAGGCTATTTCAAGTCGTGAATTTGGGAGTTATGAGGAAGTTTTCAATGTGCTATGAAAGTTGAGTTAGAGTTTAGGGAATGGACCCGTGGATACAGTGATAAGAAATGGATGATGTAGTTTCCAGATAGATGATCTAATGATAATGTTGGAAAGAAAAATCAATGACCCGCATGCCAAAAAAGTGGGAATTTGCACCATGGGAACTACCTCAAAGGGATGGGGAAGTTCTTAATGTGTGGGAAAGAAGGACACCATGATCAAGAGTGTTGAAAAGAAAAGAAAAGTAAGGAGAATTTGGTGGAAGATGGGAGAGAACCACACATGGTTCAATACTACAATTGTAGGGAGCTATGGCACTATACAAGATAGTGCACTAAACCTCGAGTTATTGAGGGTAATTAGCATCAGCACCCACCAAAGCCAAAGGAACAAGGGAAGGATTATGCCACCACTACTGCAGAAGTAGATCAAGACAATGAATTCATACAAGGTACACTTCATATTCTATCAATAATGGAAAAATTATTATTTGATTATGGTTTTAAGAATTTCTTTATATCTTGCATGTTTTATAGAAACATAGAATCAAAGCCCCGAATCCTTGAAGTAGATATATTTGTAAAAACACCAAGTGGTGAAATCATTACAAACCATGTGTTTGACTCTTCTCCTACTAGAATATGTGGGAATATTATTTAGAGACTCCCATAATACTTCCCTTGGTGGAATTTGATGCAATAATGGGAATGGATTCACTCTCGTTATATAGAGAACATATCAACTGCCTTGAAAATGGAATATATTTTTATATTCCAAACTATCTAATGATCCTATTTAAATTCAAGGAAGATCGTGAATCTCCTTTGATAAATCCCTCATTTGTGTGGGTGTTGATTCCCTATGAATAAGAATACCTCTCCCAAATGGTTGGGTCAAAGGAAAGTGCAAAGCTTGTAGAAATTACCCCCGTGAGGGAATATGGTGTTGTATTTCCCAAAGAGTTTCCCGAAATTCCCCCGGATCATGAGGTAGAGTTCTAAATAGAATTCATACCTGGAGATATTCATATCTCAAAGTATCCATATAGGATGGCTCCTATAAAATTTTAGGAGTTAAGGAAGAAGTTTCCGGATTATTTGGACAAAGGATTCATATGCCCTAGTGCATCACCTTGGGGTGTTCTAGTTTTCTTTGTGAAGAAGAAGGATGGAACAATGCAGCTGTGTATCGATTATCGGGAACTCAACAAGATAACCATAAAGAACAAGTATCCTCTTCCAAGGATTGATGACTTGATTGATAAATTATGGAAGGATCAATACTTATCAAAGGTGGATCTTCATTCTAGATATCATTAGATAATGGGGAAGAAGGAAAATATTCATAAGACTTCCTTTCGATCAAGTTATTGGAACTATGAGTTTCAGGTTATTCCCTTCGGACTTACTAATTCCCCTGTAATCTCCATGTATTTGATGAATATAGTATTTAAAAATTACCTTGAATGTTTTTTGGTAGTGTTTATTGATGATATTATCATCTACTCCAAGAGAAAGGAGGAACATTAAGAACATCTACGGCTTGTTCATGGGACATTGAGAAAGGAGAGGTTGTATTCCATGTTCAGGAAGTGTATATTTTGGATAAAGAAAGTCAAATTCTTGGGACATGTGATCACAAGTGAAGGAATATATGTGGACCCTTAAAAAATAAAAGTTATTGAGGAATCGCTCAGGCCATCTAGTGTCACAGAAATCTATAGTTTTCTTGGACTTGTTGGGTACTATAGATGTTTTGTGTAAAATTTCTCACTATTATCAAACATGCTAACTAAGTAATCTAGGAAAGGGATAAAGTATGTTTAGATGGAAAAATATGAAGGAAACTTCATGGAGCTAAAGAGAAGCATGATCACTGCACTTGTACTCACACTATCAAAAATTTGAGAATGTTTTGAGATATATATTGATGCATCAAAGAAAGGTTTGGGTTGCATACTCATGTAAAATGATAAAATGATAGCCCATGCCTCACAGAAGTTGTAGATTCTTGAGCATAACTACAAGACGCATGATCTAAAGATGGCAGCCATGATTTTTCCCAAAACAATCTGTAAAAACTACGTTTATGGAGAAAATTGTGACATATACAATGACCACAAGAGGCTAAAGTATATATTCACACAAAAGGCTGTCAACATGTGTGAAAGGAGATGGTTAGAGATAATCAAGGATTACGATTTCTCTATTCACTATGATCTTGGTAAGGAGATCAAGTTAGATGATGCTCTAAGCAGAAAGGAACCGTCTACTATATCCATGTTACAGATTAAGAAATACCCTATCTTCTTGTATATGAAAAAGATGGATTTAGAAATAATAAGGGAACGGGATACATCCTACCTTTCCCAAATGATTGCATAACCATCCATCCAAGAGAAGATTAAGGAATCACAAAGGGATGATGTGGAGATACAAAACAGGGTGAATTCATAAAAGGAAGAGATGCTGCTAGAGTTCCATATCGACAGTGATGGTGTGATTCATTTTGGAACACGGCTTTGCGTGCCTTCATCACACAGGATATAGGAGGAGCTATTGGACAATGAACATGGCTCAACAATATCTATACATCTTGGGAGTACTAAGATTTATCATGACCTCCACGAAAACTTCTAGGGGGATAACATGAAGAAAGATATTTCAGAATATATCTCAAGGTTATTGGTATGTTCACAAGTTAAAGTTGGGAGAAAAAAGTCCCAAGGGATCATTCAACCATTACCTATACCCAATTAGAAATGGGAGAATGTTACTATGGACTTTTTCACAGGACTCCCGAAGACATCGAAAGGAAATAATTTGATATGGGTTGTGGTTGACCAACTCACCATGACTTCCCATTTTATCGCTATTCCGGAAAATATCTCGCTTGAACAACTTGTAAGGATATATCTGAATGATGTGGTTAGAATTCATGGTGTTGCATGCTCAATTATCTCCGATCATGATCCAAAGTTCACATCTGAATTCTGGGAGAGATTTCAACATGCTTTGAGTACTGAATTAAATTTTTTCACAGCCTATCACCACCAAATTGATCGACAATCTGAAAGGACTATTTAGACACATGATGATATTCTAAGAGCCATCTCTCTATAATTCAATTGTTGATGGGATCAAAATTTCCCATTGGTTGAGTTCTCATACAATAATAGCTTCCACTCGAGTATTATGATGGCTCCATATGAAGCTCTGTATGGAAAAAGAAGTAGAACTCCAACCCATTGGGATAATGTTGGATAAAGGAAGCTACATAGACCCAGTCATGTAATAGAGATGATATAGAAGGATAAAGTCATCTAGAAACACATCAATACTTCTAAAATTCAGCAAAATAGCTATGCTGACAACCATATAAGAGACTTGGAGTTCGACATTGGAGATAAAGACTTCCTTAAAATGTCACCATGGAAGAGGGTTATGCGGTTTGGAAATAAATGGAAGCTAAGCCCAAGGTACATTATCCCTTTTCAGATCCTTGACTATATGGGAGCCATGTATTATCATCTTTCACTTACACCCAATATGTCTCATGTTCATGATGTGTTTAATTTATCACTCTTGAAGAAGTACATACCTAATCCCTCACATGTACTAAACTCAGAGGTGGTACTGCTGGAAGATGATCTATTCTATGAGGAACAACTAGTATAGATTTTGGATAGGATATATAAGGTTCTACACAAAAAGACAACCCACCTAGTAAATGTGTTTTGGAGGAGCCATAAGTTTGAAGAAGCGACTTGGGAACCGAAAGAGGTGATGAAGGAGAAGTGCTCTCACCTATTTTTTGTATAGTGAAATTTTGAGGGAGAATTTTCATAAGGTGGGAAGAATGTAATGACCCAATTCTTTTCAATGGAAATTCTTTTCTTATATATATGTCATAAAATTATATGAAAATTCAACATAAAGAAACACTATGTTATAAGTGACCTTTAAACATAATTTTGTCACTTCTCTGATTGCAATTTCAAAAATCTGACATACACGGTTGTAATCAGTAATTTATTTGGAGTCTAATAAGAAAAAAATAATGTTTGGTGAATAGTAACCTATACTTATAAATATTGACATACCCTTATGAATAGTGATATACCCTAATGAATATTATCCTTACCTATGCTATTGTTTAAATAATATTCAAGTTTAAATTAAGATATACCTATATTTTATAACATGTAAATGAATGTATTAAAACTATTTTTCGATAATAAATTATGATTTTAATTAAATATTAATATAAAATTATTTTTATTTTTTTTTTAAAAAAATTGGACATAATTTTTGGAATCTACAAGTTGAAAAATGCTTAGGGTGAATTTTTGGGATTTTTCTAAAATACGTGATTTTTTGTGAATAATAAAATACTTTAATTTTCCGTATAAATAAATTATAATTTAATCCCACTATTCCTGACATCACAGGTGATGTAAAAACCCAAATCTGGAACTCAGATGCCCTATTTACTATTCTTGGTCATGTAATAATCACTATTTCTTGCCTTAGGGGAAATTAATAAATTAATGAATATTATATTAAGAAAACCTCTCTCCCCTCCACTATAAAAACCACCCTTCACACCCTCATTTCCTCACACCACTCAAGCATCAAGAATTTTCTAATCTCTACCCATGAATCATACCTAGCCCCTACCCCACGTCCCAGAGCTTATGGTATCATCAAAAGACCATGCCTAGGTTCCTTATGGAGGATCTCAAGAGGAGGATTTAGGAGGTAATTTCTCTCAATCTTCTCCTTTATTTTCCATTCAATTTCATGTTCGTTTCTTATTCTCTCCCCACCAATCTCTGTATAAATAGTATGGTAACTCCTGTATCATACATTTAATATAATTTTATGATAATAATGGGATATTATATCATCCTACCCCCTTCTCCACTTCCTTTTATTTTATAAAAGAAAATGTTGTTCGTGAGGTGTTAATCAATCACCTTCAACAACAAAGTGTTTTCTTTTTCCATTGTAACTTTTAGATCTGGTCATGAAACCATTTTTATGGTTGAACCAAAATATTTTAAATTTACGATTTCTTATTTAATGTTTTTGAACTATATTATGTACATATTTCTAAATGATTAATCAAAACAAGTTTGTTGTGGTCGAAAAACTGCCCAAATTAACCCAAAAAATAATCATTTATTTCTTATCTAATGATTCATCCACATTGTATATAATATAATTCATTATAATAACATTTAAATTTATGTAATATCATTGATAACATGAAATATATGTTCTGGATGATTATACATGTTATACACAAACTTTCATTTATGAATACAAGTGAACCACTCAAGAATTCCATAAAAAGAATCATTTCTGAAAAATGTTTTTAAACTCTATAACTCATCCAATGTCCCATAAAATAACTTAATCATACTATAATAAACACTAATAATTTAAAAAGGATCTGTATTTTTCAATTAATGCATATATTGTGGTTATACAGTACATTAATGTGAAGAAAGCATTCAGATACAAGGTAAGGGAAATTCTCGAACACAGCATTCATCCTCAGGGTTCTCCCTCCCTCACTCCATTTTTTTATGATTAATCATTTAAAATAATTTTTTCAAAATTATCTTACCTATTATGGGATATAAATGTTATCCACTAGATTTTATCCCAATTTCAATGTTTTTTAGAAGAACTCTTCTTTAAAAAACACACATTTTACTTCTCACTAAAGGTTGATGGTTCTTGTATCATGTATGTTATTACCACATTCTTTTAGGAACCCAAAGTTCAAGATTGTGTTCTTATGATATGATGCCCATTACTTTACATGTGTCATTTATGTTCATTTTTGATATATTTTTTTGTCATGCCTGATAATTACAGTGTTATGGTGTGACGGGTGCGCCCAAAATTATATAGCGCAATATGGATTTTTGAATGTGATGGGTGCGCCAAGAATTATACAGTGATTCAATGAATTGGGTAAAGTGATGAATCTCATGATTTAATTGAAATTATGTTTGAACAATATTCTATCTTTGTTCACAAGTATGTGTGGTAGTTAACCACTAGGACAGGATGTTCCATTTTTTATGCATTTCCACATTTCAAGTATCTTATTAATGTTTCTTCTCCTATTCATGATTATTTACCTATGTTGTAACGACCCAATATTATTTTAATGGAAATTACATTCTGATAAATATTTCATAATCACATTAACTACTATGTGATATGGGACCCTTAAAACATATGATTTTCATTTCTGTGATGTGAATTTCAAAAATCCGACATACACCGTCGTGATCAATAAGTTATTTAGAGTCCAATAAGAAAAAAAAAATTTGGTGAATAGTAACCTACAGTTATGAATAGTAACACACCCTTGTGAATAATGATATACCATAATTATTAGTAACATGACCTATGATAATATATAAATTATATTCAAGTTGAAAGTACGATATACCTATATTTTAGAATAGGTTAATGAATGTTTTAAAACAAGTTTTTGATAATAAATTATGATTTTATTTAAATACATAATTAATAATATTTAGAAAATTATTTTCGAAAAATGGAAATTATTTTTAGATTCTACACGTTGAAAAATAGTTTCATTGAATTTATGGGATTTTTTTTGAAATTCTTGATTTTTTGATGAATAGTAAAATACGGTAATTTACCCTATATATATATTATAATCTAAATAGACTATTCACAGCATCATGGCAGATGTCAACACCCTTAATACAAATTCACATGATAAAATTACTATTCTTGGTCATGTAACACTTTCTATTACTTGTCTTGTGAGGAAATAATAAATTAACGAGTTTTATATTATGAAATCCCGTCTCACCCCCTCTTCCAATCACTCCTCTCAAGACTTGTGACTTCTCCAAATACTGTCCAAATAACCTCCAAAACTCTTTACCCGTGTCTAGCAAACTTTTGTCTCATTAAAATTCCAAAACCTCTTCCTTATGGAGGCTCTCAAGGAAGTTTGGTTCAAGAGGTAAATTCCACTTTTCAATTCTTTGTCTTTCCTTTCAAGTTCATTTGTTTCCTTTTTCTATTACCTATATTTCTCCCAATTTTTTGAGGACTCCAATAACATATATGTACAGGAATTTTCTCCTAATAGTGGAATACGTTATCATCATCTCCCCCTTTTTACCTTCTTTTATACTAGTAGCAACAAGCCCATCCGATATGTGTCAATTTTTCACATTCAAAGACGACGGACTTTCAATTTATTTTATCATTCTAAATTATGGTCATGAACCATTCTTGTTATGGTTCAACCAGATTTTTATATATATTATAACCTATTTATTATTCTGTAGTCCCTTTTTTCAAATGGTGTTAGGTTATAATGAAAAATGAGTTCCTTGTAATCAAAACCCACAAATTAACTAAAAAAATTATAAATATAGTTATATATGATAATTCATCCTCGTTCCATGTAACCATGTTATATAAATGAAAAATAACACCTATTTATGTTCATAAATAATATATAATTTAAATTCTGGAGATTTACATCCATTCCACTTCATTACATAAAAACAAGTGAATCTAATATGAAAATAAGAGGTATGAACACTCCAAAACAACGAAATTCAATAAAATAACTTGTCAATAAAGACATAAATGAACTAACCAGATTTTTGTTAAACTAAATACATGTCTAATAGGTTCTGAAATAAGTTATTAACATGTATAATTTCATATTCCAGGAGCCTATGTAAAAGTGCGGAACATGTTTGGAGTTAAGGTAAGGGGTTTTCCCCCCGAACATCCATTTTCATTCGGGATACTTTCGTTGTCTAATTACCTCAATGTAAATCTTATGTATTGTAATTTTCTCATCATATTTTCTGTGTGAGTATCATATATATGTTTATAGGCCAGAATCCTTCTCTATTTTATGGATAGTTAGAGGTTTTAAAAAGGAACATTCAAAATTGTTTCAAACATGCAGGACCAATTCATGGGAATATCTCAAATTATTACCTATATTAAGGGAACTCTATAATCAGTTTTTGGAAACCATTATCTTTATAAAATAAATAATTTTATAAGGAAAATACTATTTTACTTAACTTATGGTTTTATACAAATATATTTCCAAAAGAACTCTTCTTTTCAAAATAAAAGACTATTTATCTCCAAAATTGCTTAATGATTTTATAAGAGTGTTTTCATCTAATTCAACACTCTTGTTGATTCCAATGTATTATTGGGATTAATCATTTATGAATTAATCTACCATATTTTATTTAATGGTTTATGAATAACTCTATTGTGGATGATATATCCTAAAATATTTCACCATATTATTCTGAATGTTTAGTGTTTTATGTTTAATGATTGGGGAAAGATAGTAACATTTCATATGATAGTTTCAATATGAATGAATATATTGTTTATGTTTATCACTGCTCATGTGAGGAATGCATTGGACTTATTATGTGATGGGTGGAGCCTGCTATAGCCCCTCGATGCATCGATAGGTCTCATGAGACAATTAGACGTGGAATTGGTCGAGGCCTTTCCCAATGTGATATAGATTTTGGCCGAGGCCTTAATCATTAGAGGTCTTGGCCGAGGCCTTGAAAAAATGTATCAGAATGTAATAAATTATGCATTCCATATTTTTGAGTTCATGTATTGATATTTAATTTGGTTATTCTACTTTTAGAATACCCATGATTATGTTTTATTATTGAATTATTTACTCAACTCATATTCCTGCCATAATATGTTCATGTTTATTATTAAAGGCATTTGTTTTCAATTATTCACCATGTCTAATGTTTATATTATCTTCTGCTGTATTGCTTACTCTTACTAATCATTTGATATGACCCTTTTCTTATGTTTCATTTTCTCAAGACATGATGATGTTTATTATGAATGACATACTGAAATAACAAAGGAGTTCTGAAAGTTTTCTAAGGGGTTTCTATGATTTTTTTCTTTTCAAGTTGTAATGATGAACTAATGTATGTATCTTCTTTCCAATAATACTAAACTACATGGTCCTTTGTGATTCGTATTCCTTGTTTGTATGACAATGTAATCAAACATGGCACTGACTCCGGGCAACTGGAGTTGGGTCCTTATAGTTGGTATCAAAAGAACTTTAGTATAATACATGGAAACTAGATTTAGAAAAAGTAGAATTAGGGAAGAGTCCCTATGTTAGACATTGAGGAAATACATACAATAACATCCTGGTATTATGGTATGGAATAGATTATGTGGATCTTTCAATCAATACATACATGTCTGGATACGAGCAGGTAGAGGAAGCTCTGACACATATGTATCTAGGGGTAAAACCCAAAAACACTGCTTTGAGCTAGACACAAATGGTAAATATTGCATGACAATGGGATTTTCTGTACTCTTGGGTACGGCACTTATGAGGGATATGCTTAGAATAATTCAAATTTTCATTACAGGCCATTATGAAGGATTGAAATGTAAAATATTCCTCAAAGAACCCATATTTGTGAAAATTGGATTACGCATTCATAGGATCTCAATTTTTATCTAAGTATTTTGTTATGTTAAGGTTATACATCATGATTCATAACCTAATATACTTTATTCCATTATCTAGATATGGCGCCAAGTGGAAGGAATGGAAACCGCACGAACACACGTGTCCCTTATAGGGATTTTCCTCTGGTGCAAGATAATGATGTTGGCTCTGGTGCTGAGCAACTCATAACTATACTGGGAAAACGTACTCAGGTTACAAATAATAACCTTACTCGTATGGAGCATCCAGATCAACCACATGGAGGAGCTATGCTAGATCACTTTATGTGACAACAACCTACATCATTCAATGTGACTACAAACCCGTTTGTAGCAGAGCAGTGGATATGTTCCCTTGAAAAGATATTGCTCGCTTTAGGTTGTAATGAAAGAGATAAGGTTGTCATGGAAGTATATCGTCTATCAGGAGATGCCAATCAGTGATGGTCATTAATCCAAAACACAATGGAGGAGGACAAAATAGAAGAGATGGAATAGAGGGATTTTAAGGAAATCTTCATAGAAAATTATTTCCCTCGATAACAAAGAGCAGATATGGAAAAGAAATTCATGAATCTGAGGAAAAAGGAGGATAAAAATGTTTCCATGTATGAAGCCAACATTACAAGGCTTGCAAGACATGTTCTAGACTACATACAAAATCCAATGATCAAAATCAATCGATTCTTTGATGGCCTAAATCCATTCCTTCAGCAGGCACTGGTCTCCCAAAATTTTTCATCATATGAGAATACAGTTTCATGTGGCATCAAGACAGAAAAATAATTCTCTAATTCTTATAACTTTAAGGAAAATAATGAAATGAATAGGGATTTTGAAAAAAATGGGAAAGGAAATAAGGAAATAGGGAAGAAGGGAATAGTTGAATTTCCACCATGTGACAATTGTAGAAGGAAACGCCCTGATGTGTGCCTAAAAGGAAAATTAGTATGCTACAAATGTGTTCAAAAAGTCCATATTGCTGGTGATTACAAAGGAAATAAAGAATCCAATAATGTTTGATGTCATAATTTTCAAGAGATGGTCCACTATGCTAATAATTGTCTACAACGTCAAGGAAATATTCAACAAATGATGCCAAGGGAGAAAGGACAAGCATATGCGATCAAAACTACAAAGGTTGAAGTTTCACATGACGTGGTGGTAGGTAATTTGGCCATTTCCTCAAGCTTATCCAATGCATTATTTGATTCCATATCATCAGATTGTTTCATATCTTCACAGTTTCCTAAGATAATTAGACATTTCCAATTTGATTTAACAAGGGAGTTGTCAGTCAAAAAACCCAAGGGAAGTAACTTTGCTACAAAGTTCAGTCAATCTGTTCCCATTAGGGCATACAGATTTTCATTAGCTGATGATCTCTTCATCATACCCATGATTGAATTCTCTATAATCCTCTGTATGGATTGGCTTTCAGATCATGATGCAAAAATTTATTGTAAGAAGAAGAAGGTTACAATTTATGATGACGATGATAAAGAACACCTTATCTTTAGAGAAGAATCATCACCACATGATTCTTATCTAGATCCACCCTCAATAGCTCAAAGAAATTCAATTATTGGGGAGGAAGAGAATGAAATAACTGTGGGTGAGGAATGGAATCATTAAATAGAGGATGTACCTATTGTGAGAGAATTTGTTGATGTGTTTCTAAAAGATTTACCTAGACATCCTCCAAAACAAGAAATTGTGTTTCCCATTTATTTAATTCCCGATTCAAGGACCATATCAAAGAACCCATATAGAATGGACACGATTGACTAGAAGAACTAATGAAACAACTAGAGGAATTGAGTAATAGGGGATTTATTCGCCTTAGTGTTTCCCCATGGGGAGCCCCTGTCATTTTTGTTAAGAAGAAAGATGGATCTATCAGGTTATGTATCAACTAAAGGGAGATAAATTCTAAAACAATAAAGAAAACATATCATGTACCTCACATTGATGATTTATTTGACCACCTGCATGGATCTAAATACTTTTTGAAGATTAACCTTCGATCTGGATATCATCCGTTGACTATGAAGAAGGAAGACATTCTGAAAACAATGTTTCAAACCAGGTATGTGCCTTACGAGTTTACAGTAATGCCTTTTGGATTGACTAATGAACCATCTGTCTTTATGGATCTAATGAACAGAGTTTTCAAGGAATATCACATTGATTTTTTTAGTGGTATTTATTTATGATATCTTGGTATACTCCAAAATCTATATAGTTCATGAAAATCAATTGCTCATTATCCTGAAGACTCTTAGAAGAGATGAATTATATGGGAAGTTTACCAAGTTTGAATTCTGGCATCATGAGATTTCATTTCATGGCCATATTGTGTCTAAGGATGGAATCCTCGTTGATCCTGCAAAGACAAAGTCAATCCAAGATTGTCCCATGCCAACAAACATAAATGAGGTACACAGTTTTATTTTCTTAGATGGTTATTATCTGTGTTTCATACAAGATTCTTTCCCGACTGTCTATCCCGCAATAGAATCTCACACGTAAAGGGGTTAGATTTGTTTTGACAAAAGATTGTAAAGAATGTTACAAATAACTGAATAGAATATTTGTTAATTCTATTATATTGACTATACCCTTGGGGAATGACAGGTTTGTTATTTATAGTGATTCATCAAAGAAAGGACTTGGTTTGCGTCCTTATAAAAAATGATAGGGTTATTTCTTATGCATCACGATAGCTAAAAATTCATGAGCAAAACTATCCTACTCATGATCTTGATTTAGCTATTGTAATCTTTGCATTGAAGATATGGAGACGTTATCTCTATGGTGAAAAATGTGGGATTTATACTGATCACAAGAGTTTGAATTATATTTTTCTCACAGAAAAAAATTCAACATGACGAAAAGTAGATGGCTTGAACTACTCAAGGATTATTATTGCATGATACACTACCACCCGGGGAAGGTAAATAAGGGGGAAGATGATTTGAGTAGGAATGATCATGGAGTTGTGAACAAGATGTGAGTTTAAAGGGATCCTATATTCATGGATCTAGTAAAGATGGATATGGGAATAACCACTGAAGGTGAAACATCAATTATTTTTCAAATGTTTTCCAAACCATCTTTACAAGAAAGGATAAAAAGTTCTCAGGCTGATGATGAGGGTTTCAAAAGAAGATTAAATCTGTGAATGATGGTAGATTGAGTGACTTCATATATGAAGATGAAATTTTGAAATTTGGGAAAAGACTTTTGGTTCTCGATATACATGATTTAAAGAGGTAATTGTTGGATGATTCTCATAGTTCCAATTTCTCTATACACCCTGGTAGCACTAAGATGTATAGAGATTTGAAGGAACGTTTTTTGTGGGACAACATGGAGAGGTAGATTGCTGATTTTTTGTCAAGATGTATGGTTTTTCAACATGTGAATGCTGGAAGGTAATAGCCTGGAAGAGTATTGAAACCTCTTCCCATATCTTTGTGTAAATGGGATAATATCACGATGGAAATTGTCATGGGACTACCAAAAGAACCTTGAAAGAACGATGCAATATGGGTCATTGTTGATCGTCTTACCAAGTCAACACATTTTTTGCTATAAGAGAAAATCAACCACTTGAACGTCGAGAAAAAATGTATATTAATGAAGTTGTGAGACATCATGGAGTACCCCTATCGATTATTTCTGTTCTTGATCCCATTTTACATCAAAATTATGGAAATGTCTTCAGAAGGCTTTATATACTGATCTTTGTTTGAGCACTGCCTACCACCCAAAAACTGATGTGGATTCAAAACGGACAATTAATTCATTGGAAGACATGTTGCGGTCCTGTTAACTTGATTTTCAAGGCATGTGGGATCAGTATTTAACTCTCATAGAATTTTCCTACAACAATATCTTCCATTCAAGTATAAAAATGTCACCCTATAAAGAATTATATAGGAGAAGATGTCGTACACCAACTTTTTGGGACGATGATGGTGAAAGAAATCTCATGGGTTCCGAACATGTTGAAGAAACAATGTAAAAGGTGAAGATTATATAGAACAATATCAAAATTGCTAAAAGTATGTAAAAGAGCTATGCAAATAACTAAAGGAAGGATTTGGAGTTTCAAGAATGTGATCACGTTTTCGTAATGGTATCTCCGTGGAAGTGTATTATACGATTCAGTAAAAAGGGAAAGTTAAGTCCTAGGTACATCGGACCTTTTGAAATTCTGGACTGAATTGGAGCCATAGCATACCGTTTGGAAATGCCTCCAAGTCACTCCAATGGTTCACAATGTCTTCCAAGTGTCAATGATAAGAAAGTACATGCCAGACCCAACACATGTACTCACTTATGAAGAAGTGGAACTTGAGCCGAATCAATCATACTGTGAAGATCCAATCAAGATTCTTGATACTATAGAACAATTATTGAGATATCAGATGACTCGTTTGGTAAAGGTTCTAGGGAGGAACCATAAGATGGAGGAAGCAACATGTGAGCCTGAAGAGCTTATGTTAAATACGTATCCAAATCATTTTAGGTAATATTTTATGAATTTTGAGGTTGATTTTTTTGTAGGAGGGGAGAATGTAGTGACCCAATATTTTTTAAATTAAATTAATTTATTATTAATTTGTCATAATCAAATTAACTACTAAGTGCTATGGGACCCTTAAAACATAAGTTTTTCACTTCTGTGATGTGAATTTCAAAAATCTGATATGCACAGTCACGATTAGTATGTTATTTAGAGTCAAATAAGAAAAACATATTTTTTTTGTGAATAGTGACCTACCCATATGAATAGTAACCTACCCTTATGAATAGTGATATATGCTAATGAATTGTAACCTTACCTATGATAATATATAAATAATATTCATGTTGAAGGTACAATATACCTATATTTTAAAATAAGATAATGAATGTTTTAAAACTCGTTTTTGATAATAAATTATGATTTTAATTAAATATTAAATTAAATATATTTAGATAATTATTTATTAAAATTGGAATTCATTTTTGGATTCTACACGTCGAAAAATGGTTAGGGTTAATTTTTGGGATTTTTCGAAAAACTTTATTTTTTGATGAATAGTAAAATACAGTAGTTTACCGTATATATACATTAAAAGCTAAATAGACTATTCCTAGAATCATGGATGTTGTCACCAGACTCAATCCAAATTCACATGATAGAATTACTATTCATGGTCATGTAATACTTACTATAACTTGTTTTTTGAGGAAATAACAAATTAATTAGTTTTATATTATGAAATCCCCTCTCTCCTCCACTAAAAAACCCCCTCTCACCCCCTCTTCCAATCACTCCTCTCAAGCCCTATGCCTTCCCCAAATTCTGTCCAAATACCCTCCCAACCTCCTCACCCACGTCCTACAAGCATTGGTTTCATTAAAAGACCAAAAACTCTTCCTTAATGAGGTTCTCAATGATGTTTTGTTCAAGAGGGAATTTCATCATTTCCATTCTTTGTCTTTCCTTTCATGTTCATTTGTTTTATTTTTCTATTACCTCTATTTTCCCAAATTTTGTGATAAGTCCAGTGCCTTATATTTACTGTAATGTTTTCATGATATTGGAATAAGTTATCATCATCTCCCCCTTTTTACCTTCTTTTATACTAGTAGCAAGAACACCATCCGAGATGTGTCAATTTTACACATTCAAGGACGATGGACTTTGTATTTCTGTTATCATTCTAAATTCTGCCCATGAATCCATTATTGTTATGGTTGAACCAGATTATTATATATAATATGACCTATTTAAGATTCTGTAATCCCTTTGTTCGAATGATGTTAGGATATAAAGAAAAATGAGTTCGTTGTAATCAAAACCCATAAATTTAACGAAATAGTTATCATTAATGTTCTATATGATAATTCGTCCTCATTACATGTAACCAGGTTATATAAATTAAAAATAACAAATATTTATTTTCATAAATAATATTTAATTAAAATTATGTAGATTTACATCCATTCCACTTCATTACTTAAAAATATGTGAAGCGAATATGAAAATAAGAGAAACGAACACTCCAGAACGATGAAATTCAATACAATAACTTGTCAATAATGACATAAATGAACAAACCAGAATTATGGAAAACTAAATAACTATCTAATAGGTTCTGAAATAATTTACTAACAAGTATAATTTCATATTCCAGGAGCATATGTACAAGAGCAGAACACTTTTGGAGTTAATGTAAGGGTTTTTACACCCGAACTTCAATTTTCATTCGGGATACATTCATTGTCTAATTACATCAATTTAATTCTTATTTAATGTTATTTACTCCTTGTATATTCTTTGTGAGTATCATATATATGATTAAAGACCATAATCCTTCCCTATATTATGGATATTTATTGATTTTAAAAGGAACATTCAAAATTGATTCAAAGATACAAGCCCGATTCAAGGGAATATCTCAAAATCTTACATATTTTCAAGGGAACTCTATAATATATTTTTGAAAACCATTACCATTATAAAATAAATCATTTTATTATGAAAAATCTATCTTACTTCTATTCTTGTTTTATACAATGATTTTTCCAAAATAACTCTTCTTTTCAAAATAAAAGAGTATTTATCTCCAGTATTTCTTAATCATTTTATAAGATTGTTTTCATCTAATTCAACACTCTTGTTGGTTGAAAGGTATTATTGGGTTTGATCATTTATGAAGTCATCTACCATATTTGGATTAATGGTTTATGACTAACTCTATTTTGGTTGATCTATCCTAAAAACATTCACCATATAATTCCAAATGGTTAGTGTTTTATGTTTAATGATTGGGGAAAGATAGTTACATTTCATATGATAGTTTCAATATGAATGAATATATTATTTCTGTTTATCCCCGCTCATATGAGAAATGAATTAGACTTAAAATTTGATGGGTGGGGCCTACTATATCCCCTCGATGCATCGGTAGGTCTCATGAGAAAAATAGACATGGAATTGGTCGAGGCCTTTCCCAATGTGATATAGATTTTGGGTGAGGCCTTAATCATTTGACGTCTTTGACAAGGACTTGACTAAATGTTTCATAATGTTTGGAATTATGAATTCCATCTTTATGAGTTCAGCTATTAATATTTCATGTGGTTATTCGACTAGTATAATACCCATGATTAGTTTTTATTATGGCATTATTTACCCAGATCATATTCCTTCCATAATGTGTTCATGTTTATTATTAAGGGAATGTGTTTTCAATTATTCACCGTGTCTAATGTTTATATTATATTCCGCTATATTGTTTACTCTTACTGAGCAATTGAGGTCACCCCTTTCTTATGTTTCATTTTCTCAGGACATGAAGAAGTTTATTATGATTGACATGCTGAAATAACCTAGGAGTTATGGATAATGTCTAAGGAGTTTCTATGTTGTTTTTAATTTCAAGTTGTAATGATGACCATATGTATGTATCTTGTTTCCAATAATACTAAACCACTCGGTCCTTCGGGATTTTTATTCCTTGTTTGTATGCCAATGCAATCAAACAAGGCACCAGCTCTGAGAAACTGGGGTCGGGACCTTATATATGTTATGGTTATGCTCACCCATTATTATATTGTTCTTATCTATCCTCTTACTTGTATTTTATATCACCTCTTTTTGATGTATATCCTCATGTGACTACTTTTACTAAAGAGATGTAAAGTGCCAATAATAATCGAGAGAAAAATGAATTAAATAAATGTTTATGCTTGGTGTTTTATATGTAATGTATGGTCCTAATTTTCCCAAGACACTAAACATCTGGATCCTCATGGTGTGATATTATAATATTATTTATCTTCATATTGATTTAATAGTAATATAAGAAAAGGCTGGAACACTATACATACCCTAGAACAACGTGTATTGGATTGAGGTGTGTATGATTCCTACAAAATAAAAATGGGTTATATATCATTTTACTAAAGTACCAAAACAATCAGAATGCATATTATTATACTTGAGTATGAAATGATTTTTTTAACTAAAATGTATGTTTCAAATAGAAAACATGAACTTTGATTCATATCAGACACACGGTGTGTCGTACTGAGGTGATTTTGATTCCTAACTATCAAAATAACATATATATCATTTTAATAAATTTTCAAAAAAATCGGAATGTATATTCTCAGTTTTGACTATGTCCCTTTTGGATTTTACTAAAATGTAATTTAAAAATGAAAACACGCACTTTGAGTTATATCGATCATGACAAGCATCATATTGAGGTGAGGAGAAATCATACACATCACAAATAAATCATGTATTATAATACCAATGTATAAATACAATATGAATGTGTTTGTTCAATTTTGAGTTTGTCACTATTTTTTAACCAAAATTCCATTTTAAACTAAAAACAATCACATTGATTCATACCAGTCACATCATGTGTCAGTTTATGTTATACTGATTTATACACATCAAAAATGACTTATGAATCATTTTAATAAATTTTTTAGAATACCTAAGCGTGGTTTCCCAGGTTTCAAGGAGTGACACATGTTTTTTATGAAATTGTCAATTTTAAATTGATAACGGACACATTCCATCATACTAGGAACATGGTGGGACATATTGAGGTGTGGCAAAATCCAATATATAAAAATTAAATAAGATTCATTTTCTAATGTATCAACTCTAATGGAAATCACATATTTAGTTTGGAGTATGTGGTGTGTGTTTTTAACTAAATTATTTTCTTTAAACTAAAAACATGAATTTTGAGTCAACCAGAACACACAATGGGCCATATTGAGATGTTATTGATTTATACAAGCCAAAAATTACTCACGGATAATTTATTATAAGTATAAAAATAATATGAATGTTTTTTAGCAGTTTTGAGTATGTCACTTGTAATTTTCACTAAAATGTCATATTAAACTAAAAACACACACATTGAGTCATACCATTCACATTGTATGTTATATTGATGTGCGACTACTTAAAACACATAAAAAATTACTTATTTATAATTTTACTAAATTATCTAAACAAACTAAATTATTTTTCTTGGTTTTCATAATGTCACTTGTATTTCTAATAAAATTACATTTTAAAATGAAAACACACACTTTGATTCATACCGGTCACATCATGTATCAGTTTGATGGGATATAGATTCTTACATGTTACAAATGACATATTAATAATTTTCCTAAATTTTCAAGATAATTGAAATATTTTTTTTTTCATATTTCAGTGAGTGACACACGTTTTGACATAAAATGATAATTTTCAAATAATAATGGACACTTTGAGTTATATCGGGAATACAATGTATCAGATTGAGGTGGGAGTGATTCATTGACACAAAAATGACATAATGATAATTTTCTTAAAGTATCAAAATGATATTAATGTTTGATCTATGTTTTGAGTTTGTTACTTCTCTTTTTTTTCTTAAATGTCAATTATAATATAAAAACTAACGGTTTGAGTCCTATCGGACACAACATGAGTCATATTGAGATTTATATGACTCCTACATGTCAAAAATGTTTTATAGATATTTTTTCTAAATTATGAGAATAAATTGATTGCGTATGTTTTTTATTATGTCAGTTACGATTTTTAAACAAATTCATTTTAAACTGAAAATAAACCCTTTGTGCCATATCAATCACATTGTGCATCATATTGCAGTGTGGCTAATAATTACATGTCAAAAATTAATTATGGATATTTTTAATAAAGTATAAATACAACATGAATGTGTTCTATTAGTTTTGAGTATTTCACTTGTTTTTTTACTAATTTTTTTTAGACTAAAAACAAACACTTTAAGCCATACTTGTCACATCATATGTAGGATTATTATGATACTAATTACTAAATTTTTTTCATCACCCGACTTCACCAAGACAAGGGAAGGGACATCAAACTGTTAGACCCTTCCTTCTTCAGGTTGAAGGAAAGATAATGATCTTGAGTCCCGCCTTCAATTGGCCCCAGATTGTCGACTAGTACTAAGGGTATAGAATCATATGTGATATTGACGGAATTACCCTTTTTTATGGATCAGGAGATAAGATATTAAATACTAAACAATGAAAAAAATGGAAGTAAAAGTAAAGCCAAAATAATCCATTCCCATAAGCATGTTCCAATAAAAATTGATACTAATATAAGAAAAACTTAAGAGGAATGTACCAAACAAAAAGAAAGTTAGCAATGTCAATGGTCCCAAAAACTGAACTAATAGGGCCCAACATAGTCATTGAAGTCCTCCTGGAAACCTAAAAGCAGTTTTATAAACATAGGGTGAGTATACAGGTATACTCAGTAGGGAAAACCAAAATCTCTCATGCACAAGTGGGGAGGAATAATAATACCCCCTGTGAAAAGCAGATAACCATAGCACTTAGCAAGGATACTATCCACCCAAACGTCACCAAGGAATACTCCCCAATAACACAAGTCATATAATGTAGTAGTAATAATATATTAATGTTTGGGTACCGCACAGCACTTTACCACTAGTTATTGAAGACATCCTATGTGTTAGACCTCCCCTGCAATTTTTACTATAGTCCCACTACCGCCCCAACAACAACCTTTTGGGCCACCACAACCATAGCTACACCCACAAACACCTAGGACTCTGCAACCACCCGTATCCACACCCACAGACACCTTGGACTGAAAAACTAATTCCACACCTGATGACATCTGGGCTAGAACATCTTTTTCAATGCCCGACGACATCTCGACCTCATCTCGAAGACACATGGGAAACAACCTGCCTGCACACACTTGGGCCAACTACCACAACCAACCTTCCCAAAGAATCTTGAGCTAAAACGGACCTTGTGCTTTCATAGCCTACCCAATGTGTCTTGGGATACTCGGGAAAGGGATCCGAAAAGGATCTAATAACTAACCACTCAAAGGAGTGTTGGGAAAAATACCCACCCCCATGAATTAGGGGTGTTCAACATGAAGTTATCAACTTGGGTGGGGCGTGAATAAGAAACATAAGAACTAAATTATACATTTAGGTAAAAAAGCACTCATCCCAACCTATGGTCTCCAAAACCAGCTCATATACAAACACCCTCGTTACTATTTATTCAAAAAAAGAACAATAGCCACAACCAAGGCGTAACTCATTCTCAGAAAAAAAATTCCCCATTGAAACCAGTATTTTTATAATATTAAAGTGATTCTATTCAAATAATTCTTCACTAACGAGCAACTAACAGACATAGCGACAAGTCAAATAAGTAAAAACAGAAAAGCCGCAATTTAAGCATTAACACTCCGTTCTCTTGTAAATTCAAAACTACAAAAGGGGTTTGTGAGATCCCTCGAAGTACTGGAACCAAACCAAGACCCAACATACATCCCCACATAGCCTCCTATCCACTAAACAACAATTTTACAACAAGGGATTCCATCCCAATCCACATCACCTCATAAGAACCAATAAGAATAGCCACACATATTACCAAGACAATGAAATAGATTTCTCATATTTAAACACACCATTCATTAATTTCATTCCTTATGTTTGGTGTTCTGGGGTGATCACAAAAGGATTATTGTTCGCTGGGTATCCATTTAATCAACTGAATTTACATGAATATCCAATTTCCATGTTGCCTCCATTTAATCATCACATAAGACATGGGTTCATTATTACGTATGTAAGGGCCACCAACGGAAACTATTTTTAGTGGACATAATCCTATACAATTCACGACATATAAAAAAAGATAAAAGAGTACAAAAAAATCATCATGCACACCCCTTCATTTACATACGCTGAGGAAACATTATCATACCCACCCCGCATGATACAAAGTAAAGAGAGACGAATGAAAAAACCTGACTTGGATGAGAAATGATCGATGTTTTTCTCCTCATGCCAAGAACTAGGGATGCACGACTTTTAGGGAAGGAACTCCAAGGACTCCAAGAGTGAGTATGAAAGGCTCCATAAAAAACACCACTAGCCTTGGGAATGGGGACTCTAAATGAACCATGGATAGAAAAAGAGAGTATCCATGAAGAAGAAGGAATATTGTGCAATAAAGGGTAATATCCTGGAGTTACGAGATATAAATTCTTGATCTTCATTAATGATGGATCGTGGTTTCTCCATGAGGATTAGTGGTTACACATGATGGAATAAATTGTTATTTAATAGGTCTCATTGGAGAGGTGGCCACAACAGCTGTGAGTTAAAGGATTTCCTTTAATCAGAAGAAAACACGTAATAGGGTAGGAACTAGAATGTATGGGAAAAATGGTGTGAAACCAAGGAAAAATCCACACATTATGTTAATTCTTGTTTTTTCCGGATCTTAGAAAATTTTAGATATCATTTATGGGATTTAAATGTATTTTAATGTTGTATTAAAACAATTTTACATCAAAAGAAACGTTGTGAGGGTGGATCTGGAAAATGTCAAAAACTAGGAAAAAACAATGGGTGGGAAACGGTTTGGTGAGATAATGTAATGGTGCCACCATAAGTGGTGCCGCCATTTTGGTATGTGACCATGATGGTACGACCACTACGGTACCACTGGTTTGGTGGAACACCATAAGCGGTGCCACTATTTCAATGTGCGGCCATGATGGTGCAACCAATATGGTGCCACCGTCATGGTGCCACTATGACCAGTGTGACCGCAATGGTGCCACCATCATAGTGCTGCCATCATGGTGCCTCCATGACCGGTGCCACCATTATGGTGCTACCATGACTGGTTCCACCATCTCGATAGAACCATTTGGTGGAACCGTGTTTTTGGAATAATCTTTATTGATTCATTGTACGGGACATTAAATCAGATACCTCCTAAACTATTCTCACCCTTGATAATCGAAACTAAACCCGACGAAATGAAAGGGGTCCGAACAACCACCTTGAATGATACCTCTCAAGAGTAAACCTCCTCAGAATCTAGTAACACATCTCCCTCATGTTGATCAAATGGCGAGGCACTACTGCTCTCATCCATTAAGTATTCACACTAACAAGTAAAGTTCATACCATCCAGTCATATGGATTATGGAGTCCCTTCCTTCATGTAAAGATACTATCTTCTTTGGGTAGCACAAAATCGCCCGCACGGGTTTAACTACATCCACTTTAATGCGTCTCGATTAGGGATCATGTCCTCCCCATCCCAGAGTCTGGAATCTTCACGCACATTCAGATAATAAAGGAAAATCCAATCTTATAATTGACAAAGTCAAGAACTACATCACAAAAAAGTAAAAAACAAAATAGAACAAAACTAAAAACAACTCTAGGTAATGGGTGTGCATATGTGCCTCATAATCCCAGGAACTCTTATCATGGAAACCATGCTTCCATAACACAAGAACCAAGGAAATGGTTCGTCCACAAAGCTCCTTCTCCTTACAATCCTCGATCCTCATTGTTCGCTCTACGAATGTTTCATTGTCATAGATATCCATCTTCCCCCAGTCAAGGACATGTGAATAATCTTTTTGATACTGATAGAGAAAAGACACATGGAATATTCATTCCATCATCAATAGTAGTGATGGTAGTTCCAGCTAATAAGAAACTTCACCGACCCGCCAAAATACCTCAAACCGTCTGACGAACCTGGTAGAAAGCTTACTTCCCATGTCGAACCTCCATTTCCCATGATGAGGAGTGACCTTAAAGAAAAGGTGGTTCCCAAACATTAACTCCAAGGGTCTCCAACTATGATATGCATACAGATTTTTCCGGCCCTGATCTACTATTATACTCTCTTTTAAAAGCTAAACCTTCTCCATTGTGCTCTAAACACCACCGGGCCAAGAACACCTGCTTCTCCATCCTCTGTCCAGCACACAGGTGAGCGACGCGGTCTCTCATACATGGATTCGAATGGATCCATTCAAATGGTAAAGTGATTGTTATTTTTGTAGGAATACTCTACCATAGGCAAGTGTCATACCCATGATCCCATGAAGTCCAAAACCCATTTTCGTAGGATATCCTCTAACATCTGGATGGTCTGTTCTATCTTTCCATCGGTCTGAGGGTGGAAAGAAGTGCTGAGGCATAGTTGTGTGCCAAAATAATGGTACAATCCATTCCAAACTTGTGAGTTAATCCATGTATCCCGAACCAAGAATATGGATCTATGAATTCCATGCATTCGGACCACCTTTTCCATGTTCCACTGTGCTAAGGAATCCACCACACCAGACTCCTTATTTGCCAGGAAGTGAGTTGATTTCGTCAACTGGTCCACCATTTCCCAGATATCATCGTAGACTCCATGAACATTGGGTAGTCCTGTGATGAAATCCATTGAGAGGTCTTCCCACTTCAACTTAGGGACATATAAAGGCTTCAACAGATCACATGGGGTATGCTTTTCAGCCATCACCTAATGACACATGAGGAACTTATCCAAAAACTCTACCACTCCCCTCTTCACCTCGAGAAACAAAAACCGACCCCTCAAACCCTGATACATCATGGAAACTTCTAGGTGTACCCCCAGTGGTGAGTTGTGGAACCCACCAAGAACTCTCTCTGTGTATTTCCACTGAGATGAAAAGAATTCCATTAAACAACATCCAGTTCTTTCCATCTTGTGACTATACTTCTAGAGAATCTCCCTAGCTAACACGATCGTGCATCACTTCCCCCTCCAAGTCCCCCCATTGAGACTCCTCCACTTACTGCAACAGAGAGGACTGCACTATCATCTGGAATAGATAGCCTCTGTCATTCTCTAACATTGAATCTAGGGGTAGGGATTACCACTCCTCTATCACCTTATAAGCATCTCTTGATTAACGAACCACATCTTTATGTGACTTTATGCTCAAGGAATCAGCCACCATGTTATCCTTTACTTAGGTGTAGGAAATTTCAAAGTCGCTGTTTTGAAGAAACAACTTCCACCTCTGCTGCTGCAAGTTTAGGTCCCACTGGGAGAAGATATACCTCAAGATCTTGTGATCCATGAATACAAAGAATCACTCTCAAATGAGGTAATGCTACAATAAATTCATTTTGAACATGACCGCTGCATGATCTGGGTCGTGGGTGGAATAGTTACGTTCCTGAGGATGTAACTTCCTAGACCCATAATATATCACTCTCTATGGTTGAAATAGCACACACCTCAAGACTTGGAATGGAGCATCACTGAACACCTCAAACATCAACCCTTATTATATAAACCCTTTGCATTGGGGCACTGACCAATTTCCCCGTAAAATAAATGAAGGCCTCCTGGAATTTCTCACTCCATAAAAAAGCATGGTCTTTCTTGGTCAAGGATGTCAAAGGTGCTACAACTCAAGAGAATATGGGATTGAATCTTCAGTAGTAACCCACTAGACCTAGGAAACTACAAACATATTCCATGTTCTTGTGTGATTCCCATGAAACATTCAATTCATACTTTGACGGGTCCAATGCATACAACTGTTCGGACACCATGTTTCCAAGGAAATTCAATTCTCGTGTCTAGAACATGCACTTGGACATCTTCCCATAGAGTTGGTGTTGCCGGAGGACCTCTAAAACCATATTTAGATGCTCGGCATGATCCTCCTCTGATCTTGGGTAGATCATAATGTTGTCAAAAAACATGAATATGAACCAGTCTAGATATTCCTAAAAATCAAGGTTTATGATCCCCATGAACATGGATGGCACATTCGTAACACTGAACAAAATGGCCATGAACTCAAAGGTCCCATATTTGCACCTGAAGATAATCTTTAAGATGTCACCCTCAACTGGTGATATTTTGACTGTAGATCGATCATGGGGAACCGCCATTCCCCCTTCAACTAATCAAAAGTAATTTCAATCCATGGAAGGGGGTAACAGTTTGTGACTGTCACCTGGTTCATCCCCTGGTAGTATATACACAGCCTGAGACCACCATATTTATTTTTGGAGAACAAGAATAGAGCATCGCATGATGACTCTCTTGGTTGAAAAAACCATTCTTCCTTATATCTTCAATATCAGTCTATCAGTACCACAACACAGATGGTGTCATCCTATAGGGAGCCATTGAATTCAGACGGGCCCCGGGTTGCAAGTATATCCCAAACTCAACATCACGTCCAGGGGGTAGATTCATCACCTCTCTAGTGAAGACATCTAATAACTCAATGACGATCCCTGAGACTTCCACCAACACTGTATATACCGACCCCACTAACAGCATATCTAATAAGAAAAGAACTGGCCTCACACACCAGCTGCCCTCTTAGAAACCCCGCTTTCCAAAAAAAGCTACAAGCTGGCTGCCCATATCCGAAAACACGACCCTTTTTGGATGAATTTTATAAAGGAACACACATAGAAAAATATTTAGATTCCTAGAATTAAATTATATGGATGCATCTAAAGCAAAAGAAGGACCCCACATGACAGATGTGGTCCCATAATCAGTCCACATCCCCAGAAAACATGAGACAAGCTGGTCTGATCTCTGACTGGAATACTCAAAACCAGGGGCACGAGAAGTCTCTTTAAATATAGAACCATAGTATGGGCTAGAATGGATGTGACAAAGGAGTGGGAAGATCATAAATCAAAAAATGCACAAACAAGTGTGCTAAAAAATATGATCCAACCTCGAATGACTTCTAGAACTGCTGGAACTACTGCCTCTGCGTTGTAAAACTACCCACACCCAGCTCCTCATCCCCTCAGTTGTCGGCCACCTCCCTGACCATGCCCTAGTGGAGGTCCCTAAAGAACCCCCTGAGGTTAGCCTCCTCCTGCAACACCTACTCTCAATGGAGCGTGAACTCGCTATCCATGTTTCTTCTATTGAAAGGGACTGACCGAATACTACTAATGGTGAAGTGGGTGCTGATCATTCCAACCCCAATGTACTACACTCGGTCTAGGAACTGATATCAAAGGTTCCCATGACTTCCATAGATAAAGAATATTGGTCCTAGGCCTGTAAAGAAAGGGTGAGGACCAGGAGACCGAAACTGGATCTAGTGGGGCCTACTCCCCACTATCCAGAACCTGGATGGCCCTGACACTGGAGGTCTACTACTGACGGACTTCACATTTGATGAGACTAAATAGCTCCCCTCTTGTGGAACACCTCCCAGCACGTGCATCCACTCTACAAAATTATCCTTACTCTAAACATCTAAGTATATTGGTATAGTGAAGGGAGTAACATCATACTGAAGAGAAGGACAGAGTGCCTCCTATAAATGTCTCTCCCAAGACTCACCATTCATAAAGAGGTCTGGAGAAAAATGAAGGAGATCCTTGAACTTTATTCCTAGATCCCTCGTTGACATACTCCCCTACTGAAGGGAGAGTAGCTCCTGCCTCTTCTCAGCCATTATCATGGAAGAGAGGAATTCTCCCTGGAACTCCCTCTCGATGTCAGTCCAATAATCCTTAGCCTCCCTATTCTCCCGGAGATAGAGAATCCACCACTGAAACACCGATCCCTACTTCTGGATTATATCCAGAGAAACCTAGTACTATGTCGGATCACGGATCAACCTAAAAGTTATCACCATCTCCTCGATCCTGCTCTTTGTCTCCATGCATGAGATGCTACCTCCATACATCCTGAGGTTTTGTCGCTAAAAGGGATGAAGAATCTTCTACTAATATCCATCCCCCTCATCTAGATTATCTCTCTAGTAATTAGATAAATCAGACTCTTGGGCCTCGATCTCCCACACTACTCATGGTCGTCGTCCTAGTGCCATATCTGCAAAGTAAACAATGAATGCTTAATCCTGAGTAGTGTGGAAGTTTGATTTTTAATTATTCTTATTGTTTTTATTTATTTTAAATTCCAAAACACCCAAGTCACAAAAGAACACAACTAATTATGATTCATGTACCTTTCCTAGGGTCTCTACCTTGTAGTAAAGGTATCCTCACTTGGTCGTTTGTTAGGTCCAGAGTCCTTTCATCGGATCATAGGGGGACCTAAAATCATGTGTCCTAGCTGGTTTTCCCTAGCCTATTTCACATGACATGATTGACTAACATTGTTTCCCTACCATCCCATGAAACCTTCAATATGCCTAACCCCATACTTTACCCTATCTCTCAACCATCAGACTCTTTGATACCATTATATCAAAACCCACCTTCACCAAGATGTGGGAAGGGACAAAAAACTGACTGACCCTTCTATCTTCTAGTTGATAGAGAGATAATGACCCCTATGTCACCCCTTCAATAGGCCCTGAAGTGGCGACTAGAACCAAAGGTATATAATCATATGTGATATGGAAAACATTACCCATTTTTAAAGGACTAGGATATATGATAGTAAATCCAAAACAACACCAAAACTAGAAGTAAATGTAAAGCAAAAACAATCCATTCCCATATTCATATTCCAATAAAAAGTATGAAAAGTACAAGAAAAACTCCAAAGTGGGGTACGAAGATAAAATAAAGGCAACAACGCAAATGGTCCTGGCGTCTGAAATAATAGAGCCCAAAATGGTCCTCAAAGTACTCTTGGAAACCTGAACGCACATTTATATGTATAGGGTGAGTATACAGGTATACATAGTAGGAAAAACCAAAATCTCTCATGCACAAGTGGGGATGTAGTCTAATGCCTTGTGAGAAAAGGAGATAACCAGAACACCTAGCAAGGAAACTATCCACCCAAACCTAACCAAGGCACACTACCAAATAATGGAATTCATGTAAAGTAGTAGTAACAACACATCGATGTTTTGGTACCCCACACAACTTTCCCACTAGTTATTGAAGACATCCTACGTGTCCGACCTCCCCCTCCACTTTCACCGTAATCCCACTTCTGCCCCAAGAACAAACTTTTGGGCCACCACAACCACTGTATGCTCGCAAACACATGGGCCCCCACAACCACACATAACCACACCCGCAGACACCTGTTCCAGAACAACAACAACCATGCCCAAATAAACCTAATCCAGAACTTCTATTACCATGCCCGAAGACACCTGGGACTAATCCCGAAGACACCTGGGAAACAACTCACCGACACACACTTGGGACCACTATGAAAACCACCCTGCCTGAAGAAACATAGGCTAAAATGGACCTCAGGATATCACATCCTACCTGAAGAGTCTTAGGATTCTTGGAAAATGGAGAAGAAAAGGAGCTAATAACCAGCCACTCATCGGAGTGTTGTAAAAAACACCATCCCCCATGAAATAGGGGTGTTTGGCACGATGTTCTTATATTGGGTGGGGTGGGAATAAGAAAAATAAGAACTAAGTTGTACATATAGGTAAAACAGCACTCATACCTACCTAAGAGTTACAAAACCATCCAATACACTAAAAACCTTGTTATTATTCACTCATAAAAAGATCAACAGCCACAAGTAAGGCACAACTCATTCCTAAAAAACAATTCCCCATTGAACATGTACTTGTTATCATATTCAAGTGATTTAATTTAAAATAATTCTACACTACCAGGGAACTAACAGACATAACCACAAGATACTGAAGGAATAATTGTAAAGCAGCAATTTAAGCATTCACACCCGGTTCTCTTGTAAAGTCACAACTAAAAAAGGGGTATGTGAGATCCCTTGAAGTAATGGAACCAACCCAAGCCCCAACATATATCCCCACACAACCTTATATCCACATACCAACAACTGCACAATAGGGGATCTCATCCCTATCCACGTCACCCCACACACACTAAGAAGAACAACCACACACATTACCAAGACAGATCAAGGGAGTTCATAGATTTAAACACAAAATTCATTAAGTTCCTTCCTTTTTTTGGATAACTGGGGTGATAACACAAGAATTCTTGTTCACTAGGAATTCATTTAATCAACAGAATTTACGTGATTAACCAATCTCCATGTTACATCCATTAAATAATCACAAGAAGATAGGGGTTCATTAGTACGTAAGGAAGGGTCACCAATGACCACTATTTTCAGTGGACATAAGCCCATACTATTCATGACATATAAGAAAAGATAAGAGTATAGAAACATTGAAAAATACACCCCTTAATTCTTTAAATACAATTCATTATCTTTGTTAACGTTTTTTTTCTTTAATGGATTGATGAAAAATTATCATTCTCACCCCGCAAGATACACAGTAAAGTGATACGAAGGAAAACCCCTACTTGGATGATCATCAATCGAAGTATTTCTCCTCATGCCATGAATTAGGGATGCACGACTTACAGGGGAGGAACTCCAAGGTCTCCAAGAGTGAGTATGAAAGGATCCACCACAGGGACACTACTGTCCTAGGGAAGGGGGACTCCAAATGCGCCAAGGAGTGGAAAAGAGACTAGCCAAGAAGAAGAAGAAATCTTGTGTGATAAATGGTGAGATCTTGAAGTTATATGATATGAATTATTGAACCTCTTTATGGGTGTATGGTGGTTTCTCCATGCAGTTGGGTGGTTACACATGATGGAATATATTGTTATTTAATTTTTCTCATTTGATAGGTCGCCCACACTGATTTGAGTTAAAGAATTTCCTTTAAATAGAGGAAAACGTGTAATAGGGGTAGAATTGGAAAGTAAGAAAAAAAAGGTCGTGACACCAAGGAAAAAGCCACACATTTTGGTAAGTAAAGGTTTACCCGCCTATTGGTCGATTTTAGATATCATTTATGTGCATTAAATTACATGGAAAGGGGTATTAAAACACTTCTACGTAAAAAGATACATTATGGGGGTGGAACTGGAAAAGGTCGAAAATTAGGGAAAAACCAAGGGTCGGACACCGTCTGGAGAGACACCGTAATGGTGCCACCATCATGGTGCCACTATAATCAGTTCCATAATTTTGGTGTGAAAAGGTGACAGTGTGACTGTTACTGTTCCACTATCAAGGTTCCATTGTTTCAGTGTGCGACTACAACAGTGCTGTTGTCACGGTACCACCATCACGATTTCGTTGTGACAGGTGCGGCTACAATGGTGCCACCATCATGGTGTCATCATGAATTGTGTGACCAATATGGTGTCACTTTCACAATTCCACTATCATGGTACCGCCGTGATCGATGCCACCGTCACGGTGCCACCGTGACTAGTGCCACCGGTTTGGTGGAACCATTTGTGGTACCACGTTTTTGGAAAACTCTTTAATGGGTCACTGTCCAAGCCATTAAAGTTTTAAAAATGAATTATGAATTATTTCCAAAAAAATAGTAATGACATTCAGATTGTGTTTCCTTAGTTTTTAGTGAGTGACGCACGTTTTGATGTAAAATATCAATTTTAAACTGATAACGAACACTTTGAGTCATATCAAGCACACAATGTATCTGATTGGGGTGAAGTTGATTCCTACACATCCAAAATTACTAATGTATCATTTTATTTGTTTTTAGAATAAATACTAATGAAATTTATTGGTTTTGAGTATTTCTTTTGTTATTTCTACTAAAATGTCAATTTTAAATAAAAACATACTCTTGGAGTCATACTGATCATACCGTGAATTGTATTTACGTGAGGTTGATTCATGTACATATAGAATTGATTATGAATCATTATTATATAGTATCAAAATAATATGAATATTTTTTCTCTATTTTGAGTAAGTCAATTATGATTTTTACTAAAATATCATTTTAAATTGAAAGCACGCATGTTGAGTCATATCGGTCACACCATGTGTGGTATTGATGTGTTGTTGATTCTAAAATGTCACAAACGATTTAAGGATAATTTTAATAATGTATCAATACATTATAAATTTGTTTTCATTGTTTTGAATATGTCACATGTCTTTTTTAATAAAATCTCAATTTAAACTAAAAACGTGTACTTTGAGTCATACTGATTTCATCGTGAGTCTGTTTGATGTGAGAATTATTTATACATGTAAAAAATGACATATGAATCATTTTCCTAATTTATCAAGATATTGTGAGGATATTTTCATAGGTTTCATTGAGTGACACACATTTTTAACTAAATTGTCAATTTTAAACTAATAACGAACACTTTGTTTCATACAAGGAACACTATGCATGGGATTGTGGTGTGGATGATTCCTACATGTAAAAAATAACATATTGATCATTTTACTAATGAATCAAAAGTATCAGAATGTGTTTTATTGACTTTGAGTTTGTGACATATGTTTTCAAAAAAATTAATTTTAAACTAAAAGTGAACACTTTGAGTCATACCAGAAACATTATGTATCTGGTTGAGGTTTGGCTAATTCATACATATCAAAATTTACTTATAGATCATTATCCTAACGTACCAAATATAAATTATATAAAAATTAACAATAAAATTAGATAAAATGATGATAAAATCAACTAAATAAGTAGTAGGAAGTCAAACATTCATGATTCCCTTATACACTCTGACACCAGATATGTTTCCTTTTCGTTTCTAAAAAAATATATTTCCTCTTTTGAATACTAGGAATTTTTAAAATCATATTAGTACTGGAAAAATATAAACAATCAAATGATTAATAAATATTTTAAATGAAATTGTAATTATATTTAAAAATACCTTTTTGAGGATTCTAGTTTTTTATATAATATGTTATATTTCATAAATTTTCAATCATAATAACCACAATATTTTCTATTAGTTTGTTTTGAACAATGAAAAAAAATTAAAAAATATGTAATTTATTTTTATGTATGTTTTGATAATGATTTATTATTATATATACCCTAATACTTACCCACTTTTAGATGTCGATAAGCTCCTTCTAATTATTGACTATCCTCATTCCATTATTTTGACTATATTTAAAGACCACACTATCATAACATAATTTTCATTAAAACAACATATAAAATAATAACATGAGGTTGATTTGTAAAAAAGTTAATGTATTGTATTGAATATTTATAAACCTTATGAGGTGTGGTCAGTTTTTTGGGTATCCATGCATTTAATTTAGAAAATAAATATCAGGAGTATCCAAATTGACTACAATGAGTAACCAATGCTATCTAAATAAGATAATGTGGTACGAAATTAAATTAATGAAAATATATATGATATGATTAAATTGTTCAGTTTACCCTAATACTTACCCAATTTTGGTGCATAGCCTTCCCTTGCTAATAATTAAGGCATCAGGAGACAAACATTGTAGCTCCTTTAATCATCACTAGCCACCAAAACAGATGTCCTAGGTCCTAGTACATTTGTTACACTCCTAGATGTACCACCATTGTGGACATATGAATCTCTCTCGAAACCTCCTCCAGCAGCATCACTTGTACCATCACGTGTCCTCTAAAAATTATGAAGTTTCCCCCTCCTTTAGAAAATCCCCCATGAGTATTTCTAGTTGATATCTAAGTATGTAGGGTCTCATAATAGGTATCTCCATGTTATGCTTCCCCGAAAAACTGCAAGAGAGTAAGTGTAACCACCATGTATTGGAGGAAAGATTCTCCATCCCCATTCATAAATGGTAAATACAAAGATAACAACTAATATGACGCCTTATTCAAAAACAACGATGAAGATCTCATGCTGAGATCATCAGCTACCACATTCCATTTCCAAAGAGTATAGACAATTTCAAATTCATAATCATATTGTAACATTATCCATCTCCTCTATCTCAAGTTGATATTCTTCTTATAGAATATTTAATTGAGACTCTTTTGATCAGACTAGACAATACACTATTCGCTTATAATGTAGTGTTACCATATCATTGAAGTGAAGACTGTAGGATCAGGGAATAGTAGAAACATGCGATGGATAGTGCTCAACATTGCTTTTGTTCTGATCGATGATCAATCCAAGATCTAAACGATGTTAATCCCCTAGATATATGAAATTGAATTAGTGAAAATAGACAAGGTAAATTGCATCGGATCCAAAGAGTGGATCATCACCTATTATTCATAATTAATTTAATTAAATAAAGAATTATCTTTAAGGAATTATTTCTTCATTGATCAATCTGGTGATAAATTTTCGGTCCACCATTGTTGTGTTGTAGAAAACAAGTGTATATTTATTAAATAAATATCACAAAATTATTTGGTAATAAATAAAAAAATATTATATTTACTAAATAGAATATAAATATTTATATGCCATTAAGCATACATGAATAATTATTAAACCAAATATGATAATAATATTTATTCAACTTGTTAAATGTTAAATAATAATATTTATTATTTAACTGGGAATATATATACACTATGTCTGTGGCCTTCTAGGCCTCTTTCTCAGTGGCATTAGCCAAGCAGTCTAAAGTCCAAGGCTAGCATCTAGAAACATGTCAAGTTGAATATAGAGATATAATTTAATGCCACAACGACATGTCACTTCATATGGATGCTTACTATGTAATATAATACCTTTATCTTGATATATTTAATCAAGCAGGTTGAATGTTGGAACCAACATTATCTCATAATATCATACTATATATTAACAAGGGCGTAAACCATGATAAAGTGTCTAATAGTCCTATGAGTCTCCACCTATGATAGCCTGTATCATTTGTGTCCCTCAAATGATATCATCCGACAATAAAAATTTTATTTAAGAATAGAATCATAGCAATTCCTGGTTCTGATCATATTGGGGAACTACTATGACCTTTTAGTGTGACAATAACTCTTAGGACTTTGTCACATACTATGTCACCCAGAAGAACAATCATGATGTGATAAGTATTTTGTTAATATTTTAAAAAATGAAAACATTTTTATAATAAAGTATAAAGTAGTTTGTTCTGTGGCACCAACTCCAAATAATACTACGTCTACTAGATCAAGATCATGGGTCACATATTTCTTCTCATGTGGTCTAAACTAGAGTGAACCATAGGAAATCATTGCATTCCTCTACATATGAAAACAACCAATCCTAGTTTCTAATGCATCGTATAACACAACACACTTGACCCCCTCCTCTAAAAATATCAAGAGGGGAGTGCTCATCAAACTCTGCCTCAACTACTAAAAATCATTTGGGAACCTCTCTATCTTTTCGAAATATTGTCCCTTCCGAGTTAAGGATATCATGGGTGATGATATTTTTAATAAATCATGTATCAATCTCCGGTAATATCATCCCAAATCAAGGAATCTATGCACCTCTATCACACTCTTAGGTGGCTCCCCTTCTAACACCATCTCGAACTAAGCTAGGTCCACTATAACTCCATCTACTGAGATAGTATATCCTATAAATTGGACCTCATGAATCCAGAACTATCACTTATAGAAATTTCTATAGAGTCGGTTAGCTCAGTTTATGTTCATAACTATTCTCATGTGTCCCGTGTTCTCTTCCTCAGATGCTTAGTACACAAGTATATTTCTGATGAAGACAATTATGAACCAGTCTAGGTAAGAATGAAATATCAAGTTCTTTATCCCATTAACACGATTATAGCGTTCATCACACCAAAGGGCATCACTATAATAACCCTATTATTTATTACACACATAAACAAGATTTATTACATAAAATTTCACTTAATAGAAGTCTGAGGATTGAGAGGTCTGGTGTATTTGGAGCTTATGAACATTACATAACAACATAAGACATAAAATACAATATATTTATTGAAAACTTCTTTTACATTACAACAAAATTCCTTCGTACTTCGCCTTGCATGGGATAACCTGAGGAAATACATAAGAAAAGGGTGAGCTATAAAGCCCAGTAAGGGAGTAAAAAATCAATAAAACGAAGAATATAATACATTTTAGGTAGTATTAATATCAATGCATCATAAAATAAACATGAACCTAAAGGAAAAATATAACATGGTTATCATAACATAGAAATATGGAAACAACATTTAACCTGATATAAGAATTAGCCAAGGTTCATTGCACATGGAGTAGGAGTAAAACCTCATTGAACATGAATTAGAATTAGTAAACCCTCATTTTACATGGAGTATCATGATACTATTATTTATCTAATGCATTGGATCTCAATCACATGCGCCCTTTATAAACATTTCATTTCATGAATAAGTGTGCTACATTGATCATACCACATGGATTCATTAAACATCATAATTTATTCCTTGAATAAAAGATGTAAAATTCATAAATTTAAGTACTCAATCAATAAGTACATATGTATAAAGGTGAATACCCCTGATAAATAAATGAGTATGGTATTCACTTACATGTTGATTTTGGCATGGAAATTTTGGTGTAACTTCCACAGTATAACGACGTCAAATATAAATTGTAAAATGGGTTCATGAAAGAGAAAGAGGTCTCTAATAATTTATAAAAGAAATGGATAGTAAGGGGATCATTTAAAATAATATCCTAACATATGTAAAGGAATTTATATGAAAAATATAAAATAATTTATTTAATGTCAATGAGGAGAGAGAAATCCCTTATGGAATTTCGGCATGGTAACAGGTATACATGGGAGGAATTATTGAGAGAGAAATGGGTATATAATAATTAAAACATAAGGAGGGAAGTATTGGGGAGGTGATAAATCATACCACAACATTTCTAATTGAAAATAAAAGGGTATAACAACATATAAAAATTTGGACAAAAATGAGAAAGGAAGAAATCCCTTACGAAATTTTGGTACGGTAATAGGTGTACATGGGAGACACTAATGAGAGACAAAGGTGTATCTAATCATTAAAACATAAGTAGGGAAGATTAGGGGAGGTGTTAAATCATAATCCAACATTTCTAATTGAATGTAAAATGGCATAACAAAATAAATAAACTTGAACATAAATAAGGAAGGAAGGAAAGAATGTAAAGATCCCTTACTTGGAGGGGTGGTCCCAAAGGCTTGGGAGAGGCTTGAGAGATAATTATTGGGATATTGGTGTGCCTTGGTAGGATTATATAGAGGGGATTTCTTGGTTTGGTATAGCTCAAAATGGTTTGACTGAAGAGGAATGTGATATTGAATGTGTTTATATAAGAAAAGAGAGGTAAAACATTATTATTTAGGTTTTGGACCCCCCACATTAAACTAATCAATAAAACAAAACAAACCATTGTCTATGCCCATATTTTTTTTCCAATGTGGAGTATAAAACATTATTTTATATGTCCAATTTCCTAAATTATTAAAATATTAGGCTTGATTCTGTGGAGGTGAGTCACGCTCTCAAGGAAATCATTTTAAAATGTTAAAATGTTTTATAAGTCTTGGAGGGTTCACTAAGGATTTTTAAAATAAATAAAAAAAGAATAAAATCAAATTATTTTAAATTTTAGACATATATTGGATGATCAGACCATTTATAGTTTTTTATTAAATAACTATTTGGTCATTATGTTTTCATAAAACACATTATATATTTAAACAGTATTTATCTTTTAGCAAAAAATCGACTATCTCATAAAGTTATGAAAAATTCACCATTGGATAATTTTGACATCCTGATTCCAAAAATAATATTCATATTATCCATATAATTTTCTAAATATGTGAATTTTTTCTTTTAAAATAAAAACTGCATTTATAAATAATTCATGGGTTTGACACAAATAGATTTCAAACCTTAATAAAAATTACAATTTTATTAATAAAGTTTATATGAAAATTTATATTTAATAAAAATTAATTTAATAATAATATTCTATAAAAATATTATTTAATTAAAAATTCAATTAATTCATCACAATATATTTCTTAATTGAATATTAACTAAAAATATTATTTGTGCATAAAAAACTATTTAAAAAAAATGTATATTATTTTTACAAAAAAAAATAAATCACACAATCATGGTTATAGTGTCTTGTCATATATCCCCTTATGAAACCCGCATAAGACCTAAGGTTAAGGTGTGCAACGATGATATACTCTTGGGGTGGCTCAGATAACATCTCTCGAGTGGTAATCGCAATTATCTACCAATTCTCCCACAAGACGTTCTATTCAAGACAAATGTGTTGAATCTTGGCTTGGGCTTGGTCAAGAGAGAAGCCTAGTGACTCTACCTCCTTTCCATGCTCTAAAAAATGTTCTTCATATTGAGAAATTCTATTGAATGAGTCCATCTCTTCCTTTTTCTTAGGAAATTTGATTTGTTAAAGCCATGTATTTATACTAATCATGTGATCCATGATCAACGACTATATTAGAAATGGTAATAATTATTAATGGTATTTTGAAATCCAAAAACATAAAACCATGGAAGTGAAAATGTTTTATACAACCATTTTACATAATAAGACATTTAATTAGATCAAGATGAATATTTGTTAAAAAATGTTTGGGTTGTTAAAATCTTCCCCCCTTAAGAAATTTTCCCTCGAAATTTTTTTTCCCACCCTAAAATAGATGATACTAACTATTCTTCATCACTTCCTATGATTCCCATGTTGCTTCATCAAATTTTTGGTTTCACCAAAACATGTTAACGAGGGGAATTGTATGATTTCATATAACATTTTCCCTAAGATTTAATATCTTCACCTACATCTCTTCATAGGAGAGGTCATTATCCAATGATACCACCTCTAGATTGAGTAAATGTGATGGGGCAGGTAAGTACTTCCTCAAAAGTGATAATGGAATACATCATTTACTAGAGATAGGTTTAGTGGGATTTCCAGTCAATAGTCCACTTCTCCAATGTGATCAAGGGTCTCAAAAGGGTTGATGTACATTGGAATAAGATTTCTCTTATTTCATAATCTCATTATTCTCTTCCACGATGATATGCAGTGGATTACCATGTCTCCAATATCAAAGTCTAGGTCTCATCGATGGTTATCATTATTGTTCTATTATCTAATCTGAGTAGCTTTAATGTGTTTTGGGATGTTCTTAACTTTCTCCACAATTTCATCGACCATTTCTAGACCTAGGAATTCTCACTACCCAAATTCATCCCTAAATGCCAATGCTCTGCACCTCTTCCCATTAAGGTACTCATAAGGATCTATCTGGATGCTTGAGTGGGAACTATTATTATAAGACAAATCATCCATAGTAAGGTGTTTATCCCATTATCATTTGAAGTCTATTGAGCATTCTATCAACATATCCTCACGTGTATGGATAGTCTGTTCTGATTGACCATCAATTTGAGGATGATAATCCATACCAGATTTTAGCTCAGTATTCAAAGTATGTTGAAGACTCTTCCAAAACATAGTGGTGAATATTGGATTTCGATCTGATGTAATAGATAGTGGTACATCATGCAGTCATACCACTTCATTTATATATATCCATTCCAGTTTATTCAATGGTAAATCCTCTCGAATTTCAATGATGTTTGCAGTCATTATAAGATGTTCCCCAACAACCCAGATAGCATTACTCCCTTTGGATGTCATCGACATTCTAGTGAAAAGTCCTTGGTGAGGTTCTCCCATTTCCATGCTGGTATGGGTAATGGTTGCATCATCCCCATAAACTTCTACCTCTCATCCTTTAATTTCTAACATACCAGACACTTTGATGTATACTTAGAGATATACTTTTTGATGTTATCCCACCAATAATTTTGTCATATATCTCGATACATCTTTGTGTTTCCTAGGTTAATAAGGAAATATTCACTATGTGAATCTTCCAAAAGTTATTTCTTTATCTCTTGATTTTATGGAACACATCATCTTAACCCAAATCTCACAATTCTTTTTTCATTAAGAATGAAATCCAAGGATTTCCATTTTCTGATACATTCCAATTTCTTCTGAATTACCAAATCCTCCTTTTAAGAATCCTTTAACCTTTCCAAAAAAGACAGTTGATCAATAATTAGTGAAATAATTGACGATGTTTCCTTATTTATGATTCCTGTGTCCATATTTATCAAATCTAAGAAGATCATATCCTTTTCAATTCTCATCAAGGAAACAGTTGTTGGATCCTTTCTACTTAGAGCATCTTCCACATTTTTCGCTTTCCTTGGATGGTAGTGAATTGATCATTCATAGTATTTGATCAGATCTAACCATTTTCTATGGTGCATATTCAACTCTTTTTTTGTGAATAAATACTTGATGCTTTTGTGATCCATATATATTTCACACTTCAACCCACTGAGGTAATGTCGCCAAATTTTTAAAGTGAAGATTAATGCAGCCAACTCCAGATATTTTGATGAATATTTTTCCTCAGGAAATTTCAACTTCCTTGAAGTATAGGTAATGACTTTGTTATTTTTTATCAACACACATCCCAGTCCCTTCTTTGAAGAATCACTGAATACCACAAACATTTCTCCACTTATGGGTATTGTGAGCATAGGAACAGTGATAATACTCTTTTTCGACTCTTTGATGCTCTCTTAAAATTCATCACTCCAAGAAATATTAACTCCCATTCGATTTAACTTGGTTAGACTATTTAAAAATCCTGAAAAATTTCGAACAAATTAGTGATAATATCCAGCTAACCAATGGATGCTATGGATATCCATCACTGATTCTGACCTTGGTCATCCCTCAATTGAATTTTTCTTGGACGGTTCCATAGTTATCCCATTTCATGTGATGATATGACCTATGAATGAGACTTCCTTCAACCAAAACTCACACTTGTTGTACTTTTCATAGAGCCTCTCATTTAGCAATGTCTCTAGTACAGTTCTTAGATGCTTCTCATGCTCCTCCTTGGTTTTGGAGTATATTAGAATATCATCTATATGTACTACTACAAAATTGTCGAGGTAATTTCTATATACACTATTCATCTAGTCTATGATGATTATTGGAGCATTAGTGAGTCCGAAAGGCATTACTATGAATTCATAGTGCTTGAACCTTGTACGAAAAGTAGTCTTGGGGATATCATCTTTTTTCACACTTACATGGTAATATCTCGACCGCAGATCTACCATGGAAATGTATTGTGCTTCATTTAGTTAATCAAAAAAGTCCTTAATTAATTGAAGTGGGAACTTGTTCTTTATTTTGATTTTGTTGATCTATTGATAATCAATGCAAAGGAAAATTGGCCCATCCTTCTTCTAGACAAAGTGGACTAGTGCACCTCATGGTGAAGCACTTAGGTGTATAAAACCTTTATCTAGATTCTCCTGTAGTTATTTCTTCATCACCTCAAGTTCCAAGAAATACATTCTATATGGAGTTTTGGAAATTGGAAATTCCACATGTATATGATCAATCGAGAATTCAACCTCTCTTCTAGGAGGATGACCAATAAATTCTTCAGGATACACTTCAACGAATTCCCTCATAATAGGCATGTCTTCAAGGATGATTGATTACATAGGCTCAATCATCTGAGTAAGATACACATGCTCATAGAGAAGTAATATCAATGATTGAGATTATGTTTATAAATAAGATTCATCCTAATCCTTGCACTTATAAAGAATCAGGGGTCGATTCTGCATATGAAGAGTGATTTCCCTCTCACATCAATTTATGTTGGATAAATATAGGTAAATCTAAATCCTTCCATGAATTGCATCAAATTACACCATAGGGAGTATGAAGAGGATCACCAGGAAATTCAATCCAAATATTATTTCATTGGTTGAGTTATATTCATGGGTTGCAATGACTTCCCCATCTGTCATTATCACTGATATCTCGACTTCCATGATTTTTGGTGATGTTGGGATTGTTTTACTAAACATTCAGGATATAAAAGAATGTGTAGAACCAGAATCAATAAGTATTTTCGATATTCTTTAATAAATAACTGGTGTACATGTCACCACTTCGTTGTCAAGCTTCTCTTCAGTTATAGTGATGGAAAAATATTTCTCTTGTTGCCTTAGAAAATGATGGTTGTCTCTGAAAACCCTTGGCTTAGGGAACTAGTTTTCAAAGTTCCCTTGTTCATTGTAGTTGAAGCAATGAACAATTTCTTGAGGGTCGAACAGAGTGTTCCTCTCCTCTATCATAGTAGCGAGGTTTTCTATCAAAATTTAATAGTCAGGTTCCCTTATACTCTACAACTAAAGCATTTCTTCATCCCCTTCAGGCAATTTCTGGGGTGCTTCGTTCTACACTTTTTGAAAGTGGGGTGCTAAAATTTCTTAGCATTGTTGTATTTATCCATTGGACTACCATAATTAATGTCCACATTATGCTTATTATCCCCGTGATACCCCTGAAATTTGCTGATCTCCATTTCAACTTTGAGGGAACATTATACAATTTCTTCAAAGCTCTCGAAGTCACAGGTCACTAGGGCTTTCTGTAAGCTAGGTTTTATCCCACCAAAGAAGTGGTCAACCTTGCATTCTGGGGTAACGACAAAGAAGGAAGAATATCATGCAAGCCTTGTGATGTTTTCCTCATACACTCCGATGGATTCTTCAACTTCTTTCATGAGTTCAAGGAAGTCCATTTCCATCTGAAGTCAAGGGGTGCAAGGAAAATATTTATCATTTTTTTCTCAAAATCATTCGATTCTAATGCCTCGATCTACCACTCGGGGTTTTTATATTTTATCAATGTCTTCCATTGATCAGATTCAACCTCCATAAAATAATCAACCAGAAGAACCTTATATTGTTTGAACCATTGAAGGATAGATATGATCTTTTCAATGGAGTTGATCCATTATTCAGCAATTGAGGGATCAGATGGTTCATTAAAAGTAGGAGGCCTTTCTCTCATGATGCTCTCGATTGCAATTTTTTCTTTATTAGGGGGGGGGGGTCATGTTCCTCTTGAGACATGATTCTATTAAAAACATTAGTTAACTGAGAGATTATCATGACAATGTTTTCAATTCCCACTCCCATTGGATTTGGAATCTCATTAGAACAGTCATCACATTGATCTTCTTATCATTTGTTAGCATGAGTCCTCCTATTACCAGCCATTGGTAGGATTAAAAGGAAAGTTAGGGGTAACACAGAAAGGGGAATCCAAGTAAAATGGGATAACTTATAAATTACATTTATTTCATTAACATATAAATATATAGGCATCAATCTATGTTATCCCTCATTTACTTCCCAATATATATTCATAGAAGAATTTTTTTGTTCCCTTGATAATGATTCATACTAAGCTTATAAATTTACCAAAGAATATCCCCTAGGAGTATCATAACCAAGAGTGTAGCATGGACCGTTGTCGGGCACTAGTACCTATTTGATTCTAGCTCAATGTGGGGTTTTTAGGTTTTACCCTTAGAGACATATGTGCCAGAGCTGCCTCTACTTATTCGTATCCAGATAGTAGCATATTTTTTTAATAAACCACTAACTCTAAACTCACCAAAATTTAGGGATGTTTATATTATACTTATTATTATCCCTAAGTCTTTCACTATGTTTTTCTAATCTAAATCTAAAAAATAAGTAAATATATCCTCTTATACAAACTATAACAACCATGTTCATTATTACACACATAAATATGATTTATTTCATAAAATTGAACTTAAGAAAACTATGAGAATCGAGAGGTATAGTGTATTTGGGGCTTAGGAACATCAAATAAAAACATTAAACATATAATAAAATATCTTTATATAAATTTTTTTTACATGAACACAACATTCCTTCATACTTTGCATTGAATCGGATTACCTGAGGAAATGCATAAGAAAATAGTGGTCTATAAAAACCAGTAAGAGAGGAAACAAAGCATAACATGATGAATATAATACATGTTAGCGGGTAGGTATATTAATGGAGAATAAGAGAAACATGAACATAATGGCATGATATAGCATGGTTATCATATCATGGAAACGTATCAATAACATTTAACATGATATTAGCATGAGCCAAGGCTTCTTGCATATAGAGCATGAGTAAACCCTCATTGAACTTGAATCAATGATTAAAACCAAATATAACTTTAATTAGAATTATTAAACCCTCATTGAACATGGTGTATCATGATATTATTCATTACCTAATGCATTGGATCGGTATGAGGGAGCACCCTTTATAAACATTTTATTTCATGTATAAGTGTGCCACATGGATCATACAACATGGATTTATTAAACATCATAATTTATTCGATGAATAATAGATGTGTAATAAATAAATGTAATTCCTCACTAAATAATTACATTTTTATAATGTTGAATACCCTAGATAGAGAACTGGGTATGGTATTCACTTACATGATGATTTTTGGGAGGGAAATTTTGGTGTAACTTCGGCTGCATAACAATGTCAAATAAAAATAGTAAAATGGGTTCGTGAGTGATAAAGTGTTCTCTAATAATTTATAGGTGAAATGGATTGTAAGGGTGTCATTGAACATAATATCCCAACATATGTAAAGGAATTCAGATGCATAATATAAAAGAATTTCTTGAATGTAAATGAGGAGAGAGAAATCCCTTAGGGAATTTCTCGATGGTAATGGGTGTACATGGGAGAAATTATTGAGAGAGAAAAGGGTATATAATCATTAAAACATTAGGATGGAAGTATAGGGGAGGTGATAAATCATACCCCAATTTTTTTAATTGAAAATAAAATGGTATAACAACACATATAAATTAAGACAATATGAGAATGGAAGAAATACCTTACAAATTTTTGGCATGGTTACCGATATACATGGGGGAAATAAATGGGAGATAAAGGGGTATGTCATCAGTTAAATCATACCCCAACATTTTTAATTGAAAATAATATGTCATAACAATATATGGAAACCTAAACATTAATAAGGAAGGAAGGAATGTGAGGATCCCTAACATGGAAGTGTGATCCCCAAGTCTTAGGAGAGGCTTGAGAGAGGCTTATTGGGATCTTGAGGTGCCTTGGGAGGATTATAGAGAAACAAGGATAGGGTTTGGTCAAGATTCAAATGTTTTGAGTGAAGAGTAATGGGAGATAATGTGGGTTTATATGGGAATGTATGGGGATTCTATATTATTTAGGTTTTGGACACCACACATTAATCTAATCAAAACCACAAACTAAATAATAAAATTTGACCATAGTTTTTACAAAATTGGAGTGAAAAACATTATTTTGTAATTCAAATGGATGAAAATATTAAAATATAAGTCATCATTATGTGGAGTTGAGTCAAACTCTCAAGAAAATAATTTTAAAATGTTAAAATGTTTTATAAGTCTTGGAGGGTCCACTAAGGATTTTTAAAACAAATAAATAAAACCTAAAATAACATTATTTTAAATGTGTAACATATATTGTCTGAAGACCCATTTATATTATTTTATTACATCAGTATTGGGTTATTATGACGTCATAAAACATATTATATATTTAAACGGTATTTAATTTTTACCGAAAAATTCAACTAGTTCAGAAAATCACGAAAAATACACTATTGGATAATTTCAACATCCTAATTCCAAAAATAATATTCATTTTATCCAAATAATTTTCTAAATATGCGAATTTTTACTTTTAAAATACAAGTCGACATTTATAAAAAAATTCATGGGTTTTGACAAAAACAAATTTCAATCCTTAATAAAAATTAAAATTGTTTTCATAAAAATTATATGATCATTTATATTTATTAAGAAGTAATTTTTTAATAATATTTTATTAAAATATTATCTAATTCAAAAATCCATTAATTCATCAATATATATTTCTTAGTTAAGTATTAACTAAAAATAATATTTGTGCTTTAAAAACCATTTAAAAAATAAATTTATATTCTTTATACAAAAAAAATATAGCACACAATAATGGTTCTAGGTTCTTGTTACATATCCCCTTATAACACCCTCATAAGACCTAAGGGTAAGGTGTGCGATGGTGACCGAATCTTGGGGTGGTTCGGATAACATCGATTGGCTGTAATCTCTATTAACTTCTACTTCTCTCGTAGCCAGTTCTGTTCAAGCTTAACAGGTTGAAGCTCAGATTGGGCTTGGTCAAGAGAGAATCCCAGTTATGACACCTCCATTACAAGCTCTAAAAAATGAGATTTTTATGGAGCAATTATACTGGATGAGGTCATCTTGTCTTTTGTCTTAGTAATTTGGATATGTTAAAGCCCAATATTTATACTAATCAAGTGATCACTGGTCAACGACTCTATTATCAACAATAACAATTCTTAATGATAATTTTAAATCCAAAAACATAAAACCAAGGATTTTCATATGATTTATAAAACCATTTTACAAAATAATACATTTAATTAAATCATGTGGAATTTCCATCAAAAAAATTTGGATCATTACAGTCCCCAAGTACTCATCATGACTATAGTGACATCGGAATGTCATCTTCAGTATATTATCATCTCGTACTTGAAAATGGCAATATCATGATCTCAGGTCAACCGTAGAGAACCATAATTCCCCTATAAACTGATTAATGTGGTTGTCTATACTTATTATTCGAAACTTTTTCTTCACATTCACTTCATTCAAGCAATAGTATTTTATAGAAAACATGAAGCTCACATTTTCCATCCTGAAAAACATAAGTGGGGCTTCCTAGGGTGAAACAATAAGTCAAAAAAATACCTTCCCTTAAAAATCATCCAACTTCACCCTTGGATAATGAAGCTATGCATGATTCATTAGATATTCTAGTCTAGATATCAGTTCCATATCAATGTGTATATCAATTCTGAAGTTTATCTCTCGGTGGGGAGGTAAACCTGAAATATCTTCAAAGAAGACATTCCCATACTCTACCACCACTACATGAACTGGGAACTCATAACATCCACTACACAAAGGTTCAGTCTATCTTAATAATGAGTAATTTTTAGAACACTCTTATGAATGTGTCAATCCTGAACCATTTGGGTTTCCTTTTCACCAAAAAACAAGAACATAGTTCTATCACTATGGACACAACACAACCTTCACCTAATACATTCAATATGGGCATGAACTATAGATAAATAATCCATATAAAAAATGAAATTGTATGGTCCGAAACTAATAAAAATAGATTCCAAAGGAAACTCTCACCTCCTAGAGTCAGATCACTCTGTTGTCACAAGTGCATACCCATTGAGTCTTCTCCAATAGGAGCCTCTAAGCATAAGGGTCAAGCCAAAGTTTCAACAAGAATCTCTATGTCTTATACATGGTATGTTGAAAAAAAGGCATGACTAGAACCTATGTCTATCAATACAACATCTATGTTAGAAACGACACAAATCATACATTGAATCATTCATAGAGCCTCCTGGTTGTAATCTTCGACCATCTACAATTGTTCCCACCTCTGACCTTTAGCTCCCTGAGCCTGGATTGGGCCACCTTGGGGTAGCTGTGGTATCACGTTAAAATACTAACAACCTCTACCTACTCTACCTAATCCTCGTCCACGTCTGCCACCATATAAACCAGGCATCTCTTATCGTTGTCTCTTCCTGAATGGCTCATCCATGATCTCTCAGTCAGTTGTATGGTGGGTCGAACAATCTTGGGGGATATTTTATCTAAGATCACAAGAGTAGAATCACCTATCTCTAGGAGAACTAGATCCATATTTTTATCTCTGAACTGATGATCTTATATCCTGGTACCTCCTCCTAAAACATCTCACATGTATAGGTCCCTGAGATTGATGTTAGTTCCGTATTATCGAGGTCTCTGCTCCTACTTTCCAACTACTAACAACCACCATTTATATCTTATCATCTAAGAAACTCTCAACAACCAAATCTCATCTATCACCCCTAGGATATGTAGGAATGCACAGAGAGATAACACTAGATCATATGTATCTATGCATACCATGATCAAAGTTCGAAGTCATGAAGAACAAATCTTGAACCATACCAATGGATTACCTGGAGAGGATGGACAACCTCAATTTATACTCATCTACTATCAAGTTTCCCTACTATAGATATAGAATATACTAGATATATACTTAACTTATCATAGTTGTTCAGAACCCCTCTCTGAAGAGACACTCAAAATATATCCCTGAAAGAGTCATCTCATATTAAGACGGGTAACTAAACCCCACCATAGCCCTGCTGAGTAATGAAGAAGGATTGCCACCAGGATCACCATCTGATATGATGGTGTTTGGACTAGATGGAAAATTTGGGTCACTACCTCAAGCTACTCATCAACCTCTTGTGGGTTTGGATTTCCTCAAAACCTAAGGGGTGTCTGTCACTAAAACTCAGGAAGCGTTCTCAGTATGTGCACGTTATCTATTGGTACTGCAGATAACATGTGCTGTTCTACAGGTGGTATGGATGGTACACCACCTGAAGGTAACATCTCAAGAACTAGTCCATATAAAAATACCTCATCACCAAGGGGATCACCCTTATGATCATCATTTTGAATCCAAGCTGGAATACATCGTGGAGGCATCCTAAAAATAAACAAGATGTACCATAGTCAATGAGTATATCTAGAGAGATGACCCAAGTAGGACATGGAAACCAAAACTCATTCATATATGATGGATTTTTCATTATTTTCATTTTAATTAGTGTTATCAGTTACTGAGTCAAAAAGAATGTGATTAGAGTCTTGGTGTATGGATACATCATTCGTCGCAACAACACTAGAGTCTCGGGCCTGAAAGCTAAACATGAAGTACTTAACATTGTTTGCCCAAAACCAATCTCATAGACTCCTGGTGTTAAATTAGAAATGACCACCTCTAATACCACTATGTCATGATCCATCCCAGTGGGGCCCATTCCGTGACTCCCCAAGACCGCCTCCAATAGGCCAGGTGCTAATGAATAGTGCTGAGAAGGCATATCATTGACATGAGAGGGTTAGCCTATGTATATGTACACATGCACACATCTCCAAGACTACAATATTCTAAATTAAGGAAACAACTAAAAAACCATGCATGAATACATATAATCCTGTAACTAGAGTATGATATGAAGTAAAAGAAAGTAAATAGGGAAAAATAGAGTCCCACTGCAAAGCATTTGAAACACAAGTCCATCCTAAAAGTAAGTACTAGGACTACTTTTAGAAAGAAACAGGAACACACCGCAATATGTCTTGTCTAACTAAGCACCATCTCATCCTGGTCTTCCTAGGAATCTATCAAAAGGTTGATCATATTCACAAGACATGACATGTACCTGAAAAGCCAGTGTAGGGACGAGTATAACCATACTTGGTAGGACAACCTGAAACCATAAAGTATACAACAAAGAAAATATAGTAATCTCTATTTAGGTATATGTATAAAACACATAAAATAATAATATTCAGATATACACCACAAAGACATAGTCTAGAGGTAAGTCACAACCATAGTATACAAGCTCAGGATTTTAGCTCGAAGATTCCACAAAGAACTCATCCATGAGAACACACTCCTTAGTCTGATAGTACTAATGAAGATCATCTAAAATTCACTACTCGGTAGTTCCCATCATGAGAAAAACACAATGAAGGTGTACAGAGTAATATGATACACAAATGAGGATCACTACCTAGGCCATGGGGTGATATGAAAAAATAAATCTAGATTAACCCGCTATGTAAAGGATCAAAGCCTACGTAGTATTGGTCATAATGATACCATGAACTCCCCCTAAGACATGAATATGTATAGAGGATCTCACTCTGGCCTTCTCAGCGGGATTCCAACGACTATATCCTGGATGTCCTACTTAAAGAATCATAGTCCAAGGAGTTGGAGACGATTCCATACCAACCATTAGGGATAGAATAAGGTCAACAAACCCTAATGGAACTTTACCATGATATATAGTACAATAGATACAAGCCATGTAAAAAAAGGTTACATAGTGTTTAGTTAGTGTCACATGTTGTGTTCCTTCACCCCAAGACTTACCCGTGTAAATGGACCATGTCATCAAGCCATGTTCGTGTATTACTACATTGATTGTAGGATGCACTTGTATTCTACATGTGTGTATGTACACGGTTCTAGCCTGTGTACGTTTGGCTATGTACCAGCACATGGTTTATCTGGTTTACCTGGTCCAACCCATGTCTATTTAGGGTAGTACATGCCATGTAGCCAGTCCATGTACTCCACACAGTGTCCGTGTATGATACAAAGTACATGCTGGGTTCACTCGGGCGGGACCACGTGTTGTGTTAAAGGGGTCAGACATCATTTGATACTTAAGTTACTCCAAAAATCCTTGATTCCTCTAATGGGGCCCCAAAAGCAATGAAATCTTGGATTACATGACATGTAGTTTGTGATTTTTTAGAATCATTAGTACTTCCTCCACATGACTTCTCCATTTCTATCACCACTGATCGAACCATGAAATGATAGAAAACTAAAATTAATGCTTCGTTTGAGTCTCTCTGTTGACATACAATGCGTTCTAGACATTAAATCCACTCCAAAAAATGAATCTACGCATCGTTCTTTGTTGCGGAAAGAAGAATGTTAAAGAACACGAAATCGGGTATCCTTCATCGTCTGATTTATCATTTCTTCCACTTTTTCACCATCTTCATGTTTTTTCAATCCCGAATCTATGATTTCGGATTGTTGTGCTATGAAATGGGTGTACAAAGATCAATTGATCATAATATTTCATGACGTGGTCCAAGAAAAAAATGCATGTGATGAAAGATGATTAGTGGGAGCATAAGAAAATATTAGAGGAACAAACTTTGATAAATGTTCATGTCAATCTCGATCCATCACTGTTATAACAAAAATCAAAATATTGAAATCACAATGATAATTTTCCCATCAAAACCCCATAGATAATCTCATCCCGTAAGATGATTAAACCACTGATCAATCCATTCATTGATTGTTTCATGTTCAATATAAAAATCAATAACATGGAAGAAATAAAATAAAAAACAGTCCAATCCTCTATTTGGATGGATCACTGATGAAGAATGAGGCTTCATCGCATTCGGTAGGGTTGGTGCCTTTTCAGTTCGATCCCTTACATCACGAGTTATACCAGATGGGGTTTCTGGCATCGTCGGGACTATCTTCATATGGGAGATGATCCTCTATTTGAGTGATGTGAACTGGGGAACGTCAAATTGGGTTTTGGTATCCCCCAGTGTATCCTAGGAGTGATCCCCTATCTTTAAGATCCTTGAGATACCGGAGTGGGTTCTTATATCCCCCACCGGACCCTAGAAGTGATCCCCTATCTGAGAAGTTTGGTGTTTCAACTGCATCAGTGTGATGTTCTCAATGATGATATCAGTTGAGTGAGATCTCTTGGATGTGCATCTGGGATCTTTTTGTGAGACCTGATGGAGTTTATCTATCAGACAAGTGTCATCTTGGACCACAGAGCCTGTGGAGTGTGTTCTCATTGTTTTGTGTAGAACCTGTCAGCGGTGATGGGTCAGGACCTCATGTGGCTTGGTTCGTGAAACCAGTATATATTGATGATCATGGTAAAGGTATGGAAATATAACTGATCTAAGATGAGTAGTCATATTGGGATGAGGATGGTCTCGAGATTGAATTTATCTTGCGTTGGGGTTCCCTCTAGCTGGGATGAGCTAATTGTTGCCTTTCAGTTTCCCTCGTATATTTTTGTGTTTTTGGGGAGCCTACTGAGTATCTTTAAAATCACCCCTGCACAGGCTTTTCCCACACATGTTTTGTGTCTTGTGCAGACCACATACATTTTGATGGAGTCCCAATAGGACCTAGAGCAGGCAGAGCTTAGTGAGCTTGACCAACCAGGGTGTCTACTAGAGCTATACTGCGGAGCTTTCCGGAGGGTGCCTTTTGACTGGGATCCCCTCCTTCTAAGCAGGTTGGAAACTTTTGATGTTTACTTTTTGTGGGCCCTATATTTTCCCTTTTGTACTTCTATTGTACTCTGGTTGTGGGTTAGATGTATTCATGAATTTCTTTTTAGTGTGTACATATATCTATGCACTATTTCATGGAGGTGTATGTGGGTGCGTGTGTATAGATACCATAGTATAATTCCTCTCATGTGTGTGATAGCCTACTCAGTGCTAGTCGGTAGCCCTTGGCCTATTAGAGGTGGGTTTGGGGATTCGTGGCTTGATCCTCATTGGGTCAGTTCATGACAGAGGAGTTAACTATTTCCTTTCACTTTCTCTATTTTATTTTGTTGTTTTGGGGTCCCTACTAATTATCATTATACTCACCCCTACATGGGATTTGCCCATACATGTTTTGTGTCTTGTGAAGACCACCGGCCTATCGACGGAGTCCTAGGAAGACCCAGAGTGGGTGGAACTTAGTGAGATTGACCTACTGGGTGTTTACTAGAGTTGTACTGCGGAGCATTTCGGATGGTGCCTTTGATAGTGATCCCCTACTTCTATGCGGGTTGGATGATTTTGTAGTTTACTTTTTGTGGGACTTTTATTTTCCCTTTTGTACTTTTCTTGTACTCTGGTTGTGTTTTATATGTATCCATGCATTTATTTTTAGTTTTTATATATATCTATGAACTTTTACATGGAGGCGTGTGTGTGTAGGTACCTTAGGATAATTACTCCCATGTGTGTAATAGCCTACTCGCTGCTAGTTCTCATCCCCTGACCTATTGCAGGCGGGCTTGAGAAGTTGCAACTGGAGCCCCGTTGGGTCGGGTTGTGACAGAGTGGCAACAGAAGAGGTTCCACCTTTGGTTTCTCAAACTGTAGTTGGTCTAGCTGTGAGTTTGATTTGGGTTTCATAGTGGCAGTGTTGGGACATTTTGAGAACGACTTTTAGGCCTGAGACTCTAGTGTTTTTGCGGCAGCTGATGTATCCATTCAACCAGACTCTGGTAACCTTTTTTCGACTTGGTAAACTAGAAAACTGGTCGTATGGGAATAATGGTACATGAATCATATAGGATTAGGTTTTGGGTTTTTTCCCCTTCTTGAGTCAGCTCCCCATATATACTCTTTCATTTTGGTGCGTCTTAACTCTATTTTAGTATGCCTCCATGACGATACACATGGATGGTTCCATAGTGGGATTGTGGTGAAGATTCACCCCATGTAGAGGCTTTGGAGCATGGTACAAGTTCTGATGTTGTACCTTCAGGTGGTATGCCAGTTGAGCCACCACCTGTCGAGCATATGGTTGTACCGATAGTGTAGGATGAGGATACATGCATGCTAAGTGCACATCATGAGTTCCGGAGGTAGCGACCTCTAAGGTATTAGGATAATATGGACCCCTGGGAAGTTAATGACAAGATTGAAGCTATCACCCTCATTTTACGCCTGGGGAGGAAACCTTTAGATCAGATTTTGGTCCTAGCGGTGAGCCTTCTGCTTGGTTCAGTCTGGCGATGGGGGAGTCTGGTAATGAAGTCTCATGATGAGGAGACGCTCATGTGGGTAGAGTTTGAGCAGCTCTCCAGTGAAGATTTTTTTCCAGTGACACTGAGTATTGTACGGGTCTAGGAGCTTCTGCATCTTCAGCAGGGGGCATGACAGAGTTAGATTACTCAGTGATGTTTAAATACATGTCATGATACTACCTAGATATGGTTCTAGACCTATTCTTTAGGGCTTGGGCATATGAGTAGGCCATACACAGAGACAACCATGGAGGTGCGGTTTCTTTCTTCCTACCCACCTATGCTGGAATGCTGGAGTGGGCCTTGGTGGTGGAGAGCTTTCTGGCTGAGCATATTCAGATCGACAGTGCTGGGCACAGGACAGCTGAGACAATGGAAACTGGTAGCTGATGGTAGGCGTAAGGTTTTGGATGTGCTCGATATTCCATGAGGTGACCCTAGGATAGAGGATATGATCCTTTTGGCTCTCAGGACGAATATGGTCAGCTGTAGGAAGGACGGTGTTACGCCTGCAATGACTAGGGATTTCTTGCTAGAGATTGTCCAACCCATCTTGCTGTTGAGTGGGATCCAGCTGACAAGCGGCCTCGGCAGAGGCAGTCTCTCGAGTATGGAGGTCTACAGGGTAGCGGATGTGGCAAAGGAGCTAGTGCAGCAGCGGGAGGTGGCAGGTGGTATGAGTATCCACCAACACCATCCCAAGGTGGTCCATGCTAGGCACAAAGCACTAGAGTGCGGGGGTGAGGAAAACTGCAGACCTTAGAGGCTGTTGATCCAAATTCTCTATGGATGGATAGAGGTACGCGATGTGTCCTTTCTACCTTCTATAGTAGTTTTGATATACACTGTTAAGTAGTACTCTATCATTTTTGTTGCATTCTTGATGTTTTTTAGGGATTTTGTAAGTCCCTTCATGGGTGTTGTTCGACGTTCTTCGAAATCATAATGAATATAGAATGTTCCCCCACCGAGACATGTTTTTGTGATGTGACTAAAATTGTGGTGACGAGTCCGTTCTGCCCAATGAGAATAGTGTTGAGGTGTGGTGGATGAGTCCCTCTGACTTATGGGTTCGAGAAGGGGTGTGTGTTGGTGAACTAGCTGGAGTGGGAGACCCAGTTAAGAGTGCAGTTTCTTTCCTTGGGATTATGGTTTTTTGGGGATGAAAAGTTCTAAGGTGGGATGGATTTAGCGACTCGGGTTTTGGACCTGTCAGACATTTGAATATTCTTACGTATAAGTCCATAGCTAGGCGTGAAAGCGGTATACGATTCTGAGGACTGGTGTGCCCATGATTAATTTTATAAAAATATTATGTATTTTTATACAATGAATTAGGTGTGAAATAGTTATCTCTTAAACGATTACTCGGATCAGAAATATGAGGGCACAGTTGCGTTCAGAGAGTGCCATTTATCCTAGGTGGGGTGTAACCTATGAGGGTGCGGGCCTACTGTAGAAAAAGGTGCTCAGAGGCATTTTCCTAAATAAATGAAAATGTTTAATTATGAGCATCAGCTTGAATAACATCTGAACAGAGTCTCGAATCAAAATTCTGAGTCTGCGGTTGCATTCAAAACAACGTGTTTAACCTAAGGGCGACCAATTCTCATTCCCACCGAGAGGTCTAGTTGGAGGTGTTGTTTAAATTAGTTAAATAAGTTAAATTAATTTAAAGTGCAATCAATCCGGCCATTGTGATTCAACTAGCGCACGAAGAATGACCAACTCCCTCCTTCGACGAATCATGGTGTTATAGACATCTGTTTTTGGGGTTGATCGTTAGTGGATCGTGTTTCAGAGAGCTGCATGTGTCATTCTGCACCTGAAACATCGGTGTTTCTTCCACGAGGTAGGAAGATTGAGTTTTAATCATTGTATCTTGTTTATGGTTCACTTTTCATCTATTTGAAGCCATAGCTATGTATATCGGGTCCTTAGGGCCGTGCAGTAGGTCTCATATCTATGTTTGTACTTCCGGGGTGCTCTGACGGTCCGGGAAAGGTCCGACGGTGAGGAGGCACCGTGGGAAGAAGAGGACTGCCACGTATGGTGGGGGTCTGACGTCAATTATCAGTGCCGGCTAAGCTGGTGTAGTTGTGCACGCGCATGGGGTGCTACACAGTGGGATAATTTCCGGTCGGAGTGTCCGATGGGGACCAACCGGTTCGGGCCGATCCGGCTCTTCTTTGAGTCTGAGGGTCCGTAAAACCCTAGTTTCTTGCAATCCAGGGGTCATAATCGCATTCCGTCTATGGAGACATGACCCTGGTGAAAATTCATACCATTTGAGGTGGGTTCAAGAATTTTAAAGTTCTTGATCATGGTCCGGGAGCTTAAAATGTCAAATATAATAATAATATTTTGATGTTATTCGACTCCGGGTCGGCGTAACCTCTACCTGGTTTGTCAGATTGACATTCCATTAGTGCCATTGAGACCCTGATTGTATAACAGACTTTTCATGTTATTTTTCATGTTTTGGTACCGTGAACAGGGTATGGGCCCCACGGGGCCAGGTTTTGGCATTTACAGAGAAACATGACTTTTTTGTCAAGTGTGCATTATGGATGAACGAGTTGTCAATCTCATGTTTTTTTTTCTAAGGGGATCAAAATAGTGTGATCCTCTTGATGAGTTCAGGGATCAAGGTGTGGGACTCACACGGGCTTGATACGCTGAATAGTACCTTTTCCACCTGATGTCTGTTTTGGGCGAGTAAATAGCTTATCCTGCATCGTTTTCCACATAGAACGTTGTGGTTGCCTCAGTTCATGCATAAGAGGTCCGCAGTGTGGCGATGTTGCTGGTTTCTCGTGTTAGCGATGTTTTGGACCAGTATTGGTTGAGTGTACTCCCTTGGTTCGTTGCTATGAGGGTTTTCGTGGCATTACAACCCTATTATAAGTTTATGATTCCCTCGATAAGATGTTTTCCTGGTAGATTTTTGTCATCCCTCTGGTGGGTCTAGAGTGGGATCCTCTAGCTTGGCTTCCCTACATCAGGTTCTGGTTATCGCTGTGACCGCTTATACGTGGGCGGTGATCCCCTATCTAGCAGGTCATCTCCATAGGGTTTGAGGCATCATTATGAATATGACCCCCTATGCAGTGGTCTGTTTAGTAGGTTTCTGGTATCATTAGGTATATGATCCCCTGCTCAGTGTGTGGTTATAGTATGGTTGCTAATTGTTTGTTATATGATCCCCTACTCAGAATGTGGTTTTGATAGTGTAGGTGCATCGTCGGTTCGATCTGCTACATCATGAGTTATACCAGATGAGGTTTTCGGCATCGACGTGACCATCATCATACCGGCAAAGATCCTCTATTTGAGTGACGAGACCTATGGAATGTCAGATCGGGTTGTGGTATCCTCCGGCATATCCTGGGAGTGATCACCTATCTGTGAGATCTTCGAGATACCAGAGTGGATTCTTTTATCACCTAGAAGACCCTAGGAGTGATCCCCCATTGGAGATGTTTTGTGTTTTTGATGTTTTATCATGATGTTCTAATGGATGATATCTGACGAGCGTGGTATCTTGGATGGGCATGTGGGATGTTGGTGTGAGACCTAATGAAGTGTATCTCTTGGATGAGTGTCATCTTGGACGACAGTGCGCATGGAGTGTGTTATCTTGGATTTCTGTAGAACCTTTCTTTGGTGATGGGTTAGGACCTCATGAGGCTTGGTGTGTGAAACGAGTATTTTTGGATGTTCATGATATATGTATGGGAATATACATGAGCTAAGCTAGCTAGTCGTGTTTAGCTAAGGATGGACTCAATATGGAGTTTCTCTCTCATTTGGGTTCCCTCTGGTTGGGATGAGATGACTATTGTATTCCAGTTACTCATTTATATTTTGTGGTTTTGGGGGTTCCTATTGAGTATCTTTATACTCATCCCTGCATGGGCTTTTCCCACACATGTTTTGTGTCTTGTGAAGACCACATGACTTTTGACGAAATCGTGGGCGGACCCGAAGCAGACTGAGCTTAGTGAGCTTGACCGACCTGGGTGTTTACCAGAGTAGTACCGAGGAGCTTTTTGGAGGGTACCTTTGATAGCGATCTCCTCCTTCTGAGCGGGTTGGACGATTTTGAAATTTTATTTTGGTGGGCCATGTATTTTCCCTTTTTTATTTTTCTTGTACTATGGTTGTCGGTTAGATGTGTGCCTACATTTCTTTTCAGTTTATATATATATATCTGCACTTTTTCATGGAGGTGCATGTGGGTGTGTGTGCACAGGTACCTCAGGTTCATGCTCCGATTTGTGTGATAGCCTACTCGGCGCTAGTCGCCATCCCATGTTCTATTGGAGGCGGGCTTGGGGAGTCACAACTCGAGCCATGGTGGGTCAGGTTGTGACACTATCAAAATAAAACAACTAAAAATCCCTAAACATGTCCAAAAAGTTATATTTCAATAATCTCAAATTTTTATTAACAACATCATAAAATTTAATTTCAATATTTAAATGTAAAAAATTTAACATTGAAATGTTAAACTCTACAGTGGGACATGATTTTCAAAAATGATTATTCTATTCATTTTTTGGTATCAAAATATAATAAAGAAGTAAAACTAACATATTTTCTACCAATTTTAATAAAAAAGAGAGAAAAAATATTCTCTAAAACCAAATTCATTTTAGTTTTCTTTTATTAAATATTGTAGCATTAGAATTTTCTATTCCTGTTTTTTTAATTAATAAAATATAATACATTGTGAAATGCATTTATTAAATATTAAAAGAATAAATATTTCCTACAAAAAAGAATTATATAATTTTTTGACAGTAATCTATAATTTTCGTATATAAATTAGAACTTTTAAATTTAATTAATAAATAAAATAAAACAAAAATGTACATGAAATTAAAATTTTATACACAGTTAATTATATTAAACAATATTTAAATCAAAATGGGTTATTTTCAAAATTGAAAAAACAATTTAACAATATGATCTTCAAATTAATTAATTATAAAACAAATAAAATATATATGTGGAATTAATTAATTATGGATAAATTGAAAAATGTAAATCAGGTAGCCAATGCACCAGTGGTGAATAAACAATAAATATACAATGAAAATAATTTCTAAAATTTTAAACAATTGTTTTAATTAAAAAATGATATTTATAAAAAAGTACTATAAAAATCCCCTAGATTATTTTCAAATAAATTATTATAGTTTGTGTATTGAGGCCGCCATAAAAATTCATAGAGATCATATATATGTATATAATTTTGATGATAATTATTTTCCACCATAAGAAATTTTTGGAGAATAATAAAATAATTGCCCACCACATCAATGATACTCCCCGATGCTTCCACCGAATGAGGGAAACTCACACTTCATGATCTCTCCACCAACCCAACCTAATATGTTTGATGTAAAATTTTTCCATTTGCGGATAATAATTAGATATGATTAATTAAAACTGGCCATGTGTAAACCCTTCAGAACATGCCATGTGTGGTTGGGGGTGGATTGGCCCACACAGAACTAATGTGCATGTGAATGGAGTGAGTTGTTGAGAAAATTTATTAATGGGCATGGGCATCTACAAAGAGACACGTTGAGAAATCCACATCCTTATGCGTTCAATTAAATATTGTATTTTTCTAAATGTGTGTGTATGTTTATTTATATAATTATATTTTTAAATGATATATTTTTGTGCGCATTTAAATATATGTATTCTTATTATCAATAATATTGATCATACTTACCTATAGTACATAAATAATTTTACACAAATATTTGCACATATATATTTATATTGATAGTAAAATATAAGTATAGATCATATTAAATAAAAAATATATAAATACAAAAATTAAATAATGTAAATTTGGCATTGTAATTTTAACGATGTATATTTATAAATAGTTTATCAGTACCAACATTTGTGTATAATTTACCATAGTTCGAGGAGGGGGAATAAATACAAGACCATCATACACCACCAATAGGGAAGTACATGGCAGGAATTGAACTCGATACCTTGCTGACACCACACATGAGATGCTACCACTAAGTTGGGATACATTTTCAAATACTTATGTATATATATGTATGTATGTATGTATGTGTATAATTATTTTTTCATATATCTATAAGTATTTAAAAATATAAAAAAATACATGTATATTTTTATGCATGTTTAATAAATAAATATTGTATATTATGGAAGTCCAGACTTTTCGACCCATTACATGTGAGTTTCAGAAGATGGAGGTGGCTAAAGGATGTTTCAAGGTAGTTTAGTAGTGGATGGTGAGTTTGTTGTAATTTCAGATAGGGAAATTTTTTTTGGTGTGAACCCTTTCATCATTGTTTTATCATGTCTTGTCACATCTACAATATGATACAGGTTGTTGGGTCGTTTTATTTTCATTCCAGTCCAACCAATAAATTCTCAAACCCACTTCGATCTCTTCATCCTTCTATATTCTCTCTTGACCCTTGGGTGACCTAAGAGATTTTTTTGAGAGGGATTTCAAACCCTTCTTGTCATCTTTGATCCTCGACATCCAGAGAACAAACATCAATGATTCTAAGTGGGTTTTCTTCTTTCTCCTCCAATTTCATTCCTTGTACTTCATTTCATGGAGGTTATGGCTATGGAGATGGGTGATATGGGTAGTTCTAGGCACTACTACACAACATGATTTTAATTGTGCTACAAAAATACATCAATGTCACTAAAAAAATATTGTTGATCTAAGCACCGTTAAAAGAGTTCCCTTTTTAACAACGCTACAAAATAGCTGATAAAGGGTGGATTTATTCAGCATTACATATAGCGCTGATAATACCCAAACTACTGCAATGTGCTGTTAAAATTATATCACACTGCAACAACAAATATAGACAAATACAGGATATGAAAAATTCATAGTTTAAATAAAATAAAAATAATATCACATATAAAATAAAAAATCACTATTATAAACATTTCATACATTTCTTTGTATAATAACATCAACAACTAAAGTTTTTCACAAATGTTCAAAAAAAATCAATGGTCTTATTGTTTTTAGCACCTTACCCTCTCTCAAAAAAGCCTAATCATATTATCAGTTGTTGAAAAAACCACCCCAACACGTGAAAAATAATCTACCTATATAAGAAAACAATTCTTAAATTAGAAATACTATAATAAATAAATCACACATAAATAAGAAATAGTACTATAATAAAATATTATTGTTAAACTGAAACCACAAAATTTGAGTAATACCAATCACACCATGCACCTAATTTTGGTGTGGTTGATTCCTACACATAAATAATTACATATGGATTGTTTCCATCATGTATGAAGTCAATCCAAATGTGCTTTCTTGGTTTTGAGTATGTAAGTTGTATTATTTATATAAATGACATTATTAGATGAAAACACATACTTTGATTCATAACAATCACATCGTGTGTCTGTTTGCTGTAAGAATAATTCTTACACATCAAAAATGACTTATGAATCGTTTTCCAAAATTATCAAGACAATCCGAGAATGTTTTCTCAGGTTTCAGTGAGTTAAACACGTTTTGAAATAAATTGACAATTCGAAACTGATAACGTATACTTTGATTCATAATGGGCACACCATGTACCAGATTGAGGTGTGGATGGTTTCTACAAATCCAATGTAACGTATTGATTACTGTCCTAATGTATCAATTTTTTTTTTCATTTTCTCAGTTTTGATTATGTCACTTTTTCATACAAAAATCTCATTTTAAATTGAAAACAAAAACATTGAGTCATAGTGGTCAAATCATGTGTTGGTTTTACATGAGACTAATTCCTACCCATCAAAAATTTCTTACGAATATTTCTCCTAAATTTTTGTTTTCCTAAATTTTCTTTTTCTTGGTTTTCAATGTGTGAAATATGTTTTTCACTAAATTGTCAATTTTAAACGCATAACAGACACTTGTATTATGCAGGGTTCATTGTGTATCAGATTGATGTGTGGATAGTTCCCAAACATCAAAAATGCCTTGTGGATTTGTTTCCCAATATATCAAAATAATAAGAATAAATTTTCTCATTTTTGAGCATGTGACGTATGTTTTCAACTAAAATGTCAATTTTAAACTAAAAACACACACTTTGGGTCACATCAGACACACAGTTCGTCAACATAAGGTGTGGATAGTTCCTACACGTCATAAATGACTTATGTATTATTGTTATAATGTATCAAAACAATCTAATTGTGTTTTCTTGGTTTTGATTATGTCTCTTGTGGTTTGTACTAAAATATCACTTTAACCTAAAAAGGAACACTTTGAGTCATACCGGTCATATCGTGCATCGAATGGAGGTGATGCCAATTCCTAAACATAAAAAATGACTTATGGTTCATTCTTGAAAATTATCAAAATAATTTGAATGTTTTTAATCATATTTCATTATGTCACTTATTTGTATTACTAAAATGTCATTTTAAACTGAAAAAACACACATTGAGTCATAATGGTCACATCGTGTGTTGGTATGATGTGAGAAAATTTCCTATACATAAAATATGTCATATGAATTTAGTTTTTAAACCATCAATTCAATCTGAGCTCATTTTCTTCATTTTCAATAATTTACACACGTTTCTAACTAAATTGTCAATTTTAAACTGATAACAGACACTTTGAGTCATACTAGACAAACCATGTATCCGATTTAGTTGCAGATAGTTCCTACATATCTAAAATGATTTATGGATCATTTTTATAAATTTTCAAAACAAATAGAATGCTTTTTCTCAGTTTTCAGTATGTGATGTGAGTTTTTAACTAAAATGACAATTTTAAACTAAAGTAATCACATTGAGTCATACTGGACACCTCTTGTATTGGATTGTGGAAAGGCCAATTTCTACATGTCAAAAATGACTCACGAATCATATTTATAAATTATAAAAACAATATGAATGCATTTTCTTATTTTTGAGTATGTCACACATGGTTTTTACTAAAATGTCATTTTAAATTGAAAACATGCACTTTGAGTCAAACCTGTTACACAGTGCATCAGAATGAGGTTCATCTAATTACCACATTTGAAAAAAATCTTATGGATAATTTTCCTAATGTATCCAAATAATACGAATTCGTTGTGTCATTTTTGTCTTTGTAACATTATTTTTTTTACTAAAATGTAATTTTAAACTCATAAAAAACACTTTGAGTCATACCAGTTACATCATGATTAAGTTTGATATGAGACCGATTCATACACATCAAAAATTACTTATGAATCATTTTTATAAATTATCAGGACAACCAGTTTTCATGTTCTCAATTTTCAGTGAGTGACACACGTTTTGAATGAAAATGTTAATTTTAAAATAATTATGGATTCTTGGAGTCATACCAGGAACATCAGGAATCAGCTTTAGGTGAGAATGATTCCTACACATAAAAAATTGACTTATTAAACATTTTCCTAAATTATTAAAATAATCTGAATGTGTTTTCTCAGTTTTGAGTATGTCCCTTGTCTTTTTTACAAAAATATTAAATTTAAACAAAATAAATGCACTTTCAGTCATATCGAAAAAACTATGTGTCAAATGAAGGTGAATATAATTCCTACAAATCAAAAATAACTTATGGATCATTTTACTAATATATCAACACAATATGAATGAATTTTTCCCTTTTGAGTTTGTCACATGGTTTTAGTACAATGACATTTTTAACTAGAAAAACAAAATTTGAGTCATATTGGTTAAAACACACGTTGGTTAGATGTGATATTAATTAATAAACAAAAAAATATCTTATTAATTGTTTTTATAAATTATAAAGACATATAATCATTTTTTATGTTTTTTAGTGAGTGAAAGACATTTTTAACTAAATCGTCAATTTTAAAATAATAATGGACACTTGGCGTCATACCGGGAACAGAGTATATTTTATTGGGGTGCATATGATTGAAAAATATCACAAATTACTTGTGTATCATTTTAGTAGTGTATCAAATCATCCAGAATGAATTTTCGTAAATTTTAGTATGTGATGTGTGTTTTCAATTAAAATGTCAATTTTAAACTAAAATCTTGCAATTTGAGTCATACCGGACATACATTGTGTCGTAATGAGGTGAGTTTGATTCATACATGTAAAAAATAACTAATGTATCCTTTTTATAATATATAAAAACAACCCAACTGTGTTTTATCTATTTTGAGTTTGAACCTTATGTTTTTTACAAAAATGTCATTTAAAAATGAAAACACATGCGTTGAGTTGTATCGATCACACCATGTGTCAGATTGAGGTGACGATAATTACTACACATCACAAATGACTTATTTATCATTTTACTAATCTATCAAAACAACCATAATTTTGTTTTGTGAGTTTTATGTTTCTCAAGAGTTTTTTAACTAAAATTACATTTTAAACTAAAAACATCCACTTTAAGTCATACCAATCACATTTGTCTCAATTGACATGATAACTATTCCAACACATCAAAAAGGACTTATAAATAATTTTCCAAAATTATAAAGTTAACCCGAGTTTTTTCTGGGTTTTCAATGAGTGACACATTTTTTTAACTAAATTTTCAATTTTAAACTGATAACAAGTACTTTGAGTCATACCGGGCACATTGTGTAACAAATTGAGATGCGACTAATTCCCACATATAAGTAATTAATTATTAAAAACATTATTGATTTATTAAAACAAATGATAATAATTTTCTCAGTTCTGAGTATGTGACATGTGTTTTCAACTGAAATGTCAATTTAAACTAAATGGACGCACTTTGAGTCATACCAAACATCGTGTATACCTGATTGAGGTTTGGTCAGTCTCTACAAGTCAAAAAAATGACTTATGGATCATTTTTTAATTTATAAAAATAATATGAATTCATTTTCTTAGTTTTGAGTATCTCACTTATAGATTTTACTAAAATCCATTTTAAACTGAAAACACACAGTTTGGGTTGTACCACTCACACCATGAGTTAGATTGAGGTAGGACTATTTCCCACTCATCAAAAATTACTTATGGATAATTTTATTAAATTATCTGTAATGAACCTGATTTTCCTAAGACATTCCTTTTTGAAATCCAGTTTTTTGTGTGTTTTGGGAGGAAACAATAGCTCATTCTGATTGTTTTCTAAAATCCCGTTTTGAACTGTTAGTGTCAGCATGTCTGTGTGTCAGCATGTCAGTACGTCAACATAGGTGAGTTAGGGGCATTGGAAATAGTGAGTTAGGGGCATCAGCATCGGTGAGTTAGGGGCGTCAAAGTCAGTTGGTCGAGGTGTCTGTAGGTCAAGGAGTTAGTAGTTTGAGACATCGGTACGCCGAAACATTTCTAGGTCATTGCATCAATAGGTCAGTGTTAGTGGATCAACATAGGTAGGTCACATCAGTAGCTCACCTATCCGTGGACCAGTGTTAGTGACTCACCCATCGATGACTCATTTCCAGTTTTTCCAGTATTTCCCAGTTTTCTAATTTCACCCCTCTTATGTCTTATTTGACGTAAATCAAGTTTAATGCCTTTATTGGGCATTTTTAGGGAATTTCGAAGGTTTTTATGTAAATCTTCAATATCCTAACGTTCTAGGGGATCATGTTTAATAAAACCACGTGATCTTGACCATGATCCAACATAAATGGATTTTTAAGCGGTTTTCCTTTAAAATAGGATCTGGCTCTTCAAAGTAGAGATCTTCCCTTCCTAGTTTGTTTTTCATTTCCCTCTTGGTGTTCCTAAAGACATACTCTCTAGAATAGTCCTGTGTCTATTCTAAATCCCTTTATGACCAATTTTATTGGTAAACTTCCCTAGTGCTCATAAGATCCCATGTTTTGATGAAAAGAAGAGTTTTGTCCATCTATTGTTCCAAGTAGGGATTTATTCCACCTCTTTTTAATTGTGAATTTTGTGGGGTGGATTTACCAATTTTTATTTGTGAATAATGGATGAATACATTTCTTTAATAAGAGATAAATATGATCAAATGAAAAGGGGTAATGAAATAACAGACAGGGAGTGAATTGATGATTGATCGCATGTTTTATTTTTTTATCATTGTTTCTTTATAGATTGTTGTGGTTGTATGACTTTTGAGAATCATGGAAATTGGTGGTTTATGTTTTTTCACTGGTAGTGTTCTGGTTGCTTTGGTTATGATGTTTTATAATTGGCCGTAACATGAAATCTTCTTAATCACGTATAATTGGTTAATTAAATAGATTAAATAGGGTAAAATCTATTTTTTGATCACCACAGTTATTTAATGTGGATTTAAAGAACCCCAGTTGGATAAATCTGAATACCCATGGCTTGATGGTGTGGCCATGTGCTGTGTGTTTCATGGGGTTCTAACATTGTGTAGGTTGTGGGATCATTGGTGGATAGAGGAGTTGGTTCTGTGATAATGGTGTGGTATGTGTGTGCACCAGGGCTATAGTTTTACAGTAGTTGATGTGGTCTTTGTGTGTGGGGGATGTATGGGTGGTTTTTTGGTATCCCAATTTGAGAGACTTATTGATTGTGGAATGTATGGACTTATAGGCTGTGGGACTGCCTTTGTTTGTGTTGTGACCATCAAGTGATGCTGGCCAATGAGACTACAATGTGGTTATAGGCTTGCTGTGGAGTGGGACTGCATGTGTGAATTTTATGGGCAACAGGGCTGTTTGTTTGGTTTTGAGGAAATGATTGTGCATTATAACTTTGAAGAATGATAGTTGGGAGTAGATTGGTTGTTGTGTGTTTAGTTAATCGGGATCTTCACCTTCTGATGTGGTTACATATCTTTTTCTTGGTAATTTCCTTGGATAGTAATGGAATAAATTAATGTAGATGATTAATAAGCAAATGTAATATGGTTGGATTAAAAGAGGGGTTGGGTTATGATTTATAGTTGATATTGTGGGGTTGTGAATATAGGGGTTTCAATAGAAGTGGATCTGGTAGGCTGGTTGTTTTTTTTGGGAACCATAGGGTGGGATGTGTGTTTGATTACAAAAAGACATATATATTTATGTTCCTTTTGATTTATATACTCAACCCACCCCTATTGAACACCATGTTCCAAACACCACCATTCATGGGGGATGGTGTCTTTCCCAACATCCCTGTGGGAGGATGGATGGCTGGTAATTGACTTTCTTTCTGACACCATATTTTGTGTTCTGACTGCTCGAGTGTATTCGAGCAGGCTGCAATGGCTTGAGACTTACCATATTCAAAGATCCATTGGGATGGTTTGTCCTCCAAAGTGACTTCGGGTTGAGACTTTGGTGTCTGTGAGCGAGATGTGTGGTATGGTCGTGGACCAGGTGTTTGCAGGCAGGATTGTGCATGGTTTAATTCCTAGGTGTGTTTGATCAGGTTGTGTCAGTGGGACTACATTTGGAAGAGTGGTATCATAACGATGTTAGATGTTAAGAGTGAGTAGTTAAACGATGGGAAAGTTGTGCGGGGACCCCAAATGTTGATGCGATCATACTATTACATTACTTGACATGCATTGTTTTGTGAGTGTGACTTGGTGAGGTTGGGCTGGTTAGTATTCCTTGGTAGGTACCTCGAGGTTCTACTATTTCTCAAAAGAGAATCAGTATGTTCCCCCAATTGTGCATGAGTGGATTTAGTTTTCTATTGGATATACTTTTATACTCACCCTTCATCAGTAAAACTATTTTTGGATTTTTAAGAGGACTTTGAAGACTGTGGTGGACTTTACTATCTTAGGCGTCATAATAGTTACTGTGTTACTTCTTAGTATCTTTTCTATTCATACTTTAATATGGAGTTTTGTTATAGCATATATCAACTTTACTTTTGAACATGCATGTGCGAATGGATTTTTTTTCTTTACTTTCACTTTTAGTATTTGGTGTTTCTTGGGGTTTACCGTATTTTCTCTCAATATTGTTCTATAAAAAGGGTAATTCCTTCCATATTGTGTGAGATTTTAATACCCTTGGTGCTAGTAGCCACTCTAGGGCCTATTAATGGTGGGACTTTGGGGTCAATATCTCTCCTTTATCATGAAGAAGAAGGGAATGTCACTTTGTTGTCCCTTCCCTCATCTTTAGAACGACGGTTCGTAATAGAATAGTATCAAAGGAAGGTAGAGGGATTGGATAGAGTTCAGAGTTAGTCACAGTGATGACTTCATGGGAAGGTAGGGAAATGGTGTTAGGAAATATTGGTGCGTGATATAAGCTAGGGAAGACTGGCTAGGAAATGGGATTTTAAGGCCCCCTGTGATCGGATGCAAGGACTCTATGTCACGACCCACCCTCGGGACCCATTCCGTGACTACCCCAAGCCCGCCTTCCATAGGCCAGGGGCTGGCGACTAGCACCAAGGCGTAAATCCCAGTAAAAAGGGAATGCATTTCCTTTGAAAAGTAAACAAACACCACAGAGTGAGCAAGTGGAAAGTAAATACTAAGTGGAAACAGAGTACAACTGAAAGTGCGGAAAAGTAAATGGGCCAGTATACAAACCCAAACTGAAAGTAAATTACAACTCGAAAGGGAAAACATCAACTGTAAAGTAAAAGCTGCTACACAGAGCTGTCCACTGGAAATCCCACCTAAAGGGTGGGTACAGATAGCTCCGCTGCTCCTCGGGTCCCGCCGTCCGCTCCGAACACGTCCCGCCCAGTGGTCCACCTCCAGGTACCGTCCTGCTCTGCAAGCCTCAGCCAAGATCAACGCTGTCCGTCGTCTCCAACCAACACAACGTAGTGCGGGCATAGCCCGTGCAGGGGTGAGTATAAGCTACTCAGTAGGGACCCCGAGACCCCTGAAGGTCTCCAAAAATCCACAAAGGATAAACCACAAGGGAAGATACAAACACGAAGTAACAACCGACACTGCTTAGGTATATGCCCATACATATACCTAAGTCATCAATTCCAATACGCTCCAACCTCCGAGCCCAAGTACAACTCAGTCCACACAGGAAAGTAAACGTATTCCACACAGGAAAGCAAACGAAATCCACACAGGATAGCACAACACAATCCACACAGGAAAGTAATAGGATTCAGCTCACACAGGTATACTTTTCAAAGGAAGATAAAGATGATCTCTGATCCATCTAAGTCTTCGGACCCACGAAGGATCGATAGGTAACTAACCCCCGCAAAAGACCCACACAGGATCAGGCCCACACAAGACCTGTAGGCGCTGGTTCACACAGGATCACTGAGCGCAAAGACCCACACAGGATCGGACCCACACTGGATCGGGCCCACACAGGACCTGTAGCACTGATCCACGTAGGATCGCTGAGTGTTGTAGTCGTCGTCGAATCCACATAGGATCTATGTACTGTCGTCGTCGCAGTCACAGTAGCAGTAGTAGTAGCAGTAGCAGTAGCAGTAGCAGTCGCAGTCGCAGTCGGAGCCAGCACTAGGGTTCCCGCACACAGCAAGCTCGATCAGGAGGGTCCGCTCCACGTGCCGAGAGGCTGATACATCAACTATCACAAAGTCAAGAGTTGATGTATCCAAAAGTTCCGTATCGTCAACAGGAACTCAACGCAACAGACGGCGCGTCGATCAGACGCCCGGTCTGAGAGTTATTGGCTTTTTCGTCCCAGGGGCCCGGTTGGTTTTTAAGGAAAAATCAACCCGACCATACTCCACCTGCGTCCAAACCTCGGGCGGAGTATGCCAAATGATCCATCTCACAAAGAGGAAGACATCAAAACTGACGGCACGTCAATCAGACGTCTGTAGCTCAACATATGAGCGTTTCCGCTCCGAAGGCCCGGTTGGTTTCGTGAACGAACCAACCCGGCCGAACTCAAAGTATTCCGAAACATTGAGTGCGATATACCAAAACGACCGTGCCGATCCAAGGTTCGCATTTCCGCTGACGGTTCGTCAATCGGAGGTCTGTGGCTCAAGTTATGGCCAAAAGACCGAAGTTTTTTCGAAAACGGGGGGGTCCGGGTCCAGGCCCACCCGGACCGACCCCCCCCCCCCCCCCCCCCGCCCCATGTCGGCCCGAACCGGGTCGACCCGACCCGGATCCGACCCGGCCCGGCCGGCGGCGCGGTCCGGCACGGCGGCGCGGCCTGGCCGGCGGCGGCGCGGCCTTGCGCCGCTTGGTGCCACACGCGGGGGGCAAGGCCCCCGCTTCTTCTTAGCTGGCGGCGCGGCATCATGCCGCACCCTTTTTGTCAATCTATGGCCCCCCTTCGTGGGGGCCTGCCGTTTGGAAAAACGGGGGGGTGCTGCCCCCCCTTTGTGAAATCGGTCCCCCCCCCCTCACATGGGGGGGCCTTCTAGTTGCCAGCCGGGGGAATTAATTCCCCCGACACCTCTCTTCCGGCCGGCCCGACATGGCCGGACGGTCCTTCCTCAACGGGACCGGCAAGGTCGGTCCCCCTTCCGGCTTCCGACACCGGCGGCCCGGTTAGCCGCCGGTCTTCCCATTTCGCCGCGGCCCAGAACCGGCCACGGTGTTCGTCCTCTGGCACGGTGCGACGACGTCGCGTTCATGATGATCCTTCCACGGCGCAGCGCGATGGCGTCACGCAATAAAACCGTGCGAATTTCCGTGTGGTGCGACGGCACCACGCCATCTCATTCATCCGCAAGGAAATAATATTCAAGAACAGAGGAGGGGGGATTCGGCCGTGTTTGTGCGGTCCCCCCCCCCCTCTCGTTAGTCGATAACACTTAACAATAAACCTCAAAATTGTCAAGCTAAAACCAAGAACGAGAATAAATAAATAATCAACAACAACCCCTACCTTGGTTCAAGATCGATGATCATCAACGACCCGCGGAAGACAACGTCGCGGAGGTCGGGCGTCACGGAAATCGTTCATCAATTCCGTTGACGAAGAGGTACGTCCGAAGAGGTACGTCATCGGTGGATCTTCGTAAGCCGACGAAGGAAGTCCGAGGAGGAAGCAGAGATCCCTTTCGTTGACACGGAAGATGTCGTCGATCTTCGGAGACAACCGACTACGAATAAGAGAGGATCGGCGTTCTTCGTCGGAACTCGAAGGTTCTTCGCGTTCTTCGTCAAAGTTTGAAGAAGAAGAAGGAGCTCCCAAATCCTCTCAAGAAGGCTAGAGAAATATAACCAAATAAAATAAGCTAGTGTCTTATTTTATTCACACACTAAACAAATTTAATTTCAAAGGTTTGACATTCAAAAAGAAAATAACTCCAAAATAAATAACAAGTTGTCATGTCATTTAAAGAGGGGTTAAAGGGAGTTTTGAGAGAAGATGAAAAGTTAGGGTTCGTGTGGGCCCCACCACACTTAATCCTCTCAAGGGAGGTTAAGTGGGTGTGGGTCCCACACCTAACTTCCTTTGAGAGGAGTTAACCAACAAGATAAAAATAAAAAGTGTTTCCACATTTTTATTTAACTTCTTATAATTTCTCCTGAATCTAACTTTCGTCCCGCAATAAACGCAACATCGGAAAAGGTCTCCATAAGCGAATATCGGTGCTGCGAGTTCATTGGTGCCCTCGGATTTCAATTCTGAGCACCGGATCAAAAGTTAGAAATTCCCACTCGTTCGTTCCCTGAACGTACCCGAGCCAAACTTCGGAAATTGATTCCGGGCACTCCGGGCCTCAGAATCAGGTGCCGTCAGAAACCGCGCTCTTGTAAAATTCCAAAGAAAATTAAGAAAAAATTTCCCTTGAATTTTACGGGTCTTTACATTACTCCCACCTCAAGGCTTTACGTCCCCGTAAAGATACAACAAAAACTAGGAGAACAAATGAGGGTACTGAGCACGCATCTGAGCCTCCCGCTCCCATGTGCTCCCCTGGAGGTTTCCGTGCTGCCATCTGATGCACACAAGAGGAATCGATCACCCACATAGGACCCGCTTCTGTCGATCCTCTATCTCCACCGGGACCTCCGTAAAAGTCTCTCCATCGTCAACGTCAAGTTCCCCATGGTCAATGATGTGCGTCGGGTCATGCACGTATCTCCTCAGCTGAGATACGTGGAAGACGTCGTGCACCCGGTGCAACTGAGGTGGTAGAGCCAGGCGATAAGCCACTTCACCAATCCTGCTGAGGACCTGGAAGGGTCCGATGAAGCGCGTAGATAACTTGCCACCACGGCCAAATCTCCGAATACCACGTCGAGGTGAGACCCGCAAGAAGACGTGGTCGCCATCCTCGAACTCCAGTGGCCTCCGCCTCCTGTCAGCGTATGACTTCTGCCGGCTCTGAGCTGTCCTCATCCGCTCCTGGATGACCTGGACCTTCTCTGTCGTGGCCTGGACCATCTCCGGTCCCACAAGTGCTGACTCCCCAGGGTCTGTCCAGCACAAACGAGATCTACAAGGTCGGCCGTACAACGCCTCGTACGGTGCCATCCCGATGGTGGAGTGGTAGCTGTTGTTGTACGCAAACTCCACCAAGGGTAGGTGGTCGTCCCAACTACGACCAAAGTCGAGGACACATGCGCGGAGCATGTCCTTGAGAGTCTGAATGGTCCTCTCCGTCTGACCATCCGTCTGAGGGTGAAAGGTTGTGCTCAGACGTAGTTGTGTCCCGAACGCCTCATGTAACCCCTTCCAAAGCCGGGAAGTAAAGAGAGCATCTCGATCGGAGACGATAGATGATGGCACGCCATGGAGTCGGACAATCTCCTGAATGTAGAGACGTCCCAAGCTCTCCACTGAGCCCTACTCTCTGATGGGTAAGAAGTGTGCCGACTTGGTGAGTCGGTCAACAATCACCCAGATGGAGTCGTGACCTCTGGAAGTGTGTGGAATTCTAGTCATGAAGTCCATAGATATTTCGTCCCACTTCCACTCCGGGACATCCAAGGGCTATACCAAGCCTGCTGGTACCTGATGCTCTGCCTTCACCTGCTGGAAGGTGAGGCATCGAGAAACGAACTCTTCTACTGCCTTCTTCATGCCCGGCCACCAGTGTTGTCCTCTGAGATCCTGGTACATCTTCGCCACTCCAGGATGTACCGCCAAAGGAGAAGTGTGAAACACTCTCAGCACTTCCTCTCTCAAAGCTACTGGTACCACGGTACGTCATCTGAAAAGGATGTCGTGCTCTGCTCCAAGGAACAAACCATCAGGTGCCTGTCCCGAGGATATCTGTGCACGTCGTGTCTCATAGTCAGCGTCCTCACGCTGTGCCCCTCTGACCCGCTGCAGTAGAGGAGGGGTGACTGTGAGAGACTGGATGAAGGCTGCTCCATCTCTATCCACGAAGAATATCTGCAAAGAGACTAGATGCTCTGTCGCCTCCTCAAGTAGCTGAATTCCCCTCCTCCTGCTAAGGGAATCGGCTACTACGTTCCCCTTTCTCCTTAACGTACGGCAAAGCTGCAAAGATTTATCCTTTGCCGAAAAGTGAAATCCAGTATCATCCCCTGGATGAACCACGTTCCTTTCCTAATACAGTCAATCCCGTCATGATTAGTTAATTCATGGAATGGATGACGTCGTAAGGCCTCGAAGCTGCTACCAAGAGATCCAACTATTACTCTCGCCTCCAAGGGTTGAGTCACACTGTCGGCATCAGTGTGTGGTCACTGGGTTTCCTCAAGTAAGAATCTCGCATGTGAGGGTCAAGTCAAAAGTTTTTAACCGGAACCTCCTAGTAAAAACAAAAAAAAGACAAGAAAACAAAAGTCACCAAGGAAAGTATATTTTATTACTTCAACTTAAAGAGCAAGGACACAAGGAAACACAAACTTCGAAGCTAGAGGCATTAGGTTAAAAGGACTCTATGCCTGGAGCTAGTCCCGCACTAGTCCACCTGCTTCCGGAGCTCCATGATCATAAGATTCAGCTGCCTGAAGTTGTGCTCTCCCCTGAGGTCGGGGTGGACCTCCTAGTGGTGGTGGTGGTAGAGCCTCAATGCGTCGCCCACCACCTGCTGCTTGGCCAGCTCCTCTGCCTCGTCCACCTCCTCCCTACGGACCACCACGGTCGAACCTCTGCCTCTTCCTAGGTGGTTCCTCAACCGTCAGCTGCTCCTCTGCATGGCGGGTCAGGCAGTCACGAGACATGTGGCCCTGCCCGCCGCATGAGTAGCATTGTCTGCCTCTCGAAAGACTGGCTCCTCGTTGTGTTCCCCGCACTGCTGTGCCAGTGTCCTGAGGTCGTCTGCCTGAAGGTCTGGTCTGCCTGGACCCCTGATTCATCCGTCGACTGCCAGTCGCAGAAGATTCTACCACGTGCTGCCCTGCGGTGGGTCTCGGCGCTGGTGTAGACTCAGCAAGGAAACTCTCGATCAAAAGGGCCCGCTCCAGTACTCCTGTCTGAGTCAGTATGCTGAGGGAGATCAGGGATGCCCTGATCTCGTGTATCAAACCCTGGTCGAAGGTCCGGGACCGGAAGAATGGGTCTCGTACCATGTCAGTCGAGTAGCGCGAGAGATCAGTAAATCTCGCCGAGTACTGAGCGACCGTCATGCTGCCCTGCCGCAGCTGAAGAAGCTCCTGGATACGCACCGCACGAAGGGTGGCTGGGACGAACTTCGAGCGGAAGAGGCTCTCAAATTCCGTCCATAGAAGAGATGCCTCATCGTGCACCTGGAGCATCATGCTCCACCATCGTCCTGCTGCTGCGTGTAGTAGGCTCGCAGTGAGGATCACCATGAGGTTTGCTGGTGTCCTCACTAGCCTAAACACACGTACCACTGCCTCCAGCCAGTCCTCGGCTGCCTGGGGATCCGTCTCCCCGTGAAACCTGGGTGGTCTCTGGCGCTGAAACTCATGCAGTGCGCTGAGGCGACGTGCATCGTCAGCGGCTGGTGCTGGAAGTATCGGTGTCTCGACGGGTAGAGCTACCGCCGGTGCCACTACTGACAAAGGGCCCTGCACTGAAGCCACGTCGCTCGGTGGGCTGTCATCACACTCGACTCTCGGAACCCTAGCTGGCTGCCGTCGTGGGGGCATCATGAAAAGGAAACATGTGCGCCACGATCAGAACAATATACCTGGTGAGCTGATATAATGTAATCACAAAAAAATCTTTGAAACACACATGCAATCAATGTTTTCGTGCATTAAGTCAGAAATCAGAAGTCAGGGTCCTGGTGTACGGATACGTCGGCCGCTGCACCAACACTGGACTCCCTGGACTGATAACCACACTCAATACGCTAAACATTATTGCTTCACATAGAAAATATCAGAGTTCGCGGTTGAACCGAACTCCTCTGACACCAATTTGTCACGACCCGCCCTCGGGGCCCGTGCCGTGACTACCCCAAGCCCGCCTTCCATAGGCCAGGGGCTGGCGACTAGCACCAAGGCGTAAATCCCAGTAAAAAGGGAAGGCATTGCCTTTGAAAAGTAAACAAACACCACAGAGTGAGAAAGCGGAAAGTAAACTCTATGTGGAAACAGAGTACAACTGAAAGTGCGGAAAAGTAAATGGGCCAGTATACAAACCCAATCTGAAAGTAAAGTACAACTCGAAAGGGAAAACAAAAACTGTAAAGTAAAATCTGCTACACCGAGCTGTCCACTGGAAGTCCCACCTAAAGGGTGGGTACAGATAGATCCACTGCTCCTCGGGTCCCGCCGTCCACTCTGAACACGTCCCGCCCAGTGGTCCACCTCTAGGTACCGTCCTGCTCTACAAGCCTCAGCCAAGATCAACGCTGTCCGTCGTCTGCAACCAACACAATGTAGTGTGGGCATAGCCCGTGCAGCGGTGAGTATAAGCTACTTAGTAGGGACCCCGAGACCCCCAAAGGTCTCCAAAAATCCACAAAGGATAAACAACAAGGGAAGATACAAACACGAAGTAACAACTGACACTTTTTAGGTATATGCCCATACATATACCTAAGTCATCAATTCCAATGCGCTCCAACCTCTGAGCCCAAGTACAACTCAGTCCACACAGGAAAGTATACGTATTCCAAACAGGAAAGAAAACGAAATCCACACAGGATAGAACAACACAATCCACACAGGAAAGTAACAGGATTCAACTCACATAGTTATACTTCTTCAAAGGACGATAAAGATGATCTCTGATCCATCTAAGTCTTCAGACCCACGAAGGATCGATAGGTAACTAACCCCTGCGAAATACCCACACAGGATCGGGCCCACATAGGACCTGTAGCACTGATCCACGTAGGATCGCTGAGTGCTGTAGTCGTCGTCGAATCCACACAGGATCTCTGTACTATCGTCATCGCAATCACAGTAGTAGTAGCAGTAGCAGTAGAAGTAGAAGTATCAGTAGCAGTAGTAGTCACAGTCGTAGTCGGAGCCAGCACTAGGGTTCCCGCACACAGCAAGCTCGTTCAAGAGGGTCCGCTCCACGAGCCGAGAGGCTGATACATCAACTAGCACAAACTCTAGAGTTGATGTATCCAAAAGTTACGTATCATCAACAGGAACTCAACTCAACTGACGGCGCGTCGATCGGACGTCCGTAGCTCAAGATATGAGTGTTTCCGCTCCGAAGGCCCAGTTTGTTTCGTGAACGAACCAACCCGGCCAAACTCAAAGTATTCCTAAACTTTGAGTACAATATACTGAAACGACCGTGTCGATCCAAGGTTCGCATTTCCGCTGACGGTTCGTCAATCGGAGGTCCGTGGCTCGTGTTATGGCCAAAAGAACAAAGTTTTTTCGAAAACGGGGGGTCCGGGTCCGGGCCGGCCCGGCCCGACCCCCCCTGGGTCGACCCGACCCGGGTCCGACCCAGCCCGGCCGGCGGCGCGGTCCGGCACGGCGGCGCGGCCCGGCCAGTGGTAGCGCAGCCTGGCGCCGCTTGGTGCCACGCGCGGGGGGCAAGGCCCCCGCTTCTTCTTAGCTGGCCGCGCGTCATCATGCCGCACCCTTTTTGTCAATCAACGGCCCCCCTTCGTGGGGGCCTGCCATTTGGAAAAACGGGGGGGCGCTACCCCCCCTTTGTGAAATCGTTCCCCCCCCCCTCGCGTGGGGGGGGCCTTCTAGTTGCCAGCCGGGGGAATTAATTCCCCCTGCACCTCTCTTCCGGCCGGCCCGACATGGCCGGACGATCCTTCCTCAACGGGACCGGCAAGGCCGGTCCCCCTTCCGGCTTCCGACACTGGCGGCCCGGTTAGCCGCCGATATTCCCGTTTCGCCGCGACCTGGTACCGGACGCAGTGTTCGTCGTCCGGAACGGTGCGACGACGTCGCGTTCATGATGATCCTTCCACGGCGCGGTGCGACGGCGTCGCGCAATAAAACTGTGCGAATTTCTGTGTGGTGCGACGACACCACGCCATCTCGTTCATCCGCAAGGAAATAATATTCAAGAACAGAGGAGGGGGGATTCGGCCGTGCTTGTGCGGTCCCCCCCCCCCCCCCTCTCGTTAGTCGATAACACTTAACAATAAACCTCAAAATTCTCAAGCTTGAACCAAGAACGAGAATAAATAAATAATCAACAACAAACCCTACCTTGGTTCAAGATTGATGATCATCAACGACCCGCGGAAGACAACGTCGTGGAGGTCGGGCGTCGCGGAAATCGTTCGTCAATTCCGTTGACGAAGAGGTACGTCCGAAGAGGTACGTCGTTGGCGAATCTTCGTAAGCCGACGAAGGAAGTCCGAGGAGGAAGCGGCGTTCCCTTTCGTTGCCACGGAAGATGTTGTCGATCTTCGGAGACAACCGGCTACGAAGAAGAGAGGAGCGGCGTTCTTTGTCGAAACTCAATAGTTTTTCGCGTTCTTCGTCAAAGTTTGAAGAAGGAGGAGGAGCTCCCAAATCCTCTCAAGAAGTCTAGAGAAATCTAAACAAATAAAATAAGCTAGAGTCTTATTTTATTCACACACTAAAGAAATTTAATTTCAAAGGATTGAAATTCAAAAAGAAAATAACTCCAAAATAAATAAAAAGTTGTCATGTCATTTAAAGAGAGGTTAAAGGGAGTTTTGAGAGAAGATGAAAAGTTAGGGTTCGTGTGGGGCCCACCACACTTAATCCTCTCAAGGGAGGTTAAGTGGGTGTGGGTCCCACCCCTAACTTCCTTTGAGAGGAGTTAACCAACAAGATAAAAATAAAAAGTGTTTCCACATTTTTATTTAACTTCTTATAATTTCTCCTGAATCTAACTTTCGTCCCGCAATAAACGCAACTTCGGAAAAGGTCTCCTTAAGCGAATATCGGCTCTGCGAGTTCATTGGTGCCCTCCAATTTCAATTCCGAGCACCGGATCAAAAGTTAGAAATTCCCGCTCATGCGTTCAGTGAACGTACCCGAGATAAACTTCGGAAATTGATTCCGGGCACTCCAGGCCTCGGAATCAGGTTCCGTCAGAAACCAAACTCTTGTAAAATTCCAATGAAAATTATGAAAAAATTTCCCTTAAATTTTACGGGTCTTTACACTCTAGGCCAACTGAATGTCAAAGTGATGCTATTCTGATTATAGGGTAGAGACCCTAGGGAATGTACATTCATCATAATGACATGTGTTCTTGCGTGTGTTCAGAATTATGGTAACATAAATTAAATAAATATTTAAAATGAATCATAAATGAAAATTCACATACTAATCGAGCATAAGAGTTCCTTGTTTACCCTTTTCAGTTATGGCACCTGAATATCACCCATGTGTGGTATGATCAATTGAGGCCCAACATGATAACTCAGTTGATCAGTGGAGGACCGATCAAGAGGAGGAAGATGACTTGTGGAAAAATACCCTTTTTCCTTCTAATGGTAGACCCTAGGGAAGTATGAAGTCAACATTTCAGACATAGAGATAGAGAGTTGTCTTGAGAAGCTAGTGATCTCTTTCAGCTTGATTTGGGATCCGAAAAGTACTGGGTTCCACTGGTAGTGATCCAGATGTGAGGAACGATGTGTCAGTGGTGGTCGATTTACCTCGAGGAGAGGAATGAGACTGATGCCTCATGGGTTGACTTTTAGAATGACTTTCAGATGGAATTCCTTTATTCCACGATGAAGGTTGAGAAGTGGAAGAAGATACTCTCCCTTAATAAAAGGAGTGTGTTGGGATGGTAACTGAAAATTCAATTCAAATATCTCCTACACTTCGCACCAAATCTTTTTTCAGATGATGAGTCCCGAGCGAGATGCTTAGAGGATGCACTCGAACCTTCTCTTCAGTATTCAACCACTCCCATTACCCTAACAATATACATAGAGGTTCGGAAGAAAGATAAGGTAGTGGGGAGAATTCAATCGTAGGGATTTGTACCACGATAGGTGATTCAACCGAGTTCATCGAAGGGGAAGGTAGCCAAAAGCAAGTCTCTGGCGTCAGGGTCATCTAGGATTCGACTAGCGGGGAGTAGGCCTCAACAGTTCCAATTCTAATATCCTAGTCCTAGCCCTTTCCCCATAGGCTCATGTTATAGGTTATTTTTCTATGGAGGCCATGTAAACCTTCATAATAAATGCCTAGTTTGAGTATATTACAATGTGGGTGGTCTGGTTCAATTCCCACCATAGCTGCAGTACTTGATGGTCAGACCTTTCCAGTAGTATGGGAAGTAGACACCCCCTCCACTGATGGTAGATGTTGCTGGAGGACGTTGAAATTAGGTAGTTCATTAGGGACCTCGACTAGGGTGTGGTCAGGGATGCAGTCGATAAAAGAGGGGTAGAGGATTTTTATGTGGGCAGCTGCACACCACTGAGGCAGCAATTCCAGTAGGGCTGGAGGTTATTCAAGGTACGATTAGTCTATTTAGAACTCCTGTTTATGCATTGTTTGATTCAGTAGAATCACACTCTATTGATTCACCCATCATATCCCATTCCTTAGGGCTAGAAATAACGAGATCTTATGATCCTCTAGTTTTGATAACTCCATTTGGAGGTCAGACTAGCATGTCTGATGTTTTCTGTTGATGTAGACTGATGTTGTGGCCACAACAGTCTAGTGGGGATCTTCTTCTACATCAGATGTAGCTATATAATGACATACTAAGCATAGACTTGTTGTTTTTTGTGCACGATGTTATCAACTACTTCCGGATAATATTAATATTTTCAGGTGTAGATGGCCATCTTGTAGTTTTCATCAGCAGGAAAAGCTGTTAGATTGGCTTTCAATGTGTGGAGCCTCTTCTGTACTAATTGGTTGATCTGTTAGTGGGATTTGTGGACACATAGATCATGCATGTTCCAAGGGTTTTCTTATAGTTCCTGGATTTCTTCCCAGATGAGTTTGTGACCCTACCCCTTCACGCGATGTCTAGTTCAGAATAGACTTTCAACCCATTGATCGTCCAATTTCAATGGCTCCCAATCAGATGGAACCTTCTGAATTTTGAGAGCTGAGTATTCAAGTTGACGACTACATGAAGAAGGGATATATCTATCCAAGTATGTCACTGTGGGGGGGGGGGCTCCTGTCTTGTTTGTGATGAAGTAAAATAGTGGTCTCAGTTTCTGCATGGACTACCAAAGGTTAAATCTTGTGATGGTCAAGAACGGTTACCCACTCTTGAGGATCGACGATCTTTTAGAAAAATTAAAGGGCGAAGTTTGGTTCTATACAATAAATTTAAGGTCTGGATATCACTACTTTAGGGTGATGGAGGGTGACATCACAAAGATTTCGTTCAGATGCTGGTACAAGAACTTTATTTTTGTTGTCATGCCCTTCGGTGATAGGAATGCACTAACCATGTTCATGGGGCTAATGAACATTCTTTTCTGTGAGTTCCTAGACCTATTCTTCATTGTGTTCATAAATGACATCCTAAACTACTCAAGGTCAAAGGAGGAGCACATCGAGCACTTGAGTACCATCATGGAGGTCCTACGATGCCACCAATTATATGGGAAGTTGTCCAAGAGAGAGTTCTGGATGCGATAGGTGTACTTACTTGGACACATGGGGTCTCAGCAAGGGATAGTAGTGGACCCATCAAAGTACATGGTGGTTGTTTCTTGGGCCGCACCCAAGAACATGGCAAAGGATCACAACTTCTTAGTTCTAGTAGGATATTACCAAAGGATTGTATTTGGATTATCTTGAGTTGCAGCTCTGTTGATAGATTTGACTAGAAAGTACTAAGCCTTCGTGTGGAGTGAGTATTGTCAATTAGCTTTCAACAATCTGAAGGAGATTTTGGTTTGTGCCCCGGTTCTTAGGTTACTAGTGGACAGGGTTATGTTAGAGGTGTTTTGTGATTCTTCTAGCCTCGGCTTGGGATGTGTGATTATATAGAAGTGGGGAGTAATCTCTTATGGGTCTAGGATGTTATTTCCTCAAAATCATAACTATTCCACCCATGAACTGGAGCTTACATGACTTATGTTCAAGATAATTTTGTGGCGACATTACCACATCATGGAACACTTTATGGTCTTCACGAATCACAATAGCCTGAAGTATATTTTTCCCAATGAGACCTGAACTGTGTCGTATTGAAGGTGGATAATGTGTCTCTTAGACTATGACTTCGATATCTCTTACACCCTAGGAAAAGGGAATGTGGTGGTCAATTCCTTATGTAGTAATTCGAAGAAGGATGTTGTTTTGGGATCTATGTATGTTCGGAAGTAAATAGTGGAGTTATCTGATTTTCATCTATAAGAAAGAGTGATGGTGGTTGGGGATGTCTATTATAGATGACAATGCAACCTTCTTGAATGATGTTAGTGTAATAGTATTAGTGGTGAGACTCATAGACTAATGTGATGTGTGATTGTGCTATCTAGGGAGATTCTTTGAAGGGATGGTCAGAGGATATTCAGGATTAGATGTTGTTCCGTGGGATGTTTTTTTCCAGTGGTAATGCTCATGGCAGTTCTCTATGAGTCCCATAATTCACCCCGTGTGGTGCATTCTGAGGTTTCTATGATTTACTGAGGCTTGAAGGAACATATTTGGTGGCCAGGGCTGAAGTAGATAGTGGAGGAGTTTCTAGTAAGGTGCCTAGTGTGTCAGAAGGTGATGGTTGAACACTATGTTTAGAGCGGTCTGTTTCATCCCTTAGGCATTCCCAAGTGGAAATGGGATGAAATATTAATGGATTTCGTCATAGGATTACCTGGGGCTCAGAGACGATGTGATTTCCATTGGGTAGTAGTGGACCAGTTGACACAGTCAGTTCACTTCTTGGTGATCAAGGAGTCAATCACAGTGGATGCCTTAGCAAATAATATGTGGATGAGGTGGTGTGGCTGCATGGGGTTCCAAGATCAGTCATCTCATATTGGGATAATCATTTTACATCATGATTCTAGAGAGTATTGTGACACTTATTTGGAACCCAGTTATGCCTTAGTACTATTTTCTACCCTTAGATAGATGGATAGATAGAGAGGACCATCTAGATATTGGAGGACATGCTACGAGCCTGTTTTTGGACATCGAAGGATCGTTGGTGTGACACATTCTCGTGTTAGAGTTTACTTACAGTAATATATATCAATCTACCATTGGCATGAAACTATTCTAGGATTTGTATGGAAGGTCATTTCATTCACGAGTATGCTGGACATTGGTTGGGGAAAGATCCCTTCTTGGACTAGAGGTAGTTCAGTGTATGACAGAGAAGGTTTAGCTTGTGAGTGAGAGCATGAAGAAATCAAAAGACCAACATAAGTTGTATGCCGATTGTAGGAGGAGGCCTTTTGATTTCAAGGTTGGGGACCATGTTTACTTAAATGGTTTCCCTCAATGTTCGAAACATAGGTTCAGTAAGAGAAGAGATATTTCTCACAGGTTCATCAGACCTCTTGAGGTGTTGGGATGAGTTGGTGAGGTGGAATATCAGCTAGAGTTTTCACCCCAGTTGGAGAGGATCCATGGTGTCTTCTATTTCTCTCAGCTCTGTCGATATCTACATGATGACTCCCAGGTCATTGACTAGAGAGATTTGGATATCAAGGATGATGTGATGTTTGTGGAATGACTAGTATGAATCGAGGATCATGGGGAGAAGGTGATTCAGGGATGGAAAATTCATTTGTTTCTTTTTTTATGGAGTCATTGTGTCCTTGAGGAGAGTACTTGGGATCCGGAGGTAGAGGTGTGTGCCTAGTACTTGGAGATGTTCGGAGTTTTTCTCTTGTGTTTTTATTTGTTCCTTTCTTATGATGTAATGTATGAACTCATTTACGGTAAGATAAGTTATTTCCATATTATCCAAATTTTGTGTGAGAAGTCCTTACTATGCTGAGGGGAGGACCTGATCCTTAATCGGGACACATTAATGTGGATGCAATTAAACCCATGTGGTCGAGTCAGTGCCGCCAAAATCAGATAGTATTGTGACAAGGGGGAAAGAGATCCCTAATCCATGTGTCTAGAGAGTGTTACCATTGTCGTTTTGTAGTTTTTTGGGGGATGTGGGGCCTTAGTTTTCCCATAGTCATTCAGAAGATAGATTTCAAGGAAGTGTTCTTTGAAGTCAGGGTTTTCACTCATGCTTTCGAACAACATAAGGTGGTTTGTTCATGAGAAGTAACTTAAGGGATGGTTGTTCAGTCCTCTTCTCTTTTTGGTTAATAATGAATTATCAGTAACAAGAAACGTTTGAGAGGTATCTGATGTAATGAACTAGATTTATCTGGACCTTCCCTTTGTGAAAATATAGTGTTTCGGGTGTTCTGGGAGGAAACGGTTGATCATTCCAAGTGTATTCCAAAATCCATTTTCCAACTGTCGGCGTCGTCATGTAATTTCATCAATATATTGGTGCATCAGAATGTCAGTGCATCATAATTTCAGTGAGTTGGCATTGGTGGGTAAGGAGTGTCGACATTAGTGTGTTATGGGCATTAGCATTGGTGAGTTAGGGGCATCAGCATCAGTAGGTCGAGGTTTTAGTAGGTCGAGGCATCGGTAGGTCGAGGCATCGGTAGGTCGAGGCATCTGTAGGTTGAGGCGTAAGTAGGTCATTGCATTGGTAGTTCATCATTGGTGGCTCAGTGTCAATAGGTCACATCGGTATCTCACCAATCAGTGGCTCTGCGTCGCTGACTCAACCATCGACGACTCATTTCTAGTTTTCCAATTTTTCCCAGTTTTTTAGTTTCACTCCTCTTACGTCTTATTTTTTTAAACTGAGTTTAAATCCTTGATTGGGATTTTCTAAGGGAGTTTCAAAGGTTGTTAAGTATATATTTAATATCCTTACATTACAAGGGAATTGAGATTCTCAATTCATGTGATCATGACCACGATCCCACATTAAAGGATTTTGAAACCATTCTTTCTTTAAAATAGGATTTGGATCTTCAAAGTCAGTTTATTCACTTCCTAGCGTGTTTTTCATACCCTCATGATGTTCCTAAAGCCTTCTTCTCTAGAAGAGTCCTAAACCTGTTCTAAATACCCTCCTTCTCAGTTTTCGTGGAGTTCACCCATGGTGGTCATGTGATCCCCTGTTTTAACGCAAAGAATAGTTTTGGTCACATATTGTTCCATGTATGGATTTATTAGACATCTTTTTAATTGTGTATCTTGCAGGTTGGGTGTAATAATGACTCTTTATGAAGAAAAAATGAATAATTTTAATAAAATAAGAAATAAATAAGAAGGAAATATGATTAAAAGATTAGAGGGTAATTAAATAATGGGCTAGGAGTGGTTTAATGTTTGATCACCTATTTTATTTTGTTATCTTTATTTTCTTATGGATTGTTGTAGTTTAATGAATTCTAATATTCATGGATGTTGGGTGTCTGTTTTTTCACTGGTAGTGTCCTTGTAATTCTGGTTATGATGTTTGATAATTAGTCCGAAGTTGAAATCTGCTTGATCACGTATACTTGGTTAATTAAATGGATAACCTAGGATAAAACCAATGCAATGATCACCCTGGTTATTTTACGTGGAATTAAATAACCCCTATTGGAATAATCAAAATATCCATGGATTAATGGTGTGGATGTGTGTAGTGTGTTTTATAGGGTTCTATACTTATGAAGGTTGTGGGTACAAGGGTGGATAGAGTCGTTGGTTCTGTGAGAAGTGATTGGTATGTGTGTATAGTGGGGCTATGGTTTAATGGTAGTTGAAATGGGATTTTTTTGTGGGAAGTAGGGGTTTTATGTTGGTTTCCCATTTTAAGAGTCTCATTGATTGTTGAATGGATGGACTTGTAGGCAGTGGGAGTGCATTTTTTTGTGTTGTGATCATCAAGAAAAGTTGGACAGTGAGACTAACATGTGAATATAGGCATTATGTGTAGTGGGAATGAATATAGTAATGGTTTGTTCAGTAGGGCTATAGGTTTGGTTGTGAGGGAAGGATTGTTCAATACAACTTTGAAGAATGATAGTTGGTAGTATGTTGGTTGTTGTGTGTTTAGTTAATTAGGATCATGGCATTCTAAGGGGGATGCATATGTTGTTCATGTAATTTGACCTAGGTAGGGATGAAATAATTAAAGTAAACCATTAATAAATAAATGTAAAATGGTTGTATGTAAAGAGTGGATGGGGTTATGCTTTGAAAGTGGATGTTTTGTGAATGTGCATATAAGGGTAGTAGAAGAAGTGGTTCTACCTGGCTGGTTTTTTGTTTTGGGACCCGTATGTTGGGATGAGTTTTTGATTACCTATATATATATTTTAGTACCATGTGATTTCTATATGAACACCACCCTTGTTGAGAACCATGTTCTTAAAACCCCCATTCATGGGGGAGGATGTCTTTCCCAACATCCCATTGAGATGATGGATGGTTGGTTACTGACTTTCTTCCTCTCACCCTCTTCAGAGATCTGACCACTCAAGAATATATAGGTAGAATCTAATAGCTTGAGTCTTACCATCTTCCAATATAATTCAGGTAGTTATTTCACATGTGTCTTCAAGATGAGGCCAATCTATTTGCGAGCGAGATGTGTGGTATGGTTGTGGCCTGGGTATCTACGGGCGAGATTGTGTGTTGTTTGAGGCCCCAGTGTGTGCGGGTAGGTTATGGTAGTGGGACTGCATTTGGATGAGTATTAACATCAAGATGTTAGCCTCTAGGTGTGAGTATTTAAATGCTGGGAAAGTGGTGTGGGATTCCCAAATGTCGATGTGCCCATACTAATACTTTACTTGACTTGCATTATTTGGAGAGTGTGCCTTGGTGATGTTGGGTTGGTCAGTATTCCATGGTAGGTGCCTTATGTTTCTACTATTTTATCATACGGTAATTAGTATGTTCCCCTACTTGTGCATGAGTGGCATTATTTTTCCTATTGGGTATACTTGTATACTCACCCAATGTATGTAAAACTATTTTCAGGTTTCCAAGAGGACAGTGAGGACCATGGTGGGCCTTACCAGCTTAGGCATCATGATAGTTGCTATGTTGCTGCTTAGTCTATTTTCTTTTGTTACATTACATTAGAGTTTTGTTATACCTTGTATTAACATTACATTTAAACATGCATGTGGGAATGGATTTTTGCGTTATTTTCACATTTATTATTTGGAGTTTCTTGGGGTTTACCATCTTGTCTCCCAATATTGGTCTATAAAAATGTTAATGTCTTCCATATTGTGTGAGATTTCATACCCTTGGTGCTTCTCTTCACTCTAAGGCCTATTTAATGTGGTACATGGGGGTCATTATCTCCCCTTCATCTTGAATAAGGTAGGGCATGACACTTTGATATCACTTCCCTAATCTTGAGAGAGGCAATCCATGAAAATATCAATACAATTTGAATGTTTTTTCTTGGTTTTGAGAACGTTACTTATCTTTCTACTAAAATGTGAATTTAATTTGAAAACATGAACATTGAGTCATACAATTCACATCGTGTATCCGTTTGATGTGATACTAATTCATACATTTCACAAATTTCTTAGTAAATTTTTTTATAAATTATAATGACAATGGTAGATTTTTTTTCATATTTCTATGACTGACACATATTTTGAAATAAAATATCAAATTTAACATGATAATGGACACTTTGAGTCATACATATTGCATTTTTTATCATATTGATGTGTGAGTGATTCTAACACATCAAAATTGACTTATGGATCATTTTCCAAATGTATCAAAATTATTTTAATTCATTTTCTTGATTTTGAGTATGCCACTTGTCTTTTTTAATAAAATTTCAATTTTAAACTAAAAACATGCACATTTAGTAATACTGGAAACACTATGAATCATATTGAGATTTGGATGATTCCTATATGTCAAAAATGACTTATGGATAATTTTTATAATCTATAAAAACAATATGATAGTGTGATTTTTTAGTATGTCACTTGTGTTTTTTTACTAAAATGCCATTTTAAACCAAAAATATACACTTTGAGTCATACCAACCACACCGTGCATCAGGTTGAAGTTCGGCTAATACCTACATATCAAAAATTACATATGGATATTTTTACTAAAGAATCAAATTAATATGGATGTGTTTTTTTAGTTTTGAGTATGTCACCTGTCTTTTTACTAAAATTTCATTTTAAACTGAAAACATGCACTATCTGTCATACCAGTCACATCGTGTGTATGATTAATGTGATACTAATTCCTACATTTCAAAAAATTCATTCGAATCATTTGCGTAAATTATCAAGACAATCCTATTGAATTTTTGTAGTTTTCAGTGTGTGAAACACGTTTTGAACTAAAATGACAATTTCAAACTGATGACAGACACTTTGAGTCATACTGGGAACACCGTGTATCTAATTGGGATGAAGATGTTTCCTATATGTCACAAATTAAATATGGACTATTTTAATGATGTTTAGAAACAATTTTAATATTTTTTCTCGGTTTTGAGTACACCATTTGTCATTGTTCCTAAATTGTAAATTTTAATTAAAAAGACACACTTGGAGTAATACATGTCTTACCGTGCATTGTATTTAGGTTAGGAAAATTCCTATACATCAAAAATTACTTATGTATCATTATTATAATGTACTAAAATAATCTGAACGTTTTTTCTCAATTTTGAGTTTTCCACTTGTGGTTTTTACTAAAATTCCATTTTAAATTGAAATCACACACATGGAGACTTACCAGTAAAACCATGTGTGTATTGATGTGTGTTTGAATTGTAAATGTCAAAAAAGACTAAAATATATTTTTCCTAATGTATTAAGACTATCCAAACATGTTTTCCTGATTTTGAGTATGTCATGTAGCTTTTGTAAAAAAATGTCAATTTAAACTAAAAACACGCACTTTGAGTCATATATAAATCATTGTGTGTCAACATGATGTGAGAATGTTTCCTACATGTAAAAATGACATATGATTCATTTTACTTAATTATAAAGACAATATAAGAATATCTTCTATGGTTTCATTTATTGAAACATGTTTTAAAATAAATTTCCAAATTTAAATTGATAACTGACACATTGAGTAATACTAGGCACACTATATATGAGACAAAGTTGTGGATTATTCCAAAATGTAAAAAAATCACTTATCGATCATTATAATAAATTATCAAAACAGGGAAAAAAAAAATTTTTGAGCACGTGACATGTGTTTTCAATTAAAATGTCAATTTTAAACTAAAATCACACACTTTGAGTCGTACTAGACACATTGTGTATTATCTTGAGGTTTTATTGATTTATACTTGTAATAAATGACTTATTAATAATTTTCATTAAGTATCAAATAAAAATTATATGCAATTTAACTAAAAAAGTAGATAAAATGATGAGAAAGTCAATTAAATAAGTAGTAGGCATTCACCTATTCATTATTTCTGAATACATTCTGACACTAGTTATGTTTCCGATTCATTTATAAACAAATATATTTCCTCTTATGAACAATAGGATGATTAAAAGTCTTGATTGTACTGGAAAATATTCATAATAAAGTGATTAATAAATATTTTAAATTAAATTGTAATTATATTTGAAAATACCACTTTAGGGATTCTATTTTGATGATGTAATACACTATATTTCATAAATATTCAATCATAACAACAATAATATTTTCCATTGGTTTGTTTTGAAAACTGTATAAACATAAAAAAATGAAAATTTTTTATATATGTTTTTATAGTGAAATCTTATTATATATACCCTAATACTTATTCACTTTTAAAAGATTATAGGCTCCTTGTATTTATGGACTACCCTTGTTACATCATATTGACTATATTTAAACACCACCATATCATAAATAAAACTTCATTAAAACAAAATATAAAATATAGAATTCGAGGATTTGTTTTAAAACATTGCATGTAGTGTATTGAAATTTGATAAACACCATTACGTGTGTTCAGTTTTTTGGGTTTCCATGCATTGAATCTAGAAGATAAATATTTTGAGTATTCAAATTGAATGCAATTAGTATCCAATGGTTCTTAAAAAATAAAGATGAATATGTAATGAAATAAATGATAATATATTTTATTTGATTAAATTAGAGAGTATTACCGCTTCATTGTGGGTATTAAGTAGTGTCTATCATATACAAGTTTTCTATTACACATCATAGCCGGTTTGTCCACTATTCCTTCATATTACATTGGTACCAATGATAATAGATGTGTATAAATTATGTGATGACTAATGATTCCAAATATATATTCATAGGGTTTACCTTCAAATACTATTGATATATATGCCTGTAAAAATTAAGAATAATATTCAGTCATAATTAACATAGTAGATTAGCTATTGGACACACAAATCATGAAAACCAACATCATGTATACTTTTACAATCGTGATTCCTATATTGATATGAATGAGGATTTCATTCACATTATCAGTACCAATATAGTCTATAATGGACTCTCAATACATCTGTTCTTAAAAATCAATTATGTTTGTATCACCAATTGCTAACATTGTATATGCAAGAACCTTTAATTTTAGTAAATGTGGACGTTTAATGGGTGGGGTAAAGATACTTTATGAATATATTTTAAATTGGTGGTTGATCCTTTAGAACATTTTAATTCAACCTTTCATTTCACCCCTTCCCATTTTCCATATGTACTAATATTCATTGGTTTATTCCTCTTTTCATTTATTTTTAAAGGGTTTTTATAAAAAATAAACTAAAAATGAATACCTCTTTATGGACATGTTTTTTACATGATCTGATGGCTATTATATGAATGTTATAATAGCTTTCTCGACTATATGAATATCCATATCAACAAGTAGAATAGGTACTTCAATGCTCGTCTCTTGGGATATGTAATTCCCTACTCCCAGATGTCCTTTGGAAATCTGTTTATTGTTTAAAATATATGATTTAATATTGTACATGGTACCCCTAAAAATAAGGTGATCGGTGGGTGTTTATTTATATAAATATAAATAAATTCCACACATTATATTATCAATAAAGGAAAGGTATAAATTTATTCCTTATTCACATTTCATAGAAAAAATAATGACAATATTGATTAGCTCTTTTAAAACAGCTCATTGTGGATAATGACATGCCTCAAGGTTGGTGGGTGGGTTGGGGTCTTCATGTAGTGGTTGTTCTTGTGTTTTTTCTTCTCATTTATTCCTTACCATAACATTTCCTAACAAATATTATTTCCAACTATGTTTTTCTACTAAAATGGCTAGTCATTCCTACAAATCATCCATTTTATTATCTTTATCCCATGTTCATTTCTTTTATCTAAATATTTATAGGTTGAAACCTCAAAACCCACACCTCTATCTTGGCCATATCCCCTTAAAGGCCACTGGTAGTGGCTATTCATTGGTTACAACTAATGATGATTCATATGTGTAATCCAGATAAAAAATATAGGAAAATATGTAGTCATTGTTATTCTATACCGATTTAAATTAAAATAAATTATTATTAGGTGAAACTTACACATGATTAAAACACTTTTTTTTGTTTTCTTCATCTATCAGCGTCAATTATTTATTTACAGAAAACTCCTTCCATAGTAAAAGACATGGGATGGAAGTGGATTTTGATTTGGATTCATCAATATACATATAAATAGTGGAAAATAATTATTTTATTATTTCATTTCACATAATATTATTTTGTTAGATTTAAAATACATACCATTATTTTCAAGGGATTCATACCCTATCCTCTCTTTATGGTAGGGGTGTATTGGTGTTGTTTCTCGATTCATATTTTAAACACCCAGTTACTATTTTATAAATTAATAATTCTTAATCAAAGTGATTAATACATCTATTGTAAAGAAATTCACTACCAGTCACAATGTACCTGAAAAGATATCTCATCATAATGACCTATAAATGAATCCCATGATTATTGGTTTATCAGGTGTGAAAACATCTATAATGTTTGTGGGTTTATTTTTCATTTATTATATTTGAGGTAAAAATTCATAATACTTTTAGAAAATCCTCTGTGATCCTTTTCAGAGATCATTAATAGAAATTTAATTTTGGAGTCATCGATTATGAATACACTCTGTAAGTGAAAATGAAGAGTAAGTCAACGTTTAATTATTTCATTTTTTATCATAATAAAGAAATTATATCATAATGTTACCCTGATATCTTCAAAAATCAGTTTCTTATGTTTGTACACGACATTGTTCCATGAAACTACAACAATCGGCATGCACATGCGAGTGTTGAGACCAATATAACTACCATACATGGGCTTTTTGGGGTTAAATACCCGGTTGCATGGATTTCGTAAAACATATAATTTGATGCCTTTGTTAATTTCCTTAAATAAAATTTCTAATACTATCTTGCTATGATGATTATATGTTTTTTGGGAAATCAGTTGTTCACCATCTACCTTTTCCTTGGCTTCAACATCATCAATACACTTTCCATATATATTGGTAGCATCAGCATGTGCATAATGTTGTTGTCCCTATGCATTGGGAGTAGCAACACATTTAGAAACATGTTGTTCCTCATGATTGGGAGAATCAACATCTGTAGAATTCATTATCTATAGAAGTGGTTGAAAAAATAATTTAGATTACTTAAATATATTAGTGAACAGATAATAATATGAGGTTACACAATGTATACTATAAAATATAACCCGATTATTTAACTCCCCTTTTTTAAAGGTTAAAGGGATTTGACCCCTCGATTGAGTTTACAAATCCATTCATTATGGTCTCCTCGAATATACAAGACCATATCTACAATGGGACCACTGTGAATTGATTACAATGTCTTAATGAAATGGTCTTCCTTAGTTGAATTGATATATGATCCTTTAGTTTTTTATGTTGATAATATAACTATTGACCACATTTGGATTATGAGATATGTAACATAAAATACTTGTACTACCTATGATGCCATTATAAATGGTTCATAATTGTACTCTTCCTTACAAAAATCCACTTTCATGAATCCCAATTCTTATATTTTAACAAAACTCCTATTATCAACTGACTTTCACTAAAAAATAATCACTCTTGAATATTTTATAATCCAACTCCCATATTTACTTGATGATGATAAAGTATGAAATATTCACATAAATTGAATTTGTATCCTCAGTAAAAGATACATGCATCTCTTCAGCCACAATTTTTACTCAACTATTTTATATCGTACTGTGTTCAAGATGTTTATTTTTATAGAACATATAACCATTAATTACATAACCATTATAAGATACTATATGCACACATGGTCCTATAGGTTTACCTCAAAATCGTTCTAAAATTGAATCTATATTTTCATCAAACTCCATAAAAATCTGGTCTCAAAACCATCCAATAAACTATTAAACATTTTTATCTAATATCCATATTTCATCCCTTGATGGATTTAAATGCCTATGAATTTATTTGTGAGTTTTAACATAATGGGATACCTCTAAATTGTTAATAATAATGTGAAGCTGGTCATGCTCTTGATCTGTAAGAAGAATCGTGACAGCACCCATTCCAAAAATTCCTTCACCCATAAACTGTCCAATGTGAAGATATTTTGGAAGACCAATGATTTCAACATCATATAGGTAGTCGGTACAGAATTCCATAGCTTCCTCAACAACATATCACTCTGAAATATTACTTTCAGGATAAATCCCATTTCTGAAATACACATTCAAATTTTCTATATAATGTTCAATGAAGTATATAACGCCCTGACCCCAGAAGCCCAGAGTCGGTGCATTATTACATATCATTTTCATGATCACAAAAGATCACGTCTCGAATGACCAATTAGTTTAGTATCCATATATGTACTAGATAAATTCATAATGTTTACATTATATTATAACATGTAAAACTACAACATCATTGTTTCCATAGACAACACTGAGATCACATAGACTATCCCTGCAGGTCAGTGATAAAATACTTTTTCGCATCCTTGTAAAAATAAAACATACAAAGGGGTGAGCTCAGATGCTCAGTAAAGATAAAAAAATAGAGGAAAATTCATAAATAAGAATAAACATTCATGGCAATTTATAAGACAAAAACAAAAGAATTTTAAACTATAACTTCAGCATATTATGGAAAAGATAATATCAAATAATTCCATTTAATTATTCACATGGATATTCTACTAGTTGAATAATCAAATGAAATATCAATAGACACATTCATAATGATGGAATTCATAATTCCAAACATTCAAAACCACATAGTCAAGGGCATGTGCTAAGACTAGATATAATATTATTTCAAGGAAATGTGCCAAGACACTAGTTTGTCTTATTAGACATACAGATGCATCGAGGAGCTATAGCGGGCTCCACCCGTCACTTACTAAGTCCAATGTGTTCCTCATATGAAAAGGTTTAAACATGACATAAACATTCATATTAAATCTAATTTAATAAAATCCAATACTTTATCCATAAAACATGAATGGTATAAAAATAAAACATCCATAGTGAAACATATAAAAAAACCTTCAATACAATATTGAAGTTTTTTATCATAATAAATGAACTTCAAATAATCTTAAAATCCTTCAAATGATGTTGACATAGATGAAATAAAAATAGTTTCTAGAGAAATATCTCTTTTTATTAAGAAATCATTGAAAAGTAATATTATTAAAAAATAACTCATTTGTTCAGGAAATATTCTTATAAACATGTAACGAAAGCTTCAACATTGATATAATGGTAGAAAATAGCATCACTTTCCGTATAAGTTAAAAAATTATTCTTACCTATATTTTGTCGAAAAGGTCATAAAGTACGTTGTTTTGAAAAGTACAGAAATAATCATTTCAAACCATTTTATAAAAAGTCAAATAAGGGTATAAATTAATTTAACCCATATTCTAATAAATAGTAAATGTTTTGAAATACATTTTTATGAATCATGGATGTGGATGATAATGATGTCCTAGTAGATACTTACATAAAAAAGAACCTCGGATAATAAAGATATTGTGAAATTATCCATTAACATGTACTTTTTGTTGGTCGAGCATAGGTTAAACTATTGTATAATGGTGAAATAACAGTTATTATACTATACAAATAAACAAAAATCTTATACATTAATATTATATCATATATGATATTTTAACATTTCTTTGTTAATCTTATGTTAGTTTTACCGTCATTTCAGGTTTTAACTGATTCATTTTCCTTTATATGATTTGTTATGTAAGTAAATATTTTTAGGGATAGGATGTATCTTATTCATATTTAGAATTATATTAATTCAATAAACAATATTTTCAATCATCTAATTAAAATTAGTCTTTAATGGATACTATTGGGAATGAATCTAATCGCGTTCGTGGAGACGATAATCTGTACGTACGGACGAGCGACAATATCATTATTTTGATATTAAAATCGTATATAATTGGATGTTATATCATATATATAGAATCATTATCATTTTACATTTATTATTTACATCATTTATACTCATTTTTATACCCATCCAAATGATGAAGTGTTTGAATAACAAACTACACCATGATGTGGAGACGGTAATCCGTACGTACGAATGTATGGTGCCTTGTCATTCAAAGGATGGATAAAATAGTGAATATGTTTGTACGTTTTTATAAAAAAATCACAATATATATAATATACTAGAGTTATTATTCTATAGTGGAAACAAAAATGAAAGTGGAAGTGGAATAATAGAAGAACATCAAAGAGATGATTAAATATTAACATATTCTACGGGTTCTTCCTTTTGATTTAATCAAAAGGGCTCCTTAGGATGGATTTATGACTAATGTAAGGCCTCTAGGATTAAGGGAGGATAGTTTAGAGGGTATTTGGGATGTGTTTTGACGATCCAAATGGCTTTGAAGGTGTCAATTAGAGAGAATTGAGAGTGCCCTTTTATAAGAGGGGTGATGGGCACCTTAGGAAAAACATAATATATTATTTTATAATAAATTAATTTTAGGTTTCTAATGGCGTAAAAATGATTTATTTAAATGATACGGTGGGGATGGGTCAAAAAAAACTGAACCAATAGGTTTTAGACAGGTTTGGGTCACTATATTAGCCTTATCATTTAGATTTAACTCTTAGTTATATAGTTTGACATTTACAATGTCTCTTTGTATTTTTATATTATATGATTAATAAACTAACTATAAACATCATAGAGAACCCCATCTGGTTCTTTAATGATGAAAATATAATTATATAAGATTGTTTGGAAGATACTTAGATTTTTAGGAATATAGTATCAATTAATAATATAATATTTGTTTTAAAAACACTTTTATGTCAATTTTGACACTATTTGGTATTTTGTTTTTTCAATGTTCATAACACCATTATTACTTCGAAAAAAATTCATCTAACAAACAATATCATGTCACATTAACCTAGAAAATTCTTGTAATTCAAAAAAGTCTCAAATTACATTTTTTTTATATTTATAATATCAATTATTTTAATATTTCATTAATTAGGTAATTACTATATCACCATTGTGTCATAAATAAATTAAAATACATAATGTTTAAAAAATTTGAATAAAATTTCATTATGTAGGAAATATTTTTATCTTTATAATTAATCTTTATATTTTAATTTCTCTTATGTGTAACCCTATATTAAAAATGGTTATATTATTAAACTTTGAATTTAACTCATTGAACTCTTCTTTCAATTAAATATTAATAAATGTCTTAATCTAATCCATGTGGACCTAATGTATCATATTTTATTCCTAAGGTTGTTTTTGGTCGAATTAAAATTATCTAATAGAATTAATAAATGTGTTAGGGAAATATTAATATCATTTTTACCTCTACATACCCTATTTACTATTAAATATTGTAAATAAAAGTCAAAAGTTACTATTCAAAAAAATTATTTTCATCTCATTCTACCAAATTTTAATTACTGATATCAACCGCGTCTCTTAGATTTTCAAAATTGAACTCACAGAAGCGGTAAAATTAAGTTTTATGTAAATTTACAAAAGCTCCTAGGAGGGGGGGTAAAAGATAGTAAAATGTTCAATAAATTATTTATATATCTAAAATTATTATATAATAACTCCAATTAATAACATTGAACATATATAGGTATTATATATCTATATTGACCTAAAATAAATATAAATAAAATAAATAATTATTTAAATAAAAAGTCGGTTTTAAACAATAACTCTATATTTTTCACTATTAATAAAAAATAGAATGTTTTCAGAAAAAAAAACCAAAATTTTACCCTAATCTAATTTTGATATTATGAATTCAAAAATTAAGTCTATTTTACCAAAATCAAAACATATAAGTTTCATTTATTAATTTAAAATTAATTCTCGTTGTCAAAACCAAAAAGTGTGTTTTTAAGAAATAATAACTAACAAAAGATTGATACTTGTTTATATTCAATACCATGTTGAAATTATTTCCAATGAATAACATTGGATTAAATGGTGAAAATATAATCTATTTATACTTCCAAACCATTAAAATGTATAATTTAACACTACAAATAATTTTGATTAAAAATGTTGTTTCCGGTTAAAATATTGTATTTTCACTATTCACCCAAATATGAAAGTGATGATAAAAACACAAAATATTTATTGAAACTAAATTCTTATGTCCCAATTCTAAAGAAGAAGTTTATTTTTTTTCAAATTTAATATATTAAAGTTACAAATATTGGATTTAAAAAGGTTTCTCCATTAAAAGGATGTAAAATTGTATTTATTAAAAAAATACTTCTTTTATGTGAAAAAATGAATTTTTTTCATTATGTCTACGAAACACATAATATGGATTATAATATTATAAGGATTATATAATGTTAAAAATTTAGTTAATATTATTCATAACCTCTTTTGAACGGCTAGTTTTGTATGTCATGGAGCGTTTGAACTCGGTGTTGCTTGTAGTGAAAGTTATTGAATTACTTTGATTAAATAACATACAATGAAATCTTGGGGGGTTAAATTCTTCCATTCTTTAATAAATTATGTTCTCACTATTTGAAATTGTTCTTTGAAAATAAAAGGTTCAAAATAGAAAATACCTTTATGGGAAAACCCACAAAGAAAATTGGGTTAGTAAGATTTAGTCTTAATAAGAGGAAAAGGGGAAGAAAAAGTCACCACCAAATTATGATAACAATTAGGAGATAATTTGTGGAAATTAGAGACCCATAATTGTATAAAAAATGTAAATATTTATAGGGAGTGATTGAGGTCATCAGTCACAAACAATTGTAGAATTGAGGGCCTCAAAGTCATAAATATTTAATTATTTAAAATATCATTAGTTCAACAAAACATAAGTGTTGGACAGAGTGGATACTCAAGAGGGGGGAGGGGGTGAATTAAGTTCCAATAAAAAATTTCTGTTAAAATGATTTATATTAAAAATCCATCAAATTAAATAACAAGCTAAACTGTAGTGAATTTGTAATATAGTAATCGTTTAGATACGTTTTCAAGAGATTTATTAGTTCTCAATTAATCTAATCTGAATATTAGATTAGCTTTTGAAACTAACCTACTAGGTTATAATAAATAAAAACACTTGCTAGTTTAACTATCAGAGTAACTTTAAAATAGATTTGTATTTAAAGTACATAGTAGTGGAATATTCCATATAGTTTTAACCAAAATAAACAAGAATAGCAGTTTTAACCAAGAGGTTCAGTATCAATCTCAGACTTAGTCCTCTCAATTAGTTTATATAAAAATTTGATCCACACCCTAGATCGAGGTTTACAATAGTACACAGACTGTCCAGGTCCTCAGACCTCAACCACAGTTCTACGTGGGAAATCAAAAATAACAACAGCTCACAGGTTGTCCAGGTCACACGTGACCTCTACCACTAACCAATGTGGGATAAAAGAGTGTAAGGGAAATATTGAGTGAGGATTTATAAATCCTATAGTTTGGAACAAGAGACAAGGTGTTTTTAAGTACCTAATATACACTAATCAAAATGTATATAAATGGAAACAGAATATAGCTAAAAAATAGAGATGAATTTAGAATTCTCTATATATTTTTAGTGAAGCTCTAGACTCCTCATATTGATGCATAAGAAGCTTTGAGTCCCTCTCTAGTTTTAGTCAGGAAAAAAGAGTGTTGTTTTTGTATTTGACTTCCTTGTCCAGGTTGATCAGCTTGATCAATTGTAGTGTATGTGAAATCGTTGAATCTCTTTACTCAATGAATGTTCACATTCTACAGATTCAATATGTATTCTTCCTTCTTTTTATATGCATGTATGTCCTTGTGTATCTCTATAGGATTTTCTCGTATATGTATGGAAAGACTGATCGATGTTCCTTAAGTAGTTCGAGGTTCCCTTATATACCGTTAGCTCCGGCAATGGGAATGATTACCTTTTTACATGTTTGAGGTACAGTTCCTGATATTCGAACAACTATCATTAAATAATAGTAGATGAATTAAAAAAATCAAATGTGATCATTGAAAGAAAGACAATAGAACTAGAGTTATAGAGAAACCATGACTAGTTTCCATCAGTATCTCTTTGTATCAGTGAGTTTGTATTAGTGGACTTGAGTTAGTAGGTCTATAATGGTAGTGGTTACACTATATAATGATAGACTATGTATCAGTGAAATTAGCTCTGTATCAGTTTCTCCTCTTATCAGAGGCTCTTTTGTATAGGTATCATTCATGTATCAGTTGATCTTTACATTAGTAACTCTCCTATATCGGTAGCTGCTAGTATCAGTGGATGTTTCTGTATCGGTAGATTTCATATCAGTAGCTGTCTGTTTGTCTGTATCGGTAGACTTCATATCTATAGTTGTCTCTTTGTCTGTATCAGTAGACATCATATCAGTAGTTGTCTGTTTGATTGTATCAGTAGCTCTTGATTATAACAGTAGACTCCGTCTATCGGTGATCTTTGCTTATCGGTAGACTATGTATGTAACATTGACTCAAAAACGTAATACTTATCTGTTCTATGGAAATCATTTCCAGAGTTAGTTAGTATTATTTCAAAACATTAATAAACATAGATAATCATTTATTAACATATTCCAATGATTATTTCGATATTTTTGTCAACTCAATAGTAGGATGACATAATTTAACATATAAATAGGATTATCAAAACATATTAAAACATAATTTATATTATCAAAATAGGTGAGGTCAACAATCTCCCCCTTTTTGATAATCATGAATTATGGTATTATAATCCAAAATAATCATTAATATATCAGTATAAAATACATTGGGTCTCACTTATCATTGTTAATAATGACATTTTAAAATGGATCATAGAATAGATATTACATGAAAAGGTATCAGAGGCATGAAACAACTGTATTAGAGGGAGAATTAGAAAAAAATTGTACAAGAGGTAAATTTATCAGAGGTAGAATATATTATGTGAAGATATATTATGCGCATATTTCTCTCCTTTTGTGATTAGAAAAAATTAGTAAATAATGAACGAGAAATGTTACATAAGTTAAAATAGAATAAGATCATATATATTTCATGGGGAAAAAATATAGATAAATACAAATTTGAGGCAAATATAGTACAAGTGATTACGATCAAAAGCCATAGACACCATTCAATCCATCGCCTCAGCATGTGATTTGGATTTTCCCTTGGAATCAGAAGTGAATTTAGGCTCGGTAGATGCAGGTGGAGGCTTGGGAAAGCCCATACTGATTAGAGGAGGCTGAGCTACTGACATAGTGCCTAGCCTATAATGTGGATCTCTTTGGGTGATCATAGGAGAGAGACATCTGATTGCTTGAGCTTGTGTCATCTGTTGAAAAGATGCAGACTGAGCAGCGACAGACAGAGCTGGAGGAACAATGATATAACTACTGTCTACATGAAAAAATGGAAGCAGTAGATTCTAAAAGTCTATAATGATTCCTCCTTGTCATTGCATAGTAGAGATAAAGTCATCCTTGTTCTCCATAAACTTTTCAAGAGAAGGAGTCATCTCCCTGAACTTTCTTACTTGTTCTCTCAAATCATGAGTGAATGGAGGTAGTTTTATGTACTCCAACAGAATATTGAAATGATTTTTCAACTGATGATTAGTGTAGAACCTTTTGAAATAGTAATCCACGTTTTCTTTTACCTCTTTCTGAGAAGTAGTGGCCTCTCTCATAAAATTATGAACAATTTTCCCAATATCTTTATAGGTAGTAACCACTTGGGTCAAGGCAGTAGAGTCTACATAGTCGTCGGTGGAAGACTGTGCAATATTTTCTCTCATCACAGCTCGAATCAGATCAATATCCAAAGAAGTCCATGAAGAACTCAAAGGTGCAACAGTAATGTCTACTGTTTCCATAAAAGATTTAGTCATCCCACTTATGAGATCTTTCACAACAAAGTCCTGGGTGCTGGCATGCTGCTCTATGGAATTCTTAAATTCCTCAAAAACTGATACCATATGGAAAACTACTATTTTTACAAATGCTAAATCCTTGTCTGGTTGATATTTAGAGATCATTTAAGATTCCGGAGAGACAACTGATTTCATTAGAGATTCAACTACCTCTGCTAAGCATGAAACTTTACTCTAACAGGTCTTGATATCATCCAAAACTCTATGTAAGGATTTAGTCATCACATATTGAATAGATGATATTAATGAAGGTTTTATTCTTCTCACTTATTCTAAAAAAGCAGTCATAAGTTTAGATTTCATCTTTTCTAGATCATATTTTCTTGATATATCCTCAGGTAATGTTTCATAAAGTATATTATCAGAGACATGAGCTCTACTGATGGATGTCTCAACTTCTGAATCAGGATAGTCAAAACCAGAAACTTAAAAACCTCGGTCTTCAGCCCAGTATTTAATCTCATGAGATACTGAAATAGTACTAAGTCTGGTGGGATGCTCCCCCTCAATCTGTTCATTTTCATGTACATGTATATCAATAGCATTTTGAGCAGGCAGGTCATCCTCAGAAGAGTTTTCCACAACTCTATCCACATACGGTGTCCCAACCAGGGGTGACTGAGGACTAGATGTAGGTCTGTCTACTTCAACAATTTCCTTAGTAGAAAATTAGGAGTACCCAATTAGTGGGGAGAGACTCAAGAAGGTATAAATAAATTCTTCATTTTCAGATTCGTTTTCATCTTCATTATCTGGATCATGCTGGTCTTCCTCATCAATATGGTATTTTTCATTTCTTACACCCAACACAGTTTCATTTCCAGATGATAAAACATTAGAAACTGGACATGAAGGCATGTCCAGATCCCCTCCATAAGCTACAGAGGATTCCTCCGGATCATTTTCATCACTATACTAAGGTTCCTCTTCATCAAGTCCTAGACATGGATCTCTTATATATTGTGGCCTATTGGGATGGCCAATTGGGACGAACTTATCATACACCTTCTCATCATCAATAAACCATTGCCTTCTCCATGGGTTACATCCAATATTCATATACTTATAGAATGTGGTTGTGATGCAAAAAATGTTCCTTAGAACTATTGTCTCATCCAGAGACTCATCTACTCTTTTCACCTTAATCATTACTGAAATCAACTTTGCAAAGAATAAAGAATTGGATTTTTACTTTGGACTGGTCATATCCTCAATTTGGATCATCAACAGCCGACACATATTTATCCGGACACAATGCCTCAGTAGATGAAAAAAATATATCTTCAAATCTCATATTTTCAAATTCCCCTCTTCTTGGACATAGCACATGATGGATGAATTTGAATAACAACTTGTTTTCTCCATCCATATTAGTATCCAATACCTTTATTTGTTCGCCACTACCGGTGAGCTCTTCCTACGCAACCTCATAAAAAATAATGTCACTGGTTGGAGTTATTGTCTTCGAGGTATACCCAAATACACCCTTATGTGGGACTTTTAGACATTCAACCAATTCAACAGAAGAGAAATAAATTTCCATTCCATTCAATAATGAAACCATTATGTTTTCTTCTTCAGAAATTTCAAAACAAAAAAATGTATAAAACTCTTTAACCAAATTCAGATAATGAGGTCCATTACTATTTTCAAATCATTCGAGCCATCCTTTCCCCTTCAATACTCTTAGAACCAATGACTTTCTAGGAAATATCCATTCATAAATGAGTTTCTTTTCGATTTCAATTTCTCTATTCTTCAAATTCAGGTTCACTGCACGCTTACCCGACCTTGTTCTACTTTTACTATCACTACCGTCAGGTCCTATTTTCTGCTTCTTCACACATGGATCATCACTGTCATCCCTGACTATCTGGTGTTTTATACTTTCCATATCTAATCAATGAACTTGGGGTTACGTGTAATGTAGGGGTTCAAGAAGTGAGGATTGAGGAGAGTTTGTGGTGGATTGAAATGTGACTAAGGATTAGTTTTTATCATGTAGGAATTGAAATGTAATAAAAATAATTATATTAAAACAAATACGAGTTTTGTATAAAGAAAATAAAAATCATACAATGCATGAAATATCAGTGAAAATTACTGGTGAGAACCCTAACAGTGAGTTTTATCTATTGGTGGGGTGTCTCTAGTAGTGAGGTGTCTCTTGCGGTGAGGTTTTCTTGTGGTGAGGATTCCTAGCGGTGAGGATTCCTAGAGGTAAGGTTTCTAAGTGGTGAGGTTTCCTAGCAGTGAGGTTTCGGCTATCAGTGTGGATTTGGCTATCGGTGAGGATTTGGCTAATAGTGAGGATTTGGTTAACGGTGATGATTTGGCTAACGGTGAGGATTTGGCTGATGGTGAGGAATTGGGTAATCGATGAGGATTTTTCTAATGGTGAGGATTTTGTTCTACAAATCTTATCATTCATAACTCATGTCTAATTAAACATTACCTATATGAACATAAAGGCTTGGTGAATATATCATCTAATTGATCTTCAGTACCTAAAAATTCATGAGTAATATTACCCTTTTGGTAATGATCTCTCGAAAAGTGATGCCTTAAATCAATGAGTTTGGTCATATAGTGAGATATGGGATTCTTAGAGATATTGATCATGCTGGTGTTATTATAGTTTATAGCTGCATGTCTAAACTTATATCCGAAGTCCAATAATGTATGTTTCATCAGCAGAATTTGCGCACAACAACTACTAGTAGCAATATATTCCTCTTCAGCAGTAGACAATGCAACAATGTTTTCTTTTTTATTACACAAAGATATAAGGGACATACCTAGAATATGACATGTTTCAAAAGTGCTCTTACTATCTAACTTGCAACCAGAAAAGTCAACATCTGAATAACTAATTCAATCGAATGATTGTCCTTTTAGAGAATATAATCCTATGTTAGTAGTATATTAAAGATATTGGAAAACTCTTTTAACAGTAATCAAGTGTGACTCGTTTGGATTAGCTTGAAATCTTGCACACATACACACACTAAACATAATGTCAGGTCAACTTGAAGGAAGATAGAGAAGACTCTCTATCATACCTCTGAAGTTGGTTTGATCCACTGGTTTTCTAGTTTCATCAGCATCCAACATACAAGTGATACTCATGGGTGTGTCATTACCCTTACTACTACCCAAACAAAATCATTTTAAATGATCCTGTGTATATTTACGTTGATTTATGATAAATCCATTTTCATTTTGAAAAACATGAAATCCAAAAATATATTTGATTTATCCCATTAAACTCATTTCAAATTTATTTTTCATATTCATTGAAAAATAAATACAATAAATTTTTTAGAAGATCCAAAAACAATATCATCAACATATATTTGTACTATCATAACATCTATTTAAGATCTTTTAATAAATAGAGTTGGATCATCAATCCCTTTAGAAAAAATATTTTAAATAAGAAAACTAAAAAGCCTATCATACCATGATCGTGGGGCTTGTTTTAAACCACATAATACATTAGAATGATCAAAAACTCGATTTGGAAAATGAGGATAACTAAATCCAGGTGGATGTTAACCAAAAACATCTTCAATAATTAAACCATTTAGAAAATAACTTTTGAGATCCATTTTATATAACATGAAATTATGATAAGCAACACAGGCAAGTAAAATCATAATAGCTTTTAATCTAGCTACAGGTGCAAAGGTTTATTCATAGTCTATTCCATCTTTTGACTATACCCTTGTGCAACTAGTCACTCTTTGTTTCTATTAATATTTCTTGATTCATCAACTTTATTTCAAAAAATCCATTTAGTGCATATGTTCAATGTGTCCTTAAGTCTGTCAACTAATTCAAAAACTTTTTTTCTTTTAAATTGATTTAATTCTTATTCCATATCCATTACACAAAATTCATAATTTATTGCATCATTGATATTTTTAGGTTCTAACTACGAAAGAAAGGATTGATGTACAACCTGATTTCTTAGAGAAGCTATAGTTTGGGTTCCTCTATCTAAATATCCCACAACAGCATCTAAATGATGGTTCTTTAGAATCCAAGTTGGTCTGGTCGTGGTGGGACTAGAGAATTTAGGTACTTCTGCAGGTTTGATTTCAATAGAATCAGGTTTTAGAAAATTTCCAGAATTACTTGTTTTTACAGTATGTTCACTGCTTTTATCATTAAGGTCCAGAATAGACAAATATTCTTCAAGATTTTCATGAGAAGACATAGGTTCTTGTGGATCAGTTTCATCAAATTTGATATGTACTGATTCTTCCACAAATTGGGATCTTTTTTTAAAGACTCTATAAGATTTACTAGTTATAGAGTAACCTAAAAAGTGTCCCCCATCACTTTTAAAATAAAACCATTCAATATTATCCTTAGTATTGAGAATAATTAATTTCCAACAAAAATCCACGAAGTTACTAACTTTAGGATTCCTATCATTCAACCGTTCATAAGGGGTCTTTTAAAGAGGGGGTCTAATGAAGACTCTATTTATAATATATCAAACTGTGTTGATAGCATCAGCCCAAAAATAAACAGGTAAGTCATACTCATTAAGAATAGTTCATCCAATTTTGTGATGTTTTCTGTAACACCCCGACCCCAGATTTCCAAAGACTGGTGCATTATTACATAACATTGGCATGATCACGAGAAAGATCAAATCTCGAAAGACCACTTAGTTTAGTAGCCTTGGAATAACTACATACATTCATAAATTTTACATTACATCATATAATGAAATCTACAACAATATAGTCTCCATAGTCCACACTCTTATCCCCTCATACATTCCCTATAGGTCATTTATAAAATTACTTCTTCGCATCCTAGGAAAAATAAAACATATATAATGGGTGAGTTCAAATTCTCAGTAAGGATAAAAATATAGCGGAATCTTTCATAAATAAGAATAAACATTTAAGGCAATGTATAACTTAAAAAAAGCCTTTTAAACTTGAAATTCAACATAGCATGGAATAAATAAAATGAAATAATTCAATTTACTTATTCACATGGATATTCTACTAATCAAATAATCACATGAAATATCAATAACCACTTTCATAATGATGGAATGCATAATTCCAAACTATCATAACCACATAGAGAAGGCCTCGTTCCAAGACTAAAAATAAGATTTTGTCAAGGCCTTGTGCCAAGACACTAGTTTGTCTCATGAGACCTACTGATGCATCGAGGATCTATAGCGGGCTCCACCCGTCACATATTAAGTCCAATGAATTCCCATATGAAAAGGTTTAAACATAACATAAACATTCATATTAAAACTAGCATATGAAATGTAAGTACTTCATCTATAAACCATGAATGGTATAAAAATAACACATCCACATTCAAACATATCACAAAACATTCAATACAATATAGAAGTTTTGTATCATAATAAATCAACTTCAAATAAGATTAAAATCCATAAAAGGATGTTGACATAGATGAACTCAAAACACTTTTTATAGAAATATCTCTTTCTATTTTGAAATAATTTAAGAGTCATATATCTATAAAATAAAAAAAAATTGTTGAAAATATTCTTATAATCTTGTAAGGGAGGCTTCGACGATTTTATAACGGTGGAAAATAGCCGCACCCGCCGTATAATTAAAAAAACATTCTTACATTAATTATGTCGAAAAGGATAAAAAGGACCTTGTTTGGAAAATGATGGAAAGATTCCTTTATAAACCACTTATAAAAGACAACAAGGGTATAAATGACTTTAACCCATATTCTAGTAAATTGTAAAAAAATCTTTTGAAATACATTTTTAAGAAACATGGATGTGGATGATAAAGAAGTCCTAGTAGATTATTACGTATAATCAACCTCGGATAATGAAGAGATTGAAAAATAAACCCTTACCTTGTACTTTTCCTTGGTTGGGGTTAGTTTCATCTCCTGTATAATGGTGAAATAATTGTTATTAAATTATACAATAATCATATACATTAATATGATATCATATATGATCTTTTAACATTGATTTGTTAATAATATCTTAGTATTATCGTTGTTTCAGGTGTTAACTTAATCATTTTCATTTATATGTTTTGTTATGTAAGACATGTTTGTCATGGATAGGTTGTATCTTATTTATATCCAGAATGATATCAAATCCTTATTATTTTTAAATCATCAAATGATAATTATACTTGAATGGATACGATGGAGAATGAATCTTATCGCGTTCGTGGAGACGGTAGTCCGTACGCATGCACGAGCGACAATATCATTATTTTGATATTAAAATAATATATAATTGGATGGTATATCATATTTAAAAAATAATTATCATGATATATTTATTATTTACATGAATTATAAATCATTATTATACCCATGCAAATAATAATATATTGAATAAAAATTACACCACGACGTGGAGACGGTAAGCCCTACTTACGCACGTATGGTGACATGTTATTCAAAGGGTGGATAGAATACTGAATATGGTTTTACCATATTTATAATAACATCAAATTATATTTAAGATATTGGAGTTATTATTTTAGAATGGTAATAACAAATAAAGAAGAAGTGGAAGAAGAAAGGAACTTGAAAAAGTGTGGTGAAATTTTTATCTCTTCTTCGGGTTCTTCCTTTCGATTTGATCAAAAGGACTATTTAGGTTGGCTTTCAGATCAAACTAAGGCCTCTAGGTTGTATAGAGGGAAGTCTAGAGAGTATATGGGTTGGGGTTGTTGATCCAAAAGGCTTTTAATGTGTGAATTAATGAGAAGGTGGAGTGACTTTTTATAAGAGGGGTGAGGGACACCTTTTGAAAAGCTAGAAATATTATTTTATAATAAATTCTTATTCGGTTTCTAATGGCTCCAAAATTAATTATTTGAAGGTTAAGTTGGTTATAGGTCAAAAACTACTCAACCAATAGGATTTAGACAGGTTTGGATTACTATATTAACCTTATCTTTAGGTATTAACTCTTAGTTAATTAGTTTGACATTTACCATGTCACATTGTATTTTTATATTATATAGTTAATAAACATGATATATACATCCATGAAACCCATAAGTGGTCCATTAATGATACACATATAATGATATATGTCTCTTGGCCAAACCTTAGATTTCTATGAATTTAATATCAATTAATAATATAATATTTGTATTAAAAACTCTTTTATGTCAATTTTGACACTATTCAATAATTTATTTTTATAAAAATCATAACAGAATGATTACTTCAAACAAAGTTAATTAAATCATTCCTAACATGTCATATTATCCATCAAAATTAGTGTAATTCATTAAAAGTCTCATATTATATTTATATGGGAATTTATAATATCAATTATTTTAATTTGTCACTATTATGGTAATTACTGCATCATTATTGTGTCATAAATAAAGTATATTATATAATGTCTATAAATTATAAATAAAATATCATTATGTAGAAATAGTTTTAGATTTCTAATGAATATTTATAGTGTAAAATAAAACATATATAACTCTATGTAAAAATTGTTTTTCTGAAAGATATATGCTTATGTCATTTTTTATTTATATTAACTTAATTAATATAAAGTGTCATTATCTCCTACAAGTGGCTCCATGGGGTCCCAATGTCGACCCAAAGCTTCCCATGGTCGAACATGTATCCACCAATAAGGTTAGGACACGTTTTAGGGTAATTTATTATTATTATTATATTATTTTTTTAACCCTTATTTACCGGATTTACCTTTAACCATGGTAAATAAAATACTTACCAAAATAATTATTCAAAATGCCTAAAAATAAAAGTTACCTATTTACACAATATTGAAATCCTGATTCCAAATGTGGAATCCATTTTTTCAAATTAAAAACACAGAATTTGCAGAAATTAATTTAAAATTAATTCCCGCTGTCAAAATAAAATGTGTGTTTTTAAGATATAACAACTATAAAAAGATTGATACTTGTTTATATTCGGTTTAAATGTGAAATTATGTCCAATGACCAACATTGGATTAAGTGGTAAAAATATATTCTAAATATAATTTATAACCACTAAAATTCATAATTTATCACTATTAATTATTTTGATTAAAAAAGTTGTTTTTAATTAAAATTTAGAAATTTTCACTATTCATCAAAATATAAATGTTTTCCAAAAAGTTCCAAAATTTCACCCTAGTCTAAATTCAATAATCCGAATCCAAAAATGAAGTCCATTTTGAGAGATAAAATTTATAATATTTCAAAAAGTATGTATTACTATTCATAATGGCTAGTTTGATTGGTTGTGGGGTGTTAGACCTCGATGTTGCGTACAACACACGCTATCACATTATTCAAAGAGAAGCGTACCGTAGAAGCTTGGGGTGTTACATTCTCCCCTATTTCAAATAATTTCATCCTTGAAATTTCTAGAATACTACCACATGAAAAGAATCGGGTGGTTCTTCATCATATGTTCCTCGTGTTCCCACGTTGCCTCTTCAATCTTATGGTTTATCCACAAAACTTTTTCCATACGCGTCATCTGGTTTCTCAGTACTTGTTCTCTCGTATCATGAATCCAGATGGACTCTTTGCAATAAGACAGATCAGGTTCCAGTTCTAATTCCTCATAGGTGAGTACATGCATTGGGTCAGACATCTATTTCTTCAACAGAGATACGTGGAACACATCGTGAAATTTGGAGAGACTTGGCGGCATTGCCAATCAGTAAGCTACAACCCCAATTCATTCTAGATTTTCGAAAGGTCCGATGTACATGTGACTCAATTTACCTTTCTTACCAAAACATATGACTCCCTTCCATGTAGATACCTTTAGGAAAACATGATCACCGACTTGAAATTCCAAATCCTTCCTTCGATTATCGGCATAGCTCTCCAGCCTACTATGAGCTGCTTTGATGTGATTTTGGATTACCTTCACCTTTTCCATCGTTTCCTCCACCAGTTCTGGGCCTACAAGTTTTCTTTCACCAATGTCATCCCAGCAGGTTGGTGTATAACATCTCTTTCTGTATAACGCTTCATATGGTGCCATCTGAATACTCGAATGGAAGCTATTGTTATAGGAAAATTCAACAATAGGTAAATATTGATCCCACATACCCTGAAAGTCAAGTGAGCAGGATATCAACATGTCTTATAAGGATTGAATAGTTTGTTCTGATTGTCCATCTGTTTGATGGTGGTAGGCAGTGCTCAAATGAAGTTCAGTATCCGGGGATTTCTGACGACTTATCCCGAATCTTGAAGTAAAACGGGGATCACGATCAGAAAAAATCGATAGGGGTACTCCATGAAGTCTCAAAACTTCATTAATATATAGTCTTTCTAGACGTTCTAGTGGTAGATCTTATCTTATAGCAAGAAAATATGCGGACTTGGTAAGACGATCAAAAATAACCCATATTGCATCATTCTTTCGAGGAGTCTTTGGTAGCCCCATGACAAAATCCATCGTAATATTGTCCCATTTGCACTCCGGTATGGAAAGAGTTTGCATGACTCCTCCAGGTTGTTTCCTTCCAGCTTTCACACGTTGACAAACAATACATCTTGACACAAAATTAGAAATCTCCCTCCTAATGTTGTCCCACCAAAAATGTTCCTTAAAATCTCTATTCATTTTGGTGACCCCAAGGTGTATAGAGAAATTGGAACTATGAGCATCATCCAACAATTCCCTTTTTAGATCAGATATATCAGGAACACAAAGTCTCTTCCCGAATTTCAAAATTCCATCTTCAAACACAAAGTCTCTCAATCTCCCACCATTCACATCTTTAACCTTCTTTTGAAATTCTTCATCATCGGTCTGAGAACTCTTAATCATTTCTAATAAAGATGGTTTGGCATCCATTTGATAAAGAATTGATGTTTCACCTTCCATGGTTATTCCCATGTCCATCTTCACTAGATCCATGAAAATTGGATCCCTTTCAATTCTCATATTGTTCAAAACTCCATGATCATTTCTGCTCAAAGCGTCTGCTACCTTGTTTGCTTTCCCCAGGTGGTAGTGTATCGTACAATTAGAATCCTTGAGTAATTCAAGCCGTCTCCTTTGCCTCATGTTTAGTTATTTTTGTGAGAAAATATACTTCAAACTCTTGTGATCAGTATAGATCTCAAAATTTTCACCCTAGAGGTAGTTCATCCATATCTTCAAAGAAAAGATCACAGCTGATAACTCGAGATCATGTGTAGGATTGTTTTGTTCGTGAATTTTCAACTATCATGATGCATATGCAATAACCCTATCATTCTGTATATGGACACAAACAAGTCCTTTCTTGGATGCATCACTATAAATAACAAACCCATCATTCCCCGATGCTAGAGTCAATATAGGAGCATTGAATAATCTTCTCTTCAGTTCTTCGAATCATTTTTAAAACACTTTTATCTAGACAAATTTAACCCCTTTATGTGTGAGCATTGTTAATGGGTTAGCCAATCAGGCAAAATTCTGGACGAAAAATTGATAATAACCTGCTAAACCAATAAAACTACGTACCTCAGTTATACTCGTAGGTGCTGGACATTCATGGATTGCCTTGGTCTTAGAAGGATCAATAGAGATTCCATCATTAGAGACAATATGGCCAAGAAAAGAAATCTCCTAAAGCCAAGATTCACATTTTCTAAACATCCCATATAATTAATGTCTTCTCAGAGTCTTCAGGATAATGCACAAGTTATTTTCATGATCTTCGTAGCTTTTGAAATATTCCAAGATATCATCAATAAATACCACAAAAAATTCATCAAAATATTTCTTGAAAACACTATTCATCACATCCATGAATACAGAGGGAGCATTAGTCAATCCAAAAGGAATTACTGTAAACTCGTAATGCCATAGCTGGTTTGAAATGTTGTATTCGGAATGTATTCCTTCTTTAAACACAACTGATGGTATCCAGATCGATGGTCAATCTTTGAAAAGTATTCAGCTCCATGCAGTTGGTCAAATAAATCATCATTGTGAGGTAGGGGATACTTGTTCTTTAGTGTTATAGCATTGATCTCCCTGTAGTCGATACATAACCTCATAGATCCATCTTTCATTTTAACAAAAAGAACAGGGGATCCCCATGGAGAAACACTAGGGAGAATAAATCCCTTATTACTCAATTCCTCTAGTTGTTTATTTAGTTTAACTAATTCTATAGTGGCCATTATATAAGGGGTCTTCGATACAGGCCTTGATCCATGAATTAAATCAATGGAAAACTCACCTTCTAGTTCTGGATGATGACCAAGTATATCGTCCGGAAACACATCTACATATTATTTCACAACAGGTAAATCCTCTATTTGAACATTCCTTTCTTCACCCATAGTCATTTCATTATCTTCCTCACCAATAATTGAATTCAGTTGAGCTACTAGGGGTGGATCTAGATAAGAATTAGGTGGTGACAATTCTGCCCTAAATATAAGGAGTCCCTTATCATTATCATCAAGAATCATAACTTTTTCTTCTTACAATAAATCTTCGCATCATGGTCTGAAAGGCAATCCATACCGAGGATTATATCATACTCAATCATAGGTATGACAATGAGATCAGCAGATAAAGAACATTTATGTGCTCTAATGGGGACTGATTCATAAAACATTGTTGCAATGATATATCCCTTAGGAGTTTTAACCTGAGTAAGTTGTCCTAGTATGGTGATTAGCTGATCAGCACCAGTTTCATCACTAGCTCCACTATAATTATCTTGATAAGGAGGGCAATCCCTACATGGAGTGCGTGCATTGATACGGTTTCCAGTTCTTCCACTAGGAACCATTTCTAAATAGTGGCATACACTAGATCAGTTTATGAATAAAAATATATAATTCCATACTTATAAAACACATAACATAAGTTGAACTATTTATGGATATAATCCATAATCATAAAAATGTTTTCTTTAAGGAAGTATATACTTATAAACCATTCATAATGATTTGTAAAGAAAATGAGAGTTATCTTATGCATATCTCCCGGGAGTGTCGTAAACAAGAGTGCAGCAAGGCCTGTTGTTGTGAACTAGTTCCCGTTCGATTCTAGCTCAAAGCTGTGTTTTCGGGTTTTACCCCTAGGTACATCTGTGTCAGAGCCGCCTCTACCTGCTCATATCCAGACAAGGATGTATTGCTCAGAATACTCACAAAATCTGTACAAATCCAAAATTCTAGAAAGTTCTTCTATACAAATCCTCAATGTCCATCTTAGGTCTATGTTCTCTAATCAGAGTTTATCTAAATCTAGCTTCCAAGGTATGTACTAAACGTCCTCTGATAGCAAATGTAACGCCCCCACCCTAGATACCCAGAGTCGCTGCCTTATTACATAACATTGGCATGATCACAAGAAAGATCAAATCTCAAAAGAACGGTTAGATTAGTAGCTTGAGAATAACTAGATACATTCATAAAGTTTACATGACATCATAGAATGAAAACAACAACAATATAGTCTCTATAGTCCACAATATTATTCCCTCATACTATCCTTGTAGGCCATTCATAAAATTACTTCTTCACATCCTGGGAAAAATAAAACACGGAAATGGGGTGAGCTCAAATGGCCAGTAAGGATAACAATATAGTGGAAAAATTCATAAATAATAATAAACTTTTAAGGCAATGTATGACTAAAACAAAAGCCTTTTAAACATGAACATCAACATAGCATGGCAAAAATAAAATGAAATAATTCAATCTACATATTCACATGGATATTCTACTAATCGAATAATCACATGCAATATCAATAACCACTTTCATAATGATGGAATGCATAATGCCAGACAATCATAACCACATAGCCAAGGCCTCGTTCCAAGACTACAAAAAATATTTTTTCAAGGCCTTGTTCCAAGACACTATTTTTCCCATGAGACCTACCGATGCATCGAGGAGCTATAGAGGGCTCCACCCGTCACATATTAAGTCCAATGCATTCCCATATGAAAAGTATTAAACATAACATAAACATTCATATTAAAACTAGCATATGAAATGTAAATAATTCATCCATAAAACTTGAATGGTATAAAAATAACACATCCACATTCAAACATATCACAAAACCTTCAATACAATAAAGACGTTTTGTATCATAATAAATCAACGTCAAATAAGCATAAAATCCATCAATGGATGTTGACATAGATGAAATCAAAACTCTTTTTAGAGAAATATCTCTTTCTATTTTTAAATCATTGAAGATTCATATATCTATAAAATAAAAAAAAAAATTAAAATATTCTTATAATATTGTAAGGGATGCTTCGACAATTTTATAATTGCGGAAAATAGCCGCAACCACCGTATAAGTAAAAAAAACATTCTTACCTTAATTCTGTCGAAAAGGATAAAAAGGACCTTGTTTGGAAAACGGTGGAAATATTTCGTTATAAACCACTTATAAAAGTAAAAAAAGGTATTAATTAATTTAACCCATATTCTAGTAAATAGTAAAAAAAATGTTTTTAAATACATTTTTAAGAAACATGGATGTGGATGATAAAGAAGTCTGAGTAGATTATTACGAATAAACAACCTCTGATAATGAAGAGATTGCGAAATAAACCCTTACCGTCTACTTTTCCTTGGTTGGGGGTAGGTTAAACTCTTTTATAATGGTGATATAATTGTTATAAAATTATAAAATAATCATATACATTAATATGATATCATATATGATCTTTTAACACTGATTTTATAAAAATATCTTAGTATTATCGTTGTTTCGAGTGTTAACTTAATAGTTTTCCTTTATATGTTTTGTTACTTAATCCATGTTTTTCATGGATAGTTTGTATCTTATTTATATCCAGAATGAAATCATTTCCTTATTATTTTTAAATCATCAAATGATAATTATACTTGAATGGATACGATGGAGAATGAATCTTATCGCGTTCATGGAGACGGTAGTCCGTACGTACGCACGAGCAACAATATCATTATTTTGATATTACAATATTATATAATTGGATGGTATATCATATATACTTAATAATTATCATGTTATATTTATTATTTACATGAATTAGAAATCCTTATTATACCCATCAAAATAATAATATATTGAATAACAATTACACCACGACGTGGAGACGGTAAGCCGTACGTACGCACGTATGGTGACATGTTATTCAAAGGGTGGATATAATACTGAATATGGTTGTACCATATTTATAATAACATCACAGTATATATAAGATACTGGAATTATTATTTTAGAATGTTAATAACAAATAAAGAAGAAGTGGAAGAAGAAAGGAACATGAAAAAGGGTTGTGAAATTATTACATCTTCTTCGGGTTCTTCCTTTTGATTTGATCAAAAGGACTCCATAGGTTGGATTTATGATCAAACTAAGGACTCTAGGTTGTAGTAAGGGAAGTTGAGAGTGTATTTGGGTAGGGGTTGGACGATCCAAAAGGCTTTTAATGTGTGAATTAATGAGAAGGGGGCGTTCCCATTTATAAGAGTGCTGATGGGAACCTTTGGAAAAACTAGAAATATTATTTAATAATATATTCATTTTCGGTTTCTAATGGCTAAAATGTGGATTATTTAAAGGTTAAGGTGGGGATAGGTCGAAAACCACTCAACCAATAGTAATTATACAGGTTTGGGTTACTATATTAACCTTATCATTATGTATTAACTATTAGTTAATTAGTTTGACATTTACCATGTCACTTTGTATTTTTATATTATATAGTTAATAAACATACTATATACATCCAAGAGTCCCCCAATTGGTCCATTAATGATACATCTATCATGATATAAGTCTCATGGATGGACCATTTATTTTTAGGAACTTAATATAAATTAATAATATAATATTTGTTTTAAAAACTCTTTTCTGACAATTTTGACAGTATTCAATAATTGATTTTTATAAAAATCATAACAGAATTATTACTTCAAAAAAAGTTAATTAAATCAATCCTAACATGTCATATTATCCTGGAAAATTAGTGTAATTTGTAAAAAGTTTCAAATTATATTTATATGGGTATTTATAATATCAATTATTTTAATTTTTCACTATTATGGTAATTACTGCATCATTATTGTGTCATTACTAAATTAAATTATTTAATGTCTAAAAATTATAAATAAAATATAATTATTTAGGAAATATTTTTATATTTATAATAAATATATATGGTCTAAAATCCATGATATATAACCGTATGTAAAATTTTTTTTTCTTAAAGATATATGCTTATGTCATTTTTGTATTTATTTTAACATAATTAATATAAAGTGTCATTATCACCTACAAGGGGCTCCATGGGGTCCCAAAATTGATCCAAAGATTCCCATGGTCGTAAATGTATTCACAAATAAGATTTGGACACGTTTTAGGGTAATTTAGTATTGTTATAATATTATTTGTTTAACCCTTATTTACCAAATTTACCCTTAACCATGGTAAATAAAATATTACCGAAGTAATTATTCAAAATGTATATATATAAAAGTTACCTATTTACACAATATCAACCTCATGATTCCAAATATGGAATCTGTTTTTCCAAATTCAATAAACAGAAGTGGCAGAAATTAATTTAAAATTAATTCCCGCTGTCAAAACAAAAAGCGTGTTTTTAAGATATAATAACTATCAAAAGACTGATACTTGTTTATGTTCGGTTTAAATGTGAAATTATGTCCAATGACCAACATTGGATTAAATGGTAAAAATATATTCTATTGATAATTTAAAACCACTAGAATTCCTAATTTATCACTATTAATTGTTTTGATTAAAAAAGTTGTTTTTAATTAAAATTTATTAATTTTCACTCTTCATCAATATTTAAATGTTATCCGAAATGTTCCAAAATTTCACCCTAGGCTAAATTCGATATTATGAATCAAAAAATGAAGTCCGTTTTGAGAGGTAAGATTTATAAAATTTCAAAAAGAGGGTATTATTATTCATAATGGCTAGTTTGATTGGTTGTGGTGTGTTAGAAGTTGATGTTGCGTACAACACACGCTATCACATTATTCAAAGAGAAGTGTACCTTAGAAGCTTGGGGTGTTACATTTTCCATTTCTTTTACCAACTAAACCATCCTCCTGAGGTGTCATAGGGGCACAAAAGTTGTTATTATAGCCATTGTTTGAGCAGTATGATTCAAATTCATGATTTTCAAACTCACGACTATGGTCACTTCTCCAGGTTCTAATCGTAAGACCACTAATTATTTTTATATAAATTGAGTATTTAATAAAATAAGAGCAATATTCACTATTTTGAGCTAGAAAATATACCCATGTTTATCTAGAAAAGTCATCTACTAAGACATAAACATAGTGCGTACCATTTTAACTAGAAACTCTTGAAGGACAAAATAAATCCATTTGAACTAACTCAAGAGGTTGAGAAGTTGAAAATTCATTCTTTGATTTAAAAGAAACATTATGCCCCCTTCCCTTTTAACAAGGAGTACAAACTTTTTCTGATGGGAATTTTAGTTGACGTAGGTCTCTAAATAAATTTTTCTTAGTCTGTTTCTTATGTGAATGAACATTACTGTTTCCTAATCTTCGGTGCCAAATCCATGATTCTTTATGAAAAATCAATTAAAAAGGTAATATTTAGCTTAGCTAAAGAGTTTAAATCCACAGAATAAACAATTTCATTTATTAAGGAAGAAAACATTAAAAAAAGTTTAGAATTAAAAACATTACAAGAATCATTTAAAACCATAACATTAAATCCATCATCATACAACTTAGATATTTGTAGCATATTATATTATTGTCCATCAACATGTAAAACCATAGAAATCAAAATTGAATCAGTGTTACCAATTTGTCCTAAGACGATGATTTTTCCTTTTGAGTTATCACCAATGTGACATGTCCTCCATCAGCTTTGACTAAGCTTTTAAAACATGATAAGTATCCTATCAGATGTCTTCAACATCCACTATCCATGTACCATGTATTATTATAGATTCGTTTTATGCAGGTTTCCTAAAAAACAGGTTTATACGGAATATTATTTTGGTACCCAAATTTTCTTATCTTTAGAAAGGTTAGCAAGAAAAACTTTCGGTACCCATATTTGTCTAATGGGTTTGATAAAATCAATAGATTCATAAGACATTGAAAGCTAGGCATGGTTTGATCTATAACTTTGTGAATAACTAGTTGAGATAGAAGAATTTCTAGAACTGGAAATAGCAGTAAACTGCCCAATTTTTGGAATAAATCTATTTTTTTGTTATCTGTCTCTATCCAGGTTGATATCATAAACAAGTAGTGTACATTTGTGAAAATTTTTTTCCAAGCATTTGAGTTGGAGTATTCATTACATTTGTGAAATTCTCTATGTAAATTATAATTTTCTCTTTGGAAAATTTATGTTTACTATTCTCCTTTAACATTTGACCAATATTTTCCTTTTCTATACTAAGATAATATTTAACAGTACTAGTTAAGGCATAATTTTTCTTTAATGATTTGTAATTATCTTTCATCTCATTACATGTATCTTAAAAAATATTACAGTATTCAAATAACTCTTTACTAGACATGTTTTCAGAATCAGAATCAGAATCATCTCCAGAATAATAAGAATTTAAAGTAGGAGTATCTAATGATACATCAGATGTATTTTTCATGAAACACATAGTATATTTTTGTGATTTTTCATCCTTAGTGGACTAAGAATCAATTGAACTGTCTTCTAAAGCACTCCAAATTTCTTTCATAGATTTCTTATATTTTTTTCCACTATACTCATATTTCTTTGTGTACTTTATGTTTTGACAGTCAAAATTCACATGTCCTTTCCTCTTGCATTCATAGCAGACCATGTCATCAATTTTTTCAGTTCTTATCCAATACTTCTTCCAATGACCTTTATTATCATACTTTCCCTTATAATTGGATTTTATGAAAAATATTATTCTTTCTATTAAACTTATTGAATCATCTGGCTATCTGAGGCATTTCAGTATCACTATCATATGCACTCTCTTCACTGCTTGAACTATCACTTTCACTTTGAATTTTCCTTTTTTCCTTATTTTTTGAATCAGAAGTCTTGAAATCTATATACTTCTTTCTTGGTTCATCATCCTCTTCCTTATTTAGTTTCAGTTCTTCTTTATACATTAATAATTTACCAATGAGTTCCTTGATGTGAAAAGTACCAATATCACAAGAATCGTTAATTGAAACTGATGTGCCTCTCCATTTGTCTAGAAGACATTTAGTATCCTCATGATTTTCTATTTTGTAGGAACAAATTTTCCAAGTGAGCCCATTGTATTTACAATTTCTTTGAACCTAAGATACATGTTACAAATAGGTTCATTGGGCTTAATTTTAAAATTATCATACTTAATAGTGGAGGTATTCAATATCATTTACTTATCATTGGTTTTTCCCTCATGGAAAATAGCCAAAGTATCCCAAATTTTATAATCATTCTTACAATAAGTTAGTTGATTAAATTCTTCATCTCCAAAAGCACAATACAGACCATTAATTGCTTTAAAATTATTATTGTAAGAAACATTAGCAGGTTCATCCCAAGTAGTTGTTTCAGTTTCTGGAATCTTATATTGAGCCATTATAGCAGTTTAGATATAAAATCCCACACTTTCTAAATGAAATTTCATTTTTAGTTTCCATTGGGAAAAATTAACACCATTAAAGAAAGGTAACTTGTTGGTATCATAACCTTCTAATCTATTATCCATAATTATATTTTTGAAAATATATTTAAAGATGTAAAATTTAGAACTAATATAAATTTAAGATCTTCAATATACAACTAAAATCATAGTTGAAATACAGAGTATTTGGAAATCCTTTATTACAAATAATACCTTGATCCCAAATGTTGGTCAAAGTGGATACTCAAGAGGGGGGTGAATTGAGTTCCAATTAAAAATTTCTACAAAAAATATTTCTATTAAAAACCCCCCAAATTAAATTACAAGCTAAACTATAGTGAAATTGTAATACAGTAAAGGTTCCGTTAGGTTCTCAAGAGATTGATTAGTTCTCAGTTAATCTAATATGAAGATTATATTAGATTTTGAAACTAACCTACTAGGTTACAATAAATACCAACACATTATAGTTTAGCTATCATAGTAACATTATAATGGATTTGTATTTAATGTACTTAGTCATGGAATATTCAATGTATTTTCAACCAAAATAAAAAAGAACAAAAATTTTAACAAAGAGGTTCAATCTCAAGTCGAGACTCAGTCCTCTGAAACAGTTTATATAAAACATTGATCCACACCCTGGATCAGGGTGTACAACAGTACTGAGACTGTCCAGTTCCTCAGACCTCTACCACAGTTCTACTTGCGAAATCAAAAATAACAATATTTCACAGGAATTCTAGGTCACACTTGACATCTACCAACATCCATAGTGGGATACAAGAGTGTAAGGGAAATATTGAGTGAGGATTTATAAATCCTCTCGTTCATCACAGGATACAGGGTGTGTTAGATGTACACAACACACACTTCTCAAAATGTAAATAAATAAAAACAAAATAGAGCTAAACAATAATAAATGAGTTTTGAATGATCTATTTGTTTTGAGTGAAGCTCTGGAATCCTTGGATTTATGCAGATAAATCTTTGAGTCCCTCTATGGTTTTAGTGAAGAAAAATAGAGTGTCGTATTTGTATTTGACTTCCAGTTCCAGGTTTATCTGCCTGATTATCTTGAGTATATGTTAAATTGTTGAATCTCTTTACCCCTTGAATGTTCATGTTCTACAGATTCAGTATATATTCTTCTTTCTTCTCCTATGCATGTATGTCCTTTTCTATCTCCTGTAGATTTTATCGTATTTTCATGGAAAGACTGATCGATGTGTCGTTATTAGTTTGAGGTTCCCTTATATACCTTCATCTCTGAAAATGGGAATGATTACCATTTTGCTGGTACGAGGTACAACTCCTAATATTCTAACAACTATCATTAATTAATAGCATATCCATTAAAAACATCAATTGTGGCCATTACTAAATAAACAATAGAAATACTGTTTTAGAGAAAAATTGACTGGTTTTCATCAGTAGATCATTGTATCAGTGAGCTTTTATCGGTGGACTTGAGATAGTAGGTCCGTAAAGGTATCTGTTACTATCTATAACGGTAGACTATGTATCAGTGATAGTGAATTTGTATTGGTTGATCCTCTTATTGGTAGCACTTCTATATAGGTAGAATTCTGGTATGAGTGGCTCTCTCCATCAGTAACATGCCAATATTAGTAGCTGCATTTATCGGTGGCTCTCTTTTTATCGGTTGACTTCATATCAGTAGCTGTGTTTTTGTCTATATCGGTAGACTTCATATCGGTAGCTTTCTGTTTTTTTGTATTGGTAGACATCAAATTGGTAGTTGTCTTTTTTTCTGTATGGGTATAATTCATATCTGTAGCTATCAGTTTGTCTATATTGGTATCTCTTCATTATAATAGTAGACTATGTCTATCAGTGATCTTTTATTATTAGTAGACTATGACTGTAACAGTGACTCAAAAACATAATACTTATCTGGTCTATGAAAATCATATCCAGAGTGAGTATGTATTATTTCAAAACATGTATAAACATAGATAAAAATTGATTAAGATATTCCAATTATTATTTTGATATTTTTGTCAACTCAATAGTAGGATGACATAATTTAACATATAGATTGGGTTATCAGAACATATTAAAACATAATTGAGATTTTCAAAACAGGAGAGGTCAACCATAAGGTATTAGGATAACACATTTTTAGTATTAATATCCCTTACCTAAATTTTAAGAAATAATTTTTTCATTGAATAATAGAAGAAAAAAATATATATACGTGACATGTAGAGTTACATACTTTAACAAATTTCTACCACAAACTCATCTTTCACTCTCAAAGATAATAGAACATTAAAAAAATATTCTATTAACCCTATTCATATAGTGTTCTAAAAAATTGAATTTATAATTCATCTACCAGACCTTTAAAAAAACTACATTATTCAATCTAGGAAATCACATGGGCCAGTGGTAGGTGATACACCCGGGTTTCCCTTCATTTGTGGTTTCAATTATCACAGCCTTGCCGGACGTGACGGGTTACAGCCCGATCTCATGGTTGTCCTTTTTTTGGAAATCCAAAAATAATCTCAAACTAAACTTAATCAAAATACTTCTGTCCAAACTCACTGTCCAAAATTATAAAGGAAGGTAAACAAAATTATGATCTTTTTTTCACGTAACACCATGTTAAAACCTTCAGCATGTATTCATTTAAAACACAACAACATTCTGAATTAACATAAAACCATACTAATTACATTAATGATCCCTTATTCTTTATTGAATAATGGATATACTCCTTCTATCCAAAAATTCTATAAACTCTAACAATGATGGGTTATACAAATCATTAATCAGTTTCAATTGTGTCAAGAATTTTCAATATAATTTATCCAAATCAATCATGTATTATTCCAAAATCACTACCTCAATATCGGAACCATATTATATTTTATCTTTCTCTCAACCAAATATTTTAAAAAATTAAACATTCTATAGAGTCACTTTTCATGGTTCCACACAATCTCATGTCGTTAATGAAATAGTATTGTAGTACAATCCTTATATACTCTATAATTCTTATATTAGTTAAATCATTAATACCATACTCAAATGACAAAATACATTAATAAATACATATGAAATCTAATCATTCATCTTCATCATTTGTAGTATCATAACTTTATTATTATCCAACAACAACATTTGAGGTATACAATGATGATTTGAACATTGATTCACATAGTGTCCCAACTCCTTGCAAAGGAAGCATTGTACATTCGAAACTTTTTTTACCTTTTCAATTACGTACTTGGTGTCCTTTTTTTCCACACATATAAAAAACTCTCATTCCCATCATGATTTTTCCAAGGTGATTTTTGACAAAGTTATCACATATGGGAAAATCCTTCTTTTCCCTCTTTCCTTTATACATCTTTATCTCTTCCCTCCTTTTTCTATTTTTCTTCCTTTTAAATCCATAGGACTCAGATAATTTTTTACTTATCTTATTAACAAATGATACTATTTCATCATATGTAGAGAATACATGGGAGACTATTCCATTATAAATGACGGATTAATACCATGAATGATATGATCCTTATTACTATTTGGACCATACATATTGCTGGATTTCACATTCTTTCTACTGGGAACCATTTCTATACAATGGCGTACACTAGGTCAGTTTATGAATTACATTGAATAATTACAAACTGTTAGTATACCTAACGTAAATTGAATAGTTTATTGATATAATCCGTAATCATAAAAAATGTTTTCCTTGAGGAAGTATATACTCATAAACACTTCATAATGGTTTGTAAAGTAATTGAGAATTATCCTAAGCATATCCCATAAGTGTGTCATAACCAAGAGTGCAGTAAGTCCCGTTATCGTGCACCAGTTCCCGTTAGAGTCTAGATTGAAGTGGTTTTTTTGGTTTTTACACCTAGGTATATCTGTGCCATAGCATCCTCTACCTACTCATATCCATACAAGAATATATTTCTTGGAAAAATCTCAAAATCTCTACAATACAAATATTTTTGAAACTACTTCAATACTAATCATCAAAGTTTATCTTAGGGCTGTGTGGTCTAATAAGAGTTTACCTAAATCTTGTTTCCAAGGTTTGTAAAAAAATTCCTCTGAATCCAACCATAACGCCCTTACCCAAAAAGGCCATAGTCGGTGCATTATTAAATATCATTGTCATGATCACAAAATATCATGTCTCGAAAGATCGATTAGTTTAGTAGCCTTGGAAGTACTAGATACATTCACAAGGTTTACATTACATCAGAAAATCAAAAAAAATACAACAAAATTTTTTCCTTAGACAACACTGAGATCCCATAGAATATCCCTATCAGACAGTAATAATATACTTCTTCGCATCCTAGGAATAATAAAACATCGAAAGGGGTGAGCTCAGAGGATCAGTAAGGATACAAATATAGCAGAAACTTTCATAAATAAGTATAAACATTTAAGGCCATGTATAAGATTAATACAAAATCCTTTTAAACATTATCTTCAGTATAATATGAAATAGATAACATCAAATAATTACATTTACTTATTCAAATGGATATTCTACTTATCGAATCATCACATGCAATATCAATATCCACTTTCATAATGATGGAATGCATAATGCCAGAATTTCATAACCACATAGTCAATGTCTTGTGCCAAGACTACAAATAAGATTTTCTCAAGGCATTGTCCCCAGAAACGAATTTGTCTCATGAGACCTACTGATACATCAAGGAGAAATAGTGGGATCCACCCGTCACTTACTGAGTCCAATTCATTCCTAATATGAATAGGATTAAACATAACATAAAAATTCGTATTAAAACTAGCATACGAAATGTAAATACGTTATCCATAAACCATCAATGGTATAAAAATTACACATAAAAATCAAACATATCACAAAAACTTCAATACAATATTGATGTTTTTAATCATAATAAATCAATTTCAAATAAACTTAAAATCTATCAAAAGATGATGACATAGATGAAATCAAAAACTTTTTATGAGAAATATCTCTTTCTATTTTAAAATAATTGAAAAGTCATACAATTATAAAAGAAAAAATTTATTTTTCAAACATTATTATAATGCTTGAAGTGAATATTAGATGATTTTATAATGGTGGAAAATATCCATAGTCACCGTATAGGTTAAAAAAACATTCTTACCAAAATTTTGTCGAAAATGTCATAAAGTAAATCATTTGGAAAACGACAGAACGATTTCATTCAAACCATTTTATAAAATGTCAAATAAGGGTATAAATGATGTTAACCCATAGTCTATAAATAGTAAAAATGTTTTTAAATACCTTTTTAAGAAACATGGATGTGTATGATAAAGATGTCCCAGATGATACTTTCGTAAAAACAACCTCGTTATTAAAGAGATTTTGAAATTAACCCTGACCTTGTACTTTTACATGGTCGAGGGTAGGATAAACTCTTATATAATGGTGATATAATTGTTATTAAATTATAAAATAATCATATACATTAATATGATATCATATATGATCTTTTAACATTGCATTTTTAATAATATCTTAGTATTTGCGTCGTTTCGGGTGTTAACTGATTTGTTTTCCTTTTTATAAATTGTAACATATGAAATGTTTGTTAGGGATATGACGTATATTATTAATACTCAGAATTATATTAATTCTTTAAACATTATTTTTAATCATCTAATGAAAAGTAGTCTTGAATGGATACGATGGGGAATGAATCTCATCGCGTTCGGGGAGACGGTAATCAGTACGTACGCACGAGCGACAATATCATTATTTTGATATAAAAATCGTATATAATTGGAATGTATATCATATATAAAGAATATTATCATGTTATATTAATTATTTACCTAATTTATACTCATTATTATACCCATACAAATGATGATGTGTTCTAATAACAAACTACACCACGACGTGGAGACAGTAAGTCGTACGTACGCACGTAAATTGACATGTCATTCAAAGGATAGATAAAATAATTAATATGGGTTTAAAATATTTTTAATAACATAACCATATATAAATTATACATGAATTTTTATTTTATAATGGAAACAACAATGAAAGAGGGAGTGGAAGAAGAAAAGTACTTGAAAGAGGTGATGAAATATTTAACTCTTCTTTGGGATCATCCTTTTGATTTGATTAAAAAGGGATCCTTAGGATGGCTTTATGACTAAAGTAAGGCCTATAGGATTATGGGAGGACAGTTGATATGGTATTTGGGCTAGGGTTGGCTGAGCCAAATGGCTTTGAAGGTGTGAATTGGATAGAAGGGGGAGTTCCCTTTAATAAGAGGGGTGAGGGGCACCTTAGGAAAAAATAAAATATTATTTTATAATAAATTCAATTTCGGTTTCTAGTGGCTCCAAAATGAATTTTATAAAGGATATGGTGGGTATGGGTCTAAAACCACTCAATCAATAGGTTTTAGACTGGTTTGGGTAAATATATTAACCACATCTTTTAGATCTAATTCTTAGTTAAATAGTTTTACATTTACCATATCTCTTTGTATTTTTATATTATATGGTTAATAAAAATAGTATACAATTAAAACAGAACCCCAAGTGGTTCATTAATGATACAAATTTTATTATATAAGTCTTTTGGTAGATCTTTATATTTTTAGGAATACAATACCAAATAATAATATAATATTTGTTTTTAAAACTCTGTTATGTCAAATTTGACACTATTTGGTATTTTGTTTTTTCTAAATTCATAACAGAATTATTACTTCAAAATAAATTCATATAACCATACCTAACATGTCATGTTAACCTATAAAATTATTGTAATTCATAAAAAGTCCAAAATTACATTAATTTAGATATTTATAATATTAAATATTATAATATTTCATTAATTAGGTAATTACTGCATCATCATTATGTCATAAATAAATTAAATTATATAATTTGTAAAAAATATAAATAAAATAACATTATGTAAAAAAATATTCTTATATTTCTAATGAATATTTGTGGTCGAATTTATATTATGTGTAACCCTATATTAAAAATAGGATTAGATATTAAACATTGAAATTAATACTTTTAACACTTTGTTTGAATTAAATAATAATAAATGTCTTAATCTAATACAAGTGAAGATAAAGGATCATATTTTATTACTGGGGTTTTTTTGGTATAATTAAACTTATACAATATAATTAGGACATGTTTTAGGGTAATAATAATATCATTTTTACCTTTAATTACCATATTTACTTTTAACCATGGTAATTGAAAGTCAAAAGTTACTACTCATCAAAAATTATTTTCATCTCATTGAACAAAATTTTACATACTGATATCAACCGTAACTCTACGATTTTCTAAATTCAACTCCTAGAAGTAGTAAAATTATGTTTTATGTAATCTGCAAATGCTCCTATGAGGTGGGTAAAAGACGGTAAAAAGTTCAACAATATTTTTATATATCTATAATTATTATAAACTAATACATTGAATTAAATTGAACATATATAGGTATTATGTATCTATTTTTACTTAAAATTAATTTAAATAAATTAGAATATTAAAAAATTAAGAAGTCTGTTTTAAACAATTACTTAGTGTTTTCACTATTCATCAAAAATTGAATGTTTTCAGAAAATTCCCAAAATTTCACCCGAAGATAATTTTGATATTATTATTTAAAAAATTAATTCTATTTTACCAAATACCAAAAATATAAGTTTCATTTATTAATTTAAAATTAATTCTCGTTGTCATAACAAAAAAAGCTTGTTTTAAAGAAATAATAACTAACAAAAGATTGATACTTGTTTATGTTCAATATCAATGTGAAAATATTTAGAATGAATAACATTGGATTAAATGGTAAAAATATAATCTATTTATACATAAAAATAATTAAAATTTATAATTTAACATTATAGATATTTGCGATTAAAAAAGTTGTTTTCAGTTAAAATATAGTATTTTCACTATTCACCCAAATATAGAAGTTATCAAAAAAACACAAAAAACCTATTGAAACTAAATTATTATGTTATAATTATATAGAAGAAGTTTATTTTGTCAAATTGAATATATAAAAGTTTCATTTACTGGATTTAAAAAGGGTTCTCCCTTAAAAGGTGATAAAATTGCTTTTAAAAAATATACTTCTTTTATCTGAAAAAAATGAATTTGTTTTTCCAATATGACTAAGAGACTCATAATATGGATTATTAAATTATAATTATTATATAAAGTTCAAAATTTAGTTAATACTATTCATAAACTCTTGTGAACAGAAATTTTGGTAAGTCGTGGCGCGCTTGAACTCGGTGTTGCGTGTAGTGCATGTTATTGAATTACATTGAAGAAATAACATACTATTAAATCGTAGGGTGTTACAGGGTATATCCATATATAATATATAAGACCACATAGTCAAATATCTCATACCAAGTGGACTATCTTGTGAACAATCATATCAAATAATGTATATGGGAAGAACATCTCAAATTATAATATTATTAAAAAATTGATTTTTCATAGTTATAAATTACTACATGTCATTAAATTTACTTCATATATATTTGAAAAAATAGATCTTGGTAAATTTATGATGCACATTCTTTCTAAATATGAAATGTAAAGCTTTACAAATTATATCCTACATGAAAACATGATAGTCATGTGATTTCGTAGCCTTTAACATTAAATATTCCACTGAGATGATATTTATAATATTTGATGAATACCCATAATGAAACATTACATCATTCAAGAAGCTGGAAGACTTATTTCTCTCTTTTCTAGAATGAGTGTATGTAGCTAGAGGATGAAAAGTCCAATTTTCACTCTTCATTTTCCAAAACTCTTCCCATATTCCCATGTCATCATGTAAAATATAGCCTTAATTCCATACTTTTTTTGGGTGCATTTAGTAACATTATAATGAGACTATCACATACATTTTATTCAAAATTCATAACATCTTGGAAATTCCTGACGTACAAATAATTCCAGTATAGTAAATAAAATAAACTGTTTTATTTTTCAAACCAGTTTTTGTAAGGATTTTCAAAAAAGGATTACCAAAAGAAGTGTAAAAATCGTGTACTTTCTCATGTAAGCTATTAGTGAAAAAGATTTGGTACATTCTTTTGATCTCCCATAGATTGATATTGTCTATGATCAGTACGTTTTTCACCAGGGTTGAAATTTTTGGTATCATAGAAACATTGTATTTGATGAATTTTTCAACATAATTGAATGTGTACCTTGTTCACAAATGGAACACCAATGAGTCCCTTTAATTCTATATTGTGAATAATTTCTATAATAATTATATTCATTTATCATCTTGTACAACATTGATTTCCTTCTGAAATCATTATTTTTGTATAAATCATAAAATGTTACACATCAATACCATAATAAATTCAAATAATTTATCAATGGAACCAAATAAACATCAATATCATTAACCAATTTTTTTGGTTCCGATATAAGAATAAACAACAGAATATATTTTCATTTCATGCATTACCATGATGGAAATTTATAATTTACCAACATTAACTACTATTTATTGTGGGTGATTCTTTAAAAAATATATTAAATCCATCTATAGATAGTGAATGATGAAGGATTATTGATTTGCATCCAAATTTAGGATACTCATGGTCAATTATCTTTTAATGAGGAGTGCCTTCTGGGTGATGAAGTTTACCATATTTATTTCGTGTATCTGTAAGCCACATCAATTGTATTGTAGTATCCTCACTTACATATAGGAACATAAACCTTAAAATGATTTGAAATAACCATACAAAATTCATATCACACCATTCATATTTTTTATATTGAGAAGCACCACACTTTGTGTATTTTTTAAGTGATTTTTGGTCCTTGAGAAATAGTATTCTTTCATTTGGAAGGACATGTATTCTTTTAGAAATCATACCCATTAAACATAGTATTTGTTTATAATAATATTTTTGGAAATGAATCTAATTATCTTTTGGTATTATACCATTCAAGAGAACAAGTAGTTCAATAAAACTTGGGTAACTCCATCTATTTCTAGAGTCTAAATTATACAACATTAGTAGCCTAACAATGTTGTATATTTTGTACAACCAACATACAATGGTGTCTTTAAAAAACTTACTAACTTATCTTATTTTGGACAATCATGAATATAACCTTCAACTATGTTCTTTATTTAGTCAATAAGATACTCATCAATATTCACAATTGTAATAACATCCTTGATATAGTCCTCATAATTTTCCACAACATTAATCACATCAGATGATCCATAAAATATAGTCATATCAATGTCACTAGATAAATTTAGTTTTTCCATATGTTTACTCCAAAATTTATAACATTGATACATTCCATGATAGGTCAATTTTTCTTCCAAATCCTCTAGACTAATTAATCAGGAATAACAGCAATGTAAACATAGATAATGAATTTGAGAAGTGTTATATGCATGACATTATGAAAACATGACAAACTCTTGCACCCATCCTTATACTCTTTTCTCACATGATCGGCATCCATATATATTTTATTTATATCCATAATTTTTTATTTGATAATATTAATATTTTACTAAATAAATAAATTGTAAAGACCATTTCATAGAAAAAGTTCATCTTATGATTAGATTATTAGCTTAAGGTTAGACTATTAATGGTTACTATTTCTAATACATAAATTAGATTATTAATGGTTATGATTTTACTAACATGGGTTATCATTAAACTTTTATATATTATATGAACCTAATATACCATCTCTTGCACTAATTAGGGTCCCAAGGGTGAATTCTCTCATATCAGAACCCAACATATTGGTGGTCAATATATCACCTTTAATAAAAATCATCTAAACCATCTATCTCTATCAATTCTTGATACAAATTTTTATATAAATATGTAAAATGGTCATATTTAAAATTTTTACTCTCATTATTTAAAATATTATAGTTTTCATATTTTTGTTTTCGCAAATGAAAACAATATTTCAAGATGATACTCTAATGGTCACTAAAAATAAAACTCACAAAGTAATGACTTGTTTAAAAAAATTACAGTTTTAATTCTTGGGTGTAATAGGGAAACATGGAATTAAATAAGAAGAATTGTTTTATTTTAATCTATGATAGCATGAGGTTTACTTTGAAATTACATCCAATTACCAAATTTTTACTTCCAAAACACTTCCAACTTATTATTTACATTTACCAACTTACACAATAAGTAAGAAGTTTTTTTGCGGTGCCAAGATTGGATCTCCATGCAATCAGAGTGATACAAAATAATGAATTAGTGAAATGAACATGAAGGAAAAGAGAAGGGTTAACCAAATATTGATTGAGGAAAAAGATATTGGGATAAAAATAGAAACATGATTTATAAATGGAACTTGGATCCAATTACCAACTATGATCTAAAAAATCTCTTCCTACTTATCATTTTCATTCGACACCGTACATGATAAGTGGGTAGGGTTTTTACAGTGCACAACTATGAGAACTATGTAATAAAATGGATAAATAATGATGGAGTGAAAATTAACAAGAAGGAAATGGAGAGGGTGGACCAATAATAGATTCAGGCAAGAGATATTGGGTGGAGAATTAGTGAGGTTGATCAAGGAAAACTAATATCACTTACACGTGCACAGTTCAAACCATTTGGAAAAATTAAAAACAAAAAAATAATTTTTATGGGGAGAAAAGGATCACAAGTGATCAAATACCGTGATTTTAATATATCATTATACCTTAAAAAACAAAATTTAATAATCTTTATAATATGAGAAATATATTAATACAAATTAAAATTTTTTCAAAAACTTTAAACAAAGAAGTGATTATAATTTCAATTTATCTTCATTCATTTTTGAAGTGAAATTTAGTAAAATAAAACAAATTATTGTAATTTCTCTCCTTCATGTTTGGTGATAATATTTAAAATAACAGAAAAGAAATTTTTATGAAATATGATAAAAAAGACATATTTAAAATATAGTTTTACAATACTTTTTAATTCCAAATAAAAAATATCATAATTTTAAACTAAATCTTTCATTTTTAAATAAATATATATATTTTTCATAAATAAATATATACATTTAAAAAAATAATTTTATAATTATAAATACATATATTTATATATATATATTTATATATATATTTTTAAAAAATGTTAATTTATATAAAATTATATAAATATGCATTCAAATATATATATATTTATAAAATAATTTTATAATTATATATATTTATATTTAATATAATAAATATATATTAAAAAATATATTTATAATTATTCTTCTAATTATTATTTATAGATTACATTGGAAAAAATATTTATATACACTTAATGAAAATTATTTATATACACATAATTATTTATAATCAAAATTATTTATAAAAACACAATCCAAATTAATAATATACACATAATCAAAATTATAAATTCATGGTAGTAATTGTTTTTTAGAAAATAATTTTAAAATGTATTAAATCAAAATTATTAATTCAATATAATCAAAAATAATAATTCAGAATAATTATTAATTCAAAATGAATAAATAAACATTATTATTAATTCAAAAATTATTAATTTAAAATAAATATTAATTAAAAAATATTAATTCATAATATTTATTAAGTACAAATTATTTATAAATTATCTATATAAATTATTAGTTCAGTAAAATTAAAATTATTTATAATAAATATTATCTATAATAAAAATTATTTATATACACATAATAAAAATTATTAATAATTATTAGGTTATTATTACTTATAAATTACATTGAATTTATAAATATAATTATTTACAAATTATGTTTTACAAAACATTTATATAGACAAGAGGCTACTGCTTTCTTATTATTAAAAATTACAAATATGATCATTTATGTAAACATTAATTTAAGAAAACATTGAAAAAAATATAAAGGGGGAGTAAATGAAAACCTCTAAACAATTCCAAATTCCTCTTTTTAGACTAATTATATATATTCACTCTCATTTCAAATCACACAAATCCATTTTAAAGTCAATATTAAATTTAATATACCCTTTATTTTGATCATCATTGACCTTTATCATTATAAAACATTACAAAAATCAAATTTATTAACTTTTAAACCAATCATTTACCATTAAATTCACATTTACATTATAAAAATCTAATGAATCTTGTATTAATAAATCATTTGGAGAGTTTTTGTTAGTTTTTTAAAATTATTTTCACTACTAAAAATCATGTTACCCTTTATTCAAAATCACTTTTTTGCAAAAATATTACCCATTAAAAGAAATTTTTTTGGAAAATCGAGCACTGAATTCATTTACAAACTATCTTACAAAACTCAGTCACTATTTTCAAAACCAATCCCTTTCCATTTTGAACCAAGCTTCCAAATATTAAAAATCATGAATCACCTAAATAACATGATCATTCAATAATCAATATTGTTTGAAAGTAATGAAAATATGTAACAAAACAGAAGGATAATTAGTGACCATAATCAAATAAGACACATGGTTGGAAGGCCATGTGAAAATCACATTTCTATCACACGGATCTACTCAGTTTTGTGTACATGTGATCTATAAGGTTTACCAAACTCTTTAAGCCTACCACGTTTCATTATTTTAACTCCAAATTTAACACCAAACAAAAAAAGATTAAAAACCACACAAATAATCTATAACCAAAGAGAAAGAATAATAAATATAAATTCAATTACATTAATAGCAGATAAAAAAACATAAAACTCAATACTCAACACAACATATCGTAGAATGTCAAGGTTTAGAATGAGTAAGAGCTCATACCACTCTTCTTGATACCACCACTTGAGTTTCAAATTCCATATCTCTACCTATTATATAATTTAAAATAATGAAGGATGGAAAAATACCATTTTTTCCAGAAGAAACCTAGGTCATCTATTCATCAAACACCCAATCCAACTAGTTTGGAATGCGATGGGTGATTTTTGAGCATTGACAATGGATTATTGAGGATCGGTATATTTAATCATGTTGAGATGTGATTATGGTGGTGTCAAGTAGTGAACATTGGTTCTTCATGAATTAACCAAAAAATAAGCACATACCATAACTTTTGAGAGGATTGATTCATCGATAAGATCGATTAAGAGTGAGAGAAGTGACATCAATTAGAATATGCGAGATCTTGAATGGTGTGGGGGAGGAGGACTCTGTGAGGGTAATATTTAATTATTTAGTAAGGCATTTATCAGTACTTTCAAAAATACATTTTCAAAAAAGAACTGATAAAGAGTTCTTTTATCAGTGCTAACAAAGTGCTGATAAACATATATCATTATTAGGATTAACAAAGCACTGACAAAGATTAAATACTAATATCATAGTAAATATAATTATAAAATGTAATGTATATAGTTTTAAATAAAATTTTAAAAAATTTCAAATATTTTTTTGAAAATATAATTACAAATAAATATATTTATTATTTAAAAATATTGAAATATATTTATAATTGTTTATATATATATTTATAATTATAATTATGCAGTTTGGGTCTTGGAATAGTGGTACTGTTAGCCTGGTAATACTACCTCAGTTTGGGTTCCAATCTCGATGACCCCAATTTAGTGGATTAATGCTAGATTTCGGGTGTGGGAGCGCGATGGCTATATGTTTAATGACAGTGCTTCAGATGATGCTCGGTGGGGGAGGAAAAAAGGTATAGATGAATGCCATGAGACGGTGGTAGATGAAATAGGAGGTACCTTGATGGTGAATGATGATAAAGGTCTAGGTGTCCGTGGCAGATCAATGGTGGATTTGGTGATGTAGCAAGAGGGGACCATTACAAATCAGTAAGGGTGAATGACTGGACGTGGAAGGTACTATGCTTTCACAAAAGATGTGTAGTGGCAGATAATTTTGATGCAGCGGTAAGAGATGTTTGGAACGTTGACTGACGGTTAGGATCAGCGAAAACCCACCTGATAGCGGGGTGGTGGTTCAATGATCTAGGGTAGATCCATTGCGTCTCGCAAGATTTTGGTGTGGGTTGACGGTGCTTGGAGGAACCATCTTTGGTCTGCATGTAAGGACCTGACCCCGGTTTCTCGGAGTCAGCGCCTTCTTTTATTACAATTGACATATAAATAAGGAACATGCATCATAAGGGACTGAGTAGTTTAATAGATTTAGAAACAATATACATACAGATGTTCAACATTACAACATATAATGAAATTGAACATATCAATTCATTTGAAAACACCCATGTCTCCTAGTTATCCCTACAGTTAATTCATAAAATGCTTCTTCACATCCTGGGAAAAATAAAACATAAGAAAGGGTTGAGCTCAAATGCTTAGAAAGGGCATGAAATACAACAGAAGATATCATAGAAATAAGAACTAGGTATGGTAAATAACTAATAACATATGCCTTTAAAAATAAACATGAACTTGATATGACAGGAATAAGAGTTGAATAAATAATGACATAATTAGACATAATCATGGTTATTATACTAGTCGAATCACCACATGAACTATCAATTAATAATTTTATAATGAGGGAATTCATAATGTAGGACATCATAACCATACTGTCAAGGCCTTGTTCCAAGACCATAAATAACAATTTTGTCAAGGCCTTGTTCCATGACCATTGTTTTTCTCATGAGACCTACCAAGGCACTGAGGGGATATAAAAGGATCCAACCAAAACATACTAAATCTAATTAATTCCTCATATGAATGAGGATAAATTTAAACAATATATACATTCATATTAAATATTACACATGAAATGTAAATAACATTCCCCGATCATTAATCATAAACACTATCCATTCAGAGTTAATTGGTGAATGGTTTTAAGATATCACATCCACAGTCAAACTAATCATAAAAAATTCAATTATATATTTTAGATGATTTCATAAAATATTAATCCCAATAATTCATAATAATCATCAAGATTGTTAAAATATATGAAGATACTCTTATAAAATCAACGTGTAATTCTTGAGATAAATACTATTTTTCTTTGAAAAGAATAGTTATTTTGGAAAAGTCTTTGAAAAACCAGAAGTGATGTAAGATAGTATTTTCATAATAAAATGAGTTCATTTTTAAATAAAATGGTTTCTATAAAAATATTATTGAGTGCCCTTGAAAATAGGTAAGAATTTGAGAAATTCCCTTGTATCAAGATTGTATTTCAAGAAGAATTTTTGAAAGATCATTTTAAAACATATAACTACCTATAAATGAAGGTAGGATTTTGATTGGTAAACATATATAAAACATTAAATATGCCTTTATGATGAGGAAATATGAATAAATAATAATTTAATTGAGGTAAGTAGAGAATAAGAGTCACCTGTATGAAAATGAAGGTTCGGGTAGAAAACCCTTACCTTAAGTTCAAAGGTGTTCCACACTTGATCCCAGTGATATTAATAATAAAATTGAAGTTCATAAATTAATGAGTCCAGAACCACATATAAATGTAATTTATTTAGTATAACCTTATTAGGTTCATTCATTTCCTTTTTATTGGTTAAGACATTTAATTTCATTGTTTGGGAGTGCTTTCTTCCTTGGTTTTCATAATTGGTTTACTTATATTTTTTTATGGATAAACATGTAGAATGCGAATTGTTTTCCAAAATAGATGTTGTATCTTATTAGTAAAAAATAATAATATTACATGGTTATAATTTTTTTGTTTATTAAGTGGGAAGATGAATCATTATATAAAACATTAATGACAATTTTTTGGGTTAATTGGCTGTTTTTTTCACAAAAAACTCATTTTGATTTATAAATTAAAGTCATTTATAAAAAAGGATTCCATAAAATTAAATAAGATATAATATATATATTATATTCTGTTTCAACCATCAAAATTGATTCATGAGCAGAATTTAATATGTTAATATTAATTGAAAACATGTCACCCTTGAATGAGATTAATTAAAACATCTTGGATGGAGTTTTCATTTCAGTTATAAAAAAATGGGAATGACAGATGATGATGAATTATTTTTTTATCATAAATTTATTCTAGTACATGTATGGTACACTATTTTTCATAACATTTGGATTAATGGAGGATAGGAAAGAAAAAGAAAATAGATGAACATAAAATAAAATGAATGGAAAGAGGAATTTACCTCTTGAAGGTAATCTTCCTTGAGATCCTCTTTAAGGGAGTGATTTTGGTCTTTTTATGAGGCCAAGGGTTGTTGGATGAGGGGGAGAATATTTAGAGGATATTTGATCAGAATTTAGACAAGACAAAAGTATATATAGGAGTTATGTGAAGAGGGAGTGGTGGTGGTGGTGTGTGTGTGGGGGGGGGGGGAGGTGGCTATAGTGGATGAGAGTGGTGATTTGTGCATATATTATTCATTATTTTATAATTTCCCTCAATATGACCAATAATGTTGATTCATGTGACCCATAATAGTAATAAGTTCATGTTAGTTTGATCCAAGTGTGATTACATCAGCAATTATTCTAGGAATAGTTAATTTAATTGATAATTCATATATACTGTAAATTACCGTATTTTACTATTCATTAAAAATTCATGTATTTCAGAAAAATCCCAAAAATTAACCCCAAATATTTTTCAACGTGTAAAATTCAAAAATGAACTCAATTTATTGAAAATAATTTGCTAAATATGATTAATTTATTTTTTAAATAAAATCTTAATTTATTTGAAAAATAACTATTTTAAAACTATAATTCATTTTATATCACATTGAATAATCAATCAAGATCTCATTATCTTATATCCTTAAGACAATAACATAATAATAATATTTTTTCTTTATAAGGTTCATATTAATATTCATATTAGTATTCATAATGGTATATTACTATTCACCAAAAATTAAGTTTTTCTTATTAGATTGTAAATATCTTACTGAATGCAATTGTGTCTGTCAGTTTTTAGAAATTCAAATCATAGAGGTGGTAAAATTATGTTTAATGGCTATGTTATAAAAAAGTGGTGTTTTTAGATAAATAGTGTTTCTTGCATTCAATATTGAATTTATTTTCAAAATCATGGGGTGTTATATTCTCTCATCCTTATAAAAATATCATCCTCGAAATTCAAAGAATGTTACCTCATAAAAACATTTGGCTATGTCTTTATCATAAGATACTTTGGATCCCATGTTGCCTCTTTAAATTTAAGATTTTTCCAAAGTATCTTTACTTGTCAATTTGTCTAATTCCTCGACACCTGTTCTTTAGTGTCAGGAATACAAATAAGAACTTAATAGTATGATAGGTCAGGTTATAATTCTATTCTTTTAAAAGTTATTCCATGCATTGGGTCTAGCATATAATTAATTAATAATGAGACATGAATCACATTGTGTAATTTTGGAAAGATAGGCGTCATATCCAATCAATATGAAACAACTCCAATTTTCTCTAGGATTTCAAAAGGTCGAATGTTCCTTAGGCTCAGTTTCCATGTCTTCCCAAATCTTATAATTCCCTTCCAGGGAGATACTTAAATGAAAATGTGATCTCCCACTTGAAATTCAAATCATTCCTTCAATTATCAGCATAGCTATTTTTACATACTTTGAGATGGTTTGATATGAGTTTGAATAGTATTTACCTTTTCTATTGTTTCCCCTACAATTTCTAGGACCACAAGATTCCTTTCTCAAACATCATCCCAATAAGTTGGAGTATATCTTCTCTTTCCATACAATGCTTTATATAGATCCATTTGAATACTTTAATGGAAAATATTATTTTATGAAAACACCAATAATAGTAAATATTGATCTCGTGTACCTTGAATGGAAAGTGAACATGATATGATCATTTCTTCTATGTTTTGGATCATCCCTTTTGATTTCTCATTAGTTTTGGGGTGTTAAAAAGTACTCAAACAAATCTCTATATCCAATTCTTTCTAAATACTTTTCTATAATTTTGATGTAAATTGTAGATCACGATCAGACACAACTGAGGGAGGTTCTCCATGAAGTCTCAAAACATCATTGATATAGGGTCAATCTAGGAACCCTAGTGGAAAATCCTCCCCTATAGGGAAAAAATTTGCATAATTCCAATAAATCTCTTTTTAGCATGGGTAAAACTGGAACACAAATCCTCTTCCAAGATTTTGGAATTCCATCTTCACATATGATGTCAGCCAAATTCCCATCACTCACACCTTTATTTTTCTTTTGATGATTATCATCATCGGACTATAATGTTTTAATCCTTTACAATAGATATGGTTGGGAAACCAAATGAAAAATTAGTGATGTTTCACCTTCTTTGATAATTCCCATATACATCCTCATTAGATCCATGAATGAAGGATTCTTGTTAATCCTCATTTTGATGAGAACTCTATGATCTTTCATGCTCAATGCATCAGCTGCCTTATTTTCCTTTAATGGCTGTTAGTGTAAGAAATAATCTTATTCCTTGAGTAGTTCAATCCATATCCTTTTCCTCAAGTTGTGTTATTTATTTTAGAAGATATACTTCAAACACTTATAATCTGTATATATCTCATATTTTACACCAATGAAATAATTTATCCATATCTTTAGAGAAAATATTATAGCTACTAATTCAAGATCATTAGTAGGAGAGTTTTTTTCATTAATTTTTAGCTGCCTTGATGCATAAGAAATAAGCCTATAATTTTTCATAATGACACAACCAAGTCCATTCTTTTATGCATCACTATAGATCAAAAACCCATCATTCCTCGGTGGTAGATTCAAGATGGGAGCATTCACTAATCTCCTCATCAATTCATTAAAACATTCCTCACATTCTTTTTTCCATATGATCTCATCCCCTTTATGAATAATCTTAGTCATTGGGTTCGATAAACAAGTGATGTTCTGAACGAAATGCTGGTAATAACCTACTAAACTAATAAACTACATACCTCAGTTATGTTCGTTGGAATAGGCCATTTTTTTGCAACCTTATTCTTCAGAGGATAAACAGATATTCTATCCTTAGAGAAAATGTATCCCAAAATGTAAATTGATTGGATAAAATATTCACACTTTCTAAACTTACCATATAATTCATTTCTTCTAAGAGTCTTCGAAATATTACAGAAGAGAATTTAATGATCTTCATATATTTTGGAGTATAGCACGATATCATCAATAAATAGAACAAAAAATTCACCATGTTATTCCATAAATACTGTATTCATTAGATCAATGAAAACAGAGGGTTCATTTGTCATTCCAAAATGCATTATTGTAAGCTCGTAATGCCCATACCTAGTACGAAATGTAGTTTTTGGAATGTCTTCCTTCATTAATTGCAACTACAGATATCAAGATCAATGGTCAATATTCAAAATATATTGGGCTCCATGAATTTGATCAAATAAATCATAAATGAGAGGTAGTGGATACTTGTTCATTATTGTCATAACAATGATCTCCCCATAGTCAATACACCACCCTATAGTTCCATAATTCTTCATTATGAAAAAGATAGGGGCTCCCTATTAAGAAATCAAAGGGTGAATAAATCCTTTATCACTAAATTCCTCTAGTTGTTTCTTTAGATATACTAATTTCATAGTTTCCATTCTATAAGTAGTATTTTATATAGTCCTTGAACTAGAATTTAAATCAATAAAAAACTCAATTTCTCTCTCAGGAGGATGTCTAGGTAAATCCTCTAGAAACACGTCATTATATTCTTTCACAATAGGTATGTCTTCTATTTGAACATTCATTTACTCACCCATATTAATTTCATTCTATTCCTTCCTAATAATTTAATTATGTAGATCTAATGGGGGTGTATCTAGATAAGAATCAGCTAGGGGGGTTTCTTCTCTCATGAAATGGGATTTAACACAATTCTAATAAAGCATAACTTCCCACTTCTTGCAATAGATATTCATATCATAACACGAAAGACAATTAATACCAATGATTATATCAATGTTAACCATGGGAATGATGATAAAGTTATCCACTAAAGCAAGTTCATTTGTTATGAGGGGGACTGATCGTCACATATTTTTAGCAATGAAACATCCCCTATGAGTTTTTACTGATATATCCTCATATTTTAATAGTATTTCCATCACTATTCCCAACCTTGAGAGGTGGTAATGGAAAATGAATGACATCTGTTTTCCAGGTTGTAATCCGCCATACACACGAACAATGATATCGTAACCCATTTGATGAAAGTGAATGTGGTTGTAAGTCACACCTTTATCATAAAAAAAATAATGATTTGGAAGATAGTAATGTTATTATTTAATAATGATATGAATATAATTTAATGGGATTGGGGAAGAAATAATACAAAAACTTTCATTGATGAACGCTACCTCTTCTTTTAGTATAACCTTTTGGTTTTCAGAACAGGAATTACTTGGTTAGATTTATTCCCAAAGTAAGGATTATATGATTACATGAGGGATGTTTAAATGTTATTTGTGTGGGTATTGTTTTATCCAATTGAATTTTTTGGTGTGAAGGAGGGGGAGAGGGTGTGACCTTTTATTAGATACATGAGTGATACATTTTTATTTTTTTGAAAGATTGAAACCCACCCATATTTTATCCATGAAACGTGGCTCCAATAATGAACTAATATATATCATAGAATGGATAAGGTCGAAATATAAAAAAATGGGTTTTTGATATGTGTTTATATCAAGGTTCCATCATGATGCGAACCTTATGTGTCAAAAAATGACTGACATAGGAAGATGGCTTGACCCCTTCCAAGAACCATTATGATGATATCCTCCCATCTCATGGTGTGAAGCCCCATAGAGAAAAACTAGACCCATGGAACCTTATTCTCACCAAAATGAATTCTCCTCTCTCATGATGGGACACTATATACTCTTCCTCACAATGTGACACTCCAGCTGAGACACCCATCATAGAAGACCTTTCCTTACTTGTCATAAGGTTCATAACGAGACTAAAAACCTACATCCACAACTAGTAGGGGTTTAATTAGACCCTACTATAAACCTAAAAACATGAAACTAGTACACTATCTAAGTATCGATCTATTCTAAAAATATTTTATTGGGATGTTCAAAACATAGGATTCTCAATATTAATTCCAATTCTCTAGTCTTCCTCTAATCTATGACCAAAAATTCAAATTCACATTGAAATTCCCAACACATAACAACTTCAGGTTTACAATATAATATCCATCCACTAATACTATTCTAATCTATGAATTAATAAAATTTCAACCTATATTTTATAATAAAAAAATATACATATTAAAAAATATTTAGATGTTTGGGTTAACCATAAAACCTATACCATTTTTCCCGAAAACGTTCCATAATTTCCATCCATTTGAAAAAAAGTAATTTGTATGAATTTTATGAAAACATGTGTAACCCGTAAAAATTAACATAATAAAATCATACATAGTAATCAAAATAAACATAAAAGGATTCTCAAAATACTGATAATTAAAAATATCATAACATCATCAAATAAATGCTTATTCCTTGGGGGTTTGGAGGTATAGAGGCATGATTAAAAAACGCTCCTTTGTAAGAATTATATCATAAAATATATTTGAAATGTTTATAGTTAAAAAGTAATATATTATTATAAATTCATTTAAAAAAATATAATAATAATCAAACATAATATGATTATATATATCATTATTATATGTTTCTGCAAAATAATAATTATAATAAATGAAATAATATTTATATTTATAATTACATAATAAATATAATTATATTTAAATCAAAATTTTATTTTTTATAATTATATATATTTTAAGTCAAATAATTATAACAAAATATTAATTTAAAAGAATATAACAAAATTTGTCAAAAATATTTCAAAATTTATGTTTTAGATTTATCAAAATATAATTACAACAATAGTATAGATAATTTACAAATATATTTATATTTATTATACTATAAATCAAATATATTTTTATAAATTTAAGAAATATAATATATTATATATTTATATAAATAAATAAATTTTACAAATATAATTTATAAAATTTATTAAAATTATAAATTTATATTATATTCTTTTAATAATTATAAATGATAAAAATTTATATAATATTATTTTAACTAATATATTTATAAATATTATTTAAGTAATTTAATTATAATAGAACACATAAAATTATTAAATATATTTGTTGAAGTTAATTTTAATTATAAATTTATTTGATAATTGATATTTATAAATATGTATATATTTCATGAATTATAAATATATTTATAAATATATTAAATTATAAATTCAGTTTCTGAAATATTATATTTATAATTATGAATTTTAAATAAATTTGTTAAATTATAAATATATTTATATAATAGTGATTTAATAAATAAGTTTATAAATATATTTTTCCTAATATAATAATATTATTACACATATATTTATTAAATAATATGTGTTAAATTATAATTATAACTATAACTATAATTATAATTATAATTATAATTATTTATGTTAATTATAAATATATTAAATAAATTATAATAGTATAATTTTGTAAAAAAAATAAAAAAATATAATAACAAAAGGTGTAATTGAAACATATATAAGATGATCTTGAATAATAAGGGGGCATGCTATGCATTTCGACATGATAAATGACATGATGCCACTCTCAAAGAGACACGGGTGCTTGCTGCCTTCATATTTTAGGGATCTATTAGAATATTGTGAGGTGTTTTGAACTAGTCATGGAGACATGAGGGTCTTTCATGGGTTACCGTGAAGGATCTCTTCTTTGAGGATTTTATCTCAGATACATAGAAGATGGATCGATCTCCCGAGTTTATAGAGCTTTGGAATGGAATGATTTCAGTATCTACCTATTTTTCTCATTTCATGATGTTTCATTGTGTCAGTCCTCTTTTAGATAGGAATGAGATTGAGAAGGATCATAATTTCAAGATCATCCTTTTTCTAGATATGAGGATCCATGTGAGCATTTCGACTTGATGATGTATTTTGAGGTGCTATAAAAGTACTTAATAATAATTAAGAATATAGTGGAGGATAAAGGGGTAACTCATATTTCCTCATTTGGATCATCAATGAGTGGGAATCATAGTTATATAGTGAATAAAATCTCTATTATATATAAAGGGAGGGATTAGGATGCATGACAAGATGGTTGTAGGGATTCAGATTGGAATATGTTTTCCACAACACCCTCTTAGGAAGGTGGTGTCTTCTTATGCTTCAATTATGGTGATAGTGGACACTATCATAAGTTTTTTCTTAAATTGTATAATAATTTTAACTATTGTAGAAATATGTATCATCATTATCATTTCTATTTTATGGTGGTATGGTTAAAATTCTGTAGATGTGTCAAAAAAACATGACTTGTGGGTCATAGAATTTTTAGGGGATCTAAGGAGTAGGTCCGAACTATACTTGGTTTAGTGAATCAATTGAACCAAGGTCCTTAGGGATAGATTAATGGGACTATTTCATATAAAGTGTGTAATTTGGATCCTTTTCCATCTAATAGTGTAGAGGTTCATTCTATAATTGATGGTATGATTTTGATTACCTATGAGCTGTATACAATGTTGACTGAGATAGGATATTCTCATTATTTTATATTATCTCAAGTAATTTTGTGGTTAGACATTAGGGATAAATTATCCTACAAATCTCTTTCTCTTGATACACCATTGGGGAAGAAGGTATACCAAATATCCAGATTGATAGAGTGTCCTATAACATTTATTGGTTAGGTGCATAAATGGAATTTCATGATCGTAGAGATAACGGTTTTCAAAATACATCTTAATTATTTTGAGTCAAAATGATTTATCATATTGATAAATTCTCCTTAGTAGGAAAGGATATTTTCCAAGACTATCAAAACTGATTGGTTATACTCCCTAAACCATTATATTTGTCCTGGATCACCACCAAGAACACCATAACAGTCAAGGTTCACTTCCAATACTATCATAATAGTCAAGGTTTACACCCAAAACTATCATAATATTAAAGGGTCACTCCCAAGAATCTAATGGTAGTCATATTTCACTCCTATGAATATCATCATATGCATTGTTCTCTCGCAAAAATATGTTGGTCTAAAATGTATCCCACTAAACAGGGTTCAATCCCCATTCTATTTATTTTTATTTTATGATTTATCAATATTTATCAAATTTAATGGTGGGATATATAGGACCCACCCATACTTGGATATAACATAACCACCATCCTTTATTATAATGTAACAATTATCCTAGTTTATAACATAAAAACTGTCACAAAATAATAACTATACATTTTTGTTCTAGTAGATTATAAAATATCCATGAATTAAAAACCTATGAAAGGAAATGGGTTTCATAGAAATTTTATATCTCATCATAAACATAAAACATCATGAAAATGAATAAATATGGTATTATTAGATCATAACCTAGTAGAGATTATGTAACATCGATGGATTTCATCTTAGATGGAAAACTATTTTGAAATATCACTTATAATAGTTACTGAGAAAAAAAATTTTGTATTTTAAATCACTTGTCTTTTTTAAAAGTCTATGCTATCAGGATTTGAAAATAAAAATTTGAAAATAAAAATTTAATATTGTAATAAAATCATTAAAAAGTTGAGGTTTTATTATGGTGGGAAAATCAACTCATTCTGTATAAGTTAGAAAAATATTCCTTTAGTTTTTTTTTGAAAAAAGCTACCGAGTACCTCGTTTGGAAAACCACAAAAAAGGATAACTTCAAAACTTTTTGTAAAATTTTAAACATGGGTAAGAGTGAATTTCAAATATTTATGAGAATAATATATTTTTTTAAAAAGGATTTACATTTAATAGAATTGTCCCCCATTATATATTTGAACATAAACAATCATTAATATTGATGATATTCTAAAATAAACCCTTACTTCATTGGTAACTTTTGAATTGTATCCCCATGAAATAAATAAACATAAATATATATGAAAATTCTTATAATATTAATTATATTTATCATAAAGGAATTAATTTTCAGTATATACACCACTCAAAATAAATAAATGGTGATTATTGAATGTATCCCAGATAAATAAAAGTGAGACAAAAATCCATTTCCTTAGGTCTGACTTAAATTGAATGTTCAGTGACCTCCTGCATAATGAACATAAATTTTTTATAAATATATGGAAGAATAAAATTCATGATTATTATATCATATATAATCATTATATATGTATTTAAAATCATCCATAATTATAAAAAAAGAAAATTTATTACATTATTCATGGAGTCATTAGGCCATACATATGAATGAACACTATATTAACTTTTTTAAAGGATGGAATGAAAGAAAGGTATATAAAAATGAACCACTAAATAATAAATATTATATAAAATAGATAATATATATTCATGAAAACCATCCTCCTTACCATCCATGTAAAATATAAAGGAAAAACAAATCACCTCGCTTCGTGGAGTTGGTAGTCCATACGTGCCCATGAGTGACATTAGCGTTTTCAAATCATTTGGAAGGTAAGAAGGTAGATATTATATTTTCATTAGAAAATAATAATTATTCCACTAAAATAAAATATAAAACTTAAACCCATTATAGTAAACATCGATGATATATGTTGATTGAAAATGAATTGTTTTGCTATGTGGAGACAACAATCCGTACGTATGCACGAGCAAAACACTAACTACTTGTTTGATGGGAAAGAGGGAGTATAGTGGTTTTTTCTAAATAATAATAAAATTTAAGAATATTGAGGATATTTGAATTATTATTTTCAGGTCAATATCACTGATTTTTATAAGTTAAAGGAGAGTACTGAAAAAGGTGACCTGTTAGGAATATTACATCATTATTGAAACAACCCCTTTAGATATCCTCTAAAAGGAATTTGGGATGGTCTTTTGGAAAGAAAAACTACCCCAAAATGAGGATAAGAGATATTAGGAGAGAATTTTTTATGAGATGGTCATGATATAAGGTTCAATGTGGTGTAAGGAAGTGATTATAACGACCCACACATTACATACATTGTTAATACTTCAAAATTGAAGCACACTTATTACAACATATGACAAAACCACCAACGACCGTATAGGTATAGTGTCTTTAGAAACTGGGAAACATAAACAACTGGTTCATAAATCTTCTACAGTGTCTCCCATTTATTTTATCATATCTAGGGTCCCTTTTAGCATATTCTACTTAATATCCATCTTCCTGACCTGGGGAAAATAAAACATAAAAGGGTGAGCTCAAATGCTCAGCAAGGGCAAATAAAGGAAATAAAAATCATATCATATCTTTATGAAAATCAAAACCTGCAGAAGAGATCATAATATCTTAAAATGGAATAAATCATAGAAGTGAAAATGAGATCCCCATAATCATAACATAAAACTTGAAACTTTGTGGCATGCACACATAATCATGGAAAATCATTTCTTGTTAGTCATGACTCATTGCCAAGACTATCTTAGTGGACAAAGTCCCTTTCTGAACCGAGTTCGCTCCTCGTTTCAGTCCTGTATCACTGAACCGAAATAACCTTCCGTTCCATCCATGTCTATCTCATGAGATATAAAATCATTACCCAATGCATTGGAGGGTGATATAGGTCCCACCCATCTTATAATGAATCCTTTCTTATGTGTGCCACATAATCATAAAACATACATCATCGCATAACACATGTAACAAAAATGAGATTCTTGAAACATCATGACATCATAAATAAATTCATATAGGATAAAGGAATTCATAAACTTAATTCCATCACAACATAGTCAAATCAATGTAAAAATATGGATAGAAGCAGAACCCTTTATTATCTTAGATGGAAAATAATTTTGATAAAACACTTGAAATGAATTCTTGAGGAAAATATCCTTTCTTCTTCAAAATCAATTTCTTTTCACAAAACATCATGCAATTTTAAAAGAAAGAGATTTTATTGAAAATAGTCATGAAATATTTTAGAGGAAGCTTCATGAAAATAAGGCTTTATAAAACAGTAGAAATCCGTTCGTGCCGTATAAGTTAAAAAAAACATTCTTCGTACTTTTGTCGGAAAAGTCAAAAAGTACCTCGTAAGAAAAACGACAAAATATTCCTTTCATACGTATTACTAAAAACACACCGAAGGGTAAAAATGGATTTAAACAATTTTAGGTGGATGGAAATAATATTACATATTGAGTAAACATGGATGTGGATGATAAAATACACCCCAGTAAATACTTACGAATAAACAATCTCGGATAAAAATGAGATTGTGATATTTCCCTTACCTTAGGTCCGATTTGCTTTGTTCATGTACGAAGATACTGTATAATGGTTTAAATAATGTTATTGACTTATTCCAGAATCATACATATTGATATGAGATCATATATGGTCATATTATTAGCTTCTTGTTAGTAATATTTCATTGTTACTTGTTACTCGGGTCTTTATAACTTTTTGTTCTTATGCGTGTTTTGTCGAATAAATTCTTATTCTTATCTTTAGGTTATAGATAATTCATTTCCAGAATGGTATTAGTGTAGTATATACCATATTCATTCATTCAATTCATTTATATAATCATTATGAAATGAAGATCATGTAGAACGAGTCGCATCACATCGTGGAGACGGTATTCCGTACGTTCGCACGAGTGATGATATCGTTCCTATGATCGTGGAATTGTATTGGAGTATATATATATTATTTAAGTATCAATATTACTTAATAATAATCATATATAGTTACTCATTACACCATTATACCCATCCTTGTAAGGTGATGGTGGAAAATAGATTACACCACGGCGTGGAGACGGTATTCCGTACGTACGCACGCGCGGTGATTTCATTTTTCTGTAGGATGGATAGAAGGTGAATTAGGGTTGTTTCATATTTATAATAACATATCAGTATGTAAGTAATACTGATGTTATTACTTTATCATGAAACAACTAAAGAAGAAGAAGTTGAAGAAGAAAGAAATTGAAAAGATCGGTAATGGATATTACCTCTTCTTTGGAACGCCTCTTTGAATCCTCCACTTATGGAACTAAGATTGGTCTTTGGAGAAGACCAGGACCTCTAGGATTATTCTAGGGAAGTGGAGAGGAGAAAATGGCAGGGGTTGGCCGAGCTTGAGTGCTCAAATTGGTGTGAGGAGGAGGGGGAGGAGGTGCCCTTTTATAAGGGAGGAGAGGGGCACCTTAGGAATATCTCAAAATATTATTTTATATTAAAGTCAAAATCGGTTTATAATGGTTCCAAAGGGTCTTATTTAGAAGCTAAAGTGGGGATGGGTCGAAATACTATCAACCAATAGGATTTAGACAAGTTTAGGGTATTATTTAAACCTTATCAATTAGATTTAACTCTAAGTTAATTAATTTAACTTTTACCGTGTCTTTTTGTTTTCTTTCACTATATGGTTAATACACTTACTATAACATTCCAAACGAACCCCAAATTGTTTATTATTAATATATATATCCTTATCTAAGTCATTTGGCCGAACCATAGATTTTTAGGAAGAAAATAACAATTAATAATATAATATTGGATTTAAAAACTATTTTGTGTCAATTTTGACACTATTTGATATATGATTTTTGTGAAAGTCATAACAGAATTATATGTTCAAACCAAGTTGATTAAATCAACAATAATATATCATAGTAACCTAGAAAAGTAGTGTAATTCATAAAAAGTCTCAAATTACATTTATTTTGGTATTTATATTATCAATTTTGTCAATATTTCATTAATAAGATAATTACTGCATCATCTTTGTGTCATAAATAAATTAAATTATTTGATGTCTAAAAATTACAAATAAAATACCATCATGTAGTAAATCTTTTTATCTTTCTAATGAATATTTACAATCGAATTTATCTTATGTATAACCCCATATTAAAAATGTTTTACTTATTAAACTTTGATTTTAACTATTTTAACCCTTCTTTAAATAAATTAATAATAAATGTCCTAATCTAATCCAAGTGGGCCTAAATGGTCATATTTTATTCCTAAGTTTTTTTTGGTCGAATTACACTTGTACAATAGAATTAGGACATGTTTTAGGGTAATATTAATATCATATTTACCCTTAGTTACCCTATTTACTATTAACCGCGGTAAAAAAAGTTAAAAATTACTATTCACCAAAAAATTATTTTTATCTCATTGAACCACATTTTACTTACTGATATCAACCGTGTCTGTCGGATTTTTGAAATTCCATTCACAGAAGCGGTAAAATTAAGTTTTATGCAAAATTCAGTTTTTAACCTACCACTTAGTGGTTTCACTATTCATCAAAAATTGAAAGTTTTCAGAAAAATACCAAAATTTCACCCTAGGCTAATTTCGATATTCTGAGTCCAAAAATGAAGTCCATTTTGAGAAATAAAATTTATAAAATTTCAAAAAGTGGTTGTTACTATTCATAACGGCTAGTTTTAATAGCATATTGTTGTTTAGTGAAACTCGGTATTGCGTACGACGCAAGCTATCGAGGAAGGTCGTGATTGCGTGTAAAGAAAGCCAAGCAAGTGTTGTGTAGAAAAAGATTCCTTTGATGATTTATATAACATAAAAGTCTCGGGTGTTACATTCTACCCCCCTTAAAAAGAATTTCGCCCTCGAAATTCGTCACTTTGTAACAAACAGATGAGGATAATTCTCCCTCATCATATCCTCAAGCTCCCATGTAGATTCTTCAAGTTGGTGGTTCCTCCATAAAACTTTCACCAAGTGAGTGGTCTTGTTTCGTAGGACTTTTTCGCTACGATCCAGAATCTCTATCGGCTGTTCTTCATAAGAATGATCTTGCTCCAGTGGTACAACTTCTGAGCTGAGTACATGTGAAGGATCTGGTATGTACTTTCTCAGGAGAGATATGTGGAACACATCGTGAAGTTGAGAGAGATTCGGTGGAAGCGCCAATCGGTAAGCTACCTTCCCAACACGATCCAGTATTTCAAAAGGACTGATATATCTAGGGCTCAACTTCCCCTTCTTTCCAAATCTCATAACCCTCTTCCAGGGAGATATTCGTAAGAACACTTTATCGCCCACTTCAAACTCTAGGTCTTTTCTTCGGTTGTCGGCATAACTTTTCTGTCGACTCTGAGCTGCTCTTATGTGTTGTTGAATAGATCTAACCTTTTCTGCCATTTCATCAACGAGATCAGGTCCTAATAGCTTTCTTTCCCCAACTTCATCCCAGCAAGTTGGAGTCCTGCATTTCTTTCCATAGAGAGCTTCATAAGGAGCCATCTGAATACTGGAGTGAAAGCTATTATTATAATAAAATTCCACCAAAGGTAGGTGTTGATCCCAACCTCCTTTGAAATCCATAGAGCAAGCTCTCAACATATCTTCTAGGGTTTGAATTGTTCTCTCAGACTGACCGTCTGTCTGGGGATGATAAGTAGTGCTGAAACTCAACTCTGTATCCAGAGTATGCTGAAGACTTCGCCAGAACTTCGAGGTAAATCTCGGATCTCGATCAGATATAATAGAAAGTGGTACTCCATGCAATCTTACCACTTCCTTTATATATATCCTGGCAAGCTGATCTAGAGAGAAATCCTCTCTAATAGCAATGAAGTGTGCAGACTTTGTAAGACGATCAACTATGACCCAGATAGAATTATTGCCTTTTGATGTTTTAGGAAGTCCTGTGACAAAGTCCATAGTGATGTTTTCCCATTTCCATTCGGGTATGGGTAATGGTTGTAACATCCCCTTAGACTTCTGTCTCTCAGCTTTAACTTGTTGACAAACCAAGCATCGAGAGACATATTCAGCAACATCTCTTTTCATGCCATCCCACTAGAAGTACTCTTTCAGGTCCCTATACATCTTCGTGCTTCCAGGATTAATAGAGAATGAAGAACTATGAGCCTCATCCAGCAGCTCTTTCTTTAATTCGGGGATGGGAGGAACGCAAACCCGATTCCTGAACTTTATTATCCCATCACAATCAAGGTTGAATTCAGGAACATTTCTCACCTTCTTTTGTAACTCGAAATCTTCTTTCTGTGCCTCTTTAATCTTCACATGTATAGATGGTTGAACATTCATTTGAGAAAGATAAGATTTTTCCCCTTCCATTATAATTCCAAGATCCATCCTTTGTAAATCCATAAATATTGGATTTTTTGTGATCCTCATCATGGATAAACTAGCATGGTCTTGTCGACTTAATGCATCTGCCACCTTGTTTGCTTTCCCAGGGTGGTAATGGATTGAGCAGTCATAATCCTTAATCAGCTCCAACCATCTTCTTTGGCGCATATTCAGCTCCTTTTGTGTGAAAATATACTTTAAACTTTTATGATCAGTATAAATATCACACCTTTCACCATAAAGGTAATGCCTCCAAATCTTTAATGCAAAGATTACCGCAGCCAACTCCAAATCATGTGTTGGGTAATTTTGCTCATGGATTTTCAACTGTCATGAGGCATAAGCTATCACCATATCATTTTGCATAAGAATACACCCCAATCCCTTCTTGGATGCATCACTGTAGATCACAAACCTTTCTCCACTACAAGGCAGTGTGAGCACAGGTGCACTGGATAACCTTCTTTTCAACTTCTTGAAGTTCTCTTCACATTCCTCTGTCCAGAAAAACTTAACTCCTTTCCGAGTCAACTTGTTGAGTGGATTAGATAATCGTGAAAAATCTTTTACAAAACGTCGATAATATCCAGCCAAACCAAGAAAACTTCGGATCTCAGTTACTGTTGTTGGTCTTGACCATCTTTCGATAACCTCTGTTTTTGCTGGATCCACAGATATCCCCTCTTTTGAGATTATGTGACCCAAAAATGCAACTTTTTGAAGCCAAAATTCACACTTGGTAAATTTGGCATAAAGCTTCTCCTTTCTCAGGGTCTTCAATATAATTCTCAAGTGATCTTCATGCTCTTCCTTGCTCTTTGAATAGACAAGAATATCGTCTATAAATACTACCACAAATTGATCAAGATAGTCTCTAAAGACTCTATTCATTAGATCCATGAAGATAGCAGGGGCATTAGTAAGACCAAATGGAATCACTATAAATTCATAGTGTCCATACCTTGTACGGAAAGCCGTTTTTGGTATATCCTCCCTTTTGACCCTTAATTGATGATACCCTGAACGAAGATCAATCTTGGAAAAGTATTGAGCTCCGCGTAGTTGGTCAAATAAGTCATCAATGCGTGGGAGTGGATATTTGTTCTTAATAGTGATCTTGTTAAGTTCTCGATAATCAATGCAGAGACTCATTGATCCATCTTTCTTCTTAACAAATAGAACAGGTGCTCCCCGAGGTGAGGCACTAGGGCGTATGAATCCCTTATCAAGATTCTCTTGGAGTTGCTTCTTCAATTCCTGCAACTCAATAGGGGCCATTCTATAAGGTGTCTTTGAAATAGGCAAAGCACCCGGTACGAGTTCTATTGAAAACTCAACTTCACGATTTGGTGGAAGACCCGTCAATTCCTCCGGAAAGACATCATCAAACTCCCGTACAATGGGAATATTCTTAATCATGAGTTTCTCACCAACCATTTGAGATAAATAACCTTCATTTAGTGGAATCAATACCCATAAGATGGAAGAAGTTTCCACTGGAAGGTTATGTTCATCCTTGCATTGGTATACGATCGTAGATTGATCTGGAATATGAAATGTGACTTCCCTTCTTTGGCAATTGATATGAGCTCCATGTAGAGAAAGCCAATCCATGCCAAGAATCACATAAAATTCCACTAAAGGAAGGATCACAAGATTTGCAGGAAGCACTTTCCCACAAACTTCGATCGGAGAAGAATTATAAACTTTTGATGCGATTGATGTGCCATTAGGTGTTGTCACAGCTAACTCAATATCTAATTGTTGAGGTAATACGGTGATACCCTTAGAAAATTTTTCAGAAATAAAAGAGTGGGTGGATCCAGAATCAAATAAAACATTTTCTACTTTAGAGTGGATGGTAAGTGTACCTTTCACCACATCGTTACCGTACTCCACATCGCTGATAGAAATTGCATGTGACTTTCCTTTGTCTTTAGCCTTAAGAGTTTGTTGACGTCGACCATCATCATCAACCCTTGGATTTGGGCATTGATTGGCATAATGCCCCATCTCCTTGCACTTGAAACATTGAAGTGTAGTAGGTTCATTCTGTGTATCCCTTCCTTTGTTTGCGTCATTAGACATCTTCTTCCCATTATCACGGCATTCAAATGCCCGATGACCTTCTTTTCCACATTTAAAACATTTACTTTTCCCTTTAAGACAACTCCCTCCATGTTTCTTTCCACACTTTGAGCATAAGGAAAAGCTCATCTTCTTTTCCGTGTGCTCTTTAGATTTTTCTTTGAATTCCATCTTCCTCTTCTTATCAAACCCATGTGACTGATGGGTTACTCCAATCTCCATCTCGACTTTGAGAGCACATCGAACGATTTCCTCGTAGCTATTGAAGTCCCTTATGGCTAACGCCCTTCGAAGACTTGGTTTTATGCCACTAAAGAATCGATCGATCTTACTCTCAGGTTAGATAATAATACCAGAAGCGTACCTTGCAAGTCTAGTAAAATTTGCTTCATAGGTACCAACAGATTCATCATCCCTTTGCTTCAGTTCAAGGAACTCTTTCTCCATCTTTGTTCGGAGAATACGAGGGAAGTACTTATTGAAAAATAAGTTCTTGAACTCGTCCCATTCCATAGACTCAATTTCATCCCTTTGCCTCGTATTCTTAACAAGATTCCACCATTGATCCGCATCTCCTTCCAAACGATACACTGCTAGGATGACTTTATCATGCTCAGAACATTGAAGAACTGAAAATATCTTTTCAGTAGTACTAATCCATTGTTCAGCAACTAATGGATCAGTAGACCCGCTGAAAGATGGTGGACGCTGCCTCATGAAGGATTCAATAGAATGTTGCTCCCTCCTTTGTTCGTTTGGAAATCCTGCATGATTCATAGCTTGAAAATGTTGTGTGAGCATGGCTACAAGATTTTGCATTCCATCTCCCATATAGTTTGGTTGCTCAGGGGGACAATCATTGCATTGCCCATCGCATTCCGCATTAACACGGTTCCTTCGGGTTCCAGCCATTGACTAAAACCAAGAAGAATAGTGTGAGCAACACTAATTATAATAGGAAACCACATAATTTACGAAAAAAAATTTCCATGCTTATGGTCTTATCCTAGGTTATTCATGGCCATTTCTAAGATTGTGTTCTATTCTTAGACTTATCCTTAGGGTTCTTACTAAGGCTTTCACATCCTAGTTTCCAAAGGTTGACTATACCTTTCCTCTGATACCAACTATAACGACCCACACTTTACATACATTGTTAATACTTCAAAATTGAAGCACACTTATTACAACATATGACAAAACCACAAAGGACCGTATAGGTATAGTGTCTTTAGAAACTGGGAAACATAAACAACTAGTTCATAAATCTTCTACAGTGTCTCCCATTTTTTTCATCATATCTAGGTTCCCTTTTAGCATAATCTACTTAATATCCATCTTCTTGACCTGGGGAAAAGAAAACATAAAAGGGTGAGCTCAAATGCTCAGCAAGGGAAAATAAAGGAAATAAAAATCATATCATATCTTTATGAAAATCAAAACCTGCAAAAGAGATCATAATGTCTTAACATGGAATAAATCATAGAAGTGAAAATGAGATCCCCATAATCATAACATAAAACTTGAAACTTTGTGGCATGCACACATAATCATGGAAAATCATTTCTTGTTAGTCATGACTCATTGCCAAGACTATCTTAGTGGACAAAGTCCCTTTCTGAACTGAGTTCGCTCCTCGTTTCAGTCCTGTATCACTGAACCGAAATAACCTTCCGTTCCAGCCATGTCTGTCTCATGAGATATAAAATCATTACCCAATGCATTGGAGGGAGATATAGGTCCCACCCATCTTATGATGAATCCTTTCTTATGTGTGCCACATAATCATAAAACATACATCATCGCATAACACATGTAACAAAAATGGGATTCTTGAAACATCATGACATCATAAATAAATTCATATAGGATAAAGGAATTCATAAACATAATTCCATCACAACATAGTCAAATCAATGTAAAAATATGGATAGAAACAGAACCCTTTATTATCTTAGATGGAAAATAATTTTGATAAAACACTTGAAATGAATTCTTGAGGAAAATATCCTTTCTTCTTCAAAATCAATTTCTTTTCACAAAACATCATGAAATTTTAAAAGAAAGAGATTTTATTGAAAATATTCATGAAATCTTTTAGAGGAAGCTTCATGAAAATAAGGCTTTATAAAACAGTAGAAATCCGTTCGTGCCGTATAAGTTTAAAAAAAACATTCTTCGTACTTCTGTCGGAAAAGTCAAAAAGTACCTCGTACGAAAAACGACAAAATATTCCTTTCATACGTATTACTAAAAACTCACCGAAGGGTAAAAATTGATTTAAACAATTTTAGGTGGATGGAAATAATATTACATATTGAGTAAACATGGATGTGGATGATAAAATACACCCCAGTAAATACTTACGAATAAACAATCTCGGATAAAAATGAGATTGTGATATTTCCCTTACCTTAGGTCCGATTTGCTTTGTTCGTGTCCGAAGATCCTGTATAATGGTTTAAATAATGTTATTGACTTATTCAAGAATCATACATATTGATATGAGATCATATATGGTCATATTATTAGCTTCTTGTTAGTAATATTTCATTGTTACTTGTTACTCGGGTCTTTATAACTTTTTGTTCTTATGCGTGTTTTGTCGAAGAAATTCTTATTCTTATCTTTAGGTTATAGATAATTAATTTCCAGAATGGTATTAGTGTAGTATATACCATATTCATTCATTCAATTCATTTATATAATCATTATGAAATGAAGATCATGTAGAACGAGTCGCATCACATCGTGGAGACGGTATTCCATACGTACGCATGAGTGATGATATCGTTCCTATGATCGTGGAATTGTATTGGATTATATATATATATTATTTCAGTATCAATATTACTTAATAATAATCATATATAGTTACTCATTACACCATTATACCCATCCTTGTAAGGTGATGGTGGAAAATAGATTACACCACGGCGTGGAGACGGTATTCCGTACGTACGCACGCGCGGTGATTTCATTTTTCCGTAGGATGGATAGAAGATGAATTAGGGTTGTTTCATATTTATAATAACATATCAGTATGTAAGTAATACTGATGTTATTACTTTATCATGAATCAACTAAAGAAGAAGAAGTTGAAGAAGAAAGAAATTGAAAAGATCGGTAATGGATATTACCTCTTCTTTGGAACGCCTCTTTGAATCCTCCACTTAAGGAACTAAGATTGGCCTTTGGAGAAGACCAGGACCTCTAGGATTATTCCAGGGAAGTGGAGAGAAGAAAATGTCAGGGGTTGGCCGAGCTTGAGTGCTCAAATTGGTGTGAGGAGGAGGCGGAGGAGGTGCCCTTTTATAAGGGAGGAGAGGGGCACCTTAGGAATATCTCAAAATATTATTTTATATTAAAGTCAAAATCGGTTTATAATGGTTCCAAAGGGTCTTATTTCGAAGCTAAAGTGTGGATGGGTCGAAATACTATCAACCAATAGTATTTAGACAAGTTTAGGGTATTATTTTAACCTTATCAATTAGATTTAACTCTAAGTTAATTAATTTAACTTTTACCGTGTCTTTTTGTTTTCTTTCACTATATGGTTAATACACTTACTATAACATGCCAAAAGAACCCCAAATTGTTTATTATTAATATATATATATCCTTATCTAAGTCATTTGGCCGAACCTTAGATTTTTAGGAATAAAATAACAATTAATAATATAATATTTGATTTAAAAACTATTTTGTGTCAATTTTGACACTATTTGATATATGATTTTTGTGAAAGTCATAACAGAATTATATGTTCGAACCAAGTTGATTAAATCAACAATAATATATCATAGTAACCTATAAAATTATTGTAATTCATAAAAAGTCTCAAATTACATTTATTTTGGTATTTATATTATCAATTTTGTCAATATTTCATTAATAAGATAATTATTGCATCATCTTTGTGTCATAAATAAATTAAATTTTTTGATGTCTAAAAATTACAAATAAAATACCATCATGTAGGAAATCTTTTTATCTTTCTAATGAATATTTACAATCGAATGTATCTTATGTATAACCCCATATTAAAAATGTTTTACTTATTAAACTTTGATTTTAACTATTTTAACCCTTCTTTAAATAAATTAATAATAAATGTCCTAATCTAATCCAAGTGGGCCTAAATGGTCATATTTTATTCCTAAGTTTGTTTTTGGTCGAATTACACTTGTCCAATAGAATTAGGACATGTGTTAGGGTAATATTAATATCATATTTACCCTTAGTTACCCTATTTACTATTAACCGCGGTAAAAAAAGTAAAAAAGTTACTATTCACCAAAAAATTATTTTTATCTCATTGAACCACATTTTACTTACTGATATCAACCGTGTCTGTCGGATTTTTGAAAATCCATTCACAGAAGCGGTAAAATTTTTTTTTATGCAAAATTCAGTTTTTAACCTACCACTTAGTGGTTTCACTATTCATCAAAAATTGAAAGTTTTCAGAAAAATACCAAAATTTCACCCTAGGCTAATTTCGATATTCTGAGTCCAAAAATGAAGTCCATTTTGAGAAATAAAATTTATAAAATTTCAAAAAGTGGTTATTACTATTCATAACGGCTAGTTTTAATAGCATATTGTTGTTTAGTGAAACTCGGTATTGCGTACGACGCAAGCTATCGAGGAAGGTCGCGATTGCGTGTAAAGAAAGCCAAGCAAGTGTTGTGTAGAAAAAGATTCCTTTGATGATTTATATAACATAAAAGTCTCGGGTGTTACAGTGATGGAGGTGGGATCCTTTTATAATTGAGGCCAAGATCACTATTGGTATTTCAAAGAAGATTAAATTATAATAAGACTATTCAAGATAGAAATGCTTAAAAATGAAAACAATATTCATATTGGAAGAACTTTTAGACCACATTTTATCCCATTAATTTTTATTAAAGTGTTTTATTTTTTATAATAAATTAATAAAATATTATTTTCATAAAATATCATTATTGTCGATTTTGAAACTATTCACCACTTTGATGTTAATAAAGTCAAGAAAAAAAAATAATTTCAATAAAAATATTTTTAAAAATAAGGAAAATTACACATTAATTTATAAAATTAGTATTAACTTAAATTTTATCAACTTAAAATACTTTTAATATTATTAATATCATTCATTTAATTTTTCCTTTTATTGAATAATAACATTGTTATAGTTGTGTAAACATTTAAGATAATTATTTATTCACTAAAAAATTAAAATATATTATATTGTTGAAGATAAATTTATTATATTTCAACATAATATTTATAATTTGATATATCTTCTTGTTATGACCAGATACAAAATATTATACTTATTAGAAATGATATCATGACATGATTGATTTTGTGTGAAAAAAATACTATAAAGGTTATAATACCATACAAGAAGAAAAACGTAATTTAAAAGAAAATATTATGATTTTAGCGAATATTAAATCAACCAATAATATTTATGAAAGTGTCGGGTTCATTTGATTGTTTTTATTACATTATTATTAACCTAAATTACCTGATTTACCCTAAACACTGTTAATAATATTAATAAGCTTATTATTTATATTAATAAAACATATTATGAGCATATATAATAAATTTTAAGTAAATAATATAAAATATGGAATCAATTTTTCCAAATTTAGCACACAAAAGTGAAGAAATTAATTTAAAATTAGTTAAGAAAACGATTTGAATAATAGTTTTTCAGAAAATCACCCTTTTAAAATATAAAATGTTTTTAATAATAAATTCATTTATAAAATATATTTTAAAAACATAATTGGATTATTTTAAAAAAAAGGAACCAAATAATTTTTAATACTAATCAAAATATAATTTTACTTTTCAAATACTTAAAAAAATACATTTTTAAATAACAATAAATATTTTTCACTAATCATTGAATAATCTATCTTTTAAGAAAATTCTAAAAAATTCAACAAAAGATAATTTTGACCTGATGAATTAAAAAAGAAGAAATATTTTTTATTATAAATTTTCTGATTTTTTTTTAATTATTTACAATATTTACTCATAAGAAATAAAAATTTTAGAGAAAATTTATTTTTGAAGAATAGAATAACATTACTAAAAAATGAATGTTTATTTAAGTAGAAGATATAAATACATTTAAATTGAGTGGAAATATATACCTATCCTAAATTAGTTACTAATTTTCTTACACACACAATTGATGGATAGGTTATAACTACCCCATTAAATAATCATATTTTAATAGTGTACCATATTTCATTTAAACTCAATGTTACATGTAATCCCAGGAATTAAAGAAATAAAATTATTTAAAGAAAAATATTTTCAAAAATTTCATTGAGTTATATTATCACCCACTTTGATAAATTATTTTCTCAAAATTTCAACTTCTGATTAGTAATCAATGGATTAAAAATTAAAAATTACTTTGTGGAAACCCACATTGAAAAAGATGATAATAAAACATTTTCTTGAAAAGAGTGAAAGGGATGTATGAAGGTCATTTTGAATAAAACATAACTTGGTTAAGGAATAGGAGAACATATTTGGGAGTTGAAAACATGTATATGGAAGAAAAACTTTACCCCCATGGACTTCTAGAGAGTGATATAGAATATGGTCAGGAGAAAGTTAACAATCACAAAACTATAAATCTTTGATGGGTTAAAATGAAATGGATTTCTCATTATGAAATGTGAATGGAAATTTTTTTTATTTAATTATCATTTTCATATAATTTATGAATTTATTTTTCACCCAGTCTAATAACATGTGGAAATCTACATAATTGAAAAGAACAATTTCATTATTTAATAAATTCCAACCATAATATAATCTTTTCTTCCAATAAATGTGAAATTAAGATGAGTTTTTCTTTATTTATCACTGAAATGAACTTTTAATAGATCACATAATACACAAAAGAATAAAAATATATTTCTCTTATATTGAGTCATTAACAAATTCAAAAATTGTTTTCACATTATATGATGATTCCCCAAAAGAAGAAACCATCATATAAGGAAAAATAATTTAATATCATCAAATAAACACTAATACCGAAAGGTGAACATGTATCATTTAATAAATAATCATACATAAAATTCTTAAAAATATTCTAGACTAATTTTGAAACAAAAAAATCAGAAGTATTTGATCACATTGTCTTTTAAGATAAGATTAATATTTATCTCTGAGTAACTTCAATCACTATGAAGGACTAATTATAGAAATGTAATTTCTGAAATAAAATAATCTTTAATATATGGTAATCATTTCTATAAATATCTAGAATCTCCATAAATAGCAAATAAAATCATATATTCTATTAGAAGACAATTCAACCATTATTACTCAAATAAAATTCCATAATGTTCTATATACCATAATCACATAGGGTTCCCAATATAGTGAACATATTTCGATAGAACATTAATAAATTAACACAAAATCAATTTAAAATACCATAGTTATCTATATGATAAAAATTATACTCCCTAAATGAACATATATTTTATATTTTAAATATTTTAAATACAAAAAAAAACATTGTCATACTTTTTAGGGAATCATGTGGAACAGTGGTAGGAAATATACCATTTTCACCCTTCAGTTGTGTATTCAATACCTATAGCCTTTCCAGATTAGATGGGTTGATATTCATCCTATGAGATTTCCTTTTTATAAAACTATTTTCATATAACACTTATAAAATTATAGAAACATTATAAATATCCTATAAAATAACAACAATATATTGAACATTAATGAAATATTTTAACCTCAATGCTTATTTTATACCATTCAGTTTGCATCCCAAATTCTAATAACCCATAATTAACTCAAAATAAAATATCATATAAACCCTATAGGTTATCCATACATTTAAACTTATTTACACAAAATTTATATTTCTTTCAATGATAATGATAAACGTGACCCAATTTCAAATATTCTAAAATTAAAAAATAAAATTAAATATGGGGTCACTTTTATACTAAAATAGATTTTGGATTTATAGTTTTATAGATTTTGGAGACCCTTACATATCTTAGAAAAATAAATAATGGGATCATAAAAATTTATATCATCACTATAAAATTATTCACATCTAGGACCCTTCTTAGATATACTCTACTTAAAACGTTTTTAACAACTGGGGGAAATGAAACACAAGAAAATGGTGATATCAGATGATCAGTATCGGTACCCAAGGAAGATATCAATGATTACATAAGAATAACAAGAACTAAATGGAATAAGAAAATGAACATAAAATTTGATAATTATACCGGGCATATCAATGATCATAATATTGACTCATGGAATAAATGATCATAGTTAATAAGATATGAATCATAAAAGAATAAAAAAACATGATCAATGGGATCATTCCATTGGAATAATTCATTGAATTATGGCATACACATAATCAAAGAAAATCATTTATATAGTATCCTATTTTATTTTCCTAGACAATTGATGTTTAATTGTTTCACTCCCCAAACCATAATAGTAGTCAAGGTCCACACCCAATACTATCCTAATATTCAAGGTTCACTCCCAATGTTATCAGATTTGTAAAGGTTTGATCCCAAGACTATCATAGTATTAATGGTTCACTCGCAAGATTATCATGTTATAAAAGGCCCTCTTATTGAATTGGGTTCACACACCTTTTCATTCCTATTTATTTCATGAGATATTAATCTTTACCCAATTATTTGGAGGGAGATATAGGTCATACCTATTATTGGTTATAACATAACCTCCTACCAGGATTATTACATAACTTCCATCATTGGATATAATGTAACCACAACCACAATATTGAGAACCATACATATGTGTGAAACTATATTATAAAATAATCATGGAATCATAACCCATGAATATAAATGAGTATCTTAAACATTTAAACATATCATAACCCGTGGAAAATAACAAGTTTCAGAAAAAATTAATATTTTAATCATAAACATAAACCATAAAGAAAAATAATAAGTATGGTATTATGTGAAAATACCCCCTAAAATTTAGGATTAATCAAAGGATGTCATCGTATATGAAAAATGATTTTGAAAGATCACTTGGAATTTATATTGAGAAATAACTTTTCCATTTTATAATTACATATCTTTTTTAAAAATCTATAGATTCATAATTAAAAACATTCTATTTGAAAAAAAAAAATATGATAAAATTTTAAAGGATGATTAAAAACATTTAGAAATTATGATAGTGAATAACTCATCACATTCTTTACAAGTTAGAAAACATTCCTTCTATATTTCTTTTGGAAAATTTAAAAATTTCCACATTTGGAAATACACCAAAAAATTCATTTTAAACAATTTTATAAAAAAATAAAACATGAGTAAAAATAACTAAAAAAATTTATAGTATAATATTAATTTTATTTTGAAAAAATAATTAGAAAATACAGTTATGGAAAATAAATATTCCCCATCATAGAATAAAATATAAATAATCCGAATAATGATAAGAATATGAAATAAACACTTTCTAGTTTGGTAACTTTTGAATCATAACCACATGAGGGAAATAAACATAAATGGAAATTGTAAACCCCATAAAATTCATAATAATTATCAAAAAATGAATACATGATCAGTATATACTCCAATCAGAAGAAACAAGCGATTAATGTGGCAGAAGTCCTAAAAGTGAGATGAAAATAGCATACCTTATGTCGGAATTCTATTAAAAGTTATTCGATCCCATGTATGAAAAATATGACATTAGTATAAAAATATAAATAAATATTTTACCTGATTATTATATCATATATATATTCATTATATACATATTTTAAAATCTTCCACAATTATATAGATATAAAATGACTAACACCGTTCATGGATATGGTAGACCGTACATATGCATGAACACTATATTCAGTTTTGTAAAGGATGAAATGAATGAAATGTAAAAAATAAATCAAATTTACATAATAATCATTATATCATTTATATCATATATATTTATCATATTCATCCTAATTTCCATAATTGTAAAATTGAAATGAAAAATAAATCATATCGATTCGTGGAGGTGGTAGTCTATACGTACGCACAAGTTACATTACCATTTTATAACGGTGTTGAAGGTAAGAATGTGGATATTATATTTTCATTATAAAGAATAATTATGTCAAAAAATCATATATGACCTCTAAACCCATAATATAAACCATCCATGAAATATGGTGAAATAAAATGAGTTATATCTCTACACGGAGACATTATGTCGGATGCATGCATGAGCGATAATTTCACTTCTTGTATGAAGGGAATGATGACATATACATGTTTTTTCATAATTATAACAACATTTAGATATATATTATAATTTATTTATTTTTTTATGATAAATATAATTTATATTTTAGATTTGAAGAATAGTACAAAAAAATGTGATCAGTTATTGTGATTAACTCTTATTCAAAAAGACTCATTTAGAGATCCTCTAAAGGGGTCATGGGTTGGTTTTTTGGAAAGACCAATAGATAAAATTTTTGAATACGAATGTTGAGAATAGATTTTAGTATATTATGGTAAATAAATAAATCTCAACTAATTGTAAATAAGTGATGGAGAATGTGGTTTTTTTATTATTGAGGTGTGGATCACTTTTGGAATTTCAAAAAAGATTATTTTATAATAAGACTATTCAAGAGAAAAATGATTCAAAATGGATTAGAAAAGGATGTGGGATTATAGTTTTTACCACATATTTCCACATTTTTCATTTTTTTAATATTTTCTACTTTTAAATGATTTATTAAAATATCATTATCATAAAATATAATTATTGGCAATTTTGACATTATTCACCACTTTGACTTAAATAACATCAAGAAAAAACATAAATCAGAAAAAAAAAACGATTTAATAAATCCAAAAAACATGTTAACCTTTAAAAGTATTATATAACATAATTTATCTCAAGTTATGAAACATAATATCATGTGTTTTATTTTTTCTTTTTATGGAATAATTATCGAGTTATTGTTGTGTAAGAATTTAAGGTAATTATTGTTCACTAAAAATTAAAAATAAATTATAATGTTGAATATAAATATTTTAGTGTATAAAAAATTATTTATATTTTAACATATCCTATATTTAAACCTATATTAAAAATATTACAGAAAATAAAAATAACAATGTGATATGTTTGACTTTTCTTGAAATAAAATACTATAAAGTTCATAATCTCATAAAAATGGCCACAAATAGTCATATAACCAAAACGTGGAAGACTACTGAAGAAATTAACTCAAAAAGTAAAATTTAGTAAATTGTTGGAGTTATTTAATATACATTAGATCTTAATTTTTAACCTATTTTACGTGATTTAACCATAATTTAGTTTATAAAATTATTAAGCATACTATTCGTATTGACAAAAATAATATGGGAATGTTTAATAAATTTTGACTCACTGATTCAAAATATGAATTAAAATTTTCAATATTCAAGATAGGAATGTGGTAAAATTTAATTTAAAATTAAATCAGAAAAACTCTAAGAATGTTATTTTATTCAAATAATAAAAATTTAATATTTAATAAAAATCAATATTTTTCAATATTCATTGATGAATAATTTATTTCATAAAGTTTTCAAAAATAAATTATAAAATAATTTCGAAATTCTGAATTTAAATCTTAAATTAATATTTTGAAATACATTTTCTAAAACCTTTGTAAAATAATTATAATATTCATTTACAAGAAAACCATTTTCTGGGAAAAACATTGTTTTGAAGAATAAAATGGAATTACTATAAATTGAATGATAATTAACTATAAATTTACCAATATATTTATACTGAGTAAGACATATATATATTAAATTATTTAATCATATCCCAACCTTAAAAATTAAGGGATAGGTTATTTGTGTCACATTAAATAATAATATTTTATGATTTTCTCACATTACGTTTACACACTATGTTTCCTGTAATGAAAGCTACCAAAGAAATAACATTATTTAATAAAAAATATTTTATAAAATTTACCAGTGTTGTAGAGAATTTATGGACTATATGAGTATATTTTTATGTGTTTTGGGGATGATTTATTATCTAGTAGTGTCTATGGATCTTATGAATAAGATATTTCATCCATTTCCTAACACTTTTATCATTATATTCATTGATGAAATCCTAATATATTCATGGACCCCAAAGTTTCATAAGAGGAACTATAAGAACATACTGAGTACAATTCTGGCACATCAGCATTATATAAATATTTTATTGTTTAGCATTTGGATATGAGAGTTTTGATTCCTCAAACATGACATATCGGAAGTATGAATCATGATTGGTAAAGAGAAGGTAGATGAAATGATGTCTTGGGCATGACCTAAGAACATGTTCAAGATCAAGAGTTTACGTGGTTTTTTGGGATGCTATATATAGTTCATTCACGATTTATCCCATTTGGTATAGCTTATGGATATGATTACTAATAATGGGATAATGATTGAGAGGAGAAATCAGTGTGAAGAAGGCTTCTTAGATTAGAGCTTGAGATTTTAATGATATCAAATTTTTATCATACTAGGCCCTGGGATAAGATATGGGGTTTATTATGATGCATCATGTGTTTGTCTACTAGTAGTTTTTATATAGTGTGATCAGTAGATACTGATAGGTCTTGGTAGCTATGGTTACCCAAGTTGATCTAAAAGAATCATGGCATGATTTTGGATTCATTGTTTCATTCCTTGATATATCTTCCACATTATCTCATCATAGATAGGTTTTTCATCGACATGGACCATAAGATATTGTAGTATATATTTTCTTATTGGGTTTTGAATATTTGGAAAGGGAATTTGATTTAATATGTGCATAATTTTGACATTGGGATGGATTGTAATCATATAAAGGTAAATATTGTTGTTGATTATTTTATTAGGAAGACACATGATCATAGAGAGTAGCTTTCATAGGTTTCATGAAGAAAGATTCACTTATAAGATGAATGGTAGGTCGATGAATTTGTGGATTTGAGATTGATGACACACTCTTCATTGGTTATCACATCTAACATTGTATATTGAGAGACAAAATATATTGGAATGGTGTAGTCTAAGCCTTAGATAATGTTTGTATACTTTTTGGATGGTCATACTACACACTAGGATGCAACCCCTTGGCCAAAATTTTGGGCACAATAGTAACTCTGATTAGACTATAACACAATAAATCGATGAAATTGATAGGGAATTGTTGTATTGAATACCTTGAAATTATTTCTATAACATCATAGAATTTGAAGACAATGGAACTGTAGCTCCAAGGACTTCTGGCCTCAATTAACAATTTCATACTAGACTTAATCTTCGGTTGGTGGAAAAATTGAACCATATTATACATGAGCTCATTAATGCTGGGGTTTTTGTTTGTTTAATTTATTTTTTAAATATCTTTGTAATGTTTTTCCAATATTAGTGAAATTATTCTACATCATCATAAATGTATGGATTACTTGTGAACCTAATAAATCTCCATGTTATATATATTCTTTACATTTTCATTTTTTTTCATTTTTTTCCTAGAACCATTCGTTGTTGTTAATATTAATGTTTCAGTGATAAAATCCATATAGGATTCAAATGATGATTGGTTACAGATACATTAATGATCGGTAGGGAATGAACAAGTTCCAATGTAGTCTTTATATGTGGATAACACTATCTTTGTTCATGGTTGATTTGTTGTACTGTCCTCCATGAGGGAAGAGATGAAGATTGACTCTCCGGATATACAGTGGACAATATACCCCAAGTCAAAGATGATATATTGTGATATCAGAATATTTTTTTGGTGGCTAGGAATGAAGAGGTACATTAGTGATTTTTTTCTCGCATTGAATTAGTAATCATAGTGTTAAATAAGAGCATCATTGACCAGGTGATTTTATTCATGATATTCCCCTAACCTTGTGAATGTCAGATTAGGTCATGATAAAATAATTTACGGTTTTTCCTAGGACCCAAAATGTTAAATATGTTTTGTTATCTTTTTTTATTCGTATATGAAGGTATGACATTTCATTCATATCCTATAGACAAAGTCTATAGATGAGTTGACAAAACTCTGTGTGTGATAGATTGTATGTTTTCATAGAGTATATATGAGTATATTTTTTGAATGGGATTCTTATTTAACATCATATTTTTTAAAGGTTTATAGAAGGTGAAGTAGAGTTAATATAAATTGAGTACATTGTATCATCTGTAGACTAATAGATAGCTAGGGAGGGCAATCCAGATTTTTGAGGATATGATTCAAGCATGAGTCCTAGATTTTAGTGGACCATTGAATGATCATCTAGGATTAGCAGAATATGTTTAAAATAATAGTTAGTAGTTATAAATTCAGATAGAATATTTTGAGGCACTATATGGATGGTCATTTCATTAACTGATGTATTGGAATGAGGTTGGTGAGGTAACTATTATTGAGATGAGTATGGTGTAAGGGACCACTGATTATGTCAATTTGATTCAAACGCGAATAATTCCTTCTCAGCATAGTTTCCACTCATATTTTTACCATAGTGTATTACACTTCGATTTTTCTATGATATGTTGGGTTTTATTATGGGATTCACCTTGGTAGTAACATCGATGTTTGGAGATTAAATTGACGTTGGCGTTGTAGTCTGTGGTACCATTTTAGACCATAGAGAATATTATTGTAGTTGAAAATCCATTATAACAATCTATATAATATTGATTAATGTATAATGTGTTCCATATGTATCAATTTTAGAGGTACGTTCATGATCCCAATCATGTGGTCTACATCAAGGTTATCGATTTTCAAGAAGATATATTTTTTATGGAGTGACCATGATTAATCGTGGTCTAGAGTGAGAAGGTGTTGTGAGGGAATATAGTGATCATATTTTGAGTATTGTGCATTTATAATAAAATAAAAGAAGATAATTAATAGTAAACATCTGATATATGGGATCAATAGTCCAAGTTGTTTTATTAAATACTTAAGATTGATTTATTTCAGATGAGAAGTACTTTGACGAATATATTTCAAAAAATTAGACTATTCAGGTATGTAACAATTTTCATTGATCCTTAATAATAATTTTTGAGTTCTAACTTACTTGGGTAAAGACTCAGGTAAAATCAATATGGTTTTTAGGGTAGTAAGATCATCAATGTGGGAGTATGGTTTGATCAAGATTTGGGAAAACTGTGTGGTTTTCCATAGGAATCAGTGAAACTTGTTGGGCAAGGGTAGTAGATGGTGTATGACTAATGAATGGTTAATGATAATCATGTGACATTACATAAAATTCATTAGACTATATATAGGGGAAGAATCATGGTTGTATAATTTTTTATCAAACCATGTGGCTAAATTATGTGGGTTCCCCAATGAGGCCACAAACCTTACATAGTTGGGACATATTTTGGTAAAATATGTGACCAAATATTGTACGGTAGATCAACTAATCTGAAAAAATTTATTTTTAACCAACCAATTACTAAAAAACCTCATTAATTATATTAATTCTATGGTTCTCTAACCTATGGACATTATTGGTTATTTTTGATTATTCTTCCCCTTACTGACTTTAATTTTGGAGGATCTAGATTCCTTGAACCATTAAAATTCTAGGTAGTAGGTCCTTCATCCTCCATTATTCACATGTATTCTAGACCACCTCATATATTATTTGAAGTCACCATTTATTAAATATTTCTCTTAGATATATGGGTTCTAATGTGATCTAATAGAAAATTCCTAATTTGTAAATGTCTAGACGTTTGTATCTAGAGAATTTCATTTTTTTCTTGAACCAATCTCGAATTTTTATTGGTGGTATATATTGATGGAAATGTTCATCCATATATATTCCCATGTCATGTTATTCTTATTATTTCCTTTCATTAGATCCAAATTGTGATGAATTGATATTGGTTCAAGGAAATATTAGCACGTAGGCATGGTTTGGCGATGGATCTATTAATTTGACATCAATCCATTAAGGTAGAAATCACTTTCAACATATGAAATTTGTATAAGTATTATTATATTGATAATAATGTGTTTGTGTGTATCCATTATATCTATTTTTTATTTGGTCTGATGATGATATTGAATATGGTGTGTGCACGTGTGGTTGGTGATACCTATTCATTGTGTTATATGATCATGATATCTATGATATTCCCTATTGATTGAGAATTATTAGACTATGAAAGTGTGTAGAAAGTATCTAGGTGATAGGTGGATCTTTATGACTTTGTTATCCCATAATATAGGAGAATATGCTAGTTTTTTTGTGGTGTAGATAATGATGATGGGACTTGGAGACATGGAAGGGGTATGGCAACCTTATTCGCATAACCAAGATAGTGGATGGGCTTCAACGACATTATGGCCTAACCAAAGAAAAATAATGTGGTCTGAAGACCTTGTAGACTGAATCATGACATATTATGGTATATAAAGGCCTTTTTCCTGACCCAGTAGAAGTAAGGGAATGATAAAGATGTGGCCTGATCCATTTTTCATCTAAGATGTGATGGTATTATAGACTAACTTGTGGATTGATCAACCATGGGACTTAATATGTGAAATGTGTTGGGATTATGGCCTAATTAGTTTTTTGAGGAAATATGTTACATTCCATCTTACATGGAGTTGGAGTGGATACGTATGGGTATCATGGAAGAATGAATATTTCATGATCACCTAGTATATTATTGGTTTCATGTTTCTATATTCAATTACCATCATGATATAAACCTATGCATGTGGAAATAATGTTAAGGAGGCATTAGTGGCATCTTAGTGGTTTTATTGCCACACCCTTCATAGGAATCTTAATACGCATGCATATTTTATGTTACAAGATCCATCTAAGGGAAAATTACATGCATCAAGGGGTTGAGAAGGAGGATCATAGAGGATAGAGGAAATGTTAGGATAGTCTTAATATTATTTCTTGAATAGTTTAGATTATTTTTATTAGTTACTATATATTGATAGACTTACCATATTGAGATTCATTTGGTTTAATTATATTTCATGGATACTATATGTTAGAACATGTTGATTTTATTTTAGTTTCTACTGTATTGTTTTGTGTTATTTATTATTTTTTTATTTTTATTTGACGTATGGATCCCCTTATCATGGGAATAAAATACCCATGAAATAATTTAATCCCTATTTGTTATTGGGTTTATCATAAGAAGTGTTTTATAGGTAAAGTATTGGTAATTTAAAATGTAGAGTCTCTAGAAGTAACACTCAAGAACCTGAATGAAGAAATTTACCTGGCACCGTGGAATATCCAAAACAAGTTTAGATGAAGGATCGTCATCAAAAGGTGATTAATAGATTAGTCTTAGTAGATATAATGCGAGAGAATTTGAGTTCACTAGAGGAACGACATTCAGACTAAATGGAATGATTTTAGAACACATCAAAATGAGATATAGAGTCAATATTAGTGGAATCAGGATTTGAGGAGGCTATCCAATAGAAGAATAATTGATTTTTTGTATTGAAAGGTAATCTTCTATATGAATCATGGAGGTATAATGTAATTACCTAGAGGAATTAAATGACATAAATGGATGGGGGTAGATTCTATATGTAGAATAGAAGTTCAGGATGATTATGGTGATCGCTATGTAGAAGTCACTATGATGAGAAGAAATTAAGATGAAGCTCTTAAAGCTATATATAAGGACTTGTGGAAGGAAATATTATGAAATATCATATGAGAATTGGTAAAAAGGTGATGTTTATATTGAACTAGAAGTTAGTAGTTGAGGCGGATATTTTTAGAGGAAATTGAATGTTTCAAGAGACAATTAGTAGAGGCCCTCAAATTTTATATAACACTAATAATTGGATTGCAGATTGGGGCCCTTTTATGAAGTCCATTGGTACAACTGTGAAAAGCATGAGACATAGTGGAACTAATGAGGTGAATAAAGGTGGTGGTGGATCCGCCTTATAGGGAAGCCAACTTAGGTGCACAGAAAAACCTTTGATATGATACCCAAAAGAAAAGATCAATGATTTTAAAGGATGAAGAACGTAAGTAGGGTATGATAATAAGAATTGGTTATAAATATGGTGATATTACATTTAGTATTTTTAGTAGGGTAAACATAATGTGTCTACTTCCATGTGAAAAAACTTTTCCTTGAAGGAAAAGACTATTTTTTCATTTCTCCCATGGATATAGGAATCAATCTTAACCATGTTAATCCCTACTGTGTATTTTGAATGTTCTAGTACTTGTATAATTGTATCGTTTTCAAGTGAAAGTGCATTTTTTAAAATGACAATATGAGGAGGTGAAAAGAAACATTGTTAGACATCTTAGTTTGGTTTTTTGGATTCATATACTTCATAGTTTTAGAAGCTAATGTCAAGGGAAATATTATCAAGGTATGTTCCTCAGTTTTTATTTTACTAGTGCCATGTAATTATGATGTATGTTTCATACGTTTTCCATGAATAGGGACTCCAAAAAGGATTTATGAAAGGGATTTTATTGTACTATTCAGAGTTAGAGCATGGTTGCAGAGTTTACTTGTGAGTAGTTTATCAATGTTTTCGAAACAAATTCACTTAGAAGGAAAAACTGTTCCAAAATCTTTCTAGATATAATAAATCTTCCCACTAGATAATGTCATTATATGTGTTCCATTATTTTTATGCCTATTTGATCATTGAATAAAGACAATGATTTCACTTAATAATAGTGACCAACAAAATTCCGAAAGATATTCATTAGAAGATTGAAGTTGAACCAACTATGATTTTTCATAATTAATGTCCTCTGGACACATGTGTTATGTGGAATGGTCCATTCATTTTGTGGAATTATGGAACCTGGAGAAATACAATTGATGCTTATATGAAAAAAATAATTATATGATGTTATTTGATACTAATCATGGAGAATAATTTTGATGTTACTTGTAGATAATTTTAATGTTATATAAGATAAAGATGTTAATTAAAATAAAGGGAGTGAAGTTGAATCCATTATAGTGGCTTAAGGATTGTTTTGGAAGCTATAATTAGTAGCTAATGTATGTTCATGGAATAAGGTGTCAGATTAATCCATTTTTTAGTAGCTCATATTCAATAGGGTTTCATTGGTGCCCTTGTTGTTCAAGGATTTTTGAATGGAAAGGTTATTTATTAGGATAACTAGTGATCAAGATATTGGTTCCAAAAAGGAAAGATTATGGATGTTACCACAAACTACATTTAAGGAAAGTGACTAAAATGTTTATAAGTTTTCACTTATGCCCATCTCAAAACTAGTTGTGGTGCAGATGGGTTAATGTGCTCAATATACGTTGGTCAATGATTGATGGAGGAATGTAGAAGAACACTAGTTTCATGTTAATGGTTCTTCATGATTAAGGTGAAGTGTTGAAAGGTTTCTAGTTTGTAAATTGACAAACATAATGTGTGTTGGAATATCAAGGATCTAAGGAATAGAGGAAGAAATATGAGGCATCATTTTCATGAATGTACTTATGTGAGGGAAAAGGAAGTATTGGAATTATATGTATTGTAATCTATTTCTAGAAAATTATGGTAGACAGTAAAATCAAAAATAGACATGGCTAAATATCAAAATTTCAACGGATTCTCTCATAAAAGTTAGTTTTACTAAAATGTAACATCTATCCAAATATCCATGAATAATGTGTAATATAAGTTATTCAAGATGATTGGAGTATAGAGTGTATGGAAGTCTGTAATAAATAAATATGTTCTTCATCTCTTCATCTACTGTAGTCATGATAAAACTAATGAAAAAAAACTCTATGTCTAGTGTGTGTGTATTTTACTGAAAAGTGGTAATGAAGAAATTGTAATTCTTATAGATTTTTGGAAATTATAATCTACATAATTTGTAACACCCCGACCCCAGATTACTGAAGATGGTGCCTTATTTTAATACATTGGCATGATTACAAGAAATAAAATAATGAAGGACATAGTATTTTAGTAGTTTTCGAAATCTAGATATATACATATGTTCAACATTACAAATTTAAAAGAAAAAAACACAAATGTATTCCATTAAAACATCCATCCATCCTAGATTATGCTTTCAAGTCACTCATAACTTAATTATTCATAAAATGGTAAAATGAAACATAATAAAGGAGTGAGATCAAATGTTTTGATAGTGTATGAAATACATTGAAAAATAACATAAACATAAAAATTTGGCATGGTGAATAATTGAAAACCCATACCTTTACAAATAATAAACTTGAACACATTATAGATGGAATATGAGCTGAGTAAATATTTTCATTATAAAATATAATCATGAGTATTCTACTTGCTAAAAAACCTAATGAACTATGAATTTCTAGCTTCAAAATGAGGGAAATTCATATGCCAGACATTATAAAACATATTTTCAAGGCCTCAGCCGAGACATCTAAAAAATATTAAGGTCTTGATAAAAACAATATGTCAGATTGGGAAAGGCCTTGTCCAAGTCCATGTGTATTTGTCTCATTAGACCTACCAATGCATCAAGGTGATATTGTGGGCCCCACCTATCACATACTAATTCCAATGCATTCTTAATATTAAATTGGTGAACATAATCAGTATAAACATTCATATTGAAACTAACATATGAAATGTAAATAAGTTTCCACAATCATTGAACATAAATACCATCCATTCAAAATAATAAGGTGAATGGTATCACAATAGCACATCCATAGAAAAAATAACCAGAACCCCTTCAAGAAAATATTTTATGTGATATATTAATACATAAACCTCAATGATGTACAATATTCAACAAATGATTTTATCATAGACAAGAATATTTTTAAATGATACCATTGACAAATTCTTGTGGAAATAATCCTTAAACATTCAAAAGTGTCCCATGCCACCACGAAACATTAAAATAATAATACCTTAAATTATCAAGAGAATAAGGATAATATTGATATTACAAACCAAGGTGAATTACATACACCAAAATAAAGATATAAGATGTGAAAAAAGAATGTATCTCATAAAAGTTAATGTGAGATGAGAAGAATCATTTTTTACTTTTGAAAGAAGATTTATTTTGAAAAATCATTTTTATTTACCATGAATAGAGGCTTTAAAAATAAATATCCCATAAAATAAAATTCTAGGAAATTGAAATTATATTTCAGGCATAGATGATGTTCCACTGAAGTGAAATCATGTAAAAAGCATTCTTATGATTCTTTAGAAATAAAACATTTTATACCATTTTAAGAAAAGTATTAAAGGGAATTTTAAAGGAGAAAGGTAAATTTGTTCTCTTAAATCCAAAAATGAAACAATATAATTTTTTATTATAAAATCAGTGTTTTTATAAAACTAATGATGGATTAAAATAGATTCTAGTGTCCACATGAAATCGGGTAAGAATTTGAAAATATCTTTTGAATGAGGTTTGTTTATGGGGACAAAATTATTGAATGATCATTTTTAAAACATGTAAATTACCATAAAATTAGAAAGGATTCTAGTTGGTAAAAATATATAATACATTCACACAGAATTTTTTTGGATTAAATAATAATAAATAATAATTTAATTGAGGTAACTAGAGAATAAGAGTAACCCGAATGAAAATGGAGGTTTTGGTAGAAATCACATACCACTTCATAATCAATCAATTCATATGTCTCTAAATTAATAATATTAAAATGATAAATTTAATAACATTAAAATAAATATATTTGTGATATCTTCCATAAATTTTCAGTATACATACACCATACACAAGTATTTATAGTGAATATGGAAAATATCACAAAAATGGAAGTGAGATGAAAAAACCCTTACCTTAAGTCTGAATGTGTTCTTATCTTGAACTTAAGGTCATAGAATTTGAAATTAGACTTCATTATTACTTACTAAAGAACCTATTAAACATATATTTAGTTTATCATGATTTTATTAATCCCATTATGTCCTTACTGATTAGTTATAAGATTCAATTTCATCATTCTGGAGTGTTAATATTCTGGATTTTCATAAACGGTTCACATGTTATTAAGTAATGATGTTCATGTAGAATGTATTTAATTTTCTTTAATTGAATATAAACATAAATTATTCACATTAATATGTGTTAATGGTAATTTTTATCATTTGGTTACATGTAATTATGATTAATCATTAGATGAAATATTAATGACATTCACTTAGATTATTTTAGCGGTATTTTGATTATTAGGAACTAGTTTGGTCACAAGATTTAGTAACATGTACGTATATTAGTTAATGAATATTAAGTAGGTTATAATAAATATATTTTAGTATGATTCAACTATAAAAATGGTTTCATCTCCAGTAATGATGGAGAAATTGAAGTATGAATCTTCTTTGTCCATTAAGGTTGTAAATTGGAACCTCACAGACGATGGTTTCATTTATGCAATAAAAGGGAGAGAGTAAGAATATTAATGATTTTTATTCCATTATCATTATATAATTATAGTATATAGATGATACTAGAGTTATCATAATCATTTTAACATAGAATTTTAGGAGACGATAACAATAGAAAGGAACTTAAAATGAAAATAAAATAAATAAAATGTGAATTTACCTCTTGAATCCACCTCCTTGAGAATCCCTTTAAAGGAAGGGGTTTTGTTATTCTGGAAAGACCAAGAGCTTCTTGTATATTGGAATTCACAAGAGAAGGTTATTTGTGAGGAATTATTAGGGTATTCAAGGCCTAGAGAAGTGAGTAGAAGAGGGAGTGAGGGGGAGTCTTTATAGTGGAGGAGAGTAAATATTCAATAATTTATTAATTATTTTATTAATTCACTCACAAAAACCAGTAGTGTTGTTTCATGTGATGCTTAATAGTAATAAGTGCTTTAAATTTTTAACTAAGTGACCTTACATCACTCATGATGTCATAAGTAGTGTATTTAACTGATAATTTTTATATACAATATTTTACCGTATTTCAGTATTAAGAAAATCAAGTTTTTCTGAAAAATAACAAAAAATTCACCCGAACCATTATTTAATGTGTAGAATTTAAAAATTAACTCAAATTTTTTAAAATAATTTTCTAATTATTTTTAATTTTATTTTTTAATAAAATCATAATATTTTACAAAAACAACATTAAAACTATAACTCGTTTTATAACATCTAAAAAAATTAGTCAAGGTCCCATAAAATTAACTTATAACCACAAGAAATAAATAAAAAATAATGATTACATTATATGAAAATAAATTTCCATTTAAAATTATTAAAAAAATTATAAAATTGTAATTAAAATATTTATGACATAAAAAATACAAATAGTTATACTTTTATCATTTTTCACTTTTATGATGTCTAAATTTAATTTATACATTCATGTGTAAAGTTTCTATTTTTTGGAAAATTTACTATTCATTAAAATTCATTACTATTCATTTCTATTCATAAGGGTATGTTACTACTCATAAGGGTATGTTACTATTCACAAAATTTTGTTTGTCTTGTCGGACTCTAAATATCTTACTGAATGTAACCATGTATGTATGTTTTTCGAAATTCAAATCACAGAGGTGAAAATATTATGTTTAATTGTATATGTTATAACAAATTGGTGTTTGTTGAGTCTCTGTGTTCCATTTATTCTATAATAAATCAATTTTTAATTTCATGGGGTGTTACATTATTCCCTCCTAACAAAAATTTCACCCTCAAAATTTGAAATTGATCTTCAAAAGTTAATGGTTTATACTTGAAAATCCCCTTATGGGAAACCCACATCAAGAGTATGGTAAAAATATCCTATTAATAAGAGGAAAGGAAAATGTATCAGTTACTACAAAACAAGGCATCCAAATTAGATGACATGGTGATGGAAAAATAATCAATCCATCATGTGGTGACATTAAACTCTAAAACCCATACAATGATCAACATAAACCATTTTTTAAATATTTCAAAATTCCAAAATATAATGATAAAACATATTATAACGAATGATTCTAAATATCGAGGATGAACAAACCATTAACCCTTAATCAACAAGAAGAATCTCTGAAATTCACATTCATAACATGTGAATAAATTAATAATTTATCCGCTTGAAATATGGAAATAACTTGAATTACCATAATAACCATACTAGAAACATGCATTCATCTATATTCCATAAGCAAGATACACATTATTGAATAAATTATGTAAATCCAAAAGTGTTATAAACTCCATCTATGTTAGCACATACCACTTCTCGATAAGTCAATAATTAGTTCCAAGGTAATCAGTACTTATCTAAATCAATCATTTCATTATCATTATTTCAACATAAGATATATGTTAAGGGTTTTATTTCCATCAATCCAGTTTTTTTCTAAAATGTTTATCTTTTTAATGAATTAATTTTACATTGTATCATTAATCATACAACCACAAATCCTTAATGAAATAGTTATATAGTATAATCCTTATATATCTCATAATTCGTTCAACCAATACATTGCTAACAAAATATTCAAATTACACGAATCTTTTATAGGCATATTAATAATTCTATATTATCTACGACATCATCAAAACTTGACCATTATCCAAAATCATTATTTTGGGTATATTCCTTAGACGATTGGGACATTTATTTGTATAGTGTTCTGTATTCTTGCAGTTGAAGCATTGAATATTGTAAATTTTTTTCTTATCATTAAATAATGAGAATGGTGGCCTTTTTCTCCACACTGAAAGCAAACTATTTTTCCCCTCAAGCATATACCAAGGTGTTTCCTTCAACAATTATCACATGTGGGATAATAAAACATTCCCTTCTTCTATTTATCCATGTTTTCCCTACCATTCCCTTATTCTTTTGCATCTAATAAAATACAGAGGACTTAGATATGTCTTTACATACCTTTTCAACACATGATACTATTTCCACATATGATGAGGATACTTGGGAGAAAATATTACTTTGAAATGATTTCTTAAGACCATAAAATATATGATCCTTGTTACAATTCGCATAATGTGCATTGGTTATGTTATCAATCCTTTTAATAAGATCAATTTCTAATCAATTCTATATTACATATTATCTCATTAAATTATGAACTCTCTATATCTCTAAACACGGAATGACACATAACATATATATATACATCATAAATCCTAGACCCATATACATTGGTTACTTTGGGGCATAAATACTTCATAATGTTTTGTAAAAATATTAAGAAATTACCAATGAATATCCCCTAGGAGGGTCGAACCAAGAGTGCAACAAGGCCCATTATCGTGCACTAGTTCCCATTCGAGTCTAGCTCAAAGCTGTGTTTTTGGGTTTTAAACCTCGATAAATCTGTGCCAGAGCCACCACTACTTGTTAGTATCTAGATAAGGATATATTTTCTTGATAAAACACTTAACCTATTCCTTACCAAAATTCTTGGATTTCCATATATTCTTATCCCCAAGGTCCATCTTATATTTTTTTCACTAATCTAACTTTTCTATATCTAGTTTCTATGTTTTATACCAAACCTTCTATTATACCAACTGTAACGCCCCAACCCTAGAAGCCCAAAGCCAGTGCATTATTTTAATACATTGGCATGAATACAAGGAATCAAATTCTGAAGGACTAAGTAGTTTAGTGGTTTTGGAAATCTTGATACACACATAGGTTCAACATTACCACTTGAAAACAAAAAGAAAAAAAAATTATTCCATTAAAAACAACCCAGCCTCCTAGATTATTCGTACAAGTCACTCATAAATAAACTTATTAATATCTTGAAAAAATTAAACATAAGAAATGGGTGAGGTCAAATGCTCCGGAAGGGTTTAAAATACAAACAAAAATAAAATAAACATAAAAATTAGCCATGGTGGATAATTGAAAACATATACCTTTAAAAATAATAAATTTGATCACATCACGACAGAAATATGAGCTGAGTAAATATTTCTATAAGAAAACATAATCAGGGGTATTCTATTAGTCATATAACCACCTGAATTATGAATTTATAACATCATAATTAGGGAAATGAATATGTTATAAATTCTAAAACACATTTTCTAGGCCTCAACCAAGATGTCTAAAAATGATTAAGGCCTCGACCAAAACCATATGTCAAATTGGGAAAGGCTTCATCCAATTCCATGTCTATTTGTCTCATTAGACCTACCGATGCATCATGGGGATATAGTGGGCCCCACCTGTCGCATATTGTTGGGTCCTGAAAATTCTACAAATGAAGAAAATAATCCCCTTCATTTGAAAGAGGATTTTTACCCGATTAACTTCAACGAATTGGGCAAAGGAAGGAGGCCAATAATCAAAATCTGCAAAGGGACAACTGGTCCGCGAACAGGCCAGAGTGGTACGGGGCCGATTCAGCAAACCGCTCCCCTCTGCAGACGGGACGTGTTCGCGAGATGGAGGCGGAGATCCTCCAAGGGCATGAAGCAGAACAGGTGCCAAACTGGTCCACCGTCAAGAACCACCCCAGCCGCAGACCGCGTCGACCTGTCCAAGTTTCCTCTGCTGTGGTTCGTAGAATGGAGTTGAAACCCTCCGCGACCGCGAAGCACTCCCCGAGCTCGTTTGGTTCGTGGGTGGGGAGAGGCGCTCAATTCCCTCGCAAGTTGCGGATTGACCGAGTCATCCGTGAATCGGGTTTTCGGTCATGGGCCTCTGCAGAAGCTGCCACATGACCATAGAGACATCATTTTCCCCGATCTATAAAAGGAGATCGAGTGGAAGAGAAGAAAAAAAGAGAACTTAGAGGAGATCAATCAGATTCGGGTGGAAGGATTTTGTTGGAAGGTTTAGGATTTTGGAAGATCCAGTTCACGAGCTAGAGCGGGTATGAACCTGGGAACGAACAAACAATGAACCAAAAATGAATAATAACATGTTGAACCGTGAACATAAAATAACAAAGAAGAGAAAAGTGTGAACCATGGTCCCTCTGCGGATGCACTCCCCGCAGACCTGAGAGTTTATTCCACTTTTCCAATCTGTCGCACCGTGTAGAACCCTCCTACACGGGTGAATCCCTTAGAGATGAACCTCCGGCTGGCGCCTCCCTTGGCCGACGTTTCCCGCATGGAACCCTCCGCAGACCACCCTAGTTCTCGGATCGAACCCAAAGCCATGAACCACCTTGGTTCACAGGATTCCCATCAGTCTACGGATAAACCTGGTTCGGAGAAGACATCCCCAACGACGTAGCACTTCGCTACGCGAAGGGAACCATCACCCATACCCTTGCATGGCATGCCAAAATCCATTGGAGTTCCCATTCCCCAAGCCACATACAATCCTCCAGATCCGACCTGATCCTACATGACTCCCTCACTATCCAACTCATCGGCCCCGGGCTGAGGCCTCCACCAGAGCCACCGGATCCGTGTGGTGTGACCCTCAGGCGCATCAGCGCGCCGTTTTGAGTTCACATACCCATGGTAAGAAGGGGCGAACGGGTTTCCCCGACCCTTGAGCAGATTCCTGAAGCATTTCTATGTTCACATTCCCATGTTAATGTGGAATCTGAGCTTGGGGGTCCCCTTTCTAACCCTCCACTTGATGGGGTTGGGGTACTTCTCCCTTCAACGTAGGTAGTAAAATACATATCAGATGGTATCCCCCATGCACTTCCGTACTTCCCCATGGAACAAGAGAGGTGATAGGAACAAGATCACCTCTTTCCCTCTCCCGCAACTCTTTGTCTCCATGGGCATCCATGTTGGAGTAAGCCCCGACCTTATGGGCCGCTCCATGCGTAAGCCCCACTCCACTTTTAACAGACACACCTTTCGCGACATGATCATCTGGTCCCTACCACCTCTTGTTTCTCACACCGAGCATGACTCACGTGGGCTTAGAGTAAGCATTGACCATGAAATCATCTTATGGGCTGCCTCAGAGCGTAAGCCCCACTCATCCGAACTATGTGGACTTTGATCCCTGTCTACTATGTAGGGTACGTAGGAAGCCTCCCAGGAGGTTCAAGCCCGACCACCATTGGACCCTCAAGGATTACCATCCCCCGGGTCCACCTTTATGTCTGTTCTCTGAAACCCCAATCCGAACTATGTAAAATGTGATCCATGTCTCTTAGGCAGGGTATGTAGGATGCCTCCCCGCAGATTCAAGCCCGATCACCGTCAGACCCTCGAGGTTTACCATCCATCGGGTCCATCTTCATGTCCGTTCTCCGACACCCCAATCCGAACTACGTGGACTTTGATCTCTGTCTTCAATGCAGGGTACATAGGAAGCCTCCTTAAGGTTCAAGCCCAAAAACCGGCCGATCCTACTATCTTCACATCAGTTCACCGCACCAACCCTAGTGTCGAATCAATGAGTCCAGACTCCTCGGGGTCATTAATCCATCGAGGGATGGAAAACATTGGTCATAAATGATTCTGAATCCTTGTGTCCATCTGACCATTGCCAACCAGGAGAAATCTGTGGATTCTATGCTTGGGTATAAACCAAATATCCACAAAAATACTAATACATCTTAAATCTATAAGAGAGTCCCAGAATAGGCAATAATTCATCCCAAAACGGTGCGATGAGCCCGACTTCTCATTGTCTCGACCAATGTGAGTTCTTAAGAATCGCTAGTCAAACCACCCAGCAAATGCCTGCCTTTGGAAAGCAGGTCTACGTATTACTGGATATAGAACCGTTGGGCGTTTTGAGGCTGATAAATGTGCACCCTACATGAGTGATTATGTAGAACCCATCCTTATCTAATAAATCGTCGAGTAGCGCACATTTATTCCCTACAGCCCCGTTGTGCTCCGCGAGACAAAAAATGGCGAACACAACGTGAATCTTTACCCAATCATGATGGATTTAACCTAATCCCATAGTGTGTCCCCTTATACTCTCAAAGAGGGCCAAGAAAGGTCATTAAATACGCATGGTGTCCTGGGATGCTGCATTGACGAGTTTTTTGTTTGTATTTGTTAAAATGATTTACAGGAACCACACAGAACTCCCTTCGATATAATGGTATCATGAAGGAAGTCACACACACGTGCTTCCAACAATGCAATGACCAGACTTCCTCACCAATGGAGGACCTCGTCACCTACCCAGCATTTTCAACACTGGCTCTCAGATGTGCTGATCTGAGAGTACGACATGAATGGTACTCTCCCAACAGTGGAGGTGGCCATGCACGCCCTCCAATCTTCCAGGACTCATCGGTCGCCTGACTAGCAACGACCGTAAAGGCAGATACAGACAACCCCTATTGCTGTCGCCAAATGTTGTGGGAGTCTATCCCCGGAACGGGACAACATGTACATCTCTTATCTTTGTAGGCGGATGAGGTCGACACTGAGGACCTTATCCTGCTGAATGGGAGTTCCACTCCACGGCCCCCACCAGAAGACGTTGTTGCGGTCATGCCATGACCCAAAATCCTCTTGATAGGGAGGAAATCACCCCGAGGACCCATGCCCATGCTCCCAGAGCTCCGGCCCCTCGGACCACCCGACGAGGGCGACAAACAAACAACCGAGGACTGGTCATCACCATTGTCCTCGAGGAGGAACTCTGCTGCCCAGTCACGGAGACACATCACGAATAGGCACATACACATGTTCGCACCACCAAATCCCGCCATCCAGATATGGTGGGATCATGCGAGCAGGTGCGCATCCCCGCCAAGCTCCATCAAGCCTGCCGCTCACACATGACAACACTTACCAGGCATGAACTTCTCCCATCCCATATTCGGGAAACCCACCAACCCGACGTAGTAGCGAACCTACGTCTAAAAGGCCATCTTCTATCAGATCCCCTTAATGCCTACCATCCCAACATGGTGGAGTTCAACAAAGCCTTCCACCCAGATGTGGTGGAAACTCATAGGAGGGCACGTCTCCCCGCCAATAAAGGCCACCGACACGATACGGTGGGAAACCAATATATCCAGGGACAACTCCCTGTAGATGCAAGTAAAGTACGCCATCCTGATGTGGCTGCAAATGGAGAGATAAACTAGCATCTCCCGGTACAGGGGAAGATTCGTTCACCTGCCCCGACATAGGTGAATTGTCAGTACCCACTAACCACCGTAGGACCGGAGTAGGATATTCCTACTCTGATAACATAATGGGCCTTCATACCCATTCCATCGAAAGATGTCTCTCTGCATATCCTAGAAATGATGGAGTAGCAGGTATCGATCCCAGATCATATATTGAAGTATTTCCAGAATGTAATTTCATCAACGGAAACCTTAAGGATTCGGGCATGTGGTCACGTCTCCCCAATTCAGGCGACTCATCTAAGAGACGAGATATCCGCCTCGGAGCAGATTTGCATACCTGCCCCCACCCAGGAGGGTCTCCAGCTATACTCTCTAACGCAAGGGATGCCAGATCGAGCATCTTCACTCGTTCCAACTGGGGGACACCCGTCCATCACGGTGGATTCTCCAGAGTAGGCATATATCCCTTCTAAAAGTCAAGATGTTCGTTGGCATATCCCGACTGGATCACGAGACCCAATTAGATAGGTACCCGAAGGTGATGGCAGTTCTCAACAGCAGACGGTCCCCGTTGCCCGCAATAAATCCCCCTGAACGCGCCGAATCTAGTTTGAAAATAAAGAGCGGGTTCATGACTCCACTCTACTGGAAGATGGGGTTCCCATGGCCACTAAGCACACATCCAAGGCTCAAAACCCTTCCCTCCAATTACCATATTATGGGAGTGGATGTAGCAGTTGCGAAGGTCCTCCCCGCAAGGTTGATACATGTAGCTCTAAAGGTCCTCCCTAGAGCATTCGTGGGGGCCTCCCCCATGGGCATATAAAGATCGATCTCGAGAGCTCCTCTTTTGATGCGAGTCACGAAAACCCTCCATGTGACTAGAATATCGAGTAGCAAGAAGGTCCTTTACATGTTGCAGTCCACACAAAATGTCCACTCCGGGGTATACGCTACAAACACTCTCTATGCAGTGGGAACATAAATTATGATATTATTCCTCGCTATCATAGTCACAATCACAGAGGCCCTCCCCGCAGTGATGTCTCATCACGAGAAGAAGGCCCTCCCCTTGTCATGGCCTACCCTGAAGGTCCTCCGCAGGGGTGACGTTGCAATGACACTCTGCGCAACAAGGCATCAGATCATAGTGGTAGTCATCGCCACCCTGATAATGGAGGCCCTCCCCATAGAGACGTCAAGCAACGAGAGGGTCCTCCCCTCGTTATGACACATTCATAAGGCCCTCCCCAGGGTGTGCCCTGCAGATATTCTCCCTGCGGCAGCTGTAATGGTAGTCCTCGCCATTGTAGCAGTTGTTATAGTAGTCCTCGCCACCACAGTCACCATTGCGAAGGTCCTCCTCGTAGTGGCCCCAAGCAACATGAAGGTCCTCCGCTTGTCACAGTTTGTCTTGAAGGTCCTCCCTATGATGCACACCGAACAACAAACCGTGATGGTCATCCTCACCATGATGGATGTTGTGGCGTAGGCCCTCCCAGTAACAATGCTACGCAGCCAAAATGTTCTCCCCTTGCTGAGACTCGCCTTGGAGGACCTCCCTAGGGTATGCACTACAAAAGTCCTATATGCAGTGAGGCATCATGCTGTGATGGCTGTCCTCTCCATTTCTGCCTCCATTGCGAAGATCCTCCCCACAATGACAAATCATATCGATAGGACGGCCCTCCCCCTACCGAATCAAGCACATAAAATCCCCCGTTTGCCGAGGCACTCTGAAGTACGGGATCAAGAATGTCAGATTTCCGTCTAGTCACAAAAGACAACCTTCATCAATCGGGAGACGTTCCGGGGCCACGTTCATCTTTTCAACCACCTAGAAATCGCCCACATGACAATTCAGCACCTACCAGTCCCACTTCCTCCAACCACACTATTAGAGACCGCCTTAGTTGGGCCTACCAGGTAGAGGAATCATTGGCATAGGAGTACGATGACATGTTTCACCTGATGAAATGACTAGCTAGGGATGATATTCCTGTTATGTTTTGGCCTAAGACCACCTCTCAGTTAGACATACCCAGAGAGTTGTCGGAAGAATGTGTGCATTGAATCCGGCACAATATATGGATGAACCTCCGCTGGCTGAAATCATGCTTCCTGTCCTACGATGGGTATGTACACCACGTCAAGACAATAGGAGACCTCCTGCGTCACATCAACCTAGAAGATCTTCCTTTAGTATGACAACAACAACCCGAGATGTGGAAAGGGAACAAGTAGATAGCCTATCTCTGTGCGCTGCACCAGCTTCAATGCCTCATCAGTGACACTCTAATAGGTGTCCATATAAAAGGATAAGGGGAACATTGAGCTTTTCATTTCACTCCACTACCCACCCAGAAGAACCAGTTCGACATGGTGTCTTGTAACGTCATCACTTCAAGAAGAAAATCAGGTGGTATCCCTCTTCGTGAAAGGCAATACACCAAATAGAATCGGGCCATTAGTATGTCCCAGAAGCGTTAGGCCTGACGGGAACAAGGTATTCAAGAAATCCGAAATCAGGCCACCGAGAGAATTCAATTGGCCTCTTTCCTAGGAGAGGCCATTCAACTATGTTTTCCCGCCTCCCCATAAGGGATTGATTCACAGAAGAACTCGGAACCAAACCCAGTTCACCCCCGAATGGTGGAACACATGATCAAGATGGTAGCGATGGTCGCAGCCACCGCCGTGATCCAGGGTCGACCCCAGCCTGCAGGGCTGGGGGAATTTTTAACAACAAATTTCCTCGTAAAACCAATAAAAACGGGATGAAATTTGATGTACATGGAACGTACCCAACCCCAGACTTCAGGGATGGGGGCATTATTACCCCCTCAACAACAACCTCCCCCATGAGAGTTGGTATTCTCTCGTCTAGGGAGGACAGTCAGAAGAGGAGGTTCTCATCCTATCCTGTCATTTGAATCCTCATCCCCTCTTTGAGGAAGGCGCACCGTAAGGTCGCATCAAAGAACTCTCTTCATCACCCTTCGTCATGATGTCCAAAGGCAATCCCATGTCACGAAAGGGAAGGCCAATAGAAGATGTGGGAGATCCTCTTATTATTTGGAAGATGATAGTTCTGGTCAGGCTATGACAAACAACGAACCTCCAGGTTTGGACACTAAGAACTAGAGGGCCGTCCTAAATATGGAAGCCCCTTCAGCTGACCCCCCTCCACTTACCCTGTGAGCATCCAACAAGTATAAGAACAAAGGACTGGTTACCCTTAATCTATCCCCTTATCTCAACAAAAATGATCCACTCATGCTCGAAGAGAGATCCCTCGACATGAAGAGGAAATGAATGAAATGAGATAGCATAACGCCGAGCTACTCCAGAGGAACCATCTTATTGAAAATGCATCCCAAGAGGGGACACATCTCGCACTCCTAGTAAGTGCACCTTAAAGACCGAGGCTTACCTTTCCCAATGAGGCTCCTGGTCCTTACAACTACCTAAATGTGGATCTAGATGAATACCAAGACTTCCCCCGACTTAGGAAGCAACCAGAGAAATTACTCCTGAACCCTCCGAGGGTGCCCTGAAGGGAATATGCACCCTTGGTACCGGCTAAGTCTGATCCTTGAGAAATGCCTCATGTTGCACCTGTAAAAGACCAGTCTCAACATGATGTAAACCAGGGTCTCACCAATACCATCGAGGCACTAACATCTCGATTGGAGGTGATGGAGGGCTGACGTGCTCCGATACAACAAGAGAGGAAGCCCTACCCAGATTGGGTAAGTAAAACGCCTCCCCCACCCAATTTTGGGAGCCATGTATTCCCTATCTTCAATGGATCAGGAAATCCAGAACATCAATTGATGCACTATGAATCCTATTGCGACCCTTTGATGGGAAATCTGGAACATCAAGAAGCAGTGAAACTCAGATTTTTATATGGACCCTACAAGGATCTGCCTTCGTCTGGTATACGAGTCTGCCAGCACAGTCCATCAAAAGCTGGGAAGACCTTTGGAAGAAGTTCCTATTCCACTTCATATCAACGTTGCCTAAGACAATGGTCAACGACCTCATGAACTGCAAGTAGAGGGAGAATGAGAGGGTCTCAGATTTCATCGCCAGATGGAAAAGTTTGACCTACTCTCTGAATAGAACAATGCCTCAAGATGAGTTGCTTTCCATATGCATCGACAATATATGAGATGAGCTAAGAACACCACTCATACCAGTGGACAACACCACTGTATTTCTCAATCCCTCAGCCATTGCCCAAAGAATCGAGGACTCCCTACAGCGAACCAATTTGATGTCTCGAATAGCCTCACAACCGCCCCCACGTAGGCGGGATGATCAGAGAGGATCGAAGTGTAACCAATTTGAGGAACTAAGACATAAAGCATACTCATTCCTAGAGGTCCATATCCACAGCTACTTCATCGCCACCACGAATTTCCACTTGCACCCCCTCCCAGAGCTCAGGAAACTGGAAGAAGTCAGCCGCGATGACATTCCATAATACTGTCCCAACCACCGAATGTTTGGGCACAATATTCAGGACTGCTTCGACTTCAAATACCGCCTGCAAAGGATGGTAGACTCCGCGGAGGTCAAGCTGGGACCACCCCCAGAACATGCGACGTATATTGGGACCACTAACTCTGACAAAGTTGAGGGGTGGCCGGAAGTCATCAGCAAAAAGTGGAAGAAATATGATAACTTGATGAATCAAATGAATATCAACTGAGTCTGGGGCATACTCCGAGCTCAGCTATGGAAGCCAGTGTTTCCGGCAACATCCCCTAATGCTGCACAACCGGCAGTATCGGGATCACAACCCTCTACATACCGGTCAACAATGCGTAATCAAAAAAGGAGAAGAGAAGCGTAGGAAGAGCAATCCGGAACAAGGCCGATGTTATCCCCGATGCTGTCAGATTTCATGCCCCCAAACATGGCACCACAGGCACCGAACTACCAAACGACACCATCATGGACGACTGACATGGTTGACATGTCACAGGATAAAGATCCAATATTTGGTTCCATAAATTTCATCCATCTTGTGGAATCATTCTCTGACGAATGGTATGGTTATGAACAAGCGTCTAGCCGCCTAGTGCGCACAAATAGACCAGCCAGGCCGAGTCCCCAGAACATCGGATCATCGTTGGCATCCGACCCCACAGTGGGTCCCTGCTCATCACATACTCCAGCTCCCAAGATTCCAACTAGAACCCTCCCACCAGCGAAGAAGCATCCCCCACTAGAACAAAAAATACAATATCATCAAGCAGATGGCATCAGTACCATCCATGCTATCTATCATGGGTGCCCTGAGTTTGTCAGTCGACCTCAGGGAGACACTTAATAAAGCCTTGCTCATCCCCCAGGAGTTTCAAGCCGAGGTAGCTACTACCAAGGTTTACCGGTCAGAGATAGGCCCGACTGAATGCAATGCAGTGATTTCATTCACTGATCAGGATGAATATGCCATCATTCAAGGACACATCAAACCATTATACATGTTCAACACATTGAATGGTGTTGAGATACATAAATTATTCAATGACAAAGGCTCTAGAGTTATCCTCCTTCCCCTACGGACACTCCGTAAGTTGGGATACATTGAGGATGATCTAATACCCTCAACTACAACTCTGTGGGGTTACGACAAAAGTGAGCAGAATCCAATGGGAAAAATTAATCTAAATACCCATTTTGGGGACCTTGTGGACTATTCAGAATTCATGGTTGTTCGGAAGGACTCAAAATTTGATGCCCTGCCAGGGAGGTCGTGGCTTCATAAGCACATGGTTGTTCCTTCATCCTACCACTAGTTTATTAAGTACTACTTCAATGGGAAAAGTGGGACACTGCACACCGACAAGGTCCATTTTGAGCTCTCCGAGTCACACTACATTGACTGTAGATTTTATGAGCAAACGAAGAAGAAGCATTTGGCTGATGATGTTGACTGGATCTCTGCTCCATACGGTCTGGAAGTGGTTCCTCACAACCCCCTCAGGCAACAAGGCAGATACTATGTACTGCCCATCAACCATATTGAGAGAAGGGGTTCATGTTCGGACACACACATGGTTGTCTTGATGACTTCAGCCACAACGACCAATCTTGACAATGATGGAACGTCCTCCAACCCAAATCTGGGGACAAATACTCAAGCATGGGTGCCCACGATGCCTCTCCCTCACTACCAGTCTCCTAAGAACCTGCGTTGGGGGATCTCCCCCGTCAGATCTAATAGATGATTATTTGGTAGAAGAAGAGGTGGAAGATCTCAGGGATGAACCTCCCGCATTTGAGGATGGTATCTCTTCCACAGTGGACGAGCTGAGGGAAATAAACCTGGGTACCGAGGAAGATCTGAGGCCTACTTTCATTAGTAAAGACATGTCCCCCGAGGAGCAAGAGATATATACCTACTTCCAGAAGCAACATTGGGATGTTTTTTCCTGGAATTATACAGAAATTCCAGGAATCAATCTTGATGTGGTGACACATCAACTGGGTCTTCTAGATGACCACTGAGGCTATAAACATGCTGCCAGAAGGACACATCCCTCACATGCTACCAAAAAGAGAGGCTGATGTCGATAATCTCATTAAAGAAGGCTTTATTCGGGAGGTCCAGTACCCCATCTGGTTGGCCAACGTCATCCTCGTTAAGAAAAAGAATGGGAAAATATGTGTCTGCATCGATTTCAGGGATCTCAATCCACATTTCCCAAAATATGACTTCCTAGACCCGATCACCAAGTTATTAATTGATGCAACAGCCAGGTATGAGGCTCTATCCTTCATGGATGACTATTCTGGGTATAATCAAATCCAAATTACCCAAGAAGATGAAGAATCCACTGCCTTTAGAGCCCCCCAAGGAATATTCTATTACAGGGTTATGCCCTTTGGCCTCAAGAATTCCGGCGCCACATATCAGTGTTCCATGCATCATATTTTCATGCCATTCCTGGGGAGATTCGTTGAATGATAGGTAGATGACTTGGTGGTCAAATAAAGACAACGCTGAGATCACGTATCAGACCTTGAGACTGTCTTCAACAAACTTCGACAGAATAGCCTGAAGATGATCCCCCTGAAATGCGCCTTCGGGGTTACCTCAGGGAAATTCCATGGCTTCGTTGTACGCCATCGCAACATCGAAGTCGACCCCGAAAATACAAAGGCTATCCTCGACATGACTCCTCCCCGAAATCTCACTGAGTTGAGAGGATTCCAAGGACACATAGCATATATCAAGCGATTCATAGCCAACCTGGTAGGAAAATGTTTTCCCTTCACCAGGTTAATGAAAAAGGAAGTCACGTACCAATGGACAGATGACTTCCAAGAGGATTTGATAGCCTAAATAGGTAACTCTTAAATCCCACCGGTGCTCATGCCCCTGGTTGAAGGATGACCTCTCCTCATATATGTGATGACTCTATAGCGGTCACTGAGAGCCTTCCTTACACAAAATAATGACGTCGGTAGTGAAAATAGTCTCTATTACCTCATTCAAACCAAGATCGATGCTGAGAATCGATAATCAAACATCAAGAAGATCTATTTGTCCATGGTCTTCACAGCACAAGAGTTGTGACACTATCTTCAGCATCTTAAAGTCTATTTGGTCCCACATAATAACCCGCTCAAGTACATCCTCAGCCACCCAATGCTTACCGGGTGTCTATCCCAATGGGCAGTCATCCTGCAGCAGTTTGACATCCGATTTGTTCCTCAGAAGGCCATCAAGGTCCATACATTAGAAGACTTTATGGAAGATCACATCTTAGCGGGGACCACCACACCGGACATTGAGCTATCTGATGAAGACATATTCTTGGTTAAAGGGGAGCCCCTAAAATATGAAATGTACTTCGACGGTGCATCCCAGAGCCCGAACAAGAAGAGGATGGAAGACCCCAAATTTAACAAGGTAGGTTTGGGGATAATACTCATGCCCCCAAAAAAGGCAGTATTTCCCTATTCCTTCCTCTTTTCATAAGGATGTACGAAAAATTAACCGGAGTATCAAGCCCTCATTGCAGGCCTGGAACTCACGCTCTAGGCACAAGTACTACACCTTAACGTAAATAGTGACTCGAAACAGGTCATCAATAAAGTCAATGGTGACTATGATATCAAAAATGAGGAGTCAATTCCCCTATTTTACCATGTCCGATGGTTAATGGAGGAATTTTCCACGGAACCAATATTTACCTATATTCCCCAGTCATGGAATGCCCAGGCTAACGCATTAGCCAACGTGGAGACAGCCATAGCCGACCTAGACCAGGATGAAACATTCATCAGTATTTCTCACTGCCAAATGGTCTTTCCATATGTTCATACCAAGACAAAGGAAATCCATGAAGTTAGTCCTTCCCTTGATCCATATTCTCACGCCACCGGTTTCATGTCCCCTATTGTAAACTACCTTCAACGGGGAGAACATACATCAGACAAGGTTGAATGAGAGCAAATATGGATAAGGGCAATCAACTTTTTCCTATATGAAGGCACGAGTCAGCAAGTGGTCCTCTACAAACAAGGCCTTGACAGAATTCTCCTCAAGTGCATTGATGGAGAAGAAACAGCCGCCGTCATGAATTAAGTACACGCCGGAGTGTGGGGGGGAACATCAGCTGAGGACTATGATTTCCCATCTGGTTCGAAGACTCTAGTACCTTTGGCCCACAGTGGCACAAGATTGTGAGCACTTTACCACAAAATTACACTCGTTCCAAATACATGTCAATTTCCTACACCAACCTCCGGAGTTACTTCATCAGGCCAAGTACTCTTGGACATTTTCCGTCTGGGGAATGGATGTCATGGGACCACATCCAAACACCATAGCCAAACAGATGAAGTATATCCTTACAACATCCGACATCTTTTCCAAATGGGCAGAAGTTGTACCCCATAAGGAAGTCGGGGTGAGAACCCTTGTCAGCTTTGTGAAAACCAATATCATCACTAGATTGGGTGTCCTTCATACCATACTGACTAATAATGGCACCAACTTCTACTCTGATGAAATTGAGAAACTATACCATGAGTATGGTATCAATGCTAACCACTAATCCCACTACCATGTGGCGGCCAACTGACAGATAGAGGCTTTCAAAAAGACCATATCCAATATCCTCTAGAAAATGGTGGGCAATGACAAGAATTCATGGCTGGATGAACTCTTTCATGCATTGTGGGCCTACCGAACCACAATCTACACCGCTACTCAGGCCACTCCGTAATCATTGGTATACATAATAGAAGTGGTCATGCCCATTGATCTCTAATTACACTCGCTTCGTGCTGCCATTTGTGATTAACTATCCAACGATGAGAAATCAGAAAAGTGGATAGGATAATTGGAACATCTAGATGAGAAGTGGCTGCACACTTTGCACCATCTGGAAGTATTCCAGAACCGGATTGCACGAGCATTCAATAAAAAGGTCTGTCTTCGGACTTTCTTGGAAGGAGAAATGGTATTGGTCCTCCGGACCCCAATGATACTCGGATGTAAACCTCCAAAGCTAGAGCCCAAGTGAGAGGGACCATATGTTATACAGAAGGTCTACTCCAACAGAGGATATGCCCTGATCTCCATAAACGTACAATTCACCACCTCTCCTACAAATGCGAGATTCCTGATGAATTATTTCGCATAGAAACAAAAAAAGGATTTCATCCTTACCGCATGACGATAAACTACATGTATAAAAAAATTGAAAAAAATGATTGTCCGAGCAGCATGACGTTAAGCTACCAAGCATCCAACGGTCTTACCACTATAACCTTAAACTAATAGTATTTCGTCCTCACCGCATGATGTTAAACTGCATGGACATGATGTTTTTTTAAAATGCCCCCTCCCCCCGTGTATGGACCAGACTTACACAGGGTGTATTATATTTCAATGAACAACATACGGCTTGATTTCTGCCTTCACAGGATACGTAGCGATGCCAGGGTTCAACATCCTGGCCCAACAACCTCTAAAAAAATCCATCTTTCCCTCATGTACAGACCAAACCTACACGGGGTGTATTCTTCGTCCACACCGCATGACGTTCAACTACACAGATATTAAAGAACTTGTACAGGTTGGTTCCTACCATCGCAGGATACGTAGCGACGCCGAGATCCTGTCCTGGCCCAGCCACTGCTAAATGAAATAAAATAAATGTTAACAATGTCCCCTTCCCCTTTGTATGGACCATCCCTACACGGGGTATACTTCTTTCAGAGAACTACGTGCAGCTTGATTCCTTCCCTCGCAGGATATGTAGTGGCACCAGGGATCCCCATCCTGGCCCAAACCCCCAAATAAAGGATAAAAATGCCCCCCCCCCCCACCGTGTACAGACCAGACCTACACGAGGTGTATTTCTACGTCCTCACAGCATGATGTTAAACTGCATGGAAAATGAAAGAAAAAAAATGCCCTCCCCCCCCCCCCCGTGTATGGACCAGAATGGAACGAGGTGTAGTCCTCGTCCTTACCGAACGGCGTTAAACTGCATGGATAGAAAGGTTTATAAATTCTCCCTTTCCCCAGTGTACGGGATAGACCTGCACGGGCTCTATTTTTACGTCCTCACCGCACGACATTATGTTGAATGGATAATGAAAGTTAAAAATGACCCTTTCCCCCATGTATAGACCATACCTACATGGGGTGTATTTTTCGTCCTCGCCGCATGATGTTAAACTACTCAGATTTCATCACGAACTACCTAAGATATATGACAAACGAGGTGGAAATACTCCTTTCACATTTGGATGATTCGTCCCCATATATTAGACTCCACAGACCAGATAATTATGGATCATCATAACCATTCATGGCCATCATAAGTGGAAAGACATCGAACCCTGGACACCATTGCATGACTATGCATATCATGCCCTCAGAAGCTCTGAATATTGATAGCATATGTCCCGTCTACCAAAGGAATGTTTTCCACATGAGATACTCTTCTTAACTCCGTACGCGTACCAGCCTCAGATATCCCATACAATACCTCCTGATCCAGAAGTTTATGGATCATTGGTTTACAAGATCATCTCCTTTCACAACCAAAATCACCAAGGTATTCCTACCTTGTTAGCCTATGTATCCCCCTGTGGATCACATGATGACCTGCATCTACAAACATCAAGACATGACTAGGATATTGTGACTCAACGGACAACTACATTGAAGATGTTTCTTATATGCTCGGACACCATTATACCCCCATGTCGAACTCTGTACTATGAGAAATCTTGGATTTTCAAAATCATTTCAGGCCATTGGAAGTGGAATGTTATCAAGCCGGGGAAAACATTGCATGACTATGCATACCATTCCCTTAGAGGCTCTGCATATTGATATCCCCTTGCCCATCTACCAATGGAAATATTTCTTTGGGAGATACTCTTCCTAACCCCGTATGCTTACTGGACCCAGAGCCCCCACACCACATCTCCTGATTCGGGAAACCTCAGAGTTGCAGTTTACAGCCTTCATCCCCTACCCTGTTCGGATCATATCAGAGCATGGTAATTTAGTTATCATTCGAGTGGTTACAGAAATAGTCACCCAGTGGTCCGAGCTCTATGACCACTAAACTAGGAGTAGTTCATCCTTACCACATGATGTTAAACTACATGGAGTGAAGGCACACCCCACACAAAAAATAAATAAATGCATCGAGCTCTCTAAGATTTAACAGCAACCAGGGCCGAGTATGCATGACATGCCTAGACATTTACTTCCCAAATGACAGACTTCGTGGACCAGATATTTGTGGATCTTCATAACCATTCACATCCATCGGAAGTGTAAAATTATCGACCCATGGACACCTTTAAATTACTATGAATACCATGACCTCAGTGGCTCTGCATACTGATAGCCCCTGGCCCGTCTACCAAAGGCAAGATTTCCAAAAGTGACACTCTTCCTAGTTTCGTACGCTTATCGTCCTCAGGAGCCCCATACCATTTCTCCTAATCCATGAAGCCCCAGAACCATGATTTACAACAATAAACCCCCCTCCACGTGTGAGCATGCAAAGATGTTCAAGCCCAGTTGCATTCTGATAAGGAGTGGCCTTTTCCACTACGCCCTTACCGGATGACGTTAAAATAAACAGAACATCTTGGCCAATTGGCATAAAACTAAAAAGACCAAGCATTAACCATCCTAGGAAATTCCTTCAACTACAAGCATTTTCATTGGTTTAAAAATTCCCTCGTCCCCACTTCATGACATAAAACTGCACAAAATACATTAAAAACTCCCCCCCCATCTTTACTGCATGATGTTAAACTGCTCGGAAGTCATCCTCACTGCATGACGTTAATCTACACAGGCCCCATTTCCCTTTCACGTTGGGTCAACTTCATCCTCACCGCATGACGTTAAACTACATGGAGTTCGTCCTTACCACATGACGTTAAACTGTGCGGGCTTCATCAAGACCCACCCATGATATACGACGAAATGGGAATGGAATACTCATGACGCATTTGGATTCATCTTCTTAATACATCAGACTCCATGACCCGAATAATTGCAGATCTCCATAACCACTCATGGCCATCGGAGGAGAAAGGATATCGAACCGTGGATACCTTTGTACAACTATGCATACCACGCCCTCAGCGGCTGTACATAATGATAGCACATGGCTCGTCCATCAAAGTCAATATTTCCCTAGATGATACTCTTCCTATCTCCATACGCTCACCTGCCCCAGTTCCCCCATGTCATATCACCAGATCTAAAAATTTATGGAGCATTGGTTTACAAGTTCAATCCTCACGCGCATCCAAGTGTTTACCGGGCACCCCTACCCGAAGAGCCAATGTATCCACCTGCAGTTCACATGAAAATTTAAACCTACATGAATCAAGCCAGAACTGACCTACTCTAACGTCACAAGAAACTACCGTGAAGATGTCTCTTTTGTGCTCGGGACACCATTATCCCCATGTTCCAAATTCCGTTCTATGAGAAATATCAGATTTCCATAATCATTCATGGCCAGAAGGAGTGGAAAGTTATCGACCTGTGGACACCTTTGTACGAATATGCATTACATGCCCTCAGTGGCTTTTCCTAATGATATCCCATGGATCATCCATCAAAGGAAATATTTCCTCAGGTGATACTCTTCCTAGCCCTGTATGCTTACTGGCCTCAAATGCCCCATATCATCTCTCTAGATCTGGGAAACCCCAGAGTTACAGTTTACACCTTCATTCCAATACACTTGTTCAAGGCATTCCATAGCATCCTAACCCAATTCCCCTCCAAGTGATTGTAGCAATAGTCGCCCAATGGTCCGAGATCCATGACCGTTAAACTAAGAGTACTTTTTCCTTACCGCATGGTGTTAAACTGCATAGAATTTAAAAATGTCCCTCATCCTTACAGCATAATGTTAAAATGCATGGACTCTATCTTTACCTATTAATGTCAAACTGCATGGTCAAACTCATCATGAGTCTAGCCAGGGATATCGGTTTTCCTCCCCCCTCAGTGTAAGGGCCATACCTGCACAAACTACCATCTCATGTCAGCGTGGGGAGGGATGAATTCACCCATTCCCGGAAATTTAGCCGGGACATTTCTCCAATGTCTAGGAATCCTATTTTCATAAACCATACTCTACACCCAGAAAGAGTCGAACCCTTGTAAGTCAACCTTGGTGGTCCCGAATCTCATCTTCCTTGAAGTTTCTCGGCTATCGGAATAATACAATCAATGACCTAAGGACACCATGGCATGACTATGCATCCCATTCCCTCATCAGCTCTTCATATTGATCGCCAATGTCTCATATACCTAAGAGAAAAAAATTTAGGCAATTAATATCTTCATACGCTTGCTGGCCTCTGAGAAGCCATATCCATTTTGAAACCCTCTGAGCTATAGTTTACTAACCCCTTCCATAACCCTGCCTGAATATGATGGAACATCTTCGACAAGATTACTGAAAACTGGGGAAGGACATCCCACTTCATGAAATGTCCCAGCTGCATGAATCTAAACTGTGACAATCTCCAACTGTCCTCTATGCTAACTAAATGAATGGGACAGGGACCCTGCGTCCCCACTCATAGTTCATATAGATGTTCCAGAATCCCTTTCAAACATCACATACCATTTACGGGCCACCCCTTGTGGTTTTCATACTTCTATGAGCCACCCATGTTAGATTCCATAAGACGAACTTTCATGAAGTCATATGACCATCATAAATGGAGTGTCATTGACTTAAGGACACCTTTTTAACGACTATGCATACCATGACCTCAGCAGATTTGCATCTTGATCTCCCATGGCCCGTCTACAAAAGGCAATATTTCTTTAGGTGATTTTCTTTCAACCTCTGCACGCCTATACGACTCCCATCCCTTGAGACATACCTTGAATGTCGTTCAAATCGAAACTCACTCCCTCCACATTCATCTGAAGGACACCAAGACATCATTTAATCAACCAAGACTTATTGGGAACCTTCCCCAACAATATTTGGTCAATGTTGTTCGACCTAAAACAACAGCAATGATAGTCTTGATGGAGGGACTTTATACCTCTCACAAAAAAGGCACAAAGCCAGTTAGGATGAAAACCCAAAAAGGGCGACCTAAGCAAAAGTCGGGCCATACCTTCTGGGATCACACTAATTAATCCCAGGAAAAATTAGGGCATTAAAATAAAAGAAAAAATGTTTGTGTGGTTTTTTTACAAAACCCTAGAAATAGTCAAACTATGATCGCTGGATCCCATGGTCTGGGAAAAAGAAAAAGCATATTTTCATCTTCTGTCACTTTCCGGAATTATGATCAACTCTGGTTCAGTGAGTTGTTATTTAAGAAATAAGTTTTCTAGTAACAATCAAAATTTAGGGCAAGGATGACTGACATAGATTGCATTCCGTTCATACAAAAACGGAGGGCATCCACAAGCTGGGGCCTCTCCATCACAACGACTAATGAGGTAAAAAAGGAATGCACATGAATGGCTCTGACAGTCACAGAGGAGCCTGGATCGCCCTCTCCACAAAATCAGTGATCATGCAGCAAAGGTCGTTGCATGTCTTCTCCATCACGACCTTCTCCATGGCATCAACCTCGGCCACCGAACACGTATGCTCCACTGGTTTTTGGAGATCGTCGATCCCTTTTCGGTGGCTTCAAGGCGACCAGTCATAGTTGATAATTGATCCGTCAGCATCTCTGCCCATTATTCACATTCATAAAACTTCGAAGATAGGAGGACCTCGTGATCTCGAGATCTTGACTCCTGTTATATCAGTTGACAGAGGATTGTCATGGCTCCCTACATGGATCAGGTCCCGCAATGAGAGGCAGCGACGTGAGCATGTTTGCGCTAACTAGTAGCAACTTTCTCACGGGCAATGACAACATGGCAGGAGAGAAAATGAAAATTCCTATAGTCAAAGACACCTCACCCCAAACCCAAGAAGTGTTGTTGGAGTGCTTCAGTTTTAGTTTCCATTTCGACCAGGGGAGTTTCGGTGACAATCTCGAAAATCCGGGGACATTCCCACCAGCGCACTGCTCAGTTATCTACCATGACATGATGATCTTTGGTATCCTCTCTAGATGGTGTGAGAACGAAGTTTGGCATTGTGACCATCACAGGCAATTGCACGCTAGATGATGGTTCCGAAGCTAGAAGACCTAAAGCTTCTAACCTTGTTTCGGGCTTGGGAGTCAAGTTGCTAAGACCGATATCTGTCGACATAACATCAGGAATTGTCTCAATGGGACCCGAAGCCACAGGGTTATCCTCATCCACATCCTACAAAGTTGGGTCCGTTTGAACTTGAATCGTAGAGGGGACAAGAGGGGAAAATCTGTTGAGTCACTTTGACCAACGAGCCATTAGTTGGTCCTCCCTCATAGCCAATGAGGAACGTGCGGTAGGCATAGCAGCCACAATGAATATTGACATGGGAACCTGCTAGATAGCCTTCCCCAGGATCCCATTAGGGTAATGTTTTACCCACACCCTTGCATACTCCAAGGATACGCTAGCAGCAGCTCCAATACCAGGAAAGAGAATGATTTTATCATATCCCTCTTGCGTCAGCATCAACCACCATTGACGGAGAGTGGCTGGGTGTAGTCCTCAAGCCTAAGGAGGAGGATCAGTATCTTGGAGTTGAATACACCCAAATTGGCAGGAAAAACGATGTGGGGCATACAAATTGCAAAGAGAAACGCTGTTAATACGTGCAGAAAGAAACCCATCCCGCAACAAAATCATATATGAACATTCTTCAAGTCCCCCCATGTGGCTGTCTACCACAACGCCTGATGGGGAGGGGATGGGAGTCAAGGAAAACTGGGAGAAATCCCTTAGAAGCTCTATGACTTCGTCATAACTGAGGGGCTTCAATCGAACCCCACCTATATCAAGTAGGGTAGGCCGATAGGTAAGAAGCGGGGTGACTGTGTTATGACAATACTCATAACAGCGATAATGATTTGATATCTAGCTATATAATAATTTAAATGGAAAACTCAGACGGTATGTTGGCCCACCCTCCTACATGCGGATTAGTAGTTCATAAATTTGATCCAAAGTGGGTATGACCAAATTCACTAGATGAACCTATACCAACTCAACTACCATCATCAATGTGTAGGCCCAGACACCTTGGTTGATATCACGAGAAGTTTATACCCACCTGCTCAGAAACATAGAAAACAAACCTGCCAGCCTAAGCATAGGCAGAACACTGGGGCACACCTCATAACCCCATTAAAGGTAGTCTCCCACTTCCAGAACCGCCCAATAGGAACCAGGGATGGTTCGTGACTGTTGAGAAGGATGAGTCATGGGACACTTGATCATCCGCATAGGACCAATGGTGTTCAGAAATAACCCTATCCAGGTGCTATAGATACTAAGGGAGTGGGCACGCAACACCTAACCTAGTGATTTCTACGCCATAACTAGCATATCCTTCACCAATGAAGGAACTTGTTCGACGACATCCCACACGCCCAGGGTGGTCAGGAACTCATCATACATCTCACTGATAATTAGGATCCCTCCCAATTGATTGATGTCCCACATACTAATGCAAATTACTCATGGGAAAGGTGGAAAGTATTAGTGATTGAACACCAGTGACTGATAAGGTCATGCAGGATCAAGGATGGTGGGTAAATAGAAAATTGGGAGGCCCACACTGCGGAGTACAAGATGACATTTTCCAGTGACACAAGAGATTCTCGGAAATGATGATGGACCCAGAAGTCCCAGGTCCCGTCATTTGAGAAGATCCCACCGGGCCGAAGATCCCTCATAGGAATCCACCGTACATTAGGATCCATTCGAGCAAGGTTAATAATAGAAGCGTAATTATTGAGGACAACTTTTTGATAGAATTCTTGGGTGAACTTATCTCTTTGGGTCCAGACAGAGCCTCTCAAAATGATGGTATCTTTCGGAACAGGATCAGAGATCATCTCCCCAGATTAGGTGAGGTTTCCTTGAGTACTCTTTGGAAACACATCCAAGAAAGGTGACGAAAGACCTGAGAAAGTAGAGGGGATAGAGATGTTGTCTTGAAAACCAATGCTGTAAAGTGGGTGTCGATTCGATAAAGGATAACCCCGGAGATCATGAGAGAGGAAGTCCTTCAAGACACCATCTTCAGGGATGACGGAGCGACTAGGGTCCTCTTTAATGCTCTCCGCTATATGAATAATGGCTAGACGTCTCCTTGAACTGATCGGGAGGGGCTCTGTAGCAGGTCTGGGTGCAGGGTGAGGAGGAACCATGTTTTATCCCTGAATTTTAAAGACCACCAACGGTTAGTCCGAAATAATAATAATTGGACAAAAATACCAACTATTGGAAAAGGAGTCGAGAGGCCTTCATGATAAGGTCCAGAAGGTGGCCTCATAGGTTGGTTCGTAAGGACAGCCTCCCGTGAACCCGCCTTATGCAGAATGCGTCCGCAAAACCCCGGCCTGTAGAGCGTTGGCCTGAAAACCGCGAACCAAGCTGCCTCGCAGAACCTTAGCTCCGAGCATTAAGCGTTTCAGTTTGGACATAATGTATTTTTCAAAGATTGGATCATTCTGGTCCGCGAACCATTTGAAACCGCATAGAAATTTCCTGCACAGCCTGGCATGACAGACCTTTTTTTTTAGTTCGTGACCAAAAAATTGTTCCACAGGTGAAGGAATCCATGAACGAAGGTTGGTTTGTAATGACAGAAGCTGGTTCTCAGAAACAACATTTCACGAAGGAGCGGGCACACAGGGAAAAAAAAGCGAGTGAGCAAGAAAACTCTGATTTAGCGAACAATCCGGTAAAGGAAAAATGAAGCCCCCCATAATTATAGGCATGTTCCCCTACTAGGTCCACCACTCTCCCGTGAACTAGCCAAGTTTGAAGACCACTCTACATCGGAATAGCCTCCTCTTCGTTCTGATCGGACCCCATTCTGATGGGGGGAATCTGTAGGGTCCTGAAAAATCCTCTAATGAAGATAATAATACCCTTCATTCAAGATAGTATTTTTACCCAATTACCTTCAATGAATTGGGAAAAGGAAGGAGGTCAATACTCAAAATTAGAAAAGTACCAAGCGGTCTGCGAACCGGACCGAGTGTTACACGGCCGGTTCTATGAACTGCTCCCCACCATGGACTATCCTCATTTGCAAGATGGAGGCCAAGATCCTCCGCGGGCACGAAGCAGAACAGGCGCAGAACCGGTCCACCGTCACGATCCGCCCCAACCGCGGACTGCGTCAACCATCCCAAGCCGCATCCACTGTCGTTCTCGAAATGGAGGTGGAACCCTCCTCATCCGCGAACCACTCTTCGAGCTTGTTTGGTTCACAAGGGAGATGCGCTCAATGACCATGCAAGTTTCGGATTGACCGAGTCATCCATGAATCTGGTTTTTGGTCATGGGCCTCCATAGCAGGTGCCACATTACCCTAGATACAACCTTTTCCCTTCTCTATAAAAAGAAATCGAGTGGAAGAGAAGAAAAGAAGAGAACTCAGAGGAGATCAATCAGATTTAGGTTGAAGGATTTCGAAGGAAGGTTTAGGATCTCAGATGTATCAGTTCGCGAGCCAGAGAAGGTATGAACCTGGGAACTAACTAATAGGGAATCAAAAATGAATAATAACTTGGTGAACCGAGAACCAAAAATAACAAAGAAGAGGAAACCGAGAACCATGGTCCCTCCCCGGATGCACTACCCTTGTACCAGGGAGTTTATGCCTTTTTTCCGATCCACCGCACCACGTAGCACCCTCCTACACATGCGAAGCCCCAACCGACAAGCCTTCGTCCAGCGTCACCCTTGTCCGCCGCTCCCGGCATTGAACCCACCATAGACCACCCTGGTTCGCGAATCGAAACTGAAGCTGCGAACCACCTTGGTTTGCAAGATTCCCATCAGTCCGGGGACTACCCTTTTTCACGGATGACTTCTCCAACCGCGTAGCACTTCTCTACGCGAAGGGTGCCATCATCCATACCCTTGCATGGCCCACAAAATACTTTGGAGTTCCCGTTCCCCGAGCCACATAAATACTTCTGATCCGGCCTGATCCTCTATGACTCCCTCACTGGCCTACTCATCGGCCCCTAGTCGAGGCCTCCACTAGAGCCACCAAATCCATGTGGTGTAACCCTCAGGTGCATCAGCGCGCCGTTTTTAGTTCACATACCCATGGTAAGTTGGGGCTAAGGGGTTTCCCCGAACCTTGATAAGATTCCCAAAGCATTCCTGGGTTCACATTCCCACGGTAATGTGGAGTCTGAGCTCGGAAGTCCCCTTTATGCCCCTCCACTTGTTGGGGCTGGGGTACTTCTCTCTTATTCGTAGGGTAGTGAAATACCCATAAAAATGAAGCCCTGATGCACTTCAACACTTCCCCTAGGTACAAGAGAGGTGACAGGCACATGAGCACCTCTTTCCCTCTCCCGCTGCTCTTTGTCTCCATGGGCATCCATCTCGAAGTAAGCCGCGAACTTATGGGCCGCTCCATGCGTAAGCCCCACTCCACTTCTCACGGACACACCATTCTCCACGTGATAGCCTGGTCCCTACCACCTCATGTTTCTCACACAGAGCATGACTCATCTAGGTTTAGAATAAGAATCGACCATGACATCCTCTTATGGGATGCCTCAGAATGCAATCCCCACTCATCCGAACTACGTGGACATTGATCCCTGTCTCCTAGGCAAGGTAAGTAGGAAGCATCCCAAGAGGATCAAGCCCAATCACCGTCTGAACATCGAGTATTACCATCCATTGGGTCCACATTCATGTCTATTCTCTGACACCCCAATCTGAACTATGTGGACATTGATCGTTTTTTCCTAGGTAGGTTACGTAGGAAGCCTCCTAGGAGGTTCAAGCCGAATCACCATCATATCCTTGAGGATTACCATCCCTCGGGTCCACCATCAGGTCGGTTCTCTGATACCCCAATCCGAACTATGTGGACTTTGACCCCTGTCTCCCAGGCATGGTAAGTAGGAAGCCTCCCTGAGCTTCAAGCCCAACAACCGGTAGATCCGACTATCTTCATGTCGGTTCACCTCACCAACCCTAGTGCCACCTCAATGAGTCCAGACTCCCCGGGGTCATTAATACAATGAGGGACGAAAAACCTCGGGCATAAATGATTCTAAATCCATATGTCCAGCTGACCATTTCCAATCAGGAGAAATCCATGGATAATGTTCCTGGGTATAAACCAAATATTCGCCAATATATGAATATGTCTTAAATCTATAAGAGAGTCCAAGAATAGGCAATAATTTCCCCCAAAAGGGTGCTATGAGCCCAAATTCCCATCCTCTCATCCAATATTAGTTCTTAATCATCACTAGTCAAACCACCCAGCAAATGCCTACCATTGAAAATCATGTCCATGTAATACTAGATATAGAACCATTAGGTGTTTCGAGGAGGAAAACAGTGCACCCGACATTATTGATTAAGTATAATCCAACCTTCTCTAATCAACCATCGAGTAGCGAACCTTTCTTCCCCACGACCCTGTCATGCACCGCGAGGCACATAATAACTCCAATGCATTCTTCATATGAAAGGGGTGAAAATATTCAACATATACATTCAAATTGAAACTAAATGGGAAATGTAAACTACTTTCTCCAATCATTGAATATAAACACTTACCATTCGGAATAATATGGCGAATGGTATCAAAATTGAACATCCATAGTTAGAATAACTAGAAACCCTTCATCAAAATATGGTAGACGATATCATAAAAGATAAACCTCAATGTGGTATATGATTTAACAAAGGATGTTGACATAGACAAATATATTTTTATATGAGACCATTGAAAATTTCTTTATAAAATAATCCTTAAACATTACTAAGTGTCCAATAACACCTTGATAAATTCAAAAAATAATCCATTAAAATATTATGAGAATAATAGGACTCCTGATATTATATACTAAAGGGAATTATATACACCAAAAAATGAAATAATTGATAAACAAGGCATATATCTCTGAAATGTTAACGTGAGATGAGAAAAATCCGTTTTACTTTTGAAAGTAGAGTTATTTTGGAAAATCATATGTATTTTCCATAAAATCATATTGTAAACATGAATATACAATAACATAAAATACTATGACATTGATATTATATTTTAGGCATAGATGATGTCCCACTGAAGTGAAATCATGTTAAAAGAGTTCTTAATATTCTTTAGAAATAAAAGTTTTAGAGAATTTTAAGGAAAGTATTAAGGATAATTTTAAAAGTGAAAAGGAACATTTGTTCTCTTAAATATATAAATTATCCAAGATAATTTTTCATGTTAAAATTATTGTTTTTATAAAACTAATTGTGGCTTAAAAATAATATTGTCTACACTTGAAAACAGGTAAGAATTTGAAAATATCCCTTGAATCAGGTTTGTTTAGCAAGATAATTTTTTTGAATGATCAATTTAAAACATGTAAATCACAATAAAATAAAGAAGGATTATAGATAGTAATCATACGTATTAAATTAAAAATAATTTATTTGGATTAAATAATAATAAATGAGAATTCAATTGAGTTATGTAGAGAATAAGAGTAACCCAAACAAAAATGGAGGTTCTGTAAAAATTCATTACTAGTTTGTAATCAATCAGTTCGTATGACCCAAAATTAATAACATTAAAATAATACATTAAATACCAGGAAAATAAAGTTATTAATTATTTTTTAGATCAAATTTTTTTATACATACACCATACACACTTATTATTAGTGAATATAGAAAATCTCACAAAAAAATAAGGGAGACGAAGAAACCCTTACCTTAAGTCTGAATGTGTTGTACTCTTGGACTTAAAGTACTAGAATATGAAATTAGACTTATTAATAACATAATTAAGAAAATATTATACTTTTATTTAGTATATATTTATTTTATTAATCCCATTATGTTCCTACTAATTAGTTATAATATTCAATGTTGTCGTTCTGGAGTGTTCATTTTCTTGATTTTCATAAATAGTTCACTTGTTTTTAAGTAATGATTTTCATGTGAAATTGATTTAAATCACAAGAATTAAATTAAAAAATTATTTGATATCATCCATATGTGTTAATGGAAATTTAAATAATTTGGATACATGGAATTAGGATGAATCATTAGATGAAATATTAATGATATTCACTTAGATTATTTTAGTGGTATATTGATTATTAGGAACGAGTTTGGTCATATGATTTAATAACAATTAGGTATACTAGTTCCTGAATATTAATTAGTTTATAATAAATATATTTTAGTCTATTTGAACCCTAAAAACGGTTTCATTACCAGTAATGAATGAGAAATTGAAGAACGAATCTTCATCGTCCACAAAGCTTGTAAATTGGAACACCACAGACGATGGATATGTTTATACAATAAAAGGGAGAGAGTAAGAATATAGATGATGTTTATTTAATTAACATGATATAATTCCATTATATATATGATTATGGATTTATCATTTTCATTTGGATAGAGGATGTGAGGATATGATAATAATAGAAAGGAACTTGAAATTAAAATGAATGAAATAAAATGTGAATTTACCTCCTTGAGATTCCCTTTAAGGGAAGGGATTTTTGTCTTTTGGAAAGAAAAATAGACTGTTAGAAGTGGGGAGTCAGTTGGGAAGGGTATTTGGGAAGAACATTTAGGATCTTTGAGGCTTAGAGGATTGAGGAGAAGAGGGAATGGGTGGGGGTCATATTGGAGGAGAGGAGTTAATTTTCAATATTTTATTCATTATTTTATCAATTTCATCAAGAAAACCAGTAGTGTTATTTCATGTGACCCATAATAGTAATAAGTGAATTTGAGTTATAAAAATGTGTCCTTAAATAACTCCTGATGTCATAAATGGTGTACATTACTGATAATTTTTATATATGGTATTTTACCGTATTTCAGTATTTATCAAAAATTCATGTTTTTCAAAAAAATACCAAAAAAACACCCAAACCATTATTTGATGTGTTGAATTAAAAAATTGATTCCATTTTTTGAAAATAATTTTCTAAATATTTTAAATGTAATTTTTAAATAAAATCGTAATTTATTCAAAAAAGCAACATTAAAACATTATCTCGTTTTATAACACCTTGAAAAATTAATCAAGGTCCCTTAAAATTGCCTTATAACCATTAGACAATAAAATAACCATTTATTACTAAATTTTATGAAAATACAATTTCCATATTAAATAATTTAATTAATCATAAAATTGTTATTAAAAAATTAATGACATACAAATATATCAATACTTTTATTATGATAGTTTTTTACTTTTGACATGTAAAAATTGTTTTTATACATTAATCGATGAATTATATATTTTTTCAAATTACTATTCTTTTCTAATCATAAGGATATGTTACTATTCATATGGGTATGTTAGTCTTCACCACAAATTCGATTTGTATTATTATACAATAAATGTCTTACTGAACGCGCAAATGTGTATGTCAGTTTTTTGAGAGTCTAATCCTAGAGGTGGAAAAAAAAATTCTTGGAAAAGTTATATCAAAGTGGTGTTTGTAGAGACATAGTGTTCCATACATTATATAATATTTCTATTTTAAAATTTGTATGGTGTTACATATTTTCAGAGTAAAAAAAGTATCCCGAGAATAGAGTTTCGATTTATGATGAATCGATACTTTGATGGAGAAGTGGGAGGAAAGGACCATGGAATGCTTCGATTGCACTAAAATATGTTTTAGTGGGTGTTTTTCATAGATACGACATCATATTTTTTAAAAAACTTTTCAATATTGTACCTTGAGTTTCTGGTATGTAACCCCTTGTGATTTTTATGTTATAATGTTTAAGGGTAAAGTATGGGATGGTTTGGTGACCATTTATTATGTTTTATTGTGCAAAAGGAGATATGCAAGGGTTGTGCACAATTTTTCTAAACCGTGGGGGATATCATAGAAGAAAACCTGCGAAGAATTAGTCTTGAGGTAGTAGCATCAGCACAGTGTGCACACGATTAGGGAGACTGTGCTAGGAAGATGTGTTAAGGTTTCCATAAAGCATTAGCTAATGCACGGTTAGCGCACAGTTTGTCTAACCATATGAACTAACCATAAAAAAAAGTTAAAGTTGGATCCTAAAAAATAGGACGTCCCGTATTTTTCCTCTAAACCCCTCGTTTATGATCCTCGGTGGCCCTAAATCAGGATTTATTCTCCATATACAGTAGGACAACCTCTCCCATGTGATTTGGAATCAATCTGGATCCCTCCCTTTGCGTTTTCATTCTCGATTATTGTGGTATATACCGTTCGTCACTGTTCATGTCGCATTATATTAGATCTAATTCAATGTACTTTTCTATTCATATTTGTTTCTTATATATACACCTTTAATGGGTATATCAATGATTTTTTATTCCAAATATGATGATATTTGGTCTTTTTTGTATGATAAGAGATCTAGGGAGGTTTTGTAGAGCATCAACCCTGTCTTCCTACGTGTTCTTCATCTGTTGTCGAGTTTCATCAAAACCTTTGAGGTAGGTGGTTCACTATCACATCATCTTTCATGAATTTATGGGATTAGTTTCAAATATATTAAATTTAATTAAATTGATTGTGAAATCTTGGTATAATGCATTGAATTAATCTTCTTAAGAGATGATTTATCGTTTTTTTGAAATTTTATAATCTCGTTGAATTGTTGTGAAAATTATTTTAGTTTCTTGAATTGAAAAAGGTGATTTTGAATTTTGTATTTTCTGGAATATCTAATTTTTTTTGGGAATGGTGTTTTCAAGACAATGGGTGTTTTATTGAAACAATTTGGCTTAAAAATGGTTTTGATGGAAATATGGTTTTCAATAAACATGTGGTTTTATTGAAAAGGAGTTTTGGCAAGATCCGTGGGAATATTGGTGAGTGAGTTCATATTTCATATATGAGAATTTGTTGAAATATGACATTCCTCTTTTTTCCAAAGGGTTAATTGAAGATGTGATATAATTACATTATGATGACATGGTAGATCGATGAGAAACCACCCATTAGTATAGAACTATTATAACGAAGCATGCATGTTTGATAGTATGAATGTGTGGAATGGTTTGAGTATTCCAAAAGGATAATGTGAAATGGTTTTAAATATTTATTATTATTTTTTATATAATGATTACTGGTTGGGAAATTAGTTTTAATAGCATTAGTGTACTTTCATTTGAAAATGGTTATGGAACTTATTTCTATTTAGTCATAAACTGTATTGGGAAATTGTTTTATATAAACTGTATTATATAAATATTGGTTACTTTTCAATCCTAGTAGCATTAGTAGGGAAGTGTTTGTAGATGTACTACTATGTTTTATACTCACCTATACTTTGTAAATTTGGTGATTTTTCAAATGCTATCTTTTAGGACACAAGAAAAGGTAATGTATCACATATTTCAGCACTACACATGATACTTAGGCTGTTTTGGTGATATTGGGGTGTGAGGATTTTGAAGTATGTAATCTAGTGGCATTCTTGGAGTATTTATTTTTCCTTAATCTATTTAATTTGATAGATTATTTTTGTTCCACTATTTAGCACATCAATGTTATTTTTTTATGAATAAAGTTTTTGAATTGTCTTTCCTTGTTCAAGCATCATACAGTTAACTGTATGGATATGGTTTTTTGAGTTAATGATGTATTTCACAAAGGAAAAAATAGTCCCCCACTATATTTTGAAATTATTCATCTTTTATTTTCATCCTTACGCATCTTAGGGATGTCAACTAAGGCCAAGTAATGACTTGATGTACTATAAAGCCCATGAGAATCAGTGGGTCATTACCAATTGTATTATCTTGTTCTGTCCAAACCTAAAATTTATTCTTTAGTTTCATGTTCTTGGAGTAGAATTCATCATTTATTATTCCATGGTTCATAATCTTATAATGGAGTAGGATTTTCAGAACATGAAATGTATAGCAAAAAAGGATGTAGCTAACCATTTTACGCTGAACATCACATTATCATGGTATTGGGTACATAAGTGTCTTGGAGACACTTCTAGGATTTTTGAAATCTCATTATCATGGGGTTAGAAAATGAGACAATAATTTCATTAATTGTATAATAATAAATAAACACTAAGAGTGTATTCATCATTTAGAGTAAGTATTTATGTTGTGAAAAACTATTGATTTTTGAAAAAATTATTAAATTGTTTTTTTCAAATGAAAGATATTGAAAAAGAAAATGCTTATGGTAAATTTAAAATGGTTTAATTTTCAAAAAGAAAGATTATTTTTTAAAAAACAATTGTTCATTGAAAAAGGTTGTTTTAGGAAAATAAATTTATTATAGTTGATGTGATATAATTTCAAATGCTAATCCATCAATTTCTAGAGAGTGAGACTTACAGTGTTCTTGTTTGTTTAGAAAATAGAACCTAATAGGTGTTGTAGGAACCAACCAGAAGGATCTATGGAGAATGTTGTTACACATGAAAAATAGGAGTACAAAGAAAATGTTTATAGTATCATTCAAGCATTTAAAGTCATGGAAACAGGGAACCAGAGGGATGAGCCAGTGCATGTGGATAATTCCACCCAGTTCATGAAGAAAAATCCACCTATCTTCAGGGATGATTCTGAACTGAAAAAATTGGAGGTGTGGTTAAATAGGATGAATTGTATCATTGATTTCATTAGCACACCATCAGAGGATAAATTAATTATGTACACGTACATTCTTGAGGATCATGTACGTATATAGTGGGAACTAGTTCTATGTGCTAAAATGGATCAAGGCCTTACATGGGAGGATTTTGAGAAATTTTCTAATAAGAAATTCTAGCCTTATATATTAAAGATATAATGGACAAAAAAAAATTTTAGAATAAAGTAAGGGGATCTCTCTATCCTGGAATATGCGGCTAAATTCATGAATTTACTGTTCTTTGAAATAGAAGTTATAGTAACTGTGTCTTTGAAGGCTGGAATCATCGAATCAGGGTTAAGGAAAAAAATTTGATCGAATATTGTAGTGCTCTCTATTACTGACTATACCGAGATGGTGAAAATAGTGGCAGTGGATGAGCATGACTTCTCAAGATCAATGGGATGAGGATGTATGATGATTCCTATAGAAAATGGTGGAGAATCCAATTCTTGGAGCAAGATAAAGAGGAACACCTATTTCTAGGGTGCGAGCGAGAATCATAATCTGACATCTAGATTAGTAAATATTGAACCAAAACCAAAGATCCATGTAGGATGCTACCAATGTGGTTCCTTTGACCACATGACATGGGAGCGTACATAAACACCCAGAGAATTCTATAATTGAAAAAATACTGGACTCTTTAAGAGTTTTTTCCACAGTTCGTTGAGGTTGGTCGCTCGAGACACTTCCCAGGTGTCACAAGCATCATATGCTTTGACAGGGCGAGGGCAAAAAAAAACAGACTCATCAACAGAATAGAGAAAGTGTTAGAAACATTACTTATTTTAAAGGTACTTTTCATGTAATTTTTATACTTTCTTTGTTTATGGGGGATTCCAAGACATTTTTGGAAAAAGGGTTGTTTCTTAATGATTTGGGACAAACTATGATCCCATTTCTAGATTTAAATACAAAATTAATTTCTTTTATAACTCCTTTGTTTTTCAAAATTTTGACCCATTCCAGTTCTCAATTGGCCTCCCCAGATGTAACACCCCAAGGTTTTGAAAATAAATATTGAATATATGAAAGACTATGTCCCTAAAAAATAATACATTTTATAATCTAGCAGTTAAACCCAACATCTCCATTACAATGTTTTGAATTTCAAAAAATGGTCATCTAGAGGTGTGATTAGTTATTCATATTTTGTCTGATAGAACATACATGATTTTTGGAGAATTGTAATATACCCCTATGAATAGTAATATGAATAGTAATATGATCCTTATGAATAGTGAATAATGATATTTTTTTCTAAGACAATAATATAATGAGATCATAATTATTTTTTCAATGTGATATAAAACTAATTATATCTATAAAATTGTTATTTATTTAATCAACTATAATTTCATTTAATAATTAAATTAATAATATTTTGAAAATTAGTTTTGAAAAATGGAGTTCATTTTTTAATTATACATGCCAAAAAATGGTAGGGGTTAATTTTTGGGATTTTTCTTAAATTCTTGAATTTTTGATGATTAGTGAAATATAGTAAAATACCGTATAATAAAATTATTAGTTAAATACAATATTTATGAAATAGTAAATGATTTAAGGACACATGGTTCAAACTAAAAGGAAAATATTACTATTAGGGGTCAAATGAAACAAAACTAAAGATTATATCTGATGGAAATAATAAAATAATGAAAAAAATATTCAAAATATACCCTCTTCTCCACTATAAACCCCCCTCAACTCCTATTATCTTCACTACTATAAGCTCGAAAGCTCCTAAAAGTACTACCCATTACCCTTCCCTGGTCACTCCCCACGTCTATTAATTCCTTGGTCTTTCCAAAAGAACAAAAACTTTTCAATAAGGAGGTTCTCGAGGAGGTTATTTTAAGAGGTAAAACACCCATTTTTTCATTTAGTTTCTTTTCAATTTGTCTTTTTTTGTTATCCTCTACTCTCCTCCTCTATTAAAATGACAATTATAACTTTATAATCGACTATATTCTGTAATTATATAATGTTAATGGAATAAACCTCATCAATATTCTTACTCTCTCCATTTTATTTTATAAACGAAATCAACGTCCATGAGGTTCTAATTTATAACCTTTGTGGATGACGAAGATTCATTCTTCAATTTATCCTTCATTACTGGTCATGAAACCATTTTTATGGTCTAAAAATACTATCATATATTTATTATATGCAATTTAATATTCTGGAACCAGTATATGTACATATTATTAAATCATATGACCAAACTAGTTCATAATAATCAAAATACCGCTTAAATAATCTAAATGAATGTAATTAATAATTAATCTATTGATTCATCATTTCTCCATTAAACCAAATGATAGAAATTACCATTAACAAATCTGGATGTTCATAAATTATATTCAATTTCAATTCTGGATATTTACATCCATTCCACACGAACTCCATTACTTGAAAACAAGTGAACCGATTATGAAAATCAAGAAACCGAACATTATGAAACGACATAATTCAATATTATAACTTATCTATATGGTCATAAATGAACTAAAAATACTTATGATTAACTAAATAAAATTTTAATTGGTTTTTAAAATATTTATTAATAAGCCTAATTTCATATTCCAGTACCTTTTGTTCAAGATCAGAACACATTTAGACACAGTGTAAGAGTTTTCATCCCAAGCCTCCATTTTCATATGGGTTACTTTTATTGTTTAATTACCTCAAAAAAATTCATATTTATTATTATTTACTCCAAATAAATTCATGTGTTAGTGTTTTACATATGTTTACCAACTATAATCATTTTTTATTTAATGGGGGGGATACATGTTTTAAAAGGAACATTCAAAATTATATTCAAAATACAAACCTGATTCAATAGAAATTCTCAAATTCTTACCTATTTTCAATAGAAATATATAATCTATTTATAGAAACAATTATATTTCTAAAATCACTCATTTTATTATGAAGATACTATCTTAAAAATTTCTGGTTTTATACAAAGACTTTTCAAAAACAATTCTTCTTTTCAAAAAAGTGTATTTATCTTCAGAATTAATTAATGAATTTATTAGAGTATTTTAGTCTATTTCAACACCCTTTTTGAATATTATGTATTATTTTGTTCAATAATTTATGATTTTATATACCATATTTTATTTTAATTTTTATTACTAGTTTGATTTTGGATGTTCTATCCTAAAACCATTAACCAAATTTACTCTAAATGGTTAATTTTTTCTTTTAATGATTAGGGAAAGTTAGTTACATTTCATATGATAGTTTCAATATTAATGTATATGATGTTTATGTTTATCCACGCTCATATGAGAAATGCATCGGAATTATTATGTGATGGGTGGGTCCCACTACATCCCCGTGTTGCATCAGTAGGTCTCATGAGACAAATAGATGTGGTCTTGGCCGAGGCCTGGCCAATTATAGATATGGTTTTGGACGAGACCGTAATCATTTTTAGACATCCAAGATGAGGCCTTGAAAATATGTTTCAGAATGTCCGACATATCCACTTCCCTCATTATTAGTCTAGTAATTGAAAGGTCATGAGGTTATTTTACTAGTAGAATACCGATGGTTATGTTATATTATGTAAATATTTACTCATCTCATAATCCGTCCATATTATGTTCATGTTTATTTTTAATGGAATGTGTTTCAAATTATTCACCCAGTCTAATGTTTATGTTATCTTCCACTGTTTTTCTTACTTTTACTAAGCGTTTAATCTCACCAATTTCTTATGTTTCATTTTACCTAGAAATGAGGATGTAAATTATGATTTACTAGCATTAATAATCTAGGAGGAATATATGTTTCTAATGGAATTAATTATTGATATTTTCATTTCAAGATGTAATTTTTAACTTATTTATGTATCTTGTTTCCAAAAGATACTAAACTACATGGTCCTTAGGTATGAATATTACTTTTTTATATGATAATGTAATAAAATAAGGAACCGAATCTAGGAAATAGGGTTCGGGTCCTTATAGTTGGCATTAGAGGAAGTTTAGTAGGAAACATGGAAACTAGATTAGAAAATGTAGATTAGGTAACAAATCCCTAAGGTAATATTTCAGGACAAAAATACATGAACGTCTTGGAATCTTGGTAAGGAATAGATTATGTGGATTTTTCTGGAATATAAATCCATGTCTGGATACAAATAGGTATAGGTGGATTTGGAACAAATGTACCTAGGAGTGAAAAATCTCACAAATAATTTCGGGCTTGACCTGGGTTATCCTGGTACATGGAAAAGAACGTTTCTACACTCTTGGTATTCAATCTCATGGGGTATATGCTTTGGATAATTCAATTTATCTTTACAAACCATTATGAAGGATTTAAATGAAAATGTTTGTATAATGAAACCATGATTATGATTAGGGTATTATCCATGCAAATAATTCTAAATTAGGTTTTTTATTTTCTTATGTCAAGATTATACATTATGATTTATAACTGAATCTTTTGTATTCTATTATTTAGAAATGGAACCTAGTGTATAGAATGGAAACCACATGAACACACGTATCCCATGTAGGGATTGAAGTCTGATGCATGATAATGATATTGGCTCTGGTGCTGCGACTGGTGCAGAGTAGCTTATAACAATATCGAGAAAATTAATAAAGTTATGAAAAATAACCTTACCAGTAAGGAGAATCCAGATCCACCACGTGGAGGAGATTTGTCACATCACTTTATGAGACAAAAACCTCCATAATTCAATGGGATTAAAAACCCATTTGTAGCTGAAAAATGTATAAGTTCACTAGAGAAGATATTTCTCTCTATGGGATGTAATGAAAGAGAGAAGGTAGTCATGGATGTTTATCATCTATGGGGAGATGCAGATGTGTAGTGGTTGTTAATAAAAAACACAAATGAGGAGGAAGAGATATATGATATTAATGAGAGGGACTTTAAAAAAATATTCCTAGAGAAATACTTTCCTTGTGAACAACGATCAGATTTGGAAAGCCAGTTTTTGAGTTTGAAACAAAAGGAAGATGAGAATGTTGAAAAGTATGAAGCTAACCTCACAAGGTCAGAAAGCCATGATTTGGACTACATAAAAAACTGAGTAGAAATATTGATCAATTATTTTATGGCTTAAATCCCTTCATCTAGAGGTCAATTGTCTCCAAAAGTTTTTCATCATATGATGATATAGTTTCATGTGATATCAAGATAGAAAATTGAATTCTCTAAGTCTTATGACTTTAAGGGACATCAAGAGAATAATAGGGTTGTAGAAAACTCTAGAAAAAGAAGTAAGGAAATGGGAAAGAAGGGAAGAGTTGAATTTCCACCCTATGAGAATTGTGGAAGGAGACACCCTAGTGCCTGTTTAAAAGGAAAATGAGTATGATACAAATGTGGAATGAAAGGTCATCTTGCTGATGATTTTAAGGGGAAGAAATAATCCATTAATGTTAAATTCTATAATTGTCAAAATATGGGACACTATACTAATGATTGTACAAAGTGTCAAGGAAACATGAAAAAGAAAAGACCAATGGATAAGGGACACTCTTATGAAATCAAAACCACTGATATTGAAGTTCTTAATGATGGGGTGGGAGGTACATTAATAATTTTCTCAAGCTTAGCCAATTATTTATTTGATTCTGGATCATCACATTCATTCATATCTTCCCAATTTTACAATGAAATTAGATATTTTCATTTTGATTTAATAAGGGAGTTGTCATTCAAAACTCTTAGGGGAACTATCATTGAAACAAAGTTGTGTTAGTAAGACCCCATTATGGACTATAAATGTGCTTTATCTATTAATTTCATTATCATACCCATTAATGAATTTTATATAATCTTTGGTATGGATTTGATTTCAAACCATGATGTGAAAATTTATTTCAATAGGAAGGAGGTTAAATTTTTTTAGGATGATGTGGAGTCCCTTATCATTAGGGAAAAATATCACCATATGATTATCATCTAGTTCCACCCCCAATAGATCTCCTTAATTCAATTCTTGGGGAGGAAGGTAATGCAATAAATATAGGTGAGGAGAATAATGTTCAAATAGATTATTTAACTATTGTGTAAGAATATGTTGACGTTTTTCTATAGTATTTACTTAGATATCCTCCAGCGTGGGAAATTGAGTTTTCCCTTGATTTGATTCCTGGTTCAAGGACCATATCAAAGAACCATTATAAAATGGACACTGTGGGGTTAGTGGAACTAAATATACAACTAGAGGAATTTAGTGATAATGGATTTATTCACCCCTAGTGTTTCTCTATAGGGAGGCCCTATTATTTTCATTAAGAAGAAAGATGAGTCTTCGAGGTTGTGCACTGACTATAGGGAGATAAATGCTATAATAATAAATAACAAGTATCCCCTACCTCTAATTGATGAATTATTTGATCAACTTCATTGAGCCCAATATTTTTCAAAGATTGATCTTTTATCTGGATGTCATCTATTTCATATGAGGAAGGAACACATTCCAAAAACAACATTCTGAACAAGGTATGGACATTAAGAGTTTAAAGTAATGAATTTTGGACTGACTAATGTACCATATGTTTTCATGGATATAATTAATATATATTTAAGGTAATTTCTTAATGAATGTGTGGTGGTGTTTATTGATGATATCTTGGTATATTTGAAATGCTATGAGGATCATTAAAATCACTTGTACACCATTCTAAATACTCATAAAAGAATGATTTATATGAGACATTTAGAAAGTGTGAATTTTTGTGTCGACCAGTTTCCTTCCTTGGCCACATTATCTCTAAGGATAGAGTATCTGTTGATCCTATGAAGATAAAGGCATTTCAAGAATTAAATACTCTAATGAGCATAACTGATGTACGTATTTTTATTGGTTTTGAAAGTTATTAACAACATTTTGTTCCAAAATTCACCCGTTTAGCCAACCCAATGACCAAGCTATCACGAAAAGGGGTTAAGTTCATATGGAAAAAAGAATGTCAATAATTTTTTAAAGAAATGAATATAATATTAGTGAATGATCCTATCTTGACTCTACTATCATAGAATGATGGATTTGTGATCTATAGTGATGCATCAAAGAAAGAAATTGGTTATGTCCTTATGCAGAATGACATAGTGATTCATTGTGAATCTAGGAAGCTAAAAATCATTAAAAAATAATTCAAATCATGATCTTGAGTTAGCAATGTTAATCTTTGCTAAAATTATTTAGAGACATTACCTCTATGGTATAAAATGCGAGATATATATAAATCATAAGTGTTTGAAATATATATTCTCATAGAAAGAACTCAACATGAAACAAAGTATAAAGATTGATCTAATCAAGGATTATGATTTCACAATACACTACCACCCAGGGAAGTCCAATAAGCTTGTAGATTATTTGAATAGAAAAGAACACGAAATTATGATCAATATGAGAGTTGAAAGGGATATTATGTTCATGGATCTAGTAAAGATGGATATGGTAATTATCATGGATGGTAACACATCACTACTTTTTTGAAATGGTTTCCAATCCTTCTTTACTAGAAAGGATAATAAGTTCTCAGGATGATGATGAGAAGTTTCAAAAGAATATTAATGTTGTAAATGATGGAATGTTGATTGAATTCGAATATCAAGGTCGAATTTTGAAATTTTGCAGAGGATTTGTGTTGCCACTATTCTTGAGCTAAATAGGTAACTATTGGATGATGCTCATAGCTCTAATTTCTCTATACACATTGGTATCACAATGGTATATCAAAATTTAAAGGAAAATATTTGGAGGAAAAACATGAAGACAGAGATTGCAGATTATGTGCTGAGATTTTCGGTTTGTCATCAAGTGAAGGATAGAAGACAATATCCTAGAGGATTCATGAAACCCCTTCCTATTCCTATGTTTAAATGGGATGGTATTATGTTGTACCCTATCATGTGGAAACCAGAGATTTCAAGAAATAATGATGCAATATGGGTCTTTGTTGATCATATTAAAAATCATCACATTTTCTTACTAAACAAGAACATTTACCACATGAACATTTAGAAAGTATATATATTAATGAAGTTTTCAGACTTCATGATGTACCCGTATCATCTGTTTCTGATCATAATCCCCATTTTACATCTTAATTCTGGAAAAGTCTTCAGAAGACCATAGATACTGATCATCATTTGATAATTTCCTACCACCCACAAATTTATGGAAAATCAAAACAGACTATTAAAATGTTAGAAGATATTTTTTGGTCTTGTTCACTTGACTGTGATGGTAGGTGGGATCATTATTTACTTCTCGAAGAATTTTCCTATAGAAATATCTTCCATTAAAGTATTTATATGGTACCATTTGAAGTGTTATAAGGAACGAAAACCCGTACACCAACTTGCAAGGATGATGTTGGTGAATGAAAGCTCCTAGGCCCTGAACTTGTTGAGGAAACAACAAAAAAGGTGAATATAATCCAAACCAATATCGAAATAGCTCAAAGTAGGAAAAAGATAAATGTTGATAACTAAAGAAAGGATTTGGATCTTCAGCAAGGTGATCATGTTTACTTAAAGGTATCTCTATGGAAGGGTATTATATGATTTAGTATGAATGGAAATTTAAGTTCCACATACATTAGATCTTTTGAAATTATGAATCGAATTTTATACATATATTAGCATTTTGAAATAATTCCAAGTCTCTCCAATGTTCACAATGTGTTCCACGTATCAGTGTAAAGAAATTACATGACAGACCCAACACATGTACTCACCTATAAAGAAATATGACTTGAGTTTGATCTGTCTTATTATGAAGAGCCTATTAAAATTCTTGATACCAGAGAAAAAGTATTTATATATTAGACGATTCTTCTGGTAAAAGTTTTTTGAAGGAACCATAATATAGAGGAAGAAATATGGGATCATGGGGATCTTATGTTGAAGACAAACCTTAATCTTTTTAAGTTATATTTAGTGAATTTCGAGAATGAAATTTTGGTATGGAGGGAAGAATGTAACACCCCAAGGTTTTGAGAATAAATATTGAATGAATGAAACACTATGTCCCTAAAAAACAACACATTTTATAATCTATCTGTTAATCAAAAATTTGCCTCTACTATAGTTTGAATTTCAAAAAACAGTCATCTAGAGTTGTGATTAGTATGTCATTTGGAGTCTGATTGAGCAGACTTGATTTTTCATGAATAGTAACATTCCCCTATGAATAGTAATAAGAATAGTAATATGGCTCATATGAATAGTCAATAATGATATTATTTTATTTTAATAATGTAATAAGATAATGATATATTAATTAATTTGTCAATGTTATATAAAACTAATTATACATTTAAAATTATTATTTTGTGAATTAATTATGCTTTTATTAAAATTTTAAATTAATAATATTTAGAAAATTATATTTGAAAATTGTATTTCATTTTTCAATTCTACCCGTCAAAAAATAGTTTGGGCAAATTTTTGGGATTTTTTTTAAATTCATGATTTTTTATGAATAGTGAAATACAATAAAATACTATATATTAAAATTATCTAGTAAATAAACTTTTAATGATGTCATAAATGATTTAAGGCCACTTGGTTCGGACTCACATGCACATATTACAATTTAGGGTCACATTAAACAACACCATTGGTTGTCTTTATGGAAATAACAAAATAATGAATAAAATATTCGAAATTTACCCCTCTCATCCACTATAATACCCCCTCTCACTCACTCTTCTCATGACTCATTTAAGCCTTGAATCTCCGCAATGATCTGCCAAATTTCCCTTCCCTAGTTACCACCCACGTCCAACAATCCCTTGGTATTTCCAAAAGACCAAAACCCCTTCCTTTGAGGAGGTTCTCATGGAGGTTATTTCAAGAGGTAAAGCACACTTTTTTCATTTGGTTTCATTTTAATTTGTCTACATTTGTTACCCTATCCTCACCTCCTCTGTCCAAATGACCATGATAACTCTAGTATCATATATATACTATAATTATATCATGTTAATGGAATAATACTTTTCAATATTATTACTCTCCCCCTTTTATTTTATAAACGAAATCAACATCCATGAGGTTCCAATTTATAACCTTCTTGGACGACGAAGTTTTGTTCTTCAATTTATCTTTCATTACTAATCATATAACCATTTGGATGGTCTAAAAATACTTTAATATTTTTCTATAACCTATTCAATATTCAGGAACCATTATATGTACCTATTATTAAATCATATGACCAATCTAGTTCCTAATAATCAAAATAGAACTTAAATAATATAAGTGAATGTCTTTAATAATTCATATAAGGATTCATCCTATTAACATGTAACCAACTAATATAAATGACCATTAAATCATATAGATGTTCATAAATAATATTTAATTTCAATTATGGAGATTTACATCCTTTCCACAAGAACTCCACTACTTAAAAACAAGTTAACCGATTATGAAAATCAAGTAAATGAACACTCTAGAACGATGGAAATTATTATTATAACTTATAAATAATGACATAAATGAAATATAAATAATTATGATAAACTAATAAAAGGTATAATATGTTCTTAAATATGTTATTAGTATTTCTAATTTAATATTACATGTAATGGCCCGGACCTCTCCGACCCATTCCTTTGTCAAAATGAGGGTTCTGAAGTGTTCTGGAGGGTAAAATAGACTTTTCACAAATTTTCCATATTTTTTATAAGTACACACCGTGTTGTGTGAGTACACACTGTGTACCCCCTCTCCGGGTATTCCCCGTGTGGATGGCTGTGTCTTTGTCATGTGAAGTAAATGGGTACACGCCGTGTACCCAATACTACACGCCGTGTAGTGTCTCCCTGCGTATGTGTTACCCTCAGACCGTGTGTTGACCAGTCAATGGTTGTGTGCCACGCTGGAGCCATGTTCATCCCATGTGAAATAAATGAGTACACACAATGTACCCAATACTACATGCCCTGTAGTGTATCCCCGCATATGTGTTACCTTCAAACCAAGTGTTGACCAGTCAAATGTCTTGTGCCACGTTGAAGGCCGTGTTGGAAGCCGCGTGGTGGCCGCGTGAAATGGCCAAGTACATGATGTGTACCATAATGTACACGACGTGTAATTTTTCTTTTCACGCCTATAAAATTAGGGGTCCCCTCTTCCTTTTCAACACACCCCTCCCCTCGCCATTCCTCTGAGCAGAGCTCTTCAAAAAGACTCGAAGGCTCCCTTTTCATTTATAACTTCTTCATCCGAGCTCCGATTTACAATCTGTCAGCGGCCACAGGATCTTAACCAAGACGCGGAACTTCTGATTTTGGATCTGATGCCTTTCCTTCAGCCTTTACTTTCCAACTTCCGCCCAAGGAGGTTTTCTGGTGTTTTCCAGAAGTGACAGCTGCCAACGAATGTTTCCTAAAGTTGATACGGGGGAGCATTGTGATTAGAACCTGTTGAGGTAGGTATCTTACCTTCGTCTCTCTAAATTGTGCATCATGTGGGATGGGTGTCCTCTTGTTTATGTGAAACAAATTTGAACCAGTTTAACAAAGATAATAAATGGCTTATATAATGGGGTTGGGATGTTGTGATTGCAGTTAAATTATTTATATCCTGTGATATTATGTTGTGAATTGAATATGCTCATACCTACTGAAAATAATGGTTGTCGGGGGCCTTTGCTTGCGCAATTAAATGTTTCCCTATCTTTCTAGACCATTTATGGATGGAAACGTTCTGGAATTTGGATATTGGTTAATCACGCAAAGTTGGCTGACTAAATGAAAATTTGTAACCCTTTTGTGATCACCACGGTTGAACTAAACTGAAATAATGAACATGTGGGTGTTTGCTTGGTTACATGGCATGTGATGGGGGTGTTTTGTGTGTTGTTGTAGATCGGGTGAGCAGTGGGGCTACGGTTGACTTGGTTGTGGGTTGGTGTGAATGCTATGATGTTGATGGGCAGCGGGGCTGCGATAAATGTTTATAAAGGGGTGATGATGTGCGGTGTGGTTGTGGTTATGGTGGATGGAAGCGGGGCTGCAGGGTTGGGTTGAATGTGAACGAACTATGGGTTGTGATTAATAAATAAAAGTGGGAGAGATAATGAATGGTGGCTCATGGTAATGGAACGGGATTAATAATCAATCGGTTGGTTGGTTGTTGAGAAGGGACTTGGTTGTGTTTCTTGTGTTTTCCTTACATGATTTATAGATGGCAGAGATATGTTTTATGAATGATCTATGTGGTTGGCTGTGGATAGTTTCCCAGTAGTTAAGGAACTATTAAAATAATTCTACTAAAATGTGAAAACATAAATGGGGTTGGGGTTGTTTGTTTTATGCATGATTCGTAGTAGCAGTGCCGAGGCACATGCTCAGTTTCTTTATTTAGAAGCCATAGGATGGGCTGTGTGTTTGGTATACATATGTATATCTGTATCTTTTGAGATCTATCGCACCCCACCCATGTCGAGCACTTAGTGCCGAACACTCCAATTTCATGGGCGAGGGTGTTTTTCCCTTAGTTACTAGCTCTTTCCTGATCCTTCTTCCCTAGGCTGTGATGTCTTGAGGAGACCTTACACCTAAGACCCTTCAGGTAGGTTTTTATTGGGGTGGTACAAGCCCAAGACTCTTCGGGTAGGTTTTACTATTCCCAAGAATCATCGGGATGAGGCCCAGGTGTGAGCGAGCGGGATATGTGGTTGTGAGGCCCAGGTGTGTGGGGGAAGGATAGGTGGTTGTGAGGCCCTGGTGTGTGCGGGCAGGATACGTGGTTGTGAGGCCCAGGTGTCTGCGGGCGGGTTATGTGGTTGTGAGGCCCAGGTGTGTGTGGGTGGGGAGAGTGTGGCAGCGTCAGGACATTCGTCGTTAAGAAGAGCAGCTAACTAAAGGATAATGGTGCGGGGTACCCAATACTCGTGTTCTTATATACTACTACTTGTTGTGATTGTGTTTTTGGTGAGTGCGGATGGTGAGGTTGGGTGGATATAATTCCTTTCTAGGTTTTTTTTGTTGTTCTCATGGGACATTAGGATGTCTCCCCACTTGTGCATGAGAGCTTTAGGTTTTTCCTACTGAGTATACTTGTATGCTCACCCAATGTTTACTTTCAGGTTTCCAGGAGGACAACCAGGGCCGTGCGGGACCCTACTAGTCGGCACAGTTGGAGTTACTACAGTTTTTTGTACTTGTTTCTATAGGTATTGTACCTCTTGAGCTTTCTTGTACTTGTACCTTGTTTCAGAACTATTTAATCACGCATGTGGGATTGGTTTGGGTTTATTTCTATACACTCAATTATTTTCTTTTTTTGGTGGTTGATTTTCCTATTTTCCGATATTAATTAATAAAAAGGGTAATACCTCCAATATTTGTGAAAACTCATACCATTGGTTCTAGTCTCCACCCCGGGGCCTACTGGAGGCGGGACTCGGGGTTCATTATCTCTGTTTCACCATTGCCAGCTCAGGAGGGGAATCTTTGGTGGGAGGGGTTCGTGACAGAATGGTATCAGAGGGGATGGTTGAGAGATAGGATGGAGTCTGGAGTTAGGCACAGTGAGGATTGCATGGGATTGTAGGGAAACAGTGTTAGTTAATCTTGGTGCATGACATAGGCTGGGGAAGACCGACTAGGACACGTGATTTTAGGGCCCCCCATGATCTGATGCAAGGACTCTGGGCCTACCGAATGACCAAGTGATACTACATTGATTACAGGGTAGAGACCCTATGGAAGGTACATTCATCATCATGATTTTGTTTTACTTGATTTGGGTGTTCTGGAAATGAAATCGAAATAGAATGATAAAATAAAACCCTGATAAATTTCCTTACTCCATGGGATTAGGTGATCTTTGTCTCCGTACAACTATTTCACCTAGACATCATCCCTGGGTGACTAAAACGGCCGAGGCCCAGCAGATCTAGGTGGTCAATCAGTAGAGGATTGACCGAGAGGAGGAAGATAGCCAGTGGTAGAAGACTCTCCGTTCTTTTCCGCGGAAAACCCTCAAGAATTATGAGGGTAGTAGTTCGGATATGGAGACGGATGGGTGTCTTGAGGAGTTGTGGATCACTTTTACCTTGATCCGTGATCTAGGGAGTACTATGTTCCCCTAGTCGTACGTCAGATGAGAGGTGCGGTGTGACAGTGGTGGATGCTCTACCTCAGAGAGAGGATAGACGTAGAGGTTCCATGGGCTAACTTTGAGAAGGAATTTCGAGAGGAATTCCTTTCTTCAATGATCCAGGAAGAGAAGCAACATGAGTTACTCTCCCTCCAGCAGGGGAGTATGTCTATACGAGAGTTGGGGATCATGTTCAAGGATCACCTACTCTTTGCTCTAGATCTCATTCTAGAAGAGGAGTCTCGGGCAAGACGTTTGGAGGAGGCGCTTCATCCTTTGCTCCAGTATGATGTCACCACCTTCACCCTTCTGACGTACATGGCAGTACAGAAGAAGAAAGAGGTTGTAGAGAGGATGCACTCACTGGGAGGTGCACCACGTGAGGGGTTATAGCTAGGTTCATCGAAGGGGAAGGCATTCAGCAGCAGGTCTCCTGTGACGGGACCTTCCAGGTTAAGGCCATTGGGGAGCAGGCCCCCATAGTTCCAGTTAAGATCTTTAGGCCCTCGTCCCTTTTCCACGAACCCAGGACCGAAGTATTTTTCTTGTGGAGGTTTTGGGCACATTCAGAGTCGGTGCCCGACCCGAGATCAATACAGTTGAGGTGGGTAGGTTTAGCACCTACCTCAGCAGCACCTGTTGTCGGTGAGGCCCTTCCAGCAGCAGCAAGACCATGCTCCTCTAAGGGCATACATTGCACGAGGAGGCCGACCTCAGGGTGCTCCTCCGGGACCTCGACTAGGGGGTGGTCGGGGAGGTGGACGACATCAGAGAGGTAGAGTAGTTGGGCGTTGATAGTTTCACGTAGCAGAGTTGGTAGCTCCAACAAGACCAGAGGTGGTACGAGGTACGATTTGTTTGTTCAACAATCTTGTTTCTACTTTGTTCGATTAAGGAGATTCACACTCATTTGTTGCACCTGGTCTAGTCCACGCTCTAGGACTAGACATAGAGAGACATTCCATACGACTAGTGCTAAGTACACCAGTTGGAGGCCAGACAAACATATCATGTGTTTTCCGGGGATGTGGGATGACGTTGGGACCACATCGATCTAGTGGGGATCTCCTTTTGTTACAGATGCAGCCATACGATTTCATCCTAGGCATCAATTGGTTTTTTATATCAGTGCCATTATCGACTGATTCCGGAGAAGTATCGTGTTCTCCGACGTGGATGGACATCATGTAGCTTTTGTTGGTGAGAGGAGCTATCAGGTGGGAAGCTGGCGTGTAGAGCCTCTCCTTTCTTTGTTAGGTGGGTTATAAGTGGTTCTAGATGATACAGAGATGGTGGATGTCCCAGAGGTTATTGGGGAGTTCCTCGATGATTAAGCCCGAGGAGGTTGTGACTCTACCCCCCCCCCCCCGACGTGATGTTGAGTTCGAGATAGACTTACAACCTGGTGCATGTCCGATTTCAATGGAACCATCGGAGTTGCAGGACTTGCGAATTCAGATTGACGATTTGATGGAGAAGGGTTTTGTTTGACCCAACATGTCGCCATGGGGTTCTCTAGTTTTGTTCTTGAAGAAGGCAGATAGTGGTCTCCTGCTATGCATATACTACCGAAGGTTGAACCAGGTAATGGTCAAGAACTGTAACCCCCCCAAGGATAGATGATCTCTTCGACCAGCTGAGGGGAGCATGTTGGTTCCCTAAGATTGATCTACGATTGGGATATCATTAGATGAGGGTAAAGGACAGTGACATCCCGAATATGGTTTTCAGGTGCAGGTATGGGAACTTTGAATTTGTAGTGATGCCATTTGGAGTTACGAATTGTCACACCCTGACCGCGGATGTCCGAAATTTCTCTCCTTTCTTGGTCCCAGTTTAAAAAAATTTCGAAGTATAATTTTGTTGGCGGTTTCGCGTCGGTGCGCGGTCACCGCATCGTTAGCGGTGACCGTGCGTTGAGCCCGGGTGACAGTGTGTCCACCCGGCGTTTTAAGTATTATAATTTTTATGTTGATATTTTATTATTAATACCATTAAAGATGTGTTATTATTATTGTAGTTGTTTATAGTGTATAAATATGTATATATATATGTCCATATATGTGTATACATATATATATACTTTAATATGTTGTGTCTATATATGTGTGTATATATATATATACATATTGTATTTATGTGTATATGTATATATATATATATATAGGTATATATATATGTCTATATATGTGTATATATATATGTGCATGTCGATCATAATTATTATTATTATAATTAACTAACTTTTATTTATTATCACTATTTTTTTATTATTATTATTATTATAAATTATTATCATTACACAGTTTTATTATTATTATTAAAAAGTTTATTATTAGTATTATAATGTTTTAGTATTATTATCATTATAAAGTTTTATTATTACTAGTATAAAGTTTTATTATTATTGTTATTTTTTTAAGTTGTGTTATTAATATTATAGTTATTCTTATTGTATATATGTGTATATATGTTTGTATATATATATGTATAATAATGTATATATAGAATTTTTTATATTATTATTATTATAACGCTTTGTTATTAATATTAATATTAAAAGTTTTTATTATTATTATACATTTTATTATTAATATTCTAATGTTTTACTATTATTATTATTATTACTATACTTAATAACATTATTATTATAGTATTACTATTATTATTTTTATCACATATATATATATATATATATTTTCTCCTCTCCAAAACCCTACTCCATACCCAGTCGTCGCACCGCTCCCCTTTCCCGTACCCTCCCTTTCCCGCTCTCCCTTTCCCACTGCACGCATCCCCCCTAACGCGGCGACCCTCCGCGGCCCTCTCCGCCGCTTCCGGCCTCCGTCCCGGCGCGCTCCCTTTCCGGCAGCCTGCACCCCTGCTCTCCTTCAGCGCCGACGCCAGCCCGCCCAGCTTCCCTTCGCCGGCCGCACCGTCTCCCCCTGTTCCGGATCTCCCCGCAGTCGTGCCCTCCCTGCCCCGGCCTCCTCCGCGCGCCCCAGTGTCGCCCTCGCCCTCGTCTGGCGCTCCCTCGCACTGTCCCTCTCCTCCTGCGCCCACCGACCCTCCCGGGCTCCGCCTCTCCCCGTCCCGCGCGCCGCACCCGGCCAGCCCCGCTGCCTCCGACTCCCATGCACCGGCCTCCGGCCTCCTCGGCTCGCCGCACTAGCCGACCGCCGCCGGCTCCCCCTCCCGCTCCATTGTGAGTTTTTTTTTTAGTTTTTTTTATTATTTTTTATGTGTTAATCTCATTTATTTACGTTTTTTATTTATATATAACGTTTTAAAATTTTTATCATGTTAATAATATTAATATTAATATTATATTATTATTATGCCATTATTATTATTATATTATTATTATTATTTTGTTAATATTTTTCTATTATTATATTATATTATTATTATTATTATTATTATGTTAATATTATTATATTATTATTATTATATTATTATCGTTACTATTGTTATTAAATTATTATTTTATTGTTAATATTATTATTATTATGTTTGAGTTATTATTATTACATTAGCATTATTATTTTTAATATGTTAATGTCTTTAATATTATATTGTTATTATTATTTTGATTATATTATTGTTATATTATTATTATGTTAATATTATTCTATTAGTATTATTATTGTATTATTATATTAATATTGTTATTACTATTATGTTATTATTGTGCTAAATTATTATTGTTATTTATTTATTCTCTTGATTATTTATTTATTCTTGTATGTGTTATTTATCTATATATTTATTTAATTGCCTATTTGTTTATTAATTAATTGATTAGTTAATTAATTAATTAATTAATTTATTTATTTTTCCTTCATGGCATCTTGGTGTTTATATTTAATTCATATTAATCCTTTTTCTGTCGCGGGTTGAGTGACGCGTACTTTTTCCACTGTTCAGCATACACAGTTTGTCCGCGAAGGATTGTCCTACTTTCTGTTGTGGTTCTGTCGCGTCCGCTCCTTGTTTGAGGTAGACGAATTCAACCGTTTCCTTTCCGAGGTACCCTGCTGATGCTTGAATTGTTTTAAATAAATTTTATTCCATGATTCGCGTGTTTATGATATCCTTGCATGACTTATTTCGGTGTTTTTAAAATCTATAGTTTTTGTTCGAAAGTTAAGTTTGAAGCAATTATATTTTATTCCAAGGTAGTTGTGCACTAGATGTTGTCCTGCACTTTTTATTGTTTATATAGTGCACCTGTTTAGGCATTTCCAGCTAAGGTGGAACTAAATGCTTATGTTCTCTTATGTTATCATTGGTTGTCTTGAGCGGTGTTTTCTTTTTGTAAAGAAAGAATCATTCTTGGATATTATTATCCTGTGCTGGATAGTTTTATGAAATTTAGTATTATTTGGAAATGTTGTCGTGCCCCTTTGCATGTTTGACGCACCATTGGATGTTGACACATCCATGGGTGCACCAGGTGCACGCATGGATGTGCCCTCAAATGAAGATTGTGTTTGAAATTGTTACCATTTATTTTTATTTTTATTTTTATTTATTTTTATTTTATTGAAATCTCGACTTTTCTAAATGGTTCTTGGTTTCAAAAATGTTTTCGCCTCTTCATGAGACACATCGAACTGTTTTAAAAATAAATATACGAAAATATGCCCATTTGGCCTTTTATTTAATACAAAAGCAGCGCTTGAGTTTTTGAAAAAAAGATATTGTGAAATGTTCATGTGAAGTTATTTGATTATGTAAAAACTGAGTGCTCGCTTGGCGACTTCAGGTATTTTTATAAAGTGGTTTTGATAATTAGATGACGTGAAGGCCTGGTTGGAACCTTATTAATTGTGAAGTGATTATACATATACATATATATATATACGTACTTGTGAGGGAATCTCTACAGGGGGACTTCCATTCGAGGGTTGTCGTGTAGTGATGTCCGTGTAAGGGTTTGGAAAGTGCGGTGAGATGAGTCACGCGTACGAGGGTCTCCCACTTACACAGTGTTACAAAAACCACCATGGGTTCCTAGGCGTCTTGTAGATTATCGAGCGACGGTTGCTTGCTAACCCTGATTAGACGGGTTAGTACCCCCTGGAGTTGTGGACAGGCCAGGAGGGATGTGCCACTGGTTGGCTATTTGGGCGGCCAGTTGGTTATTGACTATGGAGTACCACACCGGCAGGTAGTCTGAACCCGAGAACATCCAGGGGTTTTCTAGGGATGTTTAGGATCAACCATGGTTACTTGTTATCCTTGATTGTTTACTTTCAGTTATTCTTTACAGCTTATAGTGTTACTTGTGTCCTTTTTCACTACTTTCATCTTGCATTACTTGGTTACTTTCTGTTCCCTGGTCTGTTTTCAGCCTGTACTGTTTACCTGTTTCTTTTCTAGCACAGTCGTGGTATTATTTGTATTTGGTTTTGTTTATAAAAGTAGGAAATGGTTTTGAGTGTGATTTATAGTGTGCGTTGGGGTTTCAAATGTGGAAAACATGTTGTTTATTTTTAAATGTGAAAAATCTATTTTTATAATTGTATTTTTTAAACCTCTGTCAACGGGTTGCTTGAGAAAGGAAAAATTTGGATTCAGTGGTTTACATTGTCTTACCTACTGGGAATTTTTAATGCTCACGCATATATTATCATTTCAGTTGAAGGTCTTCCCTTTCTCAGGTCTTTCTGGCTTGAGTCGCTTGGTGTTGGAGCGAGGTTGCTCTCTAGTTGGGTGGTGACCTGAGAGGTCACATGGAGGTACGTGGTTGTGTGGCTTTTACTTCTTTTCCGCTGTTAGTGTTTATTTATTCTGTTCTGTTTTCTTTTGTTGGGCTGAAATCATTCCCAATGATCAAATTTTTGATGCCTGGCACTGGTTGCCATCCCGGGGGGATCGGGAACGCCCCTCGGGACTTGCCGCGGACCGGCTCGGGTGACCGGTTCAGGGTCGACCCGGGCTGGTTCGTGACAAAATGGTATCCAAGGAGTTTCTTGTTATTTGGGTTGTTCGGTAGAAGGAGATTAGGACTATCAGAACTCGAGGGGTAGGTACGGGAAGAGCGTCGCGAACTCTTGCTCGCACTGATCTTCGAGTTACCAGGGGTAGCTCAGAAATTGTGTCCTTGTCTTTTCTGGTTTGTCTTGGATTGAGAGATGACGACGGAGGCAAGCCGACGTTACTTCGTGATTTCACATGGAGTAGTGACCCATGTGGAGTCTGAGTACACAGTTTGATTTCCTCCTAGTGGTCGATGCTGACTTGGGCCATGGCCCACTACCATGTCGCCAGGTTGAGCGTGACTACTAGTCCCTCATTTCAGTGATTGATGCAAATTTGGATGTTGCTTTTGTTTTGGTCTGTGTAAGTACGTTGTTGGAAAAGAAAAAGGTTTTTGAAAAAAAAAATTGGACTGGTTTCTTTTAAAGGGATTTAAATATATGAAATGGGTTTTAAAAATTAAATCTCTTGATTTGGAAAATCTGTTGTTTTCTTGGAATTGGTTAATAATGATTTGGGGTGAAACCTCAGGTCCTCTTCATGAACGTTTGCACATGTGTGAGAATGCATGGAAAAAAATGTGTGTTGGTGTGAGTATTATTTGACAGTGGATAAAGACATGTGCAACAGGTCATGAGATTACCTGGAAGTGTATTTTAAATTAAAGGCTTGACCTTGTTTTCTAAATTTTTTTTAAAGGGGAAACGGTTTTGGAAAGTTTTTGGTTTGAAAGTGGATTGGTTTTTGGAAAGTGGTCGTGACAAAGGATGGTTTTAAAGTTTAAAATAAAAAAGAGGCTTTATTTTGGCTTGTGTTTGTGTTTGTTTGGTCTTGTGATGACTGTTTTGATGAAGGTTATTTTATTGAGGTTGCATTGGGTTGATATTGGTTTTGGCGTTGTGTTTTATATGTCGCTCAGGAAAATGCTACCCAGAAAGGTCTCTAAGGATTCTGATAGGTCATGCCCAATTTTTGGTCCTCCTTAGACTTTGCCTATTCTCCATGGTGATCATGGTCCGTTAGAGGCAGTGAAATGGCTCGAGGAAGTGGACCGTGTCTTTAGAACATTGGGAACTCCCGATAGTGTTAAGGTTCGTGCAATTATGGAGTTGTTTGAGGGTCCAGATCGGGACCAGTGGAAGATGGTTACCCCACCATCAACGCTAGGTGAAATGACGTGGGATGTCTTTAAAACTATTTTCATCCAATGGTTTGTACCTGAAGAAGTGAAGCTGGAGAAAAAGATAGAGCTTGTGTATATTCAACAAGGCCAACAGACGGTGAAGGCATATGTTGACCATTTAAATGAACTGATTCCCTTTTTTCCAGAGGTAGCGTCGCATGAGCTCATGAAGGTCTCTCTTTTCACCGGGGGTCTTCATCCAGAGATCAAGGAGCGGGTCCTCCCTTCTAAAGACCTTTGTTTCGAGAAGCTCGTAGATGAAGCATTCATGGATGAGTTGGTTTCCGGAACACAGTTGGTTAGTACTCTAGCATCCCCGGTTGTTCGTAAGAGTTCCCCCTCTGGTGTGGAAAATATGCCCGAGATACCTATTCCTCAGGAGTTATCCCCCTTGGTCCCAACTTCCAGTTCATCAGATCGTCTAATGGTATGCTATCAGTGTGGTCGTTTCGGGCATTTAAAGTCGTCTTGTCGCAACCCTCTGAAGACGTGTCATCGATGCGGCTGTCTGGGTCATCTGGAGAAGTTTTGCAGGAAGCGTCGCTTGAAGAGGACGCTGTGATGGGAGAATGTCAGTACCTGACTGTGAGGCAAAAGATGCATCAGCCATCAGAGCCCCAGCCACAAGTCTCGGGGTGAAGCTCGCGCACAGTCAGGAGTTCCCAGGGTTGTGAAGCCTTGGTCCAGGTTCTGTTTTCCGTATTGATGGTGGAACAATTAGAAACCTTTTCATATTTGTTTCCCTGATATTTAGCTTTCAACAGCGTTGTAAATGTGTGGTTTTTCTATAAAGTTATGACGGACTTGTTCTATGATAATCTAAGTAGACTTGTCGTGTGGAGGTGATATTCTGAATCGGGTGTCCTTCCTAAAAGTGTGTTTGACCCTCGTGTGGGTTGACCATGTTTTAGTTATGTTGTCGATGTGGTTATGTTTTGTGGACTTCAATGGATCATGTCTCCAATTTGATGTTGGATAAATATTTTTCTGTGGGTTCTCCCTGGTGTTGAAGTTGTTGACTCTAGTCATGGGTTGAAGGTTTCGACGGAGGTGTAAATCTAATCGTGTTATAAGAGTCAGTTTGGATTGGTTATGAGTTCCCGCGCTGGACCCGCCTCCGTGTGGTAGTATGTTTTGAGTGTTAAATTTTTTGAACTAGTTAAGTTCTTGTGGTGGGGAGAGCCCCTTTGTGTTCTCCCCTCAACTGCAGACATAAGTTTTCCCTTGAATCGGTCGGGTGTGACCTGTGTGGAGTAAGGTCATCCCCGAGATTCTCAGTTCACTCTGGCTCCTTTAGTTCCGTTGGGGCATGGACTTAAATCTTGACCGACTTTTGTCCTGGTGACTTTCTGGGGGCAGAAAGTGTCTGTGGTGGGGAGAATTGTCACACCCCGACCGCGGATGTCCGAAATTTCTCTCCTTTCTTGGTCCCGGTTTAAAAAAAATTCGAAGTTTAATTGCGTTGGCGGTTTCGCGTCGGTGCGCGGTCACCGCATCGTTAGCGGTGACCGTGCGTTCAGCCCGGGTGACAGTGTGTCCACCCGGCGTTTTAAGTATTATAATTTTTATGTTGATATTTTATTATTAATACCATTAAAGATGGGTTATTATTATTGTAGTTGTTTATAGTGTATAAATATGTATATATATATGTCCATATATGTGTATACATATATATATACTTTAATATGTTGTGTCTATATTTGTATATATATATATATATATTGTATCTATGTGTATACGTATATATATATAGGTATATATATATATGTCTATATATGTGTATATATATATATGTGCATGTCGATCAGAATTATTATTATTATAATTAACTAACTTTTATTTATTATCACTATTTTATTATTATTATTATTATAAATTATTATCATTACATAGTTTTATTATTATTATTAAAAAGATTATTATTAGTATTATAAAGTTTTATTATTATTATCATTATAAAGTTTAATTATTATTAGTATAAAGTTTTATTATTATTGTTATTTTTTTAAGTTGTGTTATTAATATTATAGTTATTCTTATTGTATATATGTTTATATATGTTTATATATATATATATGTATAATAATGTATATATATAATTTTTTATATTATTATTATTATAACTCTTTATTATTATTATTAATATTAAAAGGTTTTATTATTATTATACATTTTATTATTATTATTCTAATGTTTTACTATTATTATTATTATTATACTTATTAACGTTATTATTATAGTATTACTATTATTTTGTTTATCACATATTTATATATATATATATATATATATATTTCCTCTCCAAAACCCTACTCCCTACCCAGCCGCCGCACCCCTCCCCTTTATCGTACCCTCCCTTTCCCGCTGCACGCAGCCCCCCTAACGCGGTGACCCTCCCCGGCCCTCTCCGCCGCTTCCGGCCTCCGTCCCGGCGTGCTCCCTTTCCGGCAGCCCGCACCCCTGCTCTCCTTCAGTGCCGACGCTATCCCGCCCAGCTCCCATTCGCCGGGCACACCATCTCCCCTTGTTTCGGCTCTCCCCGCGGTCACGTCCTCCCTCCCCCGGCCTCCTCCGCGCGCCCCGGCGTCGCCCTCGCCCTCGTCCGGCGCTCCCCCGCGCTGTCCCTCTCCTCCTGCGCCCACCGACCCTCCCGGGCTCCGCCTCTCCCCGCCCCACGCGCCGCGCCCGGCCAGCCCCGCTGCCTCCAACTCCCCTGCACCAGCCTCCGGCCTCCTCGGCTCGCCACACTAGCCGACCGCCTCCGGCTCCCCCTCCCGCTCCATTGTGAGTTTTGTTTTTATTTTTTTTATTATTATTTTTATGTGTTAATCTCATTTATTTACGTTTTATTTATATATATAATGTTTTAATATTTTTATCATGTTAATAATATTTATATTATTATTATATTATTATTATTCCATTATTATTATTATATTACTATTATTATTATTTTGTTAATATTTTTCTATTATTATATTATATTATTATTATTATTATTATTATTATTATGTTAATATTATTATATTATTATTATTATATTATTATCGTTATTATTGTTATTAAATTATTATTTTATTGTTAATATTATTATTATTATGTTTGAGTTATTATTATTACATTATCATTATTATTTTTAATATGTTAATGTCTTTAATATTATATTATTATTATTATTGTGATTATATTATTGTCATATTATTATTATGTTAATATTATTCTATTAGTATTATTATTGTATTATTATATTAATATTGTTATTACTATTATGTTATTATTGTGATAAATTATTGTTGTTATTTATTTATTCTCTTGATTATTTATTTATTCTTGTATGTGTTATTTATCTATATATTTATTTAATTGCCTATGTTTGTATTAATTAATTGATTAATTAATTAATTAATTAATTTATTTATTTATTTTTCCTTCGTGGAATCTTGGTGCTTATATTTAATTCATATTAATCCTTTTTCTGTCGCGAGTTGAGTGACATGTACTTTTTCCACTATTCAGCATACACAGTTTGTCCGCGAAGGATTGTCCTACTTTCCGTTGGGGTTCTGTCGCGTCCGCTCCTTGTTTGTGGTAGGCGAATTCAACTGTTTCCTTTCCGAGGTACCCTGCTGATGCTTGAATTGTTTTAAATAAATTTTCTTCCATGATTCGCATGTTTATGATATCCTTGCACAGCTTATTTCGGTGTTTTTAAAATCTATAGTTTTTGTTCGAAAGTTATGTTTGAAGAAAATATTTTTTATGCCAAGGTAGTTGTGCACTAGATGTTGTCCTGCACTTTTTATTGTTTATATAGTGCACCTGTTTAGGTGTTTCCAGCTAAGGTGGAACTAAATTCTTATGTTCTCTTATGTTATCATTGGTTGTCTTGAGCGGTGTTTTCTTTTTGTAAAGAAAGAATCATTCTTGGATATTATTATCCTGTGCTGGTTAGTTTTATGAAATTTAGTATTATTTGGAAATGTTGTCGTGCCCCTTTGCAGGTTTGACACACCATTGTATGTTGACACATCCATGGGTGCACCAGGTGCACACATGGATGTGCCCTCAAATGAAGATGGTGTTTGAAATTGTTACCATTTGTTTTTATTTTTATTTTTATTTTTTTTTATTTTCTCGAAATCTCGACTTTTCTAAATGGTTCTTGGTTTCAAAAATGTTTTCGCCTCTTCATGAGACACATCGAACTGTTTTAATAAGAATTCTACGAAAATATACCCGTTTGGCGTTTTATTTAATACAAAAGCAGCGCTTGAGTTTTTGAAAAAAAGATATTGTGAAATGTTCGTGTGAAGTCATTTGATTTTGTAAAAACTGAGTGCTCGCTTGGCGACTTCAGGTATTTTTATAAAGTGGTTTTGATAATTAAATGACGTGAAGGCCCGGTTGGCACCTTATTAATTGTGAAGTGATTATACATATACATATATATATATATATATATATGTACTTGTGAGGGCATCTCTACAGGGGGACTTCCCTTCGAGGGTTGTCGTGTAGCGATGTCCGTGTAAGGGGTTGGGAAGTGCGGTGAGATGAGTCACGCGTGCGTGGGTCTCCCACTTACACAGTGTTACAAAAACCACCATGGGTTCATGGGCGTCTTGTAGATTATCGACTGACGGTTGCTTGCTAACCCTGATTAGACGGGTTAGTACCCCCTGGAGTTGTGGACAGGCCATGAGGGATGTTCCACTGGTTGGCTATTAGGGCGGCCAGTTGGTTATTGACAATGGAGTACCACGCCGGCAGGTAGTCTGAACCCGAGTACGTCCAGGTGTTTTCTAGGGATGTTTAGGATCACCCATGGTTACTTGTTCTCCTTGATTGTTTACTTTCAGTTATTCTTTACAGCTTATAGTGTTACTTGTGTCCTTTTTCACTACTTTCATCTTGCATTACTTGGTTACTTTCTATTTCTCTGGTCTGTTTTCAGCCTGTACTGTTTACCTGTTACTTTCTAGCACAGTCGTGGTATTATTTGTATTTGGTTTTGTTTATAAATGCAGGAAATGGTTTTGAAAGTGATTTATAGTGTGCGTTGGGTTTTCAAATGGGGAAAACATGTTTTCTATTTTTAAATGTGAAAAATCTATTTTTATAATTGTATTTTTTAAACCTGTGTCAACGGGTTGCTTGGGAAAGGAAACATTTGGATTCAGTGGTTTACTTTGGCTTTCCTACTGTGCATTTTTAATGCTCACGCCTATATTATCATTTCAGTTGCATGTCTTCCCTTACTCAGGTCTTTCTGGCTTGAGTCGCTCAGTGTTGGAGCGAGGTTGATCTCTAGTTGGGTGGTGACCTGAGAGGTCACATGGAGGTACGTGGTCGTGTGGCATTTACATATTTTCCGCTGTTAGTGTTTATTTATTCTGTTCTGTTTTCTTTTGTTGGGCTGAAATCGTTCCCAACGATCAAATTTTTGATTCTTGGAACTGGTTGCCATCCCGGGGGGATCGAGAACGCCCCTCGGGACTTGCCGCGGACCGGCTCGGGTGACCGGTTCAGGGTCGACCCGGGCTGGTTCGTGACACAAATTCACCAGCTGTGTTCATGGGACTTATGAACTTTGTATTCCGAGAGTTTTTGGACTGGTTCATCATTGTGTTTATTGATGACATTCTGATCTTCTCAATATCAGAGGAGGAACATTTTGAGCATCTCATGGATGTTTTGGAAGTCTTTCGACACCACCATCTTTACGGGAAATTGTCGAAGTGTAAGTTCGTGACGCAAGAAGTACACTTCCTTGGGCACTTGGTGTCTCAACATGGAGTGTCAGTGGACTCGTCATAGGTGGAGGCAGTTGTTTCTTGGGAGGAACCCAAGAGCGTGGCAGAAGTGTGTAGTTTCCTGGGGTTAGTATGTTACTATCAGAGGTTCGTTTCGAACTTCCCTCGAGTGGCTGATCCATTGACATCTTTTACTAGGAAGAACTAGGTCGTCCTATGCAGCGAGAAGTGCCAGAAGGCTTTCGACTACCTGAAGGAGAAGATGGTCAGTGCTCCCGTACTCAGGTTCCTAGAGGAAGGTTTTTTGTCTGAGGTGTTTTGTGAAGCTACTAGCCTTGGTTTGGGGTGTGTGCTGATGTTGAAGAAGGGTGTGATCTGTTATGGGTCTAGGAATTTGCACCCTCACGAGCGTAACAATGCCACCCATGAACAGGATCTTGCAGAAGTAGTGTTCGCACTGAATTTGTGGAGACATTACCTCTTTGGGGAGCACATTGTGGTCTTCTCAGATCACAAGAGCCTACGTTATATCTTCTCCCAGCGTGACATGAACTTACGGAAGCAGATATGGGTCGAGTTTCTCCAAGACTATGACTTCGAGATCTCTTACAATGAAGGTAAGGGCAATAATGTGGTTGAGGGTCCAGATCGGGACCAGTGGAAGATGGTTACCCCACCATCAACGCTAGGTGAAATGACGTGGGATGTCTTTAAAACTATTTTCATCCAATGGTTTGTACCTGAAGAAGTGAAGCTGGAGAAAAAGATAGAGCTTGTGTATATTCAACAAGGCCAACAGACGGTGAAGGCATATGTTGACCATTTAAATGAACTGATTCCCTTTTTTCCAGAGGTAGCGTCGCATGAGCTCATGAAGGTCTCTCTTTTCACCGGGGGTCTTCATCCAGAGATCAAGGAGCGGGTCCTCCCTTCTAAAGACCTTTGTTTCGAGAAGCTCGTAGATGAAGCATTCATGGATGAGTTGGTTTCCGGAACACAGTTGGTTAGTACTCTAGCATCCCCGGTTGTTCGTAAGAGTTCCCCCTCTGGTGTGGAAAATATGCCCGAGATACCTATTCCTCAGGAGTTATCCCCCTTGGTCCCAACTTCCAGTTCATCAGATCGTCTAATGGTATGCTATCAGTGTGGTCGTTTCGGGCATTTAAAGTCGTCTTGTCGCAACCCTCTGAAGACGTGTCATCGATGCGGCTGTCTGGGTCATCTGGAGAAGTTTTGCAGGAAGCGTCGCTTGAAGAGGACGCTGTGATGGGAGAATGTCAGTACCTGACTGTGAGGCAAAAGATGCATCAGCCATCAGAGCCCCAGCCACAAGTCTCGGGGTGAAGCTCGCGCACAGTCAGGAGTTCCCAGGGTTGTGAAGCCTTGGTCCAGGTTCTGTTTTCCGTATTGATGGTGGAACAATTAGAAACCTTTTCATATTTGTTTCCCTGATATTTAGCTTTCAACAGCGTTGTAAATGTGTGGTTTTTCTATAAAGTTATGACGGACTTGTTCTATGATAATCTAAGTAGACTTGTCGTGTGGAGGTGATATTCTGAATCGGGTGTCCTTCCTAAAAGTGTGTTTGACCCTCGTGTGGGTTGACCATGTTTTAGTTATGTTGTCGATGTGGTTATGTTTTGTGGACTTCAATGGATCATGTCTCCAATTTGATGTTGGATAAATATTTTTCTGTGGGTTCTCCCTGGTGTTGAAGTTGTTGACTCTAGTCATGGGTTGAAGGTTTCGACGGAGGTGTAAATCTAATCGTGTTATAAGAGTCAGTTTGGATTGGTTATGAGTTCCCGCGCTGGACCCGCCTCCGTGTGGTAGTATGTTTTGAGTGTTAAATTTTTTGAACTAGTTAAGTTCTTGTGGTGGGGAGAGCCCCTTTGTGTTCTCCCCTCAACTGCAGACATAAGTTTTCCCTTGAATCGGTCGGGTGTGACCTGTGTGGAGTAAGGTCATCCCCGAGATTCTCAGTTCACTCTGGCTCCTTTAGTTCCGTTGGGGCATGGACTTAAATCTTGACCGACTTTTGTCCTGGTGACTTTCTGGGGGCAGAAAGTGTCTGTGGTGGGGAGAATTGTCACACCCCGACCGCGGATGTCCGAAATTTCTCTCCTTTCTTGGTCCCGGTTTAAAAAAAATTCGAAGTTTAATTGCGTTGGCGGTTTCGCGTCGGTGCGCGGTCACCGCATCGTTAGCGGTGACCGTGCGTTCAGCCCGGGTGACAGTGTGTCCACCCGGCGTTTTAAGTATTATAATTTTTATGTTGATATTTTATTATTAATACCATTAAAGATGGGTTATTATTATTGTAGTTGTTTATAGTGTATAAATATGTATATATATATGTCCATATATGTGTATACATATATATATACTTTAATATGTTGTGTCTATATTTGTATATATATATATATATATTGTATCTATGTGTATACGTATATATATATAGGTATATATATATATGTCTATATATGTGTATATATATATATGTGCATGTCGATCAGAATTATTATTATTATAATTAACTAACTTTTATTTATTATCACTATTTTATTATTATTATTATTATAAATTATTATCATTACATAGTTTTATTATTATTATTAAAAAGATTATTATTAGTATTATAAAGTTTTATTATTATTATCATTATAAAGTTTAATTATTATTAGTATAAAGTTTTATTATTATTGTTATTTTTTTAAGTTGTGTTATTAATATTATAGTTATTCTTATTGTATATATGTTTATATATGTTTATATATATATATATGTATAATAATGTATATATATAATTTTTTATATTATTATTATTATAACTCTTTATTATTATTATTAATATTAAAAGGTTTTATTATTATTATACATTTTATTATTATTATTCTAATGTTTTACTATTATTATTATTATTATACTTATTAACGTTATTATTATAGTATTACTATTATTTTGTTTATCACATATATATATATATATATATATATATATATTTCCTCTCCAAAACCCTACTCCCTACCCAGCCGCCGCACCCCTCCCCTTTATCGTACCCTCCCTTTCCCGCTGCACGCAGCCCCCCTAACGCGGTGACCCTCCCCGGCCCTCTCCGCCGCTTCCGGCCTCCGTCCCGGCGTGCTCCCTTTCCGGCAGCCCGCACCCCTGCTCTCCTTCAGTGCCGACGCTATCCCGCCCAGCTCCCATTCGCCGGGCACACCATCTCCCCTTGTTTCGGCTCTCCCCGCGGTCACGTCCTCCCTCCCCCGGCCTCCTCCGCGCGCCCCGGCGTCGCCCTCGCCCTCGTCCGGCGCTCCCCCGCGCTGTCCCTCTCCTCCTGCGCCCACCGACCCTCCCGGGCTCCGCCTCTCCCCGCCCCACGCGCCGCGCCCGGCCAGCCCCGCTGCCTCCAACTCCCCTGCACCAGCCTCCGGCCTCCTCGGCTCGCCACACTAGCCGACCGCCTCCGGCTCCCCCTCCCGCTCCATTGTGAGTTTTGTTTTTATTTTTTTTATTATTATTTTTATGTGTTAATCTCATTTATTTACGTTTTATTTATATATATAATGTTTTAATATTTTTATCATGTTAATAATATTTATATTATTATTATATTATTATTATTCCATTATTATTATTATATTACTATTATTATTATTTTGTTAATATTTTTCTATTATTATATTATATTATTATTATTATTATTATTATTATTATGTTAATATTATTATATTATTATTATTATATTATTATCGTTATTATTGTTATTAAATTATTATTTTATTGTTAATATTATTATTATTATGTTTGAGTTATTATTATTACATTATCATTATTATTTTTAATATGTTAATGTCTTTAATATTATATTATTATTATTATTGTGATTATATTATTGTCATATTATTATTATGTTAATATTATTCTATTAGTATTATTATTGTATTATTATATTAATATTGTTATTACTATTATGTTATTATTGTGATAAATTATTGTTGTTATTTATTTATTCTCTTGATTATTTATTTATTCTTGTATGTGTTATTTATCTATATATTTATTTAATTGCCTATGTTTGTATTAATTAATTGATTAATTAATTAATTAATTAATTTATTTATTTATTTTTCCTTCGTGGAATCTTGGTGCTTATATTTAATTCATATTAATCCTTTTTCTGTCGCGAGTTGAGTGACATGTACTTTTTCCACTATTCAGCATACACAGTTTGTCCGCGAAGGATTGTCCTACTTTCCGTTGGGGTTCTGTCGCGTCCGCTCCTTGTTTGTGGTAGGCGAATTCAACTGTTTCCTTTCCGAGGTACCCTGCTGATGCTTGATTTGTTTTAAATAAATTTTCTTCCATGATTCGCATGTTTATGATATCCTTGCACAGCTTATTTCGGTGTTTTTAAAATCTATAGTTTTTGTTCGAAAGTTATGTTTGAAGAAAATATTTTTTATGCCAAGTTAGTTGTGCACTAGATGTTGTCCTGCACTTTTTATTGTTTATATAGTGCACCTGTTTAGGTGTTTCCAGCTAAGGTGGAACTAAATTCTTATGTTCTCTTATGTTATCATTGGTTGTCTTGAGCGGTGTTTTCTTTTTGTAAAGAAAGAATCATTCTTGGATATTATTATCCTGTGCTGGTTAGTTTTATGAAATTTAGTATTATTTGGAAATGTTGTCGTGCCCCTTTGCAGGTTTGACACACCATTGTATGTTGACACATCCATGGGTGCACCAGGTGCACACATGGATGTGCCCTCAAATGAAGATGGTGTTTGAAATTGTTACCATTTGTTTTTATTTTTATTTTTATTTTTTTTTATTTTCTCGAAATCTCGACTTTTCTAAATGGTTCTTGGTTTCAAAAATGTTTTCGCCTCTTCATGAGACACATCGAACTGTTTTAATAAGAATTCTACGAAAATATACCCGTTTGGCGTTTTATTTAATACAAAAGCAGCGCTTGAGTTTTTGAAAAAAAGATATTGTGAAATGTTCGTGTGAAGTCATTTGATTTTGTAAAAACTGAGTGCTCGCTTGGCGACTTCAGGTATTTTTATAAAGTGGTTTTGATAATTAAATGACGTGAAGGCCCGGTTGGCACCTTATTAATTGTGAAGTGATTATACATATACATATATATATATATATATATATGTACTTGTGAGGGCATCTCTACAGGGGGACTTCCCTTCGAGGGTTGTCGTGTAGCGATGTCCGTGTAAGGGGTTGGGAAGTGCGGTGAGATGAGTCACGCGTGCGTGGGTCTCCCACTTACACAGTGTTACAAAAACCACCATGGGTTCATGGGCGTCTTGTAGATTATCGACTGACGGTTGCTTGCTAACCCTGATTAGACGGGTTAGTACCCCCTGGAGTTGTGGACAGGCCATGAGGGATGTTCCACTGGTTGGCTATTAGGGCGGCCAGTTGGTTATTGACAATGGAGTACCACGCCGGCAGGTAGTCTGAACCCGAGTACGTCCAGGTGTTTTCTAGGGATGTTTAGGATCACCCATGGTTACTTGTTCTCCTTGATTGTTTACTTTCAGTTATTCTTTACAGCTTATAGTGTTACTTGTGTCCTTTTTCACTACTTTCATCTTGCATTACTTGGTTACTTTCTATTTCTCTGGTCTGTTTTCAGCCTGTACTGTTTACCTGTTACTTTCTAGCACAGTCGTGGTATTATTTGTATTTGGTTTTGTTTATAAATGCAGGAAATGGTTTTGAAAGTGATTTATAGTGTGCGTTGGGTTTTCAAATGGGGAAAACATGTTTTCTATTTTTAAATGTGAAAAATCTATTTTTATAATTGTATTTTTTAAACCTGTGTCAACGGGTTGCTTGGGAAAGGAAACATTTGGATTCAGTGGTTTACTTTGGCTTTCCTACTGTGCATTTTTAATGCTCACGCCTATATTATCATTTCAGTTGCATGTCTTCCCTTACTCAGGTCTTTCTGGCTTGAGTCGCTCAGTGTTGGAGCGAGGTTGATCTCTAGTTGGGTGGTGACCTGAGAGGTCACATGGAGGTACGTGGTCGTGTGGCATTTACATATTTTCCGCTGTTAGTGTTTATTTATTCTGTTCTGTTTTCTTTTGTTGGGCTGAAATCGTTCCCAACGATCAAATTTTTGATTCTTGGAACTGGTTGCCATCCCGGGGGGATCGAGAACGCCCCTCGGGACTTGCCGCGGACCGGCTCGGGTGACCGGTTCAGGGTCGACCCGGGCTGGTTCGTGACACAAATTCACCAGCTGTGTTCATGGGACTTATGAACTTTGTATTCCGAGAGTTTTTGGACTGGTTCATCATTGTGTTTATTGATGACATTCTGATCTTCTCAATATCAGAGGAGGAACATTTTGAGCATCTCATGGATGTTTTGGAAGTCTTTCGACACCACCATCTTTACGGGAAATTGTCGAAGTGTAAGTTCGTGACGCAAGAAGTACACTTCCTTGGGCACTTGGTGTCTCAACATGGAGTGTCAGTGGACTCGTCATAGGTGGAGGCAGTTGTTTCTTGGGAGGAACCCAAGAGCGTGGCAGAAGTGTGTAGTTTCCTGGGGTTAGTATGTTACTATCAGAGGTTCGTTTCGAACTTCCCTCGAGTGGCTGATCCATTGACATCTTTTACTAGGAAGAACTAGGTCGTCCTATGCAGCGAGAAGTGCCAGAAGGCTTTCGACTACCTGAAGGAGAAGATGGTCAGTGCTCCCGTACTCAGGTTCCTAGAGGAAGGTTTTTTGTCTGAGGTGTTTTGTGAAGCTACTAGCCTTGGTTTGGGGTGTGTGCTGATGTTGAAGAAGGGTGTGATCTGTTATGGGTCTAGGAATTTGCACCCTCACGAGCGTAACAATGCCACCCATGAACAGGATCTTGCAGAAGTAGTGTTCGCACTGAATTTGTGGAGACATTACCTCTTTGGGGAGCACATTGTGGTCTTCTCAGATCACAAGAGCCTACGTTATATCTTCTCCCAGCGTGACATGAACTTACGGAAGCAGATATGGGTCGAGTTTCTCCAAGACTATGACTTCGAGATCTCTTACAATGAAGGTAAGGGCAATAATGTGGTTGATGCCCTGAGCAGGAAGTCAAATAAGGATGTGGGTTAGGAATCCACTGATGCTTGGAAATCAATGGGAGAGTTGTCCGCCTTGCACTTGGATGCAAGGGTAGAAGGTGTTAAAGGCTGTTTGTTTCAGATGAGGATGCAGTCCACCTTGGTGCAGCAGGTAGAAGAGTCTCAGTGGGGGGACTCCGAGGTTGAAGTAATGCGGGATCGTGTCGATCAGGGAAATGATCCAGATGGATTGTCAGATGACAGCCGACATCAGATGCTTTTCCATGGAAGGTTGTTTGTTCCGGAGGTGATGTGTGAGGGAGTTCTCTGTGAGTTCCATAGCTCAGCCTTGGTGGTACATCCAAGAGTTTCAAAAATGTACCGAGGCCTGAGGGAACAGTCTTGGTGGCCTGGGGTGAAACAGGCCGTGGAAGAGTTTGTGGCTAAATTCCTAGTGCGTCAGTAAGTGAAGGCTGAACACTGTGTTCCTAGTGGTTTGTTGCATCCTTTAGATTTACCCGAGTGGAAGTGGGATGAAATCTCAATGGACTTCGTCACAGGACTACCCAGAGCTAAGGGTGGTTATGACGCTATATGGGTAGTGGTTGATTGAATGACAAAATCAGATCACTTCATAGCAATTAAGGAGTCGGGCCTAGTGAGTACCTTAGCACAGAGGTACGTAGACGAGGTGGTGAAGTTGCATGGAGTTCCGAAGACTATCATCTCAGATCGGGATACTCGGTTTACCTCACGAGTCTGGAGGGGGTTAAAACATGCTTTTGGCACCCAAATACGCCTTAGCACTACATTCCACCCCCAGACCGATAGGCATATAGATTGAACTATCCAGATGTTGGAGGACATGTTGCGAGCATGCGTTCTGGATTTCAGAGGATCATGAGTATGACACTTGACTTTAGTAGAGCTTTCTTACAACAACAACTTCCAATCTTATATTGGCATGACACCGTTTGAGGCTTTGTATGGATGACGATGTCAATCACCCATATGATGGGCAGAGGTTGGCGAGATAGGTGCTCTTGGGCCAGAGGTAGTGCAGGGCACCATAGATAAAGTCCAGCTTGTACGTGAGAGGATAAAGGCTGATCGGGACAGGCATAAGTCTTATACTGATCTTCAGAGGAGGCCATTTGATTTTGAGGTGGGAGATCATGTGTTCTTGAAGGTTTCCCCTCGACGGGGAAGAGGAGGTTTGGGAAAGGGAGTATTCTCTCCCATAGGTTCATCAGACCTTTTGAGGTGCTAAGGTGAGTCGGCGAGGTGGCATATCAGCTAGCCCTGACACCTCAGTTGGAGAAGGTTCATGACGTCTTCCATATCTCCCAGCTTCGTCGATACCTACACGACAACTCTCACGTTATCGACTAGGGAGAGTTAGATATGGGAGACGATGGGACCTTCGAGGAACGACCAGTCAGAATTGAAGATCGAAAAGAGAAGGTGATCCGTGGATGAACCATTCCCTTGGTTCGTGTGTCGTGGATGCATGGTGTCCTCGAGGTGGGAACTTTGGAGGGCGAGGCCCAGATGCACGATCCGTACCTGGAGTAGTTTTGACATGTGTTTACTTTGTTCTTCTGAGCTTTGTATTGATGTTATACTTTGTACCTTTGATGTATGGAATGCTTGGCTTGTCAGTTATGAGACCTTTTATTTCCTTGTTCTTTGGGAGTGTGTAACATGTACGGGCGTGTGGGGAAGGGAAAAACCTGATCCTTAATCGAGGTGCATTAATGCAGATGTTATTGAACCCATGCAGGTGATTTAGTGCCAACAAAAGCGGATAATATCCTAACATAGGAACATGGATTTTTCTCAAACCACATGTTCGGGAAGTGTGTGGGTTGTGTGGTGTTGGGGGCATTGTGAGTTGAAAAATACTAATTCATGGAAGTGGGAAGAACAAATCCTTAATCGAGACGCATTAATGAGGATGTGATTGAACCCATGCAGGCGAGTTAGTGCCGCCTAAAACGAATAATATCTGGACATAGGAGAAGGAATTCCTAACACCTATAATTAGGGTTGATGGTTGGGTTCCTGTTATAACAAGGTCCCTATGAGGTATCTTGTTGGGTTCCTCTAGGTTGGATTTTGAATTCGTGGTGATGAGAATGTATTAGGAGGTATCGTATGTAATGGCCCAGACCTCTTCGGCCCATTCCTTTGTCAATAATATGGCATTGAAGTGTTCTGGAGGGTAAAATGGTCTTTTCACACACGTTCAAGATTTTTTATAAATACAAGCCGTGTAGTGTGAGTACACACCACGTACCCTCTCACTGGGTATACCCCATGTGGAAGGTTGTGTCTTTGCCGTGTGAAGTAAATAGGTACACACTGTGTACCCAATACTACACGCCGTGTAGTGTCTCCCCGTGTTCGCATTACCCTCAGACTGTGTGTTGACCAGTCAATGTCCATGTGCTGTGTTGGAGCCATGTTCTTCCTGTGTGAAATAAATGAGTACATGTCATGTACCCAATACTACACGCTGTGTAGTGTCTCCCCGCATATGTGTTACCTTTAGACCATGTGTTGAACAGTCAACGGCCGTGTTCCGCATTGAAGGCCGTGTTGGAAGCCGTGTGGTGGCCGCGTGAAACGGCCAAGTACACGCCATGTACTTTTGTTTTTCTTGCCTATAAAAGGAGGGGTCCCCACCTCCTTTTCAACAAACCCCTCCCCTCCCCTTTCCTCTGAGAAGATCTCTCCCAAGAGACTCGAAGGCTCCCTTTTCTTCCATAACTTCATCGTAAATGCTCTGATTTATGATCCATTAGCGGCCACGAGATCGTAACGACGAGGCGGATCATCTGAGCTTAGATCTGTTGTCTTTCCTTCGGCCTTTCCATTCCAATATTTACCCAAGGTAGTTTTTCCGAGTTTTTTCAGAAGCGACAAATGCCGACGGACGTTTCCTAAAGTTGATATGGGGGAGCGTTGTGATCAGAACCTGTTGAGGCAGCGATCTTACCTTCGTCTCTCTAAATTGTGCATCATGCGGGGTGGGTGTCCTCTTGATTATGTGAAACACATTTGAACTAGATTAACAAAGATAATAAAGGGATTATATAATGGGGATGAGAAGTTTTGATTGTAGTTACATTATTTATATCCTATGATATTATGTTGTGAATTGAATAGGCACATGCCTACATAAAATCACGGTCGTTGGGGGCCTTTGCTTGTGCAATTAAATGCTGCCCTATCTTTCTAGACCATTTATGGATGGAAACTTTGTGGAATGTGGAAATTGGTTAATCCCGTAAAATTGGCTGACTAAATAAAAATCAGGAACCCTTGTGTGATCACACGAGTTGAACTAAACTGAAATAATGAACATGTGGGTGTTGGCATGGTTACGTGGCATGTGATGGGGGTGTTTTGTGGGTTTTTGTGGATCGGGTGAGCAGTGGGGCTGCTGTTGACTTGGTTGTGGGTAGGTGTGAATGCTATGTTAGTGATGGGAAGAGGGGCTACGATAAATGGTATTAAAGGTTTGATGATGTGCAGTGTGGTTGTGGTTATAGTGGTTGGCAGTGGGGATGTAGGGTTGTATTGAATGTGAACAAACTATGTGTTGTGATTAATAAATAAAAGTGGGAGAGTTAATTAATGGTGGGTCATTTTAATGGAATGATATTAATAATCAATGGGTTGGTTGGTTGTTAAGTAGGGACTTGGTTGTGTTTCTTGTGTTTTCCTAACTTGATTTGTTGATGTAAGGGATATGTTTTACAAACGATCGATGTGTTTGGTTGTGGATAGTTTCCCAGTAGTTAAGGAACTGATAAACTAATTCTGCTGAAACATGAAAACATAAATGGGGTTGGGGTTTTTTGTTGTATGCTTGCTTTGTAGTAGCAGTACCGAGGCACATGCTCAGTTTCTCTATTTAGAATCCATAGGTTGGGCTGTGTGTTTGGTATACATATATATATCTATATCTTTTTTGTTTTATCGCACCCCACCCATGTTGAGAACTTAGTGTCGGACACTCCCATTTCATGGGAGCGGGTGTTTTTTCCTTAGTTACTAGCTCATTCCTGATACTTCTTCCCTAGGTTGTGATGGCGTGTGGAGACCTTACACCTAAGACCCTTCAAGTAGGTTTCGATTGGGGTGGTACTAGCCCAAGACTCTTCGGGCCGGTTTTACTGTTCCCAAGAATCATCAGGATGAGGCCCAAGTGTGTGCGGGCAGGATACTTGGTTGTGAGGCCCTGGTGTGTGCGGGTGGGTTACGTGGTTGTGAGGCCTAGGTGTGTTCGGGTGTAGAGAGTGTGGTAGCTTTAGGACGTTCAACGTTAGGAAAAGTAGCTAAATAAAGGGGAATGGTGTGTGGAACCCAATTCTCTTGTTCTTATATACTACTACCTGTTGTGATTGTTTTTTTCGTGAGTGTGGCTGGTGAGGCTGGGTGGATAAAATTCATTGATAGGTTTCTTCTGTTGTTCTCATGGGACATTAGGATGTCTCCCCACTTGTTCACGAGAGCTTTAGGTTTCCCTACTGAGTATAATTGTATGATCACCCTACGTTTACATTCAGTTTTCCAGGAGGACTACAAGGTCCGTGCGGGACCCTACTAGTCGGGACAGTTGGAGTTGCTACAGTTTGCTGTTCTTGTTTCTTTTGGTATTGTACCTTTTGAGATTTCTTGTACTTGTACCTTATTTTAGAACTATTTAAACATTTATGTGGGATTGGTTTGGGATTGTTTCTATACACTCCATTTTTTTTTATTTTTTTGGTGTTTGACTTGCCCTATTTCTCGATTTAAATTAATAAAAAGGGTAATGCCTCCCATATTTGTGAAACTCATACCCTTGGTGCTAGTCGCCACCCCAGGGCCTACTGAAGGTGGGACTCGTGGGTCATTATCTCCCTTTCACCATTTCAAGATCAGGAGGGGAATCTTTGGTGGGAGGGGGTCATGAAATTACAGGTCCTTATGTTCAATAGCGGAACCCATTCAGAGATAAGGTAATGGTTTTCCACCCAAACCTCCATTTTCATTCGAATTATTTTTATTGTTTAATTACCTCAATGAAATTATTATGTTTTATTATGTACTCATTAATTCTATTAGAGTGTTCTATATATGTTTACAAACCATAATCCTTCGTTATTTTATGGGTAGTTACATGTTTTAAAAGGACCATTAAAAATTATCTTCGAAATACAATCCCGATTCAATGGAATTTCTCAAATTCTTACATTTTTTCAAGGGAAATCGATAATCTATTTTTAGAAACCATAATCATTATAAAGTCACTCATTTTATTATAAAACACTATTGTACTTATTTTATGGTTTTATAAAAAGTCATTTCCAACATAAATTTTCTTTTCAAAACAAAAGTTTGTTTATCTCAAGAATTACTTAATGTTTTTATAAGAGTATTTTTGTCTATTTCAACACTCTTGTTGATTCATTTTTATTATTGTGTTTAATAATTTATTATATCATATACCATATTTTACTGAATGGTTTATTATTAGTTTGATTGTGGATTATTTATCCTAAAACCATTCACAAAATTTACTCTGATTGGTTACTATTTATGTTTAATGTTTGGGGAAAGTTAGCTACATTTCATCTGATAGTTTCAATATGAGGTTATATGTTGTTTATGTTTATCCCCTCTTATATGAGTAATGAATTGGAATTATTTTTGTGATGGGTGGGTCGTGATACATCCCCTCTATGTATTAGTAGGTCTCACGAGACAAATAGATGTGGACTTGGTTGAGGCCTTGACCAATTTGAGTTATCGTTTTGGCTGAGGCCCTAATCATTTTTAGGCTTTTTAGCTGAGGCCTTGACAACATGTTTCAGAATGTCTGACATTTGAATTTCCCTCACTATTAAGATAGTAATTTATCGTTCATGTTTTTATTCATCTAGTATAATACCCATGATTATGTAATATTATTTAAATATTTACCCAACCCATATTCCTGCCATATTATGATCAAGTTTTTTTTAAAGGAATGTATTTTCAATTATTAACCACTTCTAATGTGTATGTTATTTTCCACTATATTTCTTACTCTTACATAGCGTTTTAGTTCGCCCCTTTTTATGATTCATTTCCCCAGGATATGAAGAAGTAAATAATGAATGACTTACAAGCATAATCTATGAGGCATGGATGTTTTTAATGGAACAAATTAGTGTTGTTTTCATTTCACGATGTATTGTTGAACTTATTTATGTATCCTATTTTCAATTGATAATAAACTGCTTGGTCATCTATGATCCGTATTCCTTTTAATATGGAAATGTAATAATATAAGGCAACGGCTCTATGAAACTATGTTCGAGTCCCTACACCTGACCTATTAAAACCCCCATATCCATTTGGGCCCCTTAGAAACTCATAATCATTGTGTATGTGGGTGATTTATTCATGAATTAGGCCAACACATGAGCCCATTTACATATTTAAGGGAATAATTTGTTTTCTTTATATCTCATTCATTTTGAACAATTTTTAGTCATTCCACCTCTCACTCAATCCGATAAACCCTAGGTGCACACCCAGGTTTTATTATCCCTCTTTGGAGCTCATCTTCCATATGAATTAGGTCCAATTTTCCCAAGGATTATCAAACCGTCAAAATTTTTAAAGGGAATGTGTTTATTTCATAAATCATTCATTTTTTACTCTTCTCCCTCAATTTCATTCCCCAATAGACCTAATCAACTTTATTATAAACTCACTTTTAATTTTAGCTGCATGGAGATTCAACTATTGGTGTATTTGGGGAGATTTATTCAATGTTTCTCAAGTAAATAAATTTCCTTCATAGTTCTCTCAAATTCATTAGTGTTTTCCCCATATATTCATGAAGATCCAATTGTTCAGAATCTAGGTTCGTTTTAACTCCATTGTGGTGCGACAATGGTGATATTGAATTTTTACCCAATGATTTGAGGGGTTTGACAGATTTGGATGGTGGATCCATGTGAATTCATTTTATAATGAGTTATATTTCTGGATTTATATTTTTATCATGTTCATCTTTCATTGTGTCTGGTGTGACAACTTTTTTTTGTAGCCTTTGTTAAGAGATTAAATTTTAAATTCCATTTTCATGCGAAAATGGGAATTTTTCTTATGCAATACATGTTGCTCCAATTAGAGTTGTTCTAAAATACATGGAACGGTTTTGTTAAAAAAATTTAGTGCTTAAAATTCTGGTTGGTTGTTTTATTGGTATGAATTTTGTTTTGAAGACGGGTTTTAAGTGGATTTTATGTGCAATGTTTTCTTATACTTTGTGAAGTTGTTTTATGGAAATTCTAAGTGTTTATTTTAGTTATTAGAATGGTGAAAGGAATGTTTAAATACTATTTAGAGTTTTCATAATCAAAAAAATTATTTTTTATTTTAAAATAATATTTGATGTCATGTGGAACTTGTTTGATTCCAAAGAGGGAAACCCAGGTATCTAGGTGGGTGGACGTGTACTAGTATGCTAGTGATCTGAAGTGGGATTTCCATATTAACTTATCAATATTGACATTGAAAACATTAAAAAACTACAAGGATGATGATTGGGTACCACTATGTTATCGGTATGTTCCCTACTAGTGGCTCATGTGTGAAAACATATATTTGATTTGGTTACTTTTACATCAAGATATGAGGTACCTAGGGCCCACAGTCATCTAGTGCCCATAGGTGTTCCTGTGACTAGTTCTCATTGACTATTTGGTATTTACCATCGTATTATGGAGTGTTTAGATGGAAAATTCAGTATCTTACATGTTTTATTTAAATTTACTCATTCTTTAATGTTATCCCTTGAAAACAATTCCACTAAAAGTTTCAGTTCAGAAATTTTTACTACCATTCCTTGTTTATAAAAAGAAGAAAGATTTTTATCTTATAATGCATGTTCGATGTAACATTTTGGTGTTATACTATTGGAATTATGATCAAACCCTAATTACTCTTTTGGGTGTAAGTAGACTTGATCATATTTGATTCCGGTAAGGGCACAACCTTTGGATATGGCGACATGGGATGTTAGTTTTTCTGCATGGTGTGGTGTTGTAGAGATGGCTCGTGGAAGATGAAACCTTGACATTTGATGGTCCTTGGGATATTTTTGCTGCTAATTTTTTTAGTTTTTGACCTTATTTTTCTTATTTAAACCCTTGTATTCAGTTCTGAATTTTATTTAAGTATTTTTGTTTGATAATTTTCAGATTCAGTGTACTTGTTGTTATTGTATGTATTATGTATCCTAACACAAGTAAACCATTCCCAATCCTATGTTAGTCATACCCGGGAACGTTTTCTAGCCCAAGGAGATAGGTAATGACCTTTGGGACTTTCCACAGGCTAGGATGGGTGCCGATTTTAATGGATACCAGATTCAGTTCATGAAAAAAATGGTATCAGAGGGCATGATTATCTTTTTTGGGTCATATTATTATTTTGGGGTGAGTTCGGTTGGACAAGAGCATGGAATATTAGGGCTTGGAGTTTTGGTTACGATTAGGGTGACTTTATGGTACCTCTCATGATAATCCTCGAGTCCCCATTGGATAATGGGATTACTTGTTTGACTTCTCTTCTAGGTGGGATGTGCGGGCTGTAGACTAGAGGTAGATATCGAGTGGGAGTGAAGTGGTTGTTTATTTCAATATTGTGATGCATTTGACTTATTTATATTTGATTTAATTGTTGAAAATGTTTATAATTGTTGTACATATGTTTTCATTTGTGACTATTTTCTATTGTAGTTACATGCCTCTCCAGAAAGCTCCCATGCACCCATAGGAGGACGCTGAAGAGAGTTATTCCTCACCGATTGAACAAAAGATTATAGAAGATGTGGTCAGGGATATCCAAGCCCTATGAAAGGGAGTAGCTCCCACTACTACTACAACTAGAGAATATGATTCTGGTCCTAAGAAAGACAATGCCTGGGGGTTCATAATGAACAATCCTCTTGCTTTTGGAGGTAGTATGGAACTGTAGGAAGTAGAGGAGTGGCTCGAGAAGATCAAGCACAAGTTATAGTTTCATAACACACCTAAGGAGGTCAGGGTGAAGTGTGAATCTTTTTTATTATAGGGTCATATCTTTAGGTGGTGGGAATCAGTGCTTCAAGCTGGGAAACAAGAACAAATGAGATTGAAAGACATCAAGGTAACCTTCAATGACTAGTACTACACTAAAGTCTTAGAATATTCTAGATCCAAGGAGTTTATGGAGTTGGTTTAGGGGGACATTTAAGTGATGGAGTATGATAATAACTTTTTGAGCAGGTCTGATATTCTCTAGAAATGGTCTCTAATGAGAAGATGAAGGATCAAAATTTCAAAAGGGGTTTTCTACCCATGATCAATTTCTAGGTCATTTTGATGAATTTTAATACTTACAATGTGGTGGTTGATCGAGCTTGTATGGTACAGATTGAATTAAATGGGAGGTATAGTTTCTCTAGAGAAGTGTCAGTTATGGGTAGTGGCAATTTTTATGAGGAGAAAATGAACCGATATGAGTAGGGGATGAAGGGAGGTGGTAGTTTAGGCCAACCTTATAGGCAGTTTTCTTTAGTGGCTTCTGATATAAGGTTTGTTGTGTTCCACAACTGTGGGATTACAGGGCACACCCGACTAGCATGAACATCTAATTTGAATCCATGCAATTAATGTTGAGGTATGTGGCACTAGAAGTATTTTTTCAGGATGAAAGGTCCACTCTAGTGTGGGGTAGGATTAGTGGCTTCCAAATAAGTTCCAGCTCATTTAGAGCCATTGAGGATGGGGGGATCTCAATTTGGAGGATGTGGAGGTAGGTCTAAATCATCTTCTAGGTAGATCCAGTTTAAGGTAGAGACATAGGTGAGCGCTCATTCTCAAGAATATACTAGTGATATTCATGTGGTGGAGCAAGCACCAGTGGGATCAGATGTGGGGCCTTCGATAATTTGAGGTACCATCTTTATTAAATCATCTATATCTACTAATATTTTTTATATTGGTTCCTATGTTTCATTTATCTAGACCAATTTTGTGAGAACACTTAATTTTTCAACTGAGTTCTTATCCATTGTGATGGAGTTGGTGATGTCGTTGGGTAAGAAATAGCAGGGTCTCAGGTGCCCATCATGTGAACATACTGTGTCTAGGGTAGAGGTGGAGTGGGACCTATTAGTATTGGATACTGATCTTGTAGATTTAATCCTCAACCTGGGTTGGTTAGTTCACTTTAAGGCGCACATCAATCATTATAGGAAGTGGGCGAATTTCACGACACCTGATGGAAACACTTAGGTTTTTCAAGGGGAATGGGATCCTTGGTCGGGAAATATGAGAACTCCACTCATAGAGTTGGAAAATATTGTCTTCCAGTTGTCATCACTCATTCTTGAGTATGATGTTAATGCTCTGGAGGGTGGGTTATCCCATGTAGTGGATGATTTTACAAAGGTGTTTCAAGATGATTTTTTAGGCATTCCCTCATAGTGGGGTGTGGAGTTCTCTAACGATTTGGTGATAGGAACACAACTGATATCCATTCCCCCATATTGTATGGCCCCCCATAGAGATGAGGTAATTAAAGATACAACTGGACGATCTAGAATCCAATGGATTCATTTAGCTGAGCATCTCTCCACGAGCCACTGTTGTTCTGTTTGCGATGAAGGCTAATGGATCCCTCTGGTTGTGTATTAATTACTGGAATCTTAACAAGGTAACCATCAAGAAAAAATGTCCATTACACAGAATAGATGATTTTTTTGATAATTTAAAGGGGTAAAAGTGTTTTTCTAAAATATACTTGCATTTAGGATTCCAACAACTCTGGATGAAAGAGGCAGATATCCCGAAGACATCTTTCTGAAGTATGTATGACCACTTTGAGTACTTGATCATGCCCTTCATATTGACTAATGATGAAGTTGTCTTCATGGAACCCATGCATATGGTGTTCCAAAAATATCTCAACACTATTGTCATGGTATTCATGGATGACATCCTGGATTACTATGTATTTGAGGAGGAAAATGAGCATCATTTTAGATCATGTTGGGTACATTGTGGGATCACCGCCTTTATGAAAAGCTATCCATGTGCACGTTCTAAAACATGTAGTTGATGTTTCGGGGGAATGTGATCTCAGAGCAGGGAATTTTGGTGGATCCTCAAAATATTAGTGCAGTGATTTTATTGGAGTAGCTGAAGAATGTGTTTTAGATCACGAGTTTTCTCGGCATTGTAGGATACTATAGGTGGATTGCTCGGGACATTTCTTTGCTTGATTCTCCCATGTCCGTGCTCACATGGAATGGAGTGATGTATGTTTGGGGCCTAAAATTTCAACAATCATTCCAAGAGCTAAAGAGGTGGTTGAATACCGACCCATATTGATCTTGGTAGAATCTAGAAAGGGCTAGGTGGTGTATTGTGATGCATTAGGTATGGGACTCAGGTGCGTGATTATGCAAGATGATCATGTTGTGGTGTACGGATCCCAATAACTCCAACCCTACAAAAACAATTACCCAACTCATGCCTTGAATATAGAAGCTATGATGCATGATTTGAAGACATGGAGTCACAACCTCTTTGGGGAGATGTTTTTGGTCGATTCTGATCATAAGAGCTTAGCCTACATCTTCTCATAGAAGGATATTAACATAAGGCAGTGGTGTTAAATTGAGTACTTTAAGGATTTTGAATTTGAAATTTTCTACATTCTAGGGACATGTAACAAGGTATATGATGTCTTGAGAAGAAGTGTATCAGTACATGATTTGAGGAAGTCTAGTAATGAGTGGACTCTGATGAGGTCTCTTTTCTTAGATGCATGTGGAGACCAAGGAGCACAATAGTGGTGCATTCTTGGAGAGAATTCAGTTTACCCCTTCTCTTGTGAAGCTTATTTAGCTAGAGAATCCTGTTGATGAGATATGTTAGTAGTTTAGGAAGTTTATTCATGGTGGGGATACATGTTATGATTAGTATTTTGACCCTTAAGTGGTTTTGTGCTTTAAGGGCCTCTTAGTATTGCGTTTTCCATTGTGGAAGGTGGTGATGAAGGAGATCCACTAGTCTTAGTGGGATGTCCATCCTGGGGCCACAACGATGTATTATGATATTCGTCCCTAGACCTAGTGACCAAGAATGAGATAGGATATATCTTACTTCTTATAGAGTTTCAATATCTATTAGGAGGTGAAAACAGAGCATCAAAGACCATCTGGGTTTCTTCAGCCATCACTCAGTCCTACCTCGAAGTGAGATGAGGCTTCCATGAATTTCATAGTTGTCTTGCCTTGTACTCCCTAGGGAAATAAATCTATCTTGGTAGTGACTGATTGTCTGACCAAATTGGACCATTTCATTTCGATAAAAGATTCAACCAGTGTGGATGAATTTAGATGGTTTTATGTGAAGGAAGTTGTGGGAATCTATGGTATTCCATCAACTATCATTTTCGATAGGGACCCTCATTTGCCGCTTAGTTTTTGTGTGGACTTCAGAATTCATTGGGGATGCAGATTAAGTTGAGTAAGACATAATACCCTTAAATGGATGGTCAGATGGAGTGGGATAATTAGATTCTAGATAACATGCTTTGGGAATGTGTATTGGATTCCAGTGGTTCATTGTATTTCCATTTGGTATAGGTGGAGTTTTTCTATAAAAATATATACCAATCCTCAGTCAATATGGAACCATTCAAGGATCTTTATGCTCAAACGTCTTTATATCATTTTTGTTGGGTGATGGTGGGTAAGAGATCCCTAATAGGTCTGATTATTGTGCAGGAGACATCCGACAAGGTTCAATCGATTATAAAATGGTTGTTGACAGCCCAGTGTCGACTCTAGTTTTATGATGATCAGTGGCGTCTGGCATTGGAGTTTTCTATGGGTGACCGAGTATTCTGGAAAGTGGCACCTCGCTTAATTCATTTCCATCTTGGTATAAAATGGAATTTAAAACCAAGTTATGTTGGACCTTTTGAAATAATTGATAGGATTGGAATGGTGGAATACTAGTTAGCTTTTCTCTCTCAGTTGACATTGATCCATAAGGTGTTCCCTGTCTCCCATCTAATGAAATACAATCCAGATCTATCTAAGGTTTTGAGTTGGGAAGAGTTGGAGTTGGAAATAGATATGTCTGTGGTTGAGTGACTAGTGCATATTGTGGACTCCTGAGAAATGGTTATTAAAGGGAATACTATTCCTTTAGTTCTATTCCTATGGTATCATGGGACTGATGAGAATGAGATATGTGCGTAGAAGTCTTGTGTCGAAGAGCAGTTTCTGTTTCACATATCTAATCAAGATTCAAGTTGCCTTTCTGAGAGTGGAAACTATTTATCGTGGGGAGAATTGTCACATACATGAATTATTTTGATGTTATTTTTTATTTAATTTCTATTCATTCTTTCTTCGCTGGGGTTTCCTTGGTATTTTTGGAGAAAAGGGTGGTTTCTTCACGATTTGGGCCAAACCGTTAGCCAATTTCCAAATTTAAAAACAAAATTTGTTTCTTTTATAACTCCTTTGTTTTTCAAATATTTTCACCCATTAAACTTCCCAAATGGACGCCCATGGCCTATTAAAACTACCATATCCATTTAAAACCCTTATAAACTCGAATAATGGGGGATTTAAGTGATTTGTTCAGGCATTGGGCCCACTCATGAGCCTATTTTCTAGATTTAAGGAAATAATTTATTTGTTTTATATATTACTTATTTCTTAACATTTTTAGTAATTACACCTCTCAATAGATCCCAAACCCATAGGCATACACCCTTATTCCATTTACCCTCTTTGGATCTCATCTTCATCATGGATTAGGTCGAATTTCCTTAAGAAATTTCAAACAATCCAGATTTTCCTAGGGAATATGTTTATTTCATAAATCATTGTTTTTTACTCTATTTCCACATTTTAGTCACCAATCAACCTCCTCAGCCTTATTCAAACCTCATTATCAATTTCTGTTTATTGGAGATTCAAATATTTTTGTATTTGGGGTGATTTATTCAAAGTTTCTCATCTAACTGAGTTTCCTTCTTTGTTCCTTCAATTTCCTTAAAGTTTCTCCCACTTTTCTTGATGTTCCAGATTTACAGAATCTAGATATTCAAACCTAGGTTTTTTGAGTTTCCTGGTCCAATATTGTGGTTTTATGTTTGTTATCTCTCTCTTTTGGTGCAGTAGTGGTGTGATTGAAGTTTTTTCACAAGGATTTGATGGTTTTGACACATTTGGTAGGTGATTCCATGTGTAAGCATTGTAGAATGAGTTAGATTTTAAGATTTATATTTTTAACATGTTCCTATTTCATTATTTCTTTTTTGAAAGATATTTTGGGTATCATTCGTTATGCTATTGATTTTTAAATTCTATTTTTCTGGGAAAATGGGTGGTATTCCTATGAAATCCATGTTTCACCAACTGGGGTTGTTCTAAAATTAATGGAATGGTTTAATAAAAATGTTGTAGTGCTGCAAATTAATGTTTTTTGTATTATTGGTATGAATTTGGTTTTAAAATAGGGGTTTTTAGTGGATTTTATGTTTAACGTTTTTCTATACTTTATGAAATTGATTTATGAAAATTCTCAATGTTTATTTGATTTATACGAACAGTGAAAGATAGTTTTAGCTAATTTTTTGAGTGTGTATGAATAGAACTAGTATTTTTATTTTTAAATGAAATTTTATATCATGTGGAACTTGTTTTACCACAAAGAGGGAAGCATGGGAATCTATGTGGGCAGACATGTACTAGTATGCTAGTGATCCAGAGTGGTTTTGTCCTTGTTTCAATTAGAAAGTTTAACATTGAAAATAATAAAAAATATATAAGGTTGATGATTGGGGACTACTAGGATATTGTTTTGTTCCCTACTAGTGTATTGTGCATGATTACAAATATTTGATTTTGTTACTTTTATACTGAGAAATGAGGTACTTGGGGCCCATAGTTAACTAGTTCCTAGGGGTGTTCCTGTGACATGTGGTCATTATGTATTTGGTATTTAGAATTGTATTATGGATTTTTTGGATAAAAAATTTAGTATCTTACATGATTTATTTAAACGTATTCATTATTTATTGTTAACCTTCGAAAACTGTTTTCCATTAAAAGTTTCCCTTAAAAAATTATTGCTACCATTCCTTGTTTATAAAAACATGCATGATTTTTATCTTATAATTCTTATCACATGGAATATTTGGTTAGTTTCATATTGGAATTTGGATCACACCCTACTTACCCCTTTGTGTGTATGTATACTTGACCATGTTTTATTTAGGTAAGGGCAAGGCCTTTGGAGATGGTGGCTCAGGTTGTTATATTCCTTTTATGGTGTAGTGTGGTGGAGATGGCTCGTGCGTGCCGAACCCTTGTCGCGTGGTTGTCATTGGGATATTTTTGCTTCTATATTGGTAGTTTATGACCTCTTGTGTGATTTTTAAAACCTTGTATTAAATTCTGAATTTTATTTAAGGATTTTTTGATTTGTAATTTCCAGATTCAGTGTACTTATTGTAATTGGGTTTATTATATATCCAAACCGGGGTAAACCATTCAAAAACCTTTTTTATCATACCTAGGAACTTATTACATCCCATGGGGATGGGGAACACCCTTCAGAACATGAAATGGACTAGGTTAGGTGCCAGTTTTAATGGTGACTAGATTTTGTTCATCATAGATAGCCGTGTCGATTCTCGGAATACCATGACTTCTTAGCATGGGAAATCCTAGTAAGGGAATAAATATAAGAGTTAAGCGATTAGGAAATTTTATGAATCTATGAATATGAATGTATACGATCAGGCTGGACCATATACATTAAGGAGGACAATTATTTTGAATTATACCATTGTGAAAGTGATTTTTGATATTGGTACATCATATTCCTGCATTGTTTCTCATGATGTTTACCTAATATGTTTAAAATTGGAAATGATACATTTTGTGTTAAAACATAAAACTATTATCAATGAATGTGTGTGTTAATATTTTGTGTGTAGAGAATGTTATATAACTGTTGATGGGGCTGAGCTGAAATGGGAATATTCAATGTTGAAGATGGATGTCTATGATGTGATACTAGGTTGGGATTTTATAATAATATTTAAGGCTCACATCGACTGTTATAGGAGTCATGTTAGATTCATAACTGACGATAGCATCGAGTATCTCTTCAGAGAAGATAAGTTTGTAAATAAAGGTGAAACATGCTTGTTAGAACCAATTGTGGGACTGATCTCTTATTAGTTGGTAGAATTGACATTGTAATTAATGGAAGAGTTTGAGGAATATTGTTTCACAGAAATAATGGTTCAATTTTCAGGATTATTTCCTAGGAACTTATCAGGGTTACCTCCTCTAAGGGAAATGGAGTTTATGATTGATCTATTTCTAGGGACCAATCCTATTTCCATTATGTATTATAGGATTTCACCACAAGAGTTATGGGAATTGAAAGTTCAGTTGGAATACCTAGAAAGAAAAATTTTCATCTTGCGAAGTACGTCTCCATGGAAAACTGATCATATTTGTGAAGAAATGAAACGGAACTCTTCAGATGTACACTTATTATCATAAGACTAACCATGTAATGATAAAGAAGAGGAATCCACTTCCATGCATTGGTGATATGTTCCATTAATTGAGGCAAGATTAGTGTTTCTCAAAAATCAACCTGCGGTCAGGATATTCCAATTTCAAGTTTGGGATGAAGATATCCTGAAGAAATATTTTAGAAGAAAATATTCCCACTATAAATATGAAGTCATGAATTTCAATCTCATGAATTCACCAATTGTATTTATGGAATTAATGAATTGGATATTTCATAAATATCTATATTCTTTTATTGTGGTGTTTATGGATGAAATCTTGTTTTATTCATGGACAAGGGATGATCCTGGGAAACACTTTCCAATAGTATTTAGAAACTTGAGTGTTCTCCATTTGTTTTAAAAATTATAAATGTTCTATTTTTTGATACAGAAGGTTCATTTCATCGACTATGTGATTTATGAAAATGGTGTTTTGGTTGATCCTAAAAAAGATATATGCTATTATCTCATGGGAATCACTAGATAATGACTTTGAGATAAAAAGTTTTCTTTGCCTAGTTGGATACTACTGATTATTTTATCATGAATCCTCATGAATAGCCTCTCTAATGATAGATTTTACATAGAATCATTCTCTATTAAAATGTGTTGGTCAGAGTGGATACTCAAGAGGGGTTGAATTGAGTTTCAATTAAAATTTCTGTTAAAATATTTTCTATTTAGAATCCCGCAATTTATAAAACAAGTTAAACTGTAGTTAATTTATACATATTGTAACTGTTCACATAGCTTCTCAAAGATTGATTAGGTCTCAGTTAATTTAACCATAAGTTCAAACTATCTTTTGATGATAACCTATTGATTTACAATAAGTGTTAACACTTGCTAATTTAACTATCAAAGTAGCTTCAAAATAGTTTTTTATTTCAATGTAATAATAGCAGAATAAATAAGATATATGTAGTATACATTAAACCTAAATTAAAGATGCACAACAAATATAACAAGAGGTTCAGTCTCAAGCTGAGACTTAGTCTTCTCAAATATATATAAATTTGATCCACACCATGGATCATGGTTAACAACAGTTTACAAAACTGTCCAGGCCAAACAGAGACCTATACCACTGTTCTACATGGGAAACAATGCAAAGACCAGGTCAGACAAGGACCTCTTCCACAGTTGACGTGGGTAAACAGAAGTTAATAGAATTTGAGTGAGGATTTTATATCCTCCAGTTTAGTACATGATACAGTGTGTGTATAAGAAATAAAGAGTACACCACACTGTTTGAAATTTAATAAATAAATCACGTAGAGAATATATATAAGAGTTTAGGAATATCTAGTGATTATCAATGCAGCTCTGGACTCGTTGGATTCAGCAGGAGAGCTTCTGAGTCCTTCTCTGGTTTTTCTGTTGAAAAACACAGTGTCGTAGTTCATCTTGTCTTCTATATGAGTGAGAATGATCTCTTTATTCATCGTGTGTTCTTCAGTGGTTTTGGATTGAATTAATGAGAGTTCTTTGAAAGACTTTAAATGTCCTTCTTGTTCAGGATTGTTCTACTTGTTCTGTACAGTGCACTGGGGTGTATGTACGTTCTTCGCGTTGTATATTCACACTTGCACACAGCTTCTTTCTTGTTGTTGTTCCACGTGTACTGCATTTCAATTTTTTTTAAATTCCATGAGTTATGGAAGTAGGAATGATTACTTTTTCATAGGTACGAGATACAGTTTCCTGACATGTCAACAACTATCATTAAATAAAATTAATTACATTAAAAACAAAAAATATGACCGTTAGCATTATTTAAATAATATTGACAAAAAGTTAAGAAATGGTGTCAAAGTGATTATGGAAATGGTGTCTACTTCACGGTATGTGGCTCATGGTATGAGCTTCATGGTATAAGCTTCACGGTATGTAGCTCACGGTATCTGCGTCACAGTGTCTGGAACACGATGTCAGGTCACGGTGAGTCCTTCACGGTGTCTGGTCACGGTTTCTGGTCACAGTGTCTGGTCATGGTGAGTTCTTCACGGTGTCTGGTCATAGTTTCTGGTCACAGTGTCTCGCCACGGTGTCTGGTGACGGTGAGTACTTCACGGTGTCTGGTCACAGTGAGTCCTTACTTAGACAAATATCTGTATTTTGGACTTAGACAGTAATATGCAGAATATGGATTAAGTTTAATCATTAGAGAGTAAAAGAGCTTGAATCATAAATATAAAGGTGTGATAATATATGTGAGATTTATGATCATGCATGAGACATGTAAATAACAAAGAGAGTAATCAGCATCCATAAGATTTCTTATTAGTAAAACATGATGTGCAGTTATTATTGAGATTAAAGAGCATTAGCAAGATGTACAATGAAGATTGAGATTAATTAACAGTAATAAGATTTGTGATCATTAAAACATGATTTACACATGAGGAGTCCAAAAATATTCCCCTTTTTGATGATCACAAATCAGATATAGGCATAATATAAATGACATGTAATATTAAAGATTATATCATAGAAAAAACATCATAGAATGGGCACATGTAGTTTTTCTCCCCCATTTATACTATTATAGAACTGACACATGTAGTTTTTCTCCCCCTTTTGGGATTATTAAAAAGTAGAGAGAATGAAATGAAATACTTCATTTGGCATTAAACAAAGGGTTCAGAATACAATAAAACATGAAACAAAAAAAGAAATCCCATCAAAAATAAAAACAGTCCTCGGACTCTTCGGGGATCCAGTTTGTCTTTGCCTTTATCAGCAGGAGTAGGTGCTAAAGTAGAAGAAGGAAGAGATGTGGTAGACAATGAGGGTAAGGGTAGACCTTCAAAAACAAATGGAGTCAATGTAGGAGCAGTAGAAGATCTAGACTGTCATTGGTCAAGAATGACTAGCCGAATTTGAGAGAGAGCTTGACTAACTATCATGGCAGTTGAGGCTATCGTAGGTAGACCGGGTCTAAGGGGTGCAGCAGTTGGAGCAGCTATAGAAGTGCTCTGCACATGAAGATACAACTTCAAAAGATTTATGAAATCAGTAATGATTTCACTACCATATATCATACCCTTTTCAAAATCATCCTTATTCTCCTGAAATATTTCAAACAATCTGGTGAACTCTGTATGTTTCTGAACTTGATCTTTAAAATCTTGAGTCACCAGAGGGATTCTCAAATTTTCCGCAAGATATCTAAAGTGATCTATCATATCACTTTTAGAGAAAATCCGGGAGAGATACAAATCTATTTTCTTGGTGATATCTTGTTGAGCATCATTGGCTATCTTAGACTGAATTCTAACCAAGTCCAGTGCTCTATCACTGTTCTGAATCACTTCTGACAAAGAGGATAGATCCAAGCCACTCAAGGATCTCTGATGTTCTTCCTTAATTATGGATCTCAGCATAGAATTATCCAAAGAAGGTGTAAAGGTCTAACTAGAAGCAGGTGACGCCTTGACAGTTTCAGTTAGAACTTTGAGCTGTTTCAGAACATTTTGCAAGCATCCAATGTATTCATCTGTAAGCTTATTGAGATTTTCCACAAGCTCTCTCATGTCTTCCGATATCTTTCTGTGCCTTTTTCCAATCTTCTCATCAAAAGATAGTAGGTATGGATGAACATGAGACTCAATCTCCCTAGCAAGGAGGGAATCAGATGGCTCAGGAGAAGCATCAATAGGTGCAGGAGAAGAAACAGGAGCATGCTCTAATCTCAAATATAACTCATTCTGCAGACATTCTACCAAACTTTTCAAATTTTCAACATCAGCACTCAACATCTTATTCTCTACTCTGACTTCTTGAATTTCACGGATCATCCTTGGTTGAATATGCAGGATAATATTTTCCAACAGAATTGAATTATCTTCTTGCCTTAACCAAGTCACTAGGCGAGGTTGAGTTGAGAAAATTTTCACAACTTCAGCTAAAAAAGTCTCTACAAAAATTTTCAGATCATCTTTGGTCACAATGGAGTGATGCTCAGGTAAGGATGCAGGTAAAGGTAGAGGTTCAGCTTCTGGTTGAGGTTCAAATTCATCATTAGACTCAGATTCTGATTCGGATTGAGGTTGGGGCTCTGGTTCTGGTTCTGGATGAGCTAAGGACATCAGTTGAAACAGAGAAGAAAGATCCATTCCAGTTGCAGTCACTTACTGTGATTCATTCACATCATAAAATCTGGGGAACTCAAACCGAGAGTACACAGAAAAAGTGATAGAAGGTTGAGATGGGTCTGTAGATCCAGCTTCCACAATATCAAGGTTTTGAGGTTCTTCCCCCTCAACATGTGCTTCCCTTCCAGATTCTTGAGGTTCAAGAACATGGACAATATCCACAGGAGCATCCCTAATCTCTTCAGAAAAAACTTTCCTTGCCAGCTGAAAGGCAATTTACATCCTTTCTTCAGCAGATGGAATAATCTCAGAAAATGACTGTTCCACTAACTGAACTTCCAGACTTGCTTCTTTCTCAACAGGAATATCCTCTTCAACAGGATTTACCTCTAAGGTTTCTTTCTATTCTGAATCCGGAAAAACCAATTTCCTTACAGCATTAGGATGAGCTTCTAGATTTACATCTGCATTAGAAGAAGGAGCTTCCTCTTCTCTCAAACTAACACCAACTTCATCCTCTTGAGGTGTTTCAGCTGGGATTACAGTCCTTTCATTTTCAACAGGAGCTGTTACCAATTGAGGTCTTCTAGCTTCTTCTCTAGGAGATACATCAGCTGTTACTTCATCTTCATCTTCTTCTTCTTCTGAATACTCAGCCACTTCATCTGGTTCCAAAGCAGGATCAGTTAGATTTTTAGGCCTTCTTGGATAGTCAACAGGATTAATGTTTTTATACAGTTGATCATTATCCTCAACCCACTGCTTATTTCAGGGGTTCTAGCTAATCTTCATCTTTCTGATGATAGGCATGGATAGGCAGTAATCAAGGTCCTCTAATTTTTCATCATTCGGTCCAACCATCCCTTTTGCAACTAACAAAGCTAAAATCATCCTTGAATAAAACAGGTAGGTGGATTTGGAAGTTACTTTGATCAGCTCACAGATATGGTTAATAACATACTTACAGAGATTGATCTTATGGCAATTATTCAAAAGATGGATCAGAAACACATCCCGATACTTCATCACAACAAAATCTCCTTTTCGTGGACTAACCAAATTCTGAACAAACTTGAACCGAAGTCTTGTCTCTGCATCTAATTCAGCAGCTATGGCCCTTCGCTTGGTGCCATTTCCAGTCAGGTTCTCCAAATCATTATCTAGGTCATATATGTCGATTGTTGGAGGAGGGTCTCTCTTGTAATCCTCACAAACTCCTTCATGGGGAATTCTTAGGCATGCATCCCACAACCTTGAAGAGAAAGAGCACTTCAGACCATTGATCCAGCTGGTCACCATAAAGATTTCTCCAAACTCAAAAGAGAACATCACATAATAATCTAATTAAGATAAAAGCCTTGGGTAAATTGGTATATTCTGTCTAGTGAACCATTTAAGCCATCCTTGTTCTCTTAAAACATTCAAAACTAAAGATCTTCTTGACAGTAACCACTCTGCACAAACCTCTTTTTCAGGTACAAATGTACGACATACCAGGTTTGGGTTTAGAGGTACATCAGGATATATCCTTGGTATTCTCTTTTGTTTCATAGAGCGGCTCTTCTCAGACGAGGGTGAAGATGGATGCTTCATCCTTGGCATTCATTGATGGTTTAGGCTAGAGGGAAGAGAAGGTTCAGGAGAGAGTTCGGGTAAGTAATTGAATGAATCCCTTAAGTTTTATCATTTGGGAATGTCAAACGTCATAAAAACAAAAATGTGGGATATCAAATAGCGGTGAAATAAAAATTATCGTGATACAGATAAAAAATAAAAATAAAAATCACTCTTCACGGTGAGACCAGGAGTAGGAATTATGGTGAAATGAAAAACAGTCATCACGGTGAGACATTTGGCAGTTGTCACGGTGAGACAGTGAGCATTATGTATAGTCACGGTGAGACAGTGAGTTGAAAGACCATGAGAAAAAAGTCTTGATGGTGGGACTGTGAACATAAAACAGTAACATAGAAACAGTGAGTATGAAACCGTAAGGTAAATTACAATAAAGTATTAAACATTAAGATCAGTAAGATATTATTTTATGATTAATCATACCAAGATCATGTATGATGTAGTCTAATCTTTCAGAATTTAATGGTTTGGTGAATATATCAGCAAGTTGATATTCAGTAACAATGAATTCCAAAGTGATATCTCTTTTTTGATAATAATCCCTCAAAAAGTGATGTCTTACATAAATATGTTTTGTTCTAGAATGAGAAACAAGATTCTTAGAAATGTTAATAGCCCTTGTGTTATCACAATTTATTGAGACATGTCTGAATTGATATCCATAGTCTAGTAATGTGTGTTTCATCGACAAAATTTGAGCACAACAATTGCCAGCAGTTATGTATTCAGCTTCTGTAGTAGATAATGCAACCGAATTTTTTTCATAATACACCATGATACTAGTGACTTTCCTAAAAGGTGACATGTTCTAGAGGTGCTTTTTCTATCTAACTTACATATAGAAAAATAATCATTATAATAACTAACAAATTCAAATGATTTCCCTTTGGGATAGAACAATACTAAATTGGGAGTATGCTTGAGGTATTTGAAAATTCTCTTTATAGAATTTAAATGTGAATCTTTAGGGATTTCTTGAAAATGAGCATGCATACACACACTAAACATAATACCAGGACGACTAGCAGTTAAGTAGATTAGACCTCCAATTATTCCGCTATAAGTGGTTTGATCAACAGATTTACCATTTTCATGAAGATCCATCTTACATGTGGTACTCATGGGAGTGTCACTACTTTTTGTGATATCCAATCCAAAATGTTTTAAATGATATCTAGTATACTTAAATTGAGTTAAAATAATTCCATCGTCATTTTGAAAGATTTTAAAACCAAGAAATAATTTAAGTTCACCCATTAAACACACTTCAAATTCATTTTGCATCATTTTAGAAAAATCAGTACATAATTTAGTCTTTGAAGATCCAAAAATAATATCATCTATATAAATTTGTACAACTAAAACATCTTTAGAAATTAGTTTCATAAACAGAGTAGGATCAGCTATTCCTTTTGTAAAACCTTTGGAAATTAGAGAAGTACTTAATCAATCATACCCAGCTCTTGGAGCTTTCTTTAAACCATATAAAGCTTTTGATAATTTGAAAATATGATTTTGAAAATGAGGGTTTGAAAAACCAGGTGGTTGTTCAAAAAAACATCCTCATCAATATATCAATTCAAGAATGCACTTTCGACATCCATTTGATATAGTTTGAAATTTAGATGTGTAGCATAAGCATGTAAAATCTTAATGCCTTCTAATATGGCTACTGGAGAAAAGTCTTCTAATAGTAAATACCTTCTTCTTGACTATATCCTTGTGCAACTATCCTAGATTTATTTATAACTATGTTTCCGGATTCATCTACTTTATTTCTAAACCCCCATTTAGTGCCTATTGTGAAAGTATCCTTAGGTATTTCAACAAGATTTCAAAATTTTTTTCTTTCAAACTGATTGAGTTCTTCTTGCATAGAAATTACCCAAAATTCAACATTAATAGCATCATCAATGTTTTTAGGTTCAATCTGTGACAATAAGGATTGATGTTCAACCTGATTAATAAGAGAAGCTCTAGTATGTGTTCCTCTATCAAGATTTCCTACAATAGAATCTAAAGGATGATTATTTAGAATTATAATTGATCTAGTAAAGGTAGGACTAGAAAGTTCAGGTTCATCAACAGGTTGGTAATCAACAGAAGCATGTTCTGGAAAATTTCCAAAACTGGTTTTCTTTATAGAATGTTCATTTGATTTGTCATTAAGGTCCAAAACAGATAAATCTTCTTTAATATTTTCAAGAGAGAATTTAGGCTCATGTGGATCAGTTTCATCAAATTTGATGTGAACAGATTCTTCCACACACATGGTTATCTTATTGAAAACGCTATAGGATTTACTAGAAATAGAATAACCTAGGAAAATTCAATCATCACTCTTGGATGCAAACTTTTCAAGATTATCTTTGGTATTAAGAATAAAGACTTTGCATCCAAAGACTCTGAAATAGTTAACCTTAGGTTTCCTATGGTTCCACAACACATAAGGGGTCTTCTTAAGAACAAGTCTGATCAAGACTCTATTGATAATATAATAAGATATATTCACAGCTTCAACCCAGAAGTAAATAGGCAGGTCATACTAATTTATCATGGTTCTAGAAATTTCTTGCTGGGTTCTATTCCTCCTTTCTAATACAACATTTTGGTGAGGTGTCCTAGGGGCAGAAAATTTATGATAATAGCCATTGTGTGAGCAATAGGATTCAAATTCATTATTCTCAAACTCACGCCCATTATCACTTCTTAATGTTTTAATATTAAGTCCACTATGATTTTCTACAGATTTGGAGTATTTAAAAAAGTAAGAACAAGAATCACTTTTGTGAGCTAAGAAGTATACCCAAGTATATCTAGAAAAGTCATCTACTATGACATAGACATAGTGCTTCCCATTTAAGCTAGAAACTCTATATGGTCCAAAAAAATCCATGTGAACCAACTCGAGAGGTTGAGAAGTTGAAACTTATTTCTTTGATTTAAAAGAAACCTTATGTTGCTTTCCCTTTTGACAGGGATTACAAACATTTTCATTTGGAAACTCAAGTTTGGGTAGGTCTTTCACTAAGTTTTTTCTAGTTAGTTTTCTAAGTGAGTGTATATTGCAGTGTCCTAAACTTCTGTGCGAATGCCAATACTCTTTATGAAAAGCATTTAAACAGGTAATATTTATCATGGCTAAATAATTTAAATCAACAACATAAACATTTTCATTTCGCAGGGCAGAAAATACTAATACATTTTTTGAATTAAAAACAATTCAAGAATCATTTTCAAGTTTAACACGAAAACCATCATCAAATAACTGAGAAATACTTAAAATATTATATTTAATTCCATCAATAAATAAATCTTTAGAAATTAATATTGAGTCAGTGATACCAATCTGGCCTAGGACGATTATTTTCCCATTAGAATTATCACAGAAGGTGACAAAGCCTCCATCAACCTTTATTAAACTCTTGAAGTATGAGTAATCCCCAGACAAATGTCTTGAACATCCATTGTCCAAATACCATGTCTTCTTGTGAGAACTCTTCAAGAAGGTTCCCTACAAAGAAGATTTAGATAGGAAATGATTTTGGTACCCAGATCTTCTTGGGTCCACACAGGTTAGAAATCAAAGCTTTCGGTACCCAAATTTTTCTTATGGGTCTCATATAATTTACAGCAACCACTGATTGTGAATGATAAACTCTGTTTGATTTATAACTATGTAAATAACTAGTTTAATCATATGAATGTCTAGAGCTTGAACTAGCAGTATTCTATCCAGATTTTGGAATAAATCTATTCTTAGTAATCTGTCTCTGGCCAGGTTTGTAGCCTATTCTAGTGGTGTATTTTGTGGTGCAACGTTCTTTCCTATCATTTGAGTTAGTGTATCCTTTCCATTTGTGAACTTCTCTAAATCCTTCCTAAGTTTCTCATTTAACAATTTTAGATAAGTGTTTTATTTAAGCAACTGATCATTATTTTCCATTTCTATGTCAAGATCACATTTATGTTTAACGGTTAAAGCATACTGTTTCTTTAAAGCATTGTATTTTTCTTTCAGTTCATTATAGATTTCTTCCAACATATCACATTATTTAAAGAGTTCGGATTTTGAAATGTTTTCAGAATCAGAACCATCTCTAGAATAATAAGAATTTTAAGAAGGAGTATCTAGGATTACCTCCGATGTGTTCGTCATTAATCACATGTTGGCACGATTTATTTTAGAATCAGACATTTCAGATTCACTTGTGTTGTCCTCAGAAACACTCTAGGTAGCCTTCGTAGCTTTTTTGTACATACTATCCTTGTAATAATATTAGTTCTTGAATTTTAGCTTTGGGCAGTTTGCATTAATGTGTCCTTTTCTTTTCCATTCATAGAAGACAACTTCATCAGATTTGTCAGATTTCTTCCAATCATTTTTCCAATGTCCATTATTGTCATACTTTCCTTTGTAATTTTATTTTCTGAAGAAATTCGTTTTCCTATAAAACTTCTTAAACGTTCTGGGTATCTGAGCAATTTCAGCATCACTATCAGAGTCTGAATTTTTAATGGTTGAACTGTCAGTAGGTATTTGAGCATTATCTTTGTCTTTTCTCTATGAAACAGTAGTCTTGAAAGCCACTAATTTTCTCTTAGGTTCCCCATCTTCTTCTTTGTTTACCTTGACTTCTTCCTCATACATCATAAGCTTACCAATGAGTTATTTTACAGGTAGATCAGTAATGTCACATGACTCTGATTGAAAAAGATGTTCCTCTCCATCGGTCTGGTAAACATCTCAGGATTCTCATAATTTGTTCCTTTGCTGGAACAGCCTTACCAAGTGAATTAATTGTATTGACTATCTCATTAAACCGAAGATACATATCAGAAATAGGTTCATCAGCCTTCATTTTAAAATTATCATATTTAATAGTATAAGTATTTAATCTCATTTCTTTAACATTGGTTGTTCCTTCATGAGAAACACCCAATGTATCCCAAATTTCAAATGCAGTTTTTCAAGAAGAAAGTTTGTTAAACACTTCATCTCCTAAAGCACAGTACATGGAAATCATATCATTACAATTATTATTGTAAGAAGTCTTTATTGGTTCATCCCAAGTGGATCTAACAGGAGTGGGAATTTTATATTCTGATTTTATGGAAGTCCAAATATCAAAACACATGTTCTTTAAATGTATTTTCATTTTCTGTTTCTATTGAGCATAGTTTGTACCATTGAAGAATGGTGGCCTGTTAGTAGCAGCAACCTCTAGTCTATTATCCATAACTAGATTTTAGAAAGATAATTTAAAGAGATAAAAATTTAGAAATAACAGCAATTTTAAGAACATTAAAAATGCAACTAAAATCACAGTTGAAAAGGAGAGAATTTTAAAAATCTTTTAATCAAAAACAAAATCCTTTGATACAAAATGTTGGTCGGAGTAGATACACATGATGGGGGTGAATTGAGTTCCAATTAAAACTTCTGCTAAAATATTGTCTATTTAGAATCCCCCAATTTATAAAACAATAGAAACTGTAGTGAATTTATACAGATTGTATATGTTCACTTAGCTTCTCAAAAATTGATTAGGTCTCAGTTAATTTAACCATAAAGTCAATCTATCTTTTGATGCAGACCTATTGATTTACAATAAATGTAAACACTTGCTAATTTAACGATCAAAGTAGCTTCCAAATAGTTTTTTATTTCAAAGTAATAGCAGCAGAATAAATAAGATATATGTAGTATACTTTAAACCTAAATTAAAGATGCACAACAGATATAAAAAGAGGTTCAGTTTGAATCCAAGACATATTCCTCTCAAATAAATATAAATTTGATCCACACCCTGGATCGGGCTTAACAATAGTTTACAAAACTGTCCAGGCCACACAGGGACCTCTACCACTGTTCTACGTGGGAAACAAATCAAAGACCAGGTCACACAAGGTCATCTTACACTATTGATGTGGGTAAACAGAAGTTAAGAGAATTCGAGTGAGTATTTGATATCCTCCAGTTCAGTACATGAGAAAGTGTGTGTATAAGAAATACAGAGTACACCACACTGCTTGAATGATAATAAATAAATCATGTAGAGAAGATATATAAGAGTTTAGAATGCTCTAGTGGTTATCAATGCAGCTTTGGACTCGTTGGATTCAGCAGGAAAGCTTCTGAGTCCTTCTCTGGTTTTTCTGTTGAAAACCTGAGTGGCGTAGTTCAGCATGTCTTCTACAGGAGTGAGAATGATCTCTTGATTCATCGTCTGTTCTTTAGTGGTGTTGGATTGCATTCATGAGTGTTCATTGAAATACTTTCTATCTCCTTCTTGTTCAGTATTGTTATGCTTTTTCAGTACAGTGCACTCTGGGGTATGTAAGTTATTCTTATTGTATATTCACACTTGCGCACTACTTCTTTCTTGTTGTTGTCCCACGTTTACTTCATTTCAACCTTTCGTATATTCCACGAGTTCTGGCAGTAGGAATGATTCCCCTTTCATAGCTACGAGATACAGTTTCCAGAAATGTCAACAACTATCATTAAATAACATTAATTGCATTAAAAACAACAAATATGATCGTTAGCATTATTTCAATAATATTGACAAAAAGTAAATAAATGGTGTCACCGTGATTATGGAATCGATGTCTTCTTCACAGTATGTGGCTCATGGTATGAGCTTCATGGTATAAGCTTCACAGTATGTAGCTCACAGTATCTGGGTCACGGTGTCTAGATCACAATGTCTGGTCATGGTGAGTCCTTCATGGTGTCTGGTCACAGTGTCTGGTCATGGTGTCTGGTCACAGTGAGTCCTTCACGGTGTCTGGTCACGGTTTTTGGTCACAGTGTCTGGTCATGGGGTCTGGTCACGATGAGTCCTTCATGGTGTCTGGTCATGGAGAGTCCTTACTTAAAACAATATATGTATTTTGGACTTAGATAGTAATATAAAGAATATGGATTAAGTTTATTCATTAGAGAGTAAAAGATCATGAATCATAAATATAAAGGTGTGATAATATATGTGAGTTTTATGATCATGAATGAGACTTGTAAATAATAAAGAGAGTAATCAGCATCCATAATATTTGTTATCAGTAAAACATGATGTGTAGTTATTATTGAGATTGAAGAGCATTAGCAAGATGTACAGTGAAGATTGAGATTAATTAACAGTAATAGGATTTGTGATCATTAAAACTTGAGGAGTCCAACAAAATGGAATTAAGATTGCCCAATGTCTTTCCAAGATCTGAATGTTCATCTTACATCGGCACCTATCTGGATATTTATAGAACTAGGACATGGATATGTAGTGTACTGTGATGCTTCAGGACCATGGTTGGGCTATGTACTCATGTAACGAGACCATGTTCTGGCTTATGGTTCAAGGTAGTTGAGGGTTCATGAGAATAATTACACAACAATTTATTTGGAGTAATATACAGTCGTCCATGATTTGAATACATATTGTCACTATCTATTCGGTGAGAAATATATTGTATTTATGGACTATAAAATATTGAGATATATTTTATCAAAATTATATTTAAATTTGAGGAAAATGATATGGATGGAGTATCTATAGATATTTTAATTTGACTTTATGTATACATTAGTAAAATAGAATTCGGTGGAATATGCATTGAGTAGAAATTCATATGCACAGTAAGAAAAAGAATCTTCAGATGAATGGCAGTTGATGACGGTCCTATCTAAAATGCATGTGGAATGTGAACATTGAGGTGATGTTGTGCTTTTATTTTTAGATATTATTGTTTTGGATTGGGTAAATATGGACAAATATTCACAAACATATGATGGAAAATGCTTGGTTATTAGTTCAAAATTCAATGGAGGGGAGACCATTGAGGGCTGAAAACTTGAGTTGATTTTCGTTTTTTGTTTTAGAGATCAGATGGTTGTACCGATGGATTTTTAGGAAAAAATACTTCATGATTATCACAATTTGATATGGGATGTACATCCAAGCACACCAAATATGTATGAGGAATTTAAGGCACATTTTTTGTGGTGTGACATATAATGGATGGTGGTCGAGTTCATCTCGCGGTGCTTAACTTTCTAGTAGGTTAAAGTAGAGAACCAGAGACCAATGGGTATGTTACATGGTTTAATAATTATAGTGTAGAAATGGGAGGATATATCTTTGTATTTTATCACAGATCTCCCAAGAATGATCTAGAAAAATGATTCCATATAGGTGATAGTGGACCATCTTACCAAGTTATCCCATTTCATCACTATTTGAGAAACTCATATGGTGACGGATCTGTACGAAATCGGTATCCATGAAGTGTTAATGATATATGGAATACTAGTTTCAATAGTATTAGTCAATGGTCCATGGTTCACATCTTGTTTATGGAAATCCTTATAAAAATTCATTGGGAAACATTTTACTAAGATAATGACATATCATTGTCAGACAGACGGCTAGTCTAAGAGGATGATACAAACATTGGAAGACATCATTTGTGCATATGTAATGGATTGTACTTGCTCATGGAAGGACCACATACCATAAATGGGGTTCTCATATAATAACAAATATCATTCCTCAATACATATGGCTATATTTGAATAATTGTATGGGCTTCCTTATCATTCTCCAATATGATGGGTGGAAACATGTGAAACATCCATAGTTTGGCCGAGCCTTGTCCAATAAATAATATATATGATTCAATTGATCAAAAAGAGAATGGAGACAGCCCATATTCATAAAAAATATTATGTTGATCATCATCAATGACTGTTTTTCATTGTAGTAAGTGGTCAACTGTTTATGGGAATATCTCCATGTCTTGGAAATCATCGTTTTGGGGAGAAGGTAATGTTATCTCCTCAATACATAGGCCCTTTTGAGATACTGGAATGGGATGGAGAGGTGACATATCAGTTGTCATTATATCCATGGATTATTTCGATGCATAATGTGTTCCATGTATCCCTTAATTTTTGTTTTTTGTGTCATAATGTGTAATCATAAATGATGGGTGAGTTGGGTGAACTTTCAATATGTCTTTGGTGGAAAAGGGTATTCACATGGGCTACACATGATTTGTCTAAACCGTGTGAAAATTCTAGAAGAAACCATTTTCAATAGATTTTTTTTGGAAGTAGTGTTATAACAGTGTCTACAAGGTTAAGTAGACTATACGAGGAGGCTGTGCAAGGGTTTCCATAAGGCATTAACTAGACACACTATTAGTGCACGGTTTGTCTAACTATGTGAAGTAACCATGCATAGATTTAAATTTATATCCTAAAAAATTGGATCTCACTTATTTTTCCCCTAACTCTATTTTTCCTCATTAGTGGTCCTAACGTTGTATTATTCTCCATTGAATGTAGGAGAACATCTACGATGTGATTTGAAATTATCTTGGAGCCATCCCTTGGTGTTTTCATTACCGATTCTTATAGTAAGTTCCATTCTTCACCATTCTTATAGAATTTTCTAAGATCTAATTCGATATACATATCATCCCCTGTCATTTACTCAAATCTACACCCGTTAATGGTAGATATAATTGGGTGGTTTCTAAATATGATGTTATTTGGTCTAGTTTTTGGTAGGATCAAATATCTAAGGTGGTTTTGTGGAGAATCAACCTGGTTTTCTTATGCGTTCTTTTTTCCATTGTCGAGTATCTTCAAAACATTCAAGGTAGGTTGCTTTAATCTCATATATTCTTTATATAATTGATTGTCTTAGTTTCAAATTGAATAAATTAAAGGAAAGTTATTATGAATTCTTGGTTGAATTCATAAAATAAATATTCTTTAGTGATGATTTATCATTTTTGTGAAACTGTGTAATCTCAGTAAATGGTTGTGAAAATTGTCTTAGTATCTTGAATTTAAAATAGTGATTTTAAACTATGGATTTGATGTAATATCTAAATGGTTTTTTTGGGAATGAGGTTTTCAATAAATTTTTTTTATTGAAATGGTTTGGCATAGAAATGGGTTTGATGGAAAAATGGTTTTTAATAAAAAGGTGGTTTTATTGAAATGGTGTTTTGTCATGATCCTTGTGAATATTACTGTGTGAGTTCATATTTCATATACATGGCTTTTTTGAAAAATTAACTTGTTCTTGATGATAATTTTTTAATGTCACATGGGGTTTAATTACCTTGTGAAGACTTGGTTGATCGATGATAAATCACTCATGAGTTTGGAACTGTCATTACAAAGCATGCTTGTTTGGTAGTACGAATGTGTGGAATTGTTAGAGTATACAAAAAGGATATTTTGAAATGGTTTTAAAGATTTATTAGTATTTTTATGGAATGTTAAAATTATGTAAAATTAGTTATAATAGCACTTGTGTATTTTTGGTTACAAGTAGTTTTGGAACTTTTTTATATTGAGTTATAAACTATTTTGGGATTTTTTTATATAAAATCTATTATATAAATGATTCTAACACTTCTATACTAGTGGAATGAGTTGGGTATTAATTGTGGATGTACTATTGAGTTTTATACACACCCCACCTTTCTAACTTTGATTCTTTTGCAGATTCAATCTTCCAAGACATAGAAAAAGCTAAAGTATCAAATGTTTTTAGTACCACTTCATGATACCCAGGATATTTGGTGATCATGGATAATGGGGATGGTTGGTCATAGAGTCTTGTGGTATTCTTGGATTATTTTTTTCATATTATGTTTAATTTTTTATATTCTGTGTCTTTCTCCATTTCACACTTCAATGTTATTTTGTTATGAATTAAGTGGTTGAATTGTATTTCCTTGTGTATGCATCATATAATGAACTGTTTGGATATGGTTTATTGGGTTAATGGTGTATTTCGAAAAGGTTAAATCTTCCCCCACTTTAATTTGAAAACCTTCGCATTTATTCCCTACTTTTGGTGTCTTGGGGATGTCGCCTAAGTCCAAGTAATGACTCATTTAACTCTCAATACTATGAGAATTAGTGGGTCATTACATTTCTAGTTAGAGATAATTCCAATGATGTATCAAAAAATCATTATACCAGAAGAAAATTGGTTGGTTAAATATTAGAAAATTAATGTTTTTTAATTTGGTGTCTGATTGAGTGAGGCCTTGAGCATAATGCACAAATTCATCTTTTTTTAATAATTTCCCCAAATTCATAGAAAGTAAAATAATTTTTTACTATTTTATTTAGATTAATCACATGGAGGAATTAATTTGACATTAAAAACAATAGTGGAAGTAAAGATAATGGTTCCAATAAATTAATGTGGATCTCTTTTATTTGATATCTTGGATGATCTGAAGAGTGTATGTAGTGGAGGACCATGAATACACTATTATGGAATAGGGTTGAATGATTTTTGATCCAGATTAGATCATTGGTGTATGAATAAAAAGGTCCTTATAGTGTGATATTTTGGGATTCATCCTATGAAAAAAATTATCATGTGGGTATTTATTTGGATGGGTATGATAAATTGATTCTAGACGTATTTGGAATATTGGAAGGGAAATATCTATATTTAAGACATGTGATCCCATATGGAGAAATTACACCAACACCTTGGGATATGAATAATGATTCTAATAGAAGTAACATCAACAAAATAGAATGAATGAATTTAGTTCATAATATACAAACTTTGTGAAAAATGAGTTCACCAACAGGAGTTCATTAAAATTGAATGCAATTCCTTGATGAATAATCATTAAAAAGGATCCTTAGATTTAAGATCAGTGTAATAAGGATGGGTGGAGGTAGTACTACAAAAGAATAGGAGTGTCCAAGTTCTAAAAGCATATGCTTCAGGGTTGAGCATAGAGGTAGATGGTCATATTCAAGAGGAATGTGGTGAGACAAACAGAAGGGTTGGATATTGATAAGAAAAAATAAGTTATGAATGATTATATAGATTATTGTGTGGATGTAAACATGATGATAAGTCACTAAAGATGATGAATCAGAAGGAATCCTATGATATTTTAAGATGGGGATAATGTAGTGTATTATAAGTGAGAGTAATAATAGTTATTTTTAACATTGAATCTATAGTTGGTAGATGATGCAGTGACTGTTATTGGAAACTAGAAGTCTCTATATCCAAAGGATGTAGGCCTTCACATATCGAATGGTAGTCCAAGCTAGATGAATGAAATGAGACCTCTATATAAAGAAAATCGGTCCACAGATTTAAAGTAACAGACAAAGTAGAACTGAAGATGCATGAAAATGTCTATGGTGCCTCCCCCATATAGGGAGGCCAAGATGGATGAATAAAAGGGACTAAAGAATCACATCCAAATGAAATGGTTGGGGATATAGAATGATGATGACCTAAATGAGGGTATCCGAAGAAGAAACATGAGTATAATTTTGGGAGATTTTATTTTGTACTGTGAGTTTCTCTATAACCTAAACTGATCATTGAATAAAAATAATGTTCTATTAATTCAATTGTTGATGAAGCATGAAAATTTGAATCATTTTAATCCCTATTTTGAATTGGGGTTGGATTTTTACATGTATGTGTTACCATTTGTCATGTGTTTGTTTGTTGTTTGGAAGGATAATTAGAAGAGAACATGAAATAAAGTGTGAAATGTATTTCATTAGAGGATGGGGGCTTGGAATCCACTATACTAAAATTCGGAGTCATATGGGATCTTCTAGTGTCCTGTTCTAAATTGTTTCTTCCAATAGAGTCATGGGTTCTTATAATAGATGTTTTAGAAGTAGACCATTTTAAGGGATTCCCAATAGCATCTATTTTAAATCTATTTCCAACTGGGACACAAACATGAGGTCATGTGACACTGCATCATAGAATGTATGATTCAGTTTATGATGTTACAACTTCATTATCATTAGCTATAAGAAATATATATCTCATGAACTATTGATGAATCCAAAGAGACCATTAATGTTATTATGTACATTTATATAAATATTATTTTATAGATCTAATTGGAAATATCTCTACTTCCACTATATAATAACTTCCTGTTTTTTGGTCTTGAACTTCAAAAAGATCAAATTTCCTCCCATTGACCCCTCAACTATTGTGTTATTTTTCATGAAAAAGACCATTCTAGCACAAAAAACACTTTTTTTGAGTAGGATTATTAATGAAATATATCAAAATTTCAATGGGTGATAAAAAATTAGTCACTGACCTAAGTAATATTATAAAAGTAATATATAAACATTTCTTTGTGTAATTGAAAAATAATCAATAACCTAAATTAGAGTCTTGTTTTTTAGAATCTAGTTATTGTACATAAGCTTTGAAACCACATGTATTAATTAAATATGTATTAGAATATTTCCCATTAAATATCACAAATGGATTCAATATTACTATTTCAGATGGAATATGGTTATTTAGGAAAGTATCAGTCTCTAATTATTAACAATGGAATGAAATAAGAAGTTCACGATGACCCATCATCGATAAAACCTTATCTAAAATGTTAGAATTCCCATTATTGTATATACCAGTATATAATGGTGATTTAAGTTGGAGAGTCTAGGGAATATTCCATAATCTCTATGATGATCAGTGTACTCAACTATCTTTTATTCACATTGCTGATCTGATTGGGGGTTATTAATAAAATTTCCCAGTTTATTTTTTTTCATCATTTAGAAACACAGTGAAATATTTAATACTTTTATACATGTTTCTCATTATAAACTTTTATCCATACTAACTAAAGTCACTGGTAAAAGTTACTAAGTATATAAAACCACCACTTTATTGAGTAGTCATTGTTCCACATGTATCACTATGTATGATATCCAATAGTTCACTACCACTTTAACCTTTTAAACACTTTTTGTTATATTTCCTAATAAAATATTTCTTAATTATAAAATTATTCAAAATAAAATTTTTCCAATAATCTATATCTTTAGGGTATATGGATGAGTTTCTTGTTTATATTTTGAAAGAGACAATGAAAAATATTTGTGGGATTATAATCAACAATGGATTTGTTTATACTTTTATTGAATGTATTATCCATATCAATAATATAAATTTTTTTTATCATATTTCCAATGACATAAAAAATTTCATTCATATATACAGAACTAATTTTTTTCATAATTTTAAATAAAAATCCATTCTTATAAAATTATTAAGTTTAAATCAAATTTCTATTTATGGAGGGAACATAATAAAAATTCAAAAATATAAGATCAATCCAATTGGTAAAGTAAGGTAATATGTTTCAATATCTAATCCAGCAACTCTTACTCTATTAGTAAAATAAATATCTACTTTACCCATTTTATATTCCTTTTAATCTATGATTCTATGTTCATCAAAAAGAATATGCGATGAAAACCAAGTATCCAATATACCTAAATCATTTGTGGTGAAATTTACTTCTATAATATTCACATTTAGATATATAGCATGTTTCTATTTGGGAACACTTCACAACCATAAATACCAAAATGGAATTGTATTATATGTTAATCCTATGAGGGATCTCAATTTCATAATAATGAAATAATCCATAATTTTAAAAAATATATATATAGGGATGAGAATAATATTTTATATCTTTCTATCATTGGATTTCATTGAATTTAGTCCCACTAAAAATGAATACCAAAAACATCATATATATTTAGTGAGCCATGATCTATATTTCATCATGACATAAAACAAATATCACATAAATAAACAATGACTATATATAATAGAAAACAATTTTAAATCATACCATAAATGATTCATGGATATATCATTGGATCAATATTTATGAAAATATATTATGGTGCTACACAACTCTATTCATCTGGTATCCTAATGGGTTGGTTTTCCTTGCTATGTGTAACCAATAGAAAATTTCAAAAATAAGGAACCTATTAGTTAGGGTCACATTGTAGATTTTCATTCCAGCATAAGATAATATAGGCGAGCCTAATGATTAAGTTCACATGTAATAAATGATTGAGGTCTTGTCCAAATGCTTCTTTGGAAGGAATCTTACTCATAACATTTCAGTTTTTTATTTTTAAGGTATCATCAGTTTAATATAAAAAACATTCATATTAAAATAATTTCATATTATTCAATATTTATCTTTTCATGTTTCATGGTTTTATTTTAAAAATATTACTATTTAAACATACATTACACCACATATATGTATATGACAATACTAACCCTATATGTTTTTGTCACTCACAAAAAAGTAGGAGGTAAACATATTCGTAAATATGAAAATTCATATCATTAATATGTTACATGACTTCTTAATTTAAATTCATATATTTATATGATATTGTAAATATATACATGAGTAATTCCTTAGTGATGGATAATAAACCACCCACAATTCTAGAGAAAGGCATAAGCCTCTTTAATTGTGTGTAGTTTGACCCCAAGTCCCTCTACCCAAGAATACTTCAACAACCAATGATTTTAAATATTTTTTTTAAAAAAATTTATTTTAACATATTGTGTCGAACATAACATCTTGATCAACTTATGATAACAAATAAACATGTTTTAACGAACCCCGATATATTTTTAATATCAATATTTATATGTGACAGTTATAAAATAAGTGTTAAAATTCATGATATGAGTAGTAATAAATACATTTTAAAAATTATGTATACTTTTAATATATAATTAAAATAAATTTATATATAAGAACTTAATTTTTAGTAAAGTATTTAAAATACTTGAAAAATATATATTAATAAAAAAATATTTTAATTGCTTTTTACGAACAAATAACAAAATTTATTTTTTACAAATTTAGAAGAATAATTTTAAAAAATTAGACATAAATTTTGGAAATAACATGTAAAAATTTTCTTATAGTATTTTTTTATTTTTATGAAAATTTTAATCTTTCAATCAATAGTGCCACATACTAGTTTTTATTAAAAAATGAATTTTCTTAAAAAATTAGATGGTTTTTTTCTTTAATATTATTATAATTGTAAAATTAGTTAAATTATATATTTTTAATGTAGTATATGACATTTTAATCTCTTATATTTTTAATTTCAATATATAATATTTCTACACATTGGAAAAATATCTCTTTGGAATTTTTTTCCATTGCCTCTATGTGTTAATTTTAAATTCAATTTTACCACTTCTCTTAACTGAATTTGGAAAAATGGAGTTTGGATTATGAATTATTATAATTTAAATTATATAATATGTTAAACTATATTTTTTATATAATTAATTGTAAAAATAGTAAATATTAATTACCGTGGTTATAGTAAAAATAGGTTAACCAGTTGTTTAACTGAAAATACACTAGGTAAAATGAACTAGAAACATTTATAGTACCAATTGGATAGATTTTTAGCAATTATTACATATAATTTTATATAACGAACAATTTTAGATCATTTTTTATGTGAATAACATGTGTACCCTTTATTTATTTCATAAACTCTAAGTGTGTCATCTCCCCCACTTACGAAAGATCACCCCATCTTTTACCCTCTTAACAATTACAAAACAATATTTGACATTAAATATGTAAATTAATTACTGATATATTTTAAAACATCATTTATTCATTATTTTTATAATTAATATCTCTTAAGAAGGTTTTAGGTGTAAACCAAAATTGGTTCCTTAAAGAAGAGGTATATTCATTAACATTGCATTGTCATTTTATTTCTTCCTATAACCCTAAAAAATATTCTTTTTTCATGATGATATAAGAACAAAAAAATATCCCATATATTTTTATTTTATTATATAAATGTAATAAGCTATATCTATATAACATTCCCTCAAATAAGAAATGAAAATGTCGATCGTTTGTACGATATACTACCACCTCGTGAACCAACATAATTCATTTTTTTATCATCGCCACTCATGTATTGTTATGATGATGAATCTAAATTATTTATATGATATCTATAAAACTATTATAATTATTTAAATATATTATCACGTATAAATTTTTATATTATATTCCATGGGGGATTCGATAATGTCTCTCATTTCTACATAGAACTTCCACCTCATGAAGAGATGTGATTTAATTTTCACTAACTCATTACATAAAAGTTAATAAGGTTAATTTTAATTAATACATGATATATTTATGAAATAACCATAAATATGAATCTATTATAACATATATAACTTCTTAGAATCCAACCCATCAGAAAAAAATAATGACACACGTGTGTACAAAGGACTACTGCCTCACGAACTATTGTGATGTGTTTTCAGTTCTATTTTGATTGGATGGTAATAAGGATGGATTAAATGTAAATATAATATATATATTAATTCAAAATTATTCTATAAATTTAATATATTATTTAAATTTCTTTAATTTTATATACTTTGAAAATTTGAACAATGTTCAGGCCTACGTACGACCAACCATCTCTATAAACAATGTAAACCATTTTTCTATTTATAATTTTATGGATTACTCATACTATATATAGTAAATATAAATAAATAAATATATATATATATATATTAAAATATCTAGGATATAATTTGTAGAGACCCTAAGCTTATCGTACATGGACATTACATTACTTTTGCAGAATACTTAGTACATAACAAAAACACACACACACAAGGATCGTAATAGTTTAGTGTCTTTGGAAACTCGGAACGTAATCTTCTAATCGTGGTGAAAGATCTTCAATATCTCCCATAAATATCTTCCCTTCTTTTTTTTACCTAAAACCATTCTTTATATCCTGGGGAAAAGAAAACATAAAAGGGTGAGCTCAAATGCTCAGCAAGGGTAAATAAAGGAAATAAAAATCATATCATATCTTTTTGAAAATCAAAACCTGCAAAAGAGATCATAATATCTTATCATGGAATAATTCATAGAAGTGAAAATGAGATCCCCATAATCATAACATAAAACTTGAAACTTTGTGGCATGCACACATAATCATGGAAAATCATTTCTTGTTAGTCATGACTCATTGCCAAGACTATCTTAGTGGACAAAGTCCCTTTCTGAACCGAGTTCACTCCTCGTTTCAGTCCTGTATCACTGAACCGAAATAACCTTCCGTTCCAGCCATGTCTATCTCATGAGATATAAAATCATTACCCAATGCATTGGAGGGAGATATAGGTCCCACCCATCTTATAATGAATCCATTCTTTTGTGTGCCACATAATCATAAAACATACATCATCACATAACACATGTAACAAAAATGGGATTCTTGAAACATCATGACATCATAAATCAATTCATATAAGATAAAGGAATTCATAAACATAATTCCCTCACAACATAGTCAAATCAATGTAAAAATATGGATAGAAACAGAACCCTTTATTATCATAGATGGAAAATAATTTTGATAAAACACTTGAATTGAATTCTTGAGGAAAATATCCTTTCTTCTTCAAAATCAATTTCTTTTCACAAAACATCATGCAATTTTAAAAGAAAGAGATTTTATTGAAAATAGTCATGAAATCTTTTAGAGGAAGCTTCATGAAAATAAGGATTTATAAAACAGTAGAAATCCATTCGTTCCGTATAAGTTAAAAAAAACATTCTTCGTACTTTTGTCGGAAAAGTCAAAAAGTACCTCGTACGAAAAACGACAAAAGATTCTTTTCATACGTATTACTAAAAACTCACCGAAGGGTAAAAATTGATTTAAACAATTTTAGGTGGATGGAAATAATATTACATATTGAGTAAACATGGATGTGGATGATAAAATACACCCCAATAAATACTTACGAATAAGCAATCTCGGATAAAAATGAGATTGTGATATTTCCCTTACCTTAGGTCCGATTTGCTTCGTATGTGTCTGAACCTCCTGTATAATGATTTAAATAAGGTCATTGAATTATTACAGAATCATATTCATTGTTATGATATCATATATGGTTCACTTATGACATTATATTACCCGTTCTTTTGTAAATTCCATGTTAAAGAAGCGTTTTGGGTAAAATCGTTTCATTTATCGTAGGTGTTTTGACTTTTTGTTATTGACATTATTATTACATATATCATGATTTACTTACATCCAGAATATAAAATATGATTTATATATCATATATATTCAGTATATATATATATATATATATAATAGATAGATAAATGAAATGAAAAACACCGTTCATGGAGACGGTAGTCCGTACGTACGCATGAACGATGTTTTTCTTTCTTTATTGTCTTGAATGGAAGTAAGTAGATGACATACATATATATATATATACATAAATCCAGTATCATTATTATGTCATATATTTCATTAGTACTTATTATATATACTTTATAATCATTCATGAATGGTTAATCATTAAGAATGAATCTCATCGCGTCGTGGAGACGGTATTCCGTAAGTACGCACGAGCGATGATATCATTTCCATAATTATTGAATTGAATTGTAGTGGATTATACAATATATCAGAATCAATATGATGTTGTAATAACTATGTATAGTTATTCTTTACACCATTATACCCATCCTGGTAAGGTGGTGGTGGAAAATAGATTACACCACGGCGTGGAGACGGTATTCCGTACGTACGCACGCGCGGTGATTTCTTTTTCCGTAGGATGGATAGATGGTGAAATAGGGTTGTTTCATACTTATAATAACATATCAGTATATGATTGATACTGATGTTATTACTTCATAATGAAACAACCTAAGAAGAATAAGTGGAAGAAGAAATAAAGATGAAAGAATTGGTAACGGTAATTACCT